>CM030370.1:1878034-2595534 GCA_003604175.2 Clonorchis sinensis | reverse complement strand
ATCGAAAGTCTGGAGAATATCGGATACTTGGAGGAGGAGAACCTATAATGGGCTCAACCATTAAGAACAAACGAAGGGAAATCGTCTGGCATCAGGTGGCCAAGAACACGAAATCTGCCGAGTTCCATTGTTTGCTTCGAACTAAGCGTCCAGAAAACAGAGGACAACGCAAGCTGATGCAGTTACCTCAACCGTCTGCTTACGTTCACATTAGCCCAGCACTGTCCGGCTTGATAACAACTGACGACTGTCCAAACGCCCCAACAATTGGATCCCAACCGGCGTTTTCTGATCAAGACCTAGCACAGGGAGCAAGGCTAGATGTATCCTGTACAGCAACAGTATCTACAAAAAACCTGCCTCTCAAGCTATACTATTTGACGCCAACGTTTTCCATCATCCTGTGCACATCAAACGGTCCCTCTTCTGAGCTAATCACGGACTTGTTCCCTGAACGAGAAGTGGATTGTTTCACCGTCACACACACTGACATAGATTGCACAGTGCGCGGATCATCAGAGGATGTAGATATGGCTTTCTACCCGAGGCAATGTTATTTCAGGCGGGAAGTGGTAGGTGGAAGTCTCATCCGCCGCATTCAGTTCAGTGTCGCTCAGCTCCACCGCGAAGATTTTGGTGCTCATGTTTTCTGCGAAACAGTCAGTTTCACTCCGGGTGATACACGTATACCTCAACTACGAGCCTGGTTGAGTAGTTCGGTGAATATTGTTCGTTTCACCATGGCACCACAAGTCGCCAAGCTATATTTCAATGAAGACTCGCAAACGTGGGTTTGTGTTGCGATGGGATATCCTCTTCCCAAAAAGGCTGGAATGAGCCTGCGACGTAGTAGCACAGTCCAGTTGGGTCGACAGCTGGGACTGTATGTCACCGATGTGAATTCGACACAACCGCAGCTTTTGCACCAAAAGCTACTCCCACGTTCCACAGAAGTCAACAGCACATACGTGACGCAGATGCATTTTAATCCGCCGTTTCCTCTGCCAGGTGGTCTCCGGAATGGTACTGCAGTGATACGCTGCGCAATCGGAGACGCGTATAAAGACTTCACCACCCACATCAGTGTAGGCCTCCCACATGACGAGCCCATTGTACAGCAACCTGCTCGTGGGGCAGCAGGATCTGGGGTCTTCCACGATTGCACTGTTGTCGTGGAGGCACAAACTTACATCAGACAGGTTTCACTGCATCGCGTGACGGAGACGGAGTGGTTACGTTACGACATCGCTGTTGCTGTGAGTATCGTGCTTGAAGATTCTGACGGAGAGCTAACTTATTTGCCTGCAAGGTCTATCAAAGTTCAACGTCTCGGACCATGGATGCACTCACCGAACAGCAGAACCCTATTATTGTTGCACTCACAAATGAGAAACTTCTCATTCAGTTTGACTTTGGCCCCAAGCTCGGTAAGTATTTATCTCTGTCAGTTGCTCATGCAGGTATCCTGTCCCCCCCACGATTAGGGTAGTCCGGGAGATGAAACCTTTGCCATTTTTCGAGGACCATGCTGACAGACCACATGTTGATCCATTTGGTTCTAGCATGATTAATATAGTTGACAACTATTCTCCACGCAGACATCAGTTTTCCTAGTATCCGGTGCGACCGCTTCTTCTGCAAACGGAACTCAAATGATCTAGGCTGAACACAACTGATTGGGAGACTATGGTGTTTTGCGGAAACCATGAGGTTTATTATTTACACTGTCGCAGGGCTAGTGAGGAATATCTGTCGTTTTCACTCCACAAAGAAACGCAGTGAGATGACACTGTCTTCTGCTAGTGAAGGATTGGCTGTTTCACAGTGGGAAGGAGAGCAGTTCAGCTGGCCTCCTGCAACACAGCCTGTGGAGATAATGCATACGGGCCAGTGGAATGTAAACCTTGATCGTCCTTCGGAAGAAGAAATAAAGTACGAACTATCCGTACTAAAACGTGAGAAGGCACCAGGACCGGACGGTCTCTATCCAGCCCCCTTCAAAGTAGGCGGAGAATCCCTGGTGACCCATCTGACAAAGCTTGCTGGTGCTATATGGAACGAAGAGAAGGTGCATGCAGAATGGGGCATGTCGACAGTTATCCCAATCTTCAAAAAGGGTACGCGGACGCTGTGCGAAAACCACCGTGGCATCAGCCTGTTAGCTGTGGCACCGAAGGTACTCTCTGGTCTTATCCTTCGAAGCTTCACTGAACACAGGGAGAGACAAATCCGTGAAAACCAAGCTGCGTTCCGTCCTGAAAGAGGATGCATCGATCATATCTTCACCCTCCGACAGATTCTTGAACAGCGACACTGCTTCCAGAAACCAACAATGGTTGTGTTCCTCAATCTGAAAGCTGCCTTTGACTCTGTAGACCGCCAGGCACTATGGCAGTGTCTGTGGAGCAAAGGTGTCCCCCATAAATTCTTGACCCTCCTTAAAGCGTTGTACGCCAACTCCCGCGGCCGTGTGAAGGTCTACGGGAAGCTCTCTTCTGAGTTCACCACATCAAGTGGTGTCAGACAGGGCTGTCCTCTTTCACCTTTCCTCTTCAATTTCGTCATTGATACGATCATGGAAGACTCATTATCAGCCTCTACTGCCTGTGGGGTCGAAGCGCTCCCGGGGCGTCCGCTTACAGATATCGAGTATGCAGACGACATAGCTCTTCTTGGATCTGACGCCGTGGTAATGCAAACGATATTAAATAATCTAACTAATTCCGCCTCACGGTTCGGCATGCGCTTCACACCTGCAAAGTGTAAAGTGCTAGTGCAAGACTGGGTGGGCCCGAACCCTAGCCTAATGCTTGCGGGTGAACCGATTGAGGTAGTAGACAAATTTATCTACCTGGGCAGCTGTATTACTCCCGGTGGTCTCGCGAAAGATGATATTTCCATCCGAATTGAGAAGGTCCGAGCAGCTTTTGTGAACCTGCGTCACCTGTGGCGTAGGCGTGACATCAGCTTATCCGTCAAGGGTCGAGTTTATAATGCTGCGGTGAACTCCGTATTACTATACGGATCAGAAACCTGGCCGCTGCGCGCCGAGGACGTCAAACGACTTTCAGTGTTTGACCACCGATGTCTCCGGAGCATTGCCCGAATCTGGTGGGAACACCGGATCAGCAATGCTGAAGTACGTCGAATGGTATTCGGGAGGAATAACTCACCCTCGATAGATGAACTGATCACACTGCATAGGCTGCGCTGACTTGGCCACGTGCTGCGCATGCCAGTCGACCGACTTCCTCGAAAGGTTCTTTTCGCACAACCACGTGAAGGGTGGAAACGAGCCAGAGGCGGTCAAACAATGACTTGGCAGCGAAGTATAAAAGCCATTACCAGCAAACTCAGCTGCGCTGGTCACTGCCGTCTTCCTGGATGGGGACCCCGAGACGGGCCACATCAATGGTTAGAGACATTGTCAGACATGGCCCAATCGCGCCCTCAATGGCGCTCATGCATCCAAGCTATTGCCTTCAATGCATAGCCCCCTTCCCAATTCCCCGACGTAACAGCCCATTGACAGTGGTGCATTTACGCAGCTCGCGCCTCCAATGCGCAGCTACCTACCTCACCTCCCCAAATCATCGGCGGACGAAACTGTGGCAGCTACAACCACTGTACGACAAGTACACGGTTTCTTACAGCTGATGATGATGATGATGATGACTGGGAAGGAGGGTAATACGGTCATCGTTGAGCTGCGCAGACCACTAATTCGATAATAGGCGTGTTAGGTTTCAAAAGAGAGTCTGATATAGCACTGTAACAAATCAACCATCGAGGGTTATGTAGAGAGTTCTGAATTACTTACACTGGATATGTCCGAAGTCGTACATGATGAGCTAAAATTAATATTTTTGTGTGCATCGTTTCTGTAGAATGTGAACTCCGCTTCGGTAGAGCGGAGTATGATAAATGCAAGGCGAAATTTTAACATCTCACGAAGGAACTTATTCACTACGAAAGGAAGAGCTTTCACAACCAAACAGTATTCATTAATCTCCAGATCTCTTCACAGTTTCGTTAATATAAACCTCACTCCCTAAACTTATATGGTGGTCTGGCAGAAGTCCGAGGTTAAGATGCATTAAATGTCGCTAACTGTCATGCAAACATTAATTCCGTTGGATTTTTTTCAGGGAGCGAAATGGCTCAGTGGTTAGAGCGCGAATTTACTGACCGGAAAGTCCGTGGTTCGAACTCGACTTCTGCATCTCGAGTTCTTCTGTCTAGGCTTTGGCAACCTGGAAGATTCTCAGCCCTCGTGCTTTCTTCTGATGGCATGGCAGCTAGGCACAGAAAGGGTGCTACGGCTGAATGACGATGATGATGATGGAGTTTTTTCAACTAGCAAGATAAGCTATGGTTCAGTGCCTCTCCAGGACGGTGATAACGGTGTCTTCACAACTTTCTCCTTGGACAGCAATCCTCCAAATCGTCCAAATTCTCTTCGTGTGTCTTCCCTTCGTGATGAACTTATCGGAGTCGGCTCCCACAAGCTTAAAAGGGATGTGTTTCAAATGGTTAGCAAAATCCTTGTTTCGTCATCTTGCACGGGAAAAAAGTTGCAAAGGACACCTCATCTCACACAGCGTAAAAGGTGCTACATCTGAAGAAATGTATTTTCTAATCGACCATGTAGTGAGTTAGTGGTCTAGAACTGTACAAAAACTGCTTTGGCTTGCAACACTTGACCGTTTTTAATGATCAAAGAGAGTCAAGAACTGCTCTGAAAGCGCTCTGAGACAGCGCACCAGCTACCTGACTGTGCTTTCCGGGCTCAGAGTGAACTTAAATATCGTAATTCGGGAATGGTGAAAATCGACGCCCGCTTCTAAGGAGTAGTCGATTTACTTCCTCAGCTGAGTAGCACACGAAGGGTAGAATAAAGGTAGGAGTGAAAGATCGACCGAGTAGTTATGCACAGCTTTCTTCGTAGGCTCGCACACACAAACGCTTCTTATTTGTAGTATGTTGCAGGACTTGTGGAATTCGCACTCGTGCCACTCTCTTTTGCAAGGTTATCCTCGGTTATCGCGGAGATGTGATGTAGATGCTGTAGGCCAATGCAAACGGCAATCCTAACAACAACACACTGGAATATAGCTGGCACACACTTCATTCAAAACGACAGTGTTCTTCCTCGCCGGATTTACCATTCTTCTCCCATATGTTCTGGCCTTTTGCTTGCTGCCTCGTAGCTAGGTCGCTGAAACGTCTTCTCTTTGTACAGTGGAATCTGGTGAAGTGCCCTGGGCAGCTTGAGAATCAGCAGGCACCCTGAAGCCTGTAATAACTTTGCCCTCAAACTGTTGACGGACAGTCATCACCACCTACCCAACTCCATCCCCTAACATACTGCATTGCTTCATGTAAAAATGGGCATACACACTGGTGGAAATGCAGCGAGAAGATATGACAAGGCGGACGACGAGCTACGCAGCATATTACTTGGTATATCTCGAAGTTAAAGCCCTGTATTTGACTCGTGTGCAGAAGTCGACATCATGGCCGGATTTGAAGTTGGGTAAACGGACATTCGTCGGCAAAACAGTCATACACCATTTACACACTTCTCGTTGCACATCACTGTCATTCCCCCAAGATCCGTATTTTCGGTGAAGGAGACTGTAGCAGCGGGAACCACTGTGTATTGGAGTATAAGTTGAGGTTGGGAGACGTGAAACTCCGATTAAGGGAGTGGATGAGCCGTGTCGTAGGCAGTGCAAGCCCCAGGTTACCACTGGCTCATTCCAATTTTGTGGGTGGCAACCTGCAGCGAAAATAACATTGTTCGATGATCACTTATCGCGCTTGTTCAGTCATGTCCTCTGAGACTAGTCGGTGTGCGAAATGCAAACACACTGACAAGGCCACTGATAAGCTTGAAATTTTTAATTAGGCCTCCCTGCTCATTCGTCCCATGAAATGAAAGCAAGATCAGATGTCATAAACTATTTTGACAAGTTCGCTGCCACTCAATTATTCTACAGTATAGCTGTGTAAACCGTCAGAGGGCTCGTCGGGCACTAGCAAAAACGGAAGCTCCTCGCCGTAGGAAAATAAGCACAGTCAATCGATCGAAACTGCGTAAGTTTTGGGTTGTGCAACGGGTACTTCCATTGAAGAAGGTGTCCAGCAACTGCGTTGATTGGGACATGTGTTGCGTATGCCTCACCACCGTTTGCCGAAGAGAGTGCTGTTTTCCATGTCCAATTCAGAGTGACGGAAGCAGAGAGGTGGCCAACCTTGACCTGGCAGAGTGGTATGAAGGATATTACGAAATGCTTGGGTGCTGTCGGTGCTACTCGCCTTCCAGGATGGGGACCGCCTTATCCCCCCTGTGGCTGGTTGGAGACGCTGCAAGATATGGCTGCCAACCGATGTCAGTGGAGACCTTGTTGTCAGTCTCTATCCGGATTGCCTGAATGAGTATCTGGAGGTGTAAGCACCTCGAACTGATTGTGGTAGGCTAGCACTAAGTTCCTTTCCCATCCACCTTCATTCTTTTCCTCATAATAGAGCTTTCAAATAAATGATGGTTATGCGGCAGAGAAGCATCGGTGTTGAACACTGATGTCATGCTGTCGATGATGATGATGATGATCTGGGTCTTATGGCGCTACGGAGCGTGCACAGACAGTGGAGGCGGGTTCTTAACACTTTCCTCTATTCAGCAGACTACATTCGTTACATTACTTTCCAATTCAGTGGAAGAAATCAATAAATCAGCCAATTGTGATCGCCAACTGGATTTGACTAATCTCAACGATTGCTAATTATCCTGAGAACTCGGTAAACTATATTTGAAGTTTTCAGGAGAGGCTTCAATTGACACGCCTAGGCGTACTGCTGAACGACGCCACCATTCGAACTAAACTCGGTAACAACACTGTTTGACCCATGCTGCCTGCAAGGGCAACGTGTGTGCTCGTCATCGCCATGGTTCGCTTGCATGTTTCGGCTTTAACGGAAGGTGACAGGCCCCGACCGTCCAGTTGGCGAGCTTCAGTGGGCTCCACCAACTGTGCTTGTCCGTGCCCGCTCACCGCTAAATCAGCATTCCGTCTGTCTCAGCTCAACCAGCCTGTCTATACCAGACTCTGGAAAAGATCGGGCCCACCACGCCCTCCTGCTTGCCATGTTTTATCCTGCCAGAAGGACCTTGCAGTATTGACCTTGTGGTATGTACCTGACTGTCACACCCACGAACCTGAGGAGAGAGTGCTGTTCAGCGTTCGTCCTTGATAAAAGAAAAGAATCAATGGAGGAGAGAGAGGAACGCACATGTGAAAAAATGCGACGTGCGGTGGGGTGGGGTGGTCAGAAAACCCAGCGAACTGTTCAGGGCTTGAGGGCGCGGGTTAAACCACAGTTATCAAGACGGTTCACTTTGTTCGTTTCAGTGAGAATTCGGATTTTCAATTTCTTTTGTCGTACACAGCAATCGATAAAGTTTTATGCGGTTACCAGATTGTAGGATAAATGAAGGAAAACGCCCCAGAATAAGACACGTTTGGAAAATGATCGAGACAGTACGACTCTGTGAGTCTGTGGGCCACCGACTGAGCCAGACAACATTGGGAAGCTATGGTTTCCTTGTCATAACGTTTTCACTAGGTTTATATTCGTCACTGCTAGTTTTGGTGGTTGCCGATTTCATATCTACCAAAAATATATATTTCGTACATGATCCCACGGGAATATCACATGATCCTCTGTTGTTACATATCTTGGTCGATGCGACCAGATTTTCGACGTTTTCAAAATATTTTACATCGTTTTCCAACTGTGAATTTATGGGACAGCAAACCTTGGTTCTCCCTGACCATCGCATTTGTGTTGCAACGCTCTCGGTTCATGCCAGCTGAATATATAGGGTGCCCTACAAAACACGTGACAGCATTTTAAAACGACCACTTACTTGTGTGTCAACTCGTGGTTCAATCAATCAACCTTTCGGTATTGATGATCAGTGCTATCTCACGCCTGTCTCGTCAGCGTGTGCTTGTCTACTGATACTGGTGAGCTGGAATTGACGATCCTCAGTTCAAAACTGTTCCACCCGAGCAGCAGAGTTACTTTGGACTTACAGTGTACGCATCACACACATGTTCCTCCAATTGAATTATTTCGAAAAAGCATGAGTATTGCCTAGTGGAGTCAAATCTCTCAACGGGCATACTTCTTACTGACAGAGTGTATTAGTTTACATTTTCCCCGGTACCGTTAATTCGCCGCGACTATCTAGGTAACCAGGACGGATTATGATGAACGCTGTCTCAAAACTAATTGACAAGCACTTGAGAACAAGTTCGACAATTCACCTCAGTCATACGAAGGAATCGCAGAAAGAAGGTTTGCTTTGGGCAGTGCGTTTGTGGATCGAACAACAGATTTCCCTTAACATAACGTGTTGAATTATTCCAAATGGCTATCCGTAGCATTGTTATTTCGGTACTGTCTCTCGCCTAATGCCACTCACTCATATTTAGAATATTCTTTTATCCTCCTAGGAATTCGACAGTGACCAGTATTACTGTGGCGCACAGACGGTAAACTCCACCACACTTCGTACGGATCCACATGTGCAGCTTGTTTTGGGAAGAGCGAAGCAAGTTAGTTTTGGTTACAGACAACCGGATGTTGACCCACTATGGAAACATGGAGCCAAGAGTCTGGCAGTCGCTAAGCCCATTCACTATCGGTGTGTGGCCTGGACAACCGATCCTTCTGATCGGACGGTTCCGAATTTCGAAGTCCTACTGTCCCCCAGTGAACGTGCCGACCCGAATTTGAATCTTACCGAGCTCAGCAATCCAAAGGGGGTGGTCCTTCGAATTATTGATCAACATCGTCCTGTTGCCAAAGCCGGCCCACTGGAACACTTCAGCTATCGATTCATGAATGGTTCGGTTATACAGAACGTCACAATCAGTGGTCTAAAAGCAGAATGCGCACCACCGGTTGTGGTCTGGAGGCCTCGTGACCTGAGAAGCTACCCGCTGAAATCCAATATCACGTGTAGGGCAGATAAGCATTGCTCACAAATGAAGGTTAAGTGGGATTGGATAGCTGGACCAATACCCCCACTGAGTTTGGCATCCGATTCAACGAATGCAGGGAACATAAGCAAAGACGGCACGCTTTTCCTAAATCGTTTACCACGCGGAGGTGACTATGTGTTTCGCTGCACTGTCTATTGCACGTGTGAGAATGAGGAAACGAGCAACACTGCACAAATATCCATTTACATTGAATCGGAGCTGGATATGGAGAAGGAGGAGGAGGATAGATCTGAGGAAACTGCTGGATTCAGAGAACCAGAAGGAGAGATCAGTGTTAGAGAATCAGAGAGCGAACGCGAGTTGCACAAGATTTCTGAAATTCTTAGTGACCCAGCAGCTGGACTGGATCTACTTGGTTCCAAAGAAAAGCAGCTACTGAAAGAAAAGCTCAGTTCGCTCCTTGATCGTTCTGGCGGAAAGAGTCCACTGTCTCCAACACATGAATGGGAACTAAGGAACCAACTAGAATCATTAATCCCTAGATTAGATGGACAACCTTCCGATAGTCCAGGAGGAAACCGGCTGCTCGGACAGCTACTCGACGAGTTAGCCGTCGCAGAAGGTGGCATTCTTCCTGAAGCAAGGGAAGCAATAGCGCCGACTGAGACCGATTCTGTTTCTGAAGCGGAATCATCTATACTTCTGAAGGCAATAAAGAAGCTTTTGGACAAAAAGAAAGCTTCTGGTGAGCTAATGAGTGATCCGCTGGCGAAATACGGAGAATATCGCGAGATGAAAGAGATACAAGGCATTTCTGAACCTGAACAGATTCCATCTTTTCGATTCTATCCTGATGAAATTAGAAGAACACCAACCGGTCGGCTAGATGTTGCACAGATGGAGGCTATATCAGGTGCACCTCATGTACCAGGTAGTGGCGCACCATCCATATCCTCTAGGATACCTGCTGGATTAGGTGAACTGCGTCCAGGCATGGTGGATCTAACTGACAGACGAGATTCGACCATAATTTCTGACATGGTTGGTGCAAAGCGTTTCGGGGATCGTGGCACTGATGAAATTCAAGCAAATTTGCGGGCATTTGGAGGCCTCATCGGGCTGGATGGTTTATCTGGTGCTGGCGGTATTCCAGGTATTGCTACCGGTCAGCCTCGTGGTCCATTGGGTGCAGCCTCACAAGATGCTGTCATGGATATTCTTTCTGGTGGCCGATTGGGTATTGCAGGTGTTCCGGGCGGTGCAGGCGGTCTATCTCGTGGTCAGCTGGATGCACTCTCACAAGTAGCACGCAAAGGTATTAGTGCCGGAGGTGAATTCGATATTGGGAGGATTGCTGGTGCTTCAGCAGACGTATATCCTGATCTGCCTAGTGCGCTTGCACACTCGAGTCCCAGGACTAGTGGTTTCATTCCTGGTTCGAACGCATTCTCTGGATTACGTACGGAGGATTTGGCAGCTGGACGTTTTTCTGATGGAACAATATCTCTAGATGAAAAGCAAAAACGTCTGCGCAGTAGAGCAGCATTGGCAGGTATCTTGTCTTCAGACTTCTCACGTGAGTTAGATAGATTCACCAGGGTGGTTCAGACTGCACCTAATTTGGACAACTTATTGGAAACAACCGTTTTCAAGAGATCCGATTCTGTCATGTCACCTGACGTCGACATTACAGGAAAGGCACCCTCAGCAATGGAACCGCTGAACAATATGCCGATTGATGGGCGGTCATTAAACAAATACTCGAAATACGTAATGCAAAGAGATGGAGGTCCAGCCAAACTAGAACAAAGATTGACGAATCTGTTTGCTCAAGAACGACAAAAGATCAGAGGATCTGCAGCCCTTGATGGTGCAACGCCGACCAAAAGATCAGAGGATCTGCAGCCCTTGATGATGCAACACCGACTGATCCGTTGCAGGGTGTCCCTGGAGGCAGGACACCACCTATCATGTCACCCGTGAGTCCCAGAACGCCGTATAGCCTTCAACCCACTGATGCTGAGTCGGCTGATTTGTCTGCTTTGCAAACCGATGGAAGGATACGCCAGGTTGTACGCCTTCTTAGTCCACTCAATAGGTTCTCTGCGGAGGAAATACCAATCAGCCAGCCATCGAAGTTCGAATCTGGTATCACACAGGCCCATCAGAACATGTTGTTATACGATCATCCAGCCAGGCCCAACCCAAGAATTGTCGGAACAGGTGGTGCCCGCCACTCAGTCGGTGAATCAGAAGAGTTTGGAGGATTGTTTCGAGATGTGGAGAGAGAAGCCTTGATCCGTTCGGCAGAGGACACGGTAACATCAAGAGCAGAGCTGCGGGAGAAGAGACTGGTTCATGGACGAGCAAGCAGATGGCCTGTGACAACTCAAGAAAAAAAGGAAGGCATCAACAGACGTTCATTAGACTCAGCATTGTTTCCGGCATACGAAGCTGGTGACCTCGTGGCAGACCCATTTGGCTTATATGACCCGGGACATGTACCGAACATACTACGATCGCGCGGACTACGCTTTAAGGGTTT
This sequence comes from Clonorchis sinensis, assembly GCA_003604175.2. Lineage (NCBI taxonomy): Eukaryota > Metazoa > Platyhelminthes > Trematoda > Opisthorchiida > Opisthorchiidae > Clonorchis > Clonorchis sinensis. Next base: position 2,583,972 of record CM030370.1, on the reverse strand, counting down.
TCACCGCGACCATTCTAGTAAATTTTCACTATATCGTTCTCCTCCTCACGGCCTCGACTCTCCAACAGGCATTTATTTGGACGGAACGAGCGCACAGTTTGGCGACAGTTTCAGAGGCGATTTACCCACACAACCGCCAGTGGTATCTCTACTGAAGGGCGATATACGAGATTCCATGGTGCTCGCAGATCCTAGTTTCGGAAAAAGTAACTGGGTTTTGGATCTAAAGTCACATTCTTTTCGCTGGACTGATGCCGATCTCGTTACAGTGTTTCAACCGACATTGTCCGAATTCGCACACCGATCGTCTGATATGACCGGATTATTTCCCCTCATGGATGACAAACGAGCTTACACTGGACACATTGCTATTCCAAATGACCTGATGATTGGTAAGAGTGACATTGATCCTGCGAAACGCGCTTGGTGGGGTGGTGCAAAGGTGGATGAGCGCGACATTGGTCCGACTGCGCGAGTGATGCGAAGCATGGGAAGTACATGGCCACTGTTGAAAATCGAGGCAAGACAGAGGCCAATCGAAAGCAGCTGGTTAAATCCATTTGGATTGCAAAAACAACAACTTACGCAAAGCACTTTGGATGCAGTGAAGGGTGTAGCCGTGAGGGATCAGAAAGCGAAGTATAGCGAAGTGATTATCGACCCGGGTCTTATCAGACTGCCCGGACTAGCAACATTCCGCTGTCCGACTGTACAGGGCAGAACAAGGCGTGGGTACTCCCCAAATACAGTCACTTGGTTTCGCAGTTCCGGAATGAATATCCTTGACTCATCAGACACTGAGGGGATTTTGAGATTCTCTCTCAGCGTACACAATGTAGCTCCGATTTCCAGACGTTTTCAGCAATCGATGCGTGCTTATATCTATCCACCACATAAATGGATGGAGGCACATACATTGGATCTGATCAGGCTCGAACCCAACGATGCAGGCTTCTATACTTGCGTCACAAGCATGAAGTCCGTAAGGAATCGACCTTCCGAATTCAATATAACTAAATCAGCGTCACAAGCATGAAGTCCGTAAGGAATCAGCCTTCCGAATTCAATATAACTAAATCGTCAAGAAATCCGCTCTGTCTCACATCTCCAGTCTCCCAACCAATACTCACCTTGACCCCATTATCCTCAATCAATAGGACGAATAATTCAGACGATTCTGAAAAAGGATGTTTTTTAGATCGAGATGTGATACTGGCTACTTGCGAAGGCAATGCTTATCGGTTGTTCTGCGAACAGCCAGACTTAATCGCCAATGGTTACCGACTAGTCACGACAAATTTCTCAGTACAACTACACATCCGGAGTCCAAAAGGCGGCTATTCGACATTTTCCATTCCTTCCGCAATGGCAACTCTGACGCCTCTGACAGTGCCAATCACCGCTGGAGTATTCACGAGCACACAACAATGGACTTTCGAAATGCTTCCAGAATACCATGAGGCCTATGTTACTTGCACAGTGCAGCCAGAACTTGTTCAACCTGGTGTTTCGTCTCCGGTCTACTGGGACTGGTTGGAGTGGGAATTCAGGAAAAACCTTAAAGAACGTCTTGTCCGCCGGTCCAAGCCCGTTAAAATTTGCAGTGTATTTGGAGAGGAGGTACCCGAAATTCATCCGAATCCAAAGGGTGTTGCACCGAACAGGCTAGAAATTGTTGCTGTTCGACCTGGTGAGGTTCTGACCTGCTCTGTGAAGTCAGGAAACACTCCTCCGATGCTCAACGTGTCTACAATACTTCCGAACGCACTCTATTCATTTGAGCGGCAACCACTAAACAAGCTTGACGTAATGTTGGATTCTCGGCGCTCTGTTTCGGATTGGGTAACTAGAACTAATTCGAGGACTACACAAGTAATTATCCCATCGTCAGGATCACTTGACAGGATTTACTTTTGCGTTTGCGGGGAAGGCAATCAAAATACGACAAAAGTAAGCCTGTTTTTCGGTTATGAACGTTTTTCTAATAGACTGTGTTGCGACAAAGTTACTGTGAGACTGCTGGAAACCCTATAGCATCCCACTTGCGGCTTTACCCTTCTTGGAGTTTATGTGGTGGGCCTTGCCCACGGGTTCCTGCGAGCTGTTGGATTAAGCAGCTTTACAACTGAGGATTGGTCAGACTGTTCAGCAGGACGTCTCAAAATCCACGGCGTTTTTTTCTGGAGTGTTCTTTGTAGCACTTCTTGGTTTCGTAGAACAGCTTTTTTTTCCGTTTCTGATGTTTTAGCTCCTGGTTTAAGCAAAATATCTGTTCAGGAACCTTTTCGTTGACATCCCAGGCAATGAAAGCACCTAGCATGCAGTGTTTGGGAAACAACAGAACGATTTATCCCTCTAATGGGAACAATTCTGAGAATACAACAACTGGCTTGTAACCAGCGTTTAGCTTCCAATAGGAAATGGTTTTGATTTGTTGTCCAAGATGGCCACGTCGTATGATCACATTCACGTAATAGTTTAAGATGTCATACCAAACATTGTGCAAGCAAAACTGCATGGTACCATTAGATCGAAAACCGGATGCCTTTCGGTTGGTGATCCGTGCAAATAGACTCAAATAATAGATCTAACAATCCAGGCACAACACAGCTGTTTTGCTATCGCTTACAAACCCAGTTAGTATCGCGTGGACGGCAAAGAATTTCTTTCTTGAGGGAAACTACTCACAAGTTTGCTGAAGACTCTTCGGCTGTCCTCAGCCGGTTTCTCTCTCCTCGGGTCTCCTCAGGTAGCTGCGATCGCCGAGCTTACGTCAATCTGACGTTATACTTGAACCCAAATGATGCGCAATTGGCGAAGTTCATGCTGTTCGACCTGGTGAGGTTCTGACCTGCTCTGAGAAGTCAGGAAACACTCCTCCGATGCTCAACGTGTCTACAATACTTCCGAACGCACTCTATTCATTTGAGCGGCAACCACTAAACAAGCTTGACGTAATGTTGGATTCTCGGCGCTCTGTTTCGGATTGGGTAACTAGAACTAATTCGAGGACTACACAAGTAATTATCCCATCGTCAGGATCACTTGACAGGATTTACTTTTGCGTTTGCGGGAAAGGCAATCGCAATATAACAAAAGTAAGTTGTGTTTTTCTGACATTCTTTTTACATCTGCACAAAATATGTTGACAGTAAGCTAGGGGCAAATAGACTGGTGTCCTGCTCTTATCCTTTTACGTGGATGACGTTGGTTCGGAAAAAATGTAAGCCAGAATGTAAGCAGAATTGTAAGCCAGAAATTGTAGAGGTCACTCATCACATCACGCGTCACAAACACTCAAACCATGTGACAATTCCTGTCCCACTTGCAATCTTAGCCGACAACGTGTACACTGCAAATTCTCATCCATTTTTGTTTACGCGGCTACCACATGCGTAACGCGCCAGGCTTATTAACTTCAACACATAAGGTCAAGTTGTATTCATGTTCGTACAAGCATCAAACACGAAGGGACACCCCTCTCTTCACACTGCATACAATGAATAAGCATACAACTAGGCTCAACACACACTCGCGCACAGGACAGGAAGTCAACAGTCCGCAAGTCTCCGCGGACAACCACGGAACAAGCGTAGCAGCTATACTGCACAGAAGACAGGTCTCGCGTCCGGAACTTCACTCAGGAACTCTCAACAAGTGTTATATATATACCATCGAACGTTAGATATGTAGTGTATAGAAGAGTCTGGGTGTGATTACTGGCTTTCGGTCAGCTGGCTTGCCCTATTGTCATCTCATAGTGTGACAGTTGAGTCAATCAAATGTTCAGAGATGGTAGCAAACTTAGCTTTGACAGTGTTTGTTTAGAAGCTCCTTTGTGATTCCGTTTTGGTGATTCACTGTGAATGCGCTGGTGTTTGGCCATCATGATTCCGCCCAGGTATTTTCACTTGCAAGTTGTATAGCTCCAGGTCCCTGTGACTGTTCACCATTGTACTGCTACCCCGAATGACTCGCTTACATTCGGGCTTGGAGGTTCAGTGTGTCTCGAAACTCCTCAAGCTTGTGAAGATGGCGGTTCGCCAAGCCGCTCCGTCAAGTGTCAGCTTTGCTCCATATCTGAAACCAAAACTACGGTTTTTCCAACTTGGCTGAGTGTTGTCACAACAGCAGAATTTTGACTTCCATCAAGTTCGAACTACATTCTTCTATTTACTGTGAACGACTTGTTCCAAGCCTGGATTGTCAAAGACGCGTTTTACGCGGCCTATCGAATACATTAAAACACACATTTAAAGACATTAAAGATATTTATTGTGTCCATTTTGTGTTGCCATACCTTAGGACAGATCGATATACTGTGACCTTGCCGTCCACGTGCAAGTCGTGGCTGCTACTAATCCTTCTATGTGGACTAGGCAACGTGGCTAGTTGTGGATCGAGGTGTTTTCGAAGAACTTGGATATTTGGGATGTGCATAAACTTTGGCAAAATTCGCAGATGAAATCCCTGAAGGAGTCGGATGACACCGGTCTCGCTGACATATGATAACACAGTGCACAGCAAATGTTGTATCCATTTGCAAATAGTGATTATCCCAGACATGTTTTGGAGTATTCCGCATGTGCATTTGGCTTCCGAAATTCGCGAGTTCAACTGCTTTCTAACCGGTTGGTTTGTGGCTGGAGTGTCATCGTGATAACACAAACAGCAAAACATTATCCCGCCACTTATCACTTCTTTGGATGTTCGTTCCCAGGCTTGCAGAAAGCACACGACTTGTGTATGTTTGAAATTCACTAGTTGTTCTCATCCAACACTTCCTCTGCGGCTGAATTTCGTGAGGTCGGTTGCTGCGGTCCGGAATTCTTCTTTGGTTGATGGGTTTGATGGACTTTCCAATGCTGCACTTTTCTGCTCATATTCGTTCAGCCATTCACTGTGCATTGATTTCTTCTGCTTCAAGGGTGCATCCTGCCACCACACCCATTGTCCGACAACTGAACCACGGGGCCCTTAGTCAGGACATCATGAAATCTCTGCACAGCTGCTGAGCACTTCGGTTTCCTGACACCTAGCTTCATAGTTACTTTTTTCGTTCCACGACGATGTCGTTTCGGCACGTTAGCTCATGACGCTGAATGATCTATGTTGCTTTTAGCTCCAAGGCTTACTTTGCTGGGGAGACCAGCACTCTGGCGGACAACTATCTACACCACAAGATGTCGCAGACTCGTCTTCTACCTGTAACTTGACTCTTGTACCTTTTGGCCAGTGGTGAAGGGAATTTCTTTGATGTCTTGAGTATTGTTCCAACTGAAAATACCCCAAAATTTTTGCATAATATCCGGCCAAACAACATTGGATACGGGAAGTACAGCTGAGTTTCCCATTGACACCACCCAAATTGGCACTTTCTAGAGGTTGATTTGTTCCCTCATGTTACGAATTGTTAGTTCCATAGGTGTAGAGGGACAGGGTACGTGAGCCGTGGCCATTCACAGCTTCACTGCCGAAGGATCCAGCTGCCTCATTCCAGGTTTCCGAGTTTCGATGACTCGGGAATCAAAATCGCTCATTTCGAAAAGATGATCGTTGGCGGATAGTGATCTGGTGACTTTCGACTGTTCTCGGAATGAGAAACTTATGACACATAGGCCCTCATAAGCGTAACTAACTGTGCTACTGCTCGTTTGAGTGGAATGGGGATCATTCTAGGATTGATGCAGTGTGACCCGTTCACGCAGGTTACTGGAGACCTCAAATTCGACTCTACATGTCCCTTCAAGGAGAAGGTGTGTACGGTGTGTACTTCCTAGAGTCCTGCTTCTTCTACCAGTCTTATTTGCTTAAGCACTGCAATGTCAACAACATGCCGCTTCAGTGCGTTGGTCATAAGTACTGTCCGCGATTCAGGTCTGCCACTAATCCCCTCATTCCTATTGGATTGCATCTGGATTTATCTGACGACGAATCCCCAAGTGTCTGACCCACTCGGCTGTGGTACATTGGCCCTTCCTGAATACGTGTAAGTTGGAGCAAGAGAGCCTCATTCCCAGTACTGATTCGCACAGCGGGTGGCTTCTGCGTCGCACCGGACTTATCCTAAGTCTGCGGCAGTCAATAGGCCGATGGGTACGGTTAACCTCTGGACTAGTCTGTAGTCTCTGGGGTCTGTGGGTTGACCTTATCTAACCCGTTCTCCTCCGATTGGATGTGTCATTCTCGCATATATATATATATATGATGAATACCAGCGTTTCGATCTTAAGCTGAATATTTTGTACAACAATATTTTGGCTGTCTGATCCTGTCTCCATGTTTTTTATTCGATCCCGTGAAACCCGTACCTCATCCTCCCTCTCAGTTTCTGAAATACTAATATGATTTTCTGCATCGAAGCGCCCTCGGACTGCAGAACCAGTTGAGCAACCAGCAGATCTTTTCAAAGACCATTATGACTAGGCTGTTTAAACTACTTTAGAAACATGTGCGTTTCAACAATCCGGAGAGAATCAGCCATTGTAGTTTCATTCGATAAAGCTACCCGGAATGGCTGCTCCGAACATAGAGGCATGCGGCCCAGTCCAGTTTCATCGCGGTTGTCAGCTCCAGCAATATTGTAACCTCTGGCCATAACACGCGAGAGACAATACTGGCGAGACACACCAGGTAGGATTTTGACCAGGTAGGGAGTACACTGAACACATTTCCACATTACCACAAGTGCTTGAACAGCATTCCACATACCCGGCGACCATAATCCCGGGGCGTCCGCTCACAGATATCGAGTATGCAGACGACATAGCTCTTCTTGGATCTGACGCCGTGCTAATGCAAACAATATTAAATAATCTAACTAATTCCGCCTCACGGTTCGGCATGCGCTTCACACCTACAAAGTGTAAAGTGCTACTGCAAGACTGGGTGAGCCCGAACCCTAGCCTCATGCTTGCGGGTGAACCGATTGAGGTAGTAGACAAATTTGTTTACCTGGGCAGTTGTATTAGTCCCGGTGGTCTCGCGAAAGATGATATTTCCATCCGAATTGAGAAGGCCCGAGCAGCTTTTGTGAACGCCGTAGTCATAAAATCAAACACACCCCACTTTTCACTCAATTACTTGTCTTGGTAGCATCATTTTCTCCATAAAATGTTCATTTTCGGAAGTCTAGCATAATCGGTGGGAACTCTTAGGTAAAAAAATCTGATTATTTCTTGTTTAGTACCTAGTACGCAAGGAAACGATGAACAGAGATATGGCTCGTGACTGTTTTTGCGCATGGTAAACTGTCTTGAGTTGCTTGGGAAAAAAGCCTGCACAAAACACCGAAACGTTACGTTTGCCTTGTGTGCACACTTGCCGTACTGTAGACTACTAAAGATCCACTGCACGCTAGTTTGCAAATGGCGTAAACTCGACGTAGATGGATTGATTCCCGGCAGACGGCAAGCCTGTTAATGGGACTTCCGGTCACTGTTGCATCGTATTCTCATATCCTCATCACTTCGCATAAATCGATATCCAGCGAAGTCGATAGGTACCCGGTATCCTGTTTCCCGTTATTGAACAAAAAAATATTTATAGCATGAACTCACCGTGCAGGTCGATGGACATCCTCGACCAGGTCTGAATGTCGTTGAATCAACAAGTGTCACCTGATACCGGCATGCGGTTAGGTTTGAAGGGTACGAGAGGACAGATTAACTTGTTTGTCACAATTAAGATGATACATGTGATTATTCGGTTATTATAATCGCTTGCATTTCCACATCCTTTCAGTCATTCATCCTCTCCATCCAGACGCAAAGTGACGCTTCGTTCGGAGGACAGTTGACAATCTGGAGTGGTGTTGTCATTTGTGTGGTAGTGTTGCTACGCATAACTCTAGGCTTAGCAAAATTAGTGCGTAGAATTTTCGCTTACGGCTCTGTTGTAGCAGTGCGTTAATCTGGGCCGTTTTTATTTTTCTTCGCCTCTGGCATAGCTGCAGATCAGCCGTTGTGTAAATGTTTCACCTACAGCATGTGTAATCCACGTGTAAACAACACACCTCTTATTTTTTGTGATCTAGGCAGGATTGTATGTGATACATACGATGGTGCAGGTGAGAAAAAAATACAAATCCCTGCACAAAAACCCTTCTGGTCTTTATTTAATCACTCATGGTTAAGAGGACAATTGTTTTCTTCAACCAGCAAACACAGTATGACAATCACGTGATGATATTGAGGAAAGGTGATTGGTCAGGTGATGCAGGTTGTGTTAATCTTCCTCCATAGGATATTTAGGCATAATTAGGACATGTCCAGATATAAACCCCGGAAAGGCTCGACTTCGGAATTCGTGAGAACTTTGCAACGCTTTGGGATTGATGCCGGGGGTGAAACAGCCTTTACGACATTGACATCCAACTGACTACCGAATGGAATTCCTTTCTGGACAGTTACACCAAATTCAAGAAAAGACTTTCCACAGCATTACAGTGTTTGTGCCGCCACTTCTCACGATGAGGTGAAGAGAGATTAGGCGGATGTGCGTAATCACCGCGATAAATGACCGGTCCCTAGGTGAGATGTCCGACGGTGAACCGTATCTCACAATCAATCCCTACATTGTCATCGTCCAAATTAAGAGCGTTACCAGGGTCACCATCATTATCAGTCATCGGTTCGAATAAAATCCTCATGAAATTCGTCAAAATCATTATCATTATCGACATCCATCAGTACTCGTTGAGATTTTTCACTTGCGATAAACTGGCATCTGCTATCGGACATGCGCGAACCTTTATATCTGACAGTGTACTCTTCTAAATGACCAATATTACCTTACGAAGTTCGCTAGATATGTGTTGATCGGGTTGTTCAAGTCGAGCATCTGGAACTGAGACAATCTTCTGGGCTTATAAGCGACGAGAACGACGTAGAGCTGACATCCGGTGCAGACATGATGACACATTTATTGCCAACACTAGTCAAGTCCGTTATGTTTCCATTCTGGTCAGCCGTGTTGTTAGTTCGCTCACTTACGCCTAGCCTTGAATGTCATTTGCTTCCGATCCTCAACCGGTTTGTTTGGTTTCCGGAATGGTGATTCTCCTGCTCGTTTTTGTGAACGCTGATAATTCACTATCTGTCCGTGCACGAAGCGTGATATGATTTTCGAACTTTCAGTCAGGACTATGGCGGTTCATGGAATGCAGTAAGCGTTTTACTTTGCAACCTCTCATTGCGCAACCCATTCCACCGCAAGGCAACACGCAAAGTGAAGTAAAATGTTGACTAGAAAGTTGTATTTCTCGGAAAAAAATAGATAATCATTTCAGTCGTATTCTCCATCTATCAGTCCTGCTCGATTCAAAACAAAGTAGTAAAATAACACTGGTGAGCTTAGCATATGTACATTGCAGTTGTGGTTCTAATAAGTCATATCTGGAATACATCTGGAAAATACACACACACACACATACGTAGACAATACCTCTCTAGTTCTGTCTGCTAAAAATAGCGCTAGTTTTCCGACCATCAGTCGTCCTCTTCTGGTGGAATCACTGGGCCTGATTGAGAGTCACCAGTCAGAAGGGACGATCCAGAGCATCCAAGTACTTGCGATCGATAAGCTTGGGGATTAATTTATGTCTGTGAAAATAGGGGAACATAATTTATCAGACTTATTCTGGTGCACAAGCCACATAAACGAAGTTTCTCAAAACATATAACAAGCAACAAAAATGACGTGTATTCACCAGTTGTGACTCCATTCAGTGATTGATTTCCTCGTGTAGAGAACTTTGAGTGAAGTGAGAGGTCACCGCACCTTAGTAGCTATTTGAAGGTGTTCTTTTTATCGTCATTCAATCTAGTCCGATTTGTAAACAATAGTGACTAAGGCTTTTGTGTCCGTTATTCGTTAAATCGTAAATTAGAGTCCCTTTCAATTTACTGCTAATTCACAATCCCTGGTTTTTCAGCTATAGATTGTCCGTCAGGTATACAGCAGTATTTGAAGCAAAATTTCGCAGTGGTGTCTTCGACATCTAGAACACCCTATCGATAGTCCCAAATCAAGGCAAGGCGCCACCGTTACACACTCATAAGTCAGATAGTTTTCGAAGCATTTGAGTTCGTCGCTAGCGCGAAAAGTCAGGGTGAAATCCTTCTGTCTGGGTTCACCAATTTTTCGGTTTCGAATATTTCAACACTCACTCAACACTCGCGTACACCATAGACGGGTTCTCGCGTCAAGCAATGCAAGCTTTTGGAGGACTCCTTAAGTGGTGTATACAATGTCTTTTCGTGAGTTCAGCAAATGCCCAGGGGTCGATGAAAACAGATCATTGCACGGGTTTCCATTGCTTTGCTACGGCTGACTCCACAGTTAACACGCATTAATCAAAATGTTTGTCGGTAACGTGTTGGAATACTGGTAGCTTGGGTGCCTTAGTTGATATTTGATCAGGTGGCTGTTGATCTGTTCGCCGAGCTTGGCAATTGATTTGCAAACGTTTCGTCACCATTCGAGGAGCGAAACAACACAAGATTACGTGATGGATGCCTCCTCGAATGGTGACGGAACGTTTGCAAATCACTTGCCAAGCTCGGCGAACAAATCAACAGCCACCTGATCAAACACGAATCAAAATGTCTGTATTTAAGTGTGCCCAAGGTCAAGGAGACCTGTTTCAAAAGTCCACTGCAATACAAAAGGGCAAAATATAAACTTTCGCTTTTATGCAATCATGGTCAACTTATTCATTATTTTTATAGTGAGGGGTAAGAAATATCAACGTGTGGTCTTAAAACGAAAGAATTATCGTTGATGGGAAACCGGTGCCATCTTCACTAGATAGTCTAAACCGCGCTCGAGGACCACCGACGAAATAGCCTTGGTGAGTGAGATAGAGATATTCTCATGAAGACATAATTCTGTAAGACCAAGCCCATGTGGCTGATGTCTGTGGAGCGTCGGGTCGTTAGCTCAGTAGGTAAGACGTCAACCGGTATGCGAGCCAATGAAGGACCTATTGGTCTTCTGACAGCAGCACGGCAATGATCTATAGATGGGAATTGTACACCCTTTGCTATTGTATCTTTACATCACTTGGTCATTGCACTTGCAAGATCAAGATGGAAGAGGGTAGTGGTGCTTCTGGTAAACACTTCATGGGGACGTTTACATTTCTTGCAATGCTCCACCATTTATGATCCCCAGCTGAGCTAGCTTTCCTCCACTGTTTGACATGAAATGGGCATTGGATTTCCCCATTTAGGTGTATACGAAAAGGATCAGCATGTTGTCACATGTGAGGCTACTAATGGTTTACACACTGGCAAATTGGTTTAGAAGTTCTCTCATCAATCGTGGTTCACCAAACTGTGTCCCGATTCAAGGCTGCTCCGTCCATGCAACCCATTGCTCATAGACGGTGAACTATGCAAACGCCAAACAAGCCAACTGAATTTGTTTGACCGCACCATCCTGTCATGTGAGGACGTTCAGATGAGACGAAATTTTACCAGTGCACCCTGTTCTCATAATACTGGGGGAATGGGTGTTAGGATATGATGAAGATTTTCATCCACGTCGTGGCGAATGTTGCCACGTGGGTGCCGATCATATGGTATCATTCATAGTGACTAGCGGTACGTTCTCCTTCCTTCCATTCACGGGTCAAGTATACAAGGGCACTATGGGATGTGGCGCTGACTAGGCATCTAGGTGGTCTGACCGAAATTGCTCAGCTGGTTGCCAAGTAAGTTGGGGAAAGGAGTGATGTGTCACCTCGGTAGGGGAGGGATTCGATTAGGACATCGTTCCCACTAAAGTAGGAAATCCCACAGAGAAACTTGTGCATTTCTTTTCAATGAGAATAGGGGTCAAATGATCCCATCTATGTTAGGGTTGCAATAATGGATAGTCGTTCATTTTGTCTCGTAAATCTACTCGAATTATAAATAAATACGAAAAATATAGATAAATAACTGATCCAGTTATAATGCAAATGTATAGTAGGATATGCAATCAGCTGTACCAGGCGCGAGATGTGAACCGATGACATACCGGAAAACGATTTGCCCGACCAGCAGGACAGGAAACACCATTTCCACGTAGGGATTGGGCGCAAATCCGAAAGCACAAAGTACCAGTAGCTGAATCAATTGAATTATGGTGAACAAGTGTAGTTTTCTTTGAGGCACACGACGAATGTAATGGGACGGTGGGTAGGCTGACTGTAGAACGAGGGAAATTTTGTACGAGACAGCGATGTAAAATACAAAGTGTGTCCATTAAAACTCCACCAATAATAGTTATTGGGTAGTTAAATAACTGAGGAGAAGTTACAGCCTTGAATTGCCAACTGACTTTCACAACACTGAATGGATGTCGTTTCAGAGAAGAAAATCTGCCTCAACGAATCATGCAAAATGTTACGGTTAGCCGTACAAAATAAATGTGGGCAGCGAACATGAATGTAACAGATTACGGTGCGCTACTTTCAACCAACGAAGAAGCCGAACCACCCGGTGTGGTGGCCAATGGCTGTGGGAACTGAAGTGTTGACAGAGCAATCTTGAAATCAAGGAGAGTGAGATCGGTCCTTGGATGACTATAATATCTCTGGGGTTATTTTGTTCATCGTTGGTACCATATCCGTAGAAAAATTAAGTTTAGAGAAAGTCAAATGCATTCATTGGTGGTACGATATCAGTAGACAAAATCATATCTGACTGTTCCACAAACTAACTAATCTAATCCCATTCCCTACGCTTACCAAGATTCAGTCTTCGACAGGAGCTGCCCCGAATGCCCCGTATGGCAGTCGTCCAACTGCCTGGTCCCAACTTTACGTCCACATAGACCTCCAACTGAATCAAAATTGCCTGTGATTCTACATCTGCCTGTGTCAATTTCTTTGTCTAACCCAAATCCAGTTACCCCAGAAATGCGAATCCCCGTATCCTATCACCGCAATCTTGACGTCCGTCACAGGACTGTCAATGCAATAACCGCATGGCACTGCCATACCCAACACATCCACAACTATCCTCTTCCAACTTTCGACTGTCTCCTCGAACCCACCTGTTTCTTTGCTTGCGATTACGAACAAATTGTTGGTCTGTCCCCAACCGCCGCTAGGACGAATTCGTTCCTCCTCCTCCTCCCCTCCCTCGGATCTAACTAGTCCAGTTTTTGGCTCATGTTATTGCTAAAAGCTCACGAAATATGAAATTGGAGATCGAAATACTTCCGTGCTACTAGTAGACTTAGGAGCAGTATGTTCATTAAATTCGACACAATAAGGTCAACGTAACTGACCAATCAGATATAAGTAACGCCAATGTAACGCGTATCGGACGTAGATTTAAGAGTTTCTATTGACGGCATGACGAATGGAGCTCGTAGCTGCGGGACACAACAGTCAAGATAGCCAGATTCAGCAAAGACAATCAAGGACAGGGGGACGACTATTCAAACGAGGGTCATATGAACTAGCATTCTACAAATCCCGCAATTAACAAAAACTAAAACCGACGAATTCCCGCTGCCTGGGACCTCCAAACAAATGCGCTAAGCAAAAGTGAATGAATACATGGGCACAATGACTAACGACATGGCAGGGTCACGCGTGGGACGACCCACAGAGACAATGTGGGGACTCAGTTAGTGGTACAACAGAGCATTATTGAACTGGCTTGTAGGTCACTCCATCCTCCGTGCTTCGCGAATGGTTTCCCAATTTAACTCAGTCCCATTATACTCAACCTACTGCCCAAATACTGATGGCTACGCACCCTTACTTCACTTCACATCACAAATCCACTACTTTCTCCTGCAAAAGTAGACTGAAAATATTTATGCTTTTAGCAGGAGCAGGGACGATGCAGTTCTTCCTACTCAAGCTTCTACATCTAATCTCATGTATCGCAAACATCCTTTGTCCTGCCAAAAGCGGGTTTTTCAAGCGTTTGCTTTGACTGCTCTGGTTAGCCAATAAATTGTGATTTTCATATTCCTTGACCTGTGCCTCGTACTGACCAACGGCTTATTTATATTCAGACACCTTGTTTCCCAGGATGATAACATTGCTATTTCTTTGTTCCATTCCTCGTAATCCTCCACCTAAATAGCGCCTTGCCTAGTTGAGAATTGGAACGATTCTGGGTCGCACCATAGTCATTGCGCATTGCCGGCTTTAGCACGTGGCGGATATCAAACCAACAGGCTTTCAAACTCGGAAGGAATCCTACACCTGAATAGTGCCTTGCCTAGTTGAGAATTGGGACGATTTCTGTGTTTCCGGTAAGGACAGCGGCATGAACAGTGCCATTTGTCACAAAAGCAACAGAGTACGGGCGGTATTCTTGGGGTCCCTTTGGAATTTGATTATTTCCTATGCGTACAATCTCAGACTGAGAGGAATTAGGAATTTCAGTTACTTCTGCATTCGGAGGCAGGACGCTGGCATTGGGTGATGAGTTTCCGAATTGTGAACTCCGGATCCTGTTTAGTTCGATTCACTGGTCAGGTCCAAATATCTGCATCATGCGGCGATTGAATACCAGCTACGAAGATGTGACACTTGAATTGAGCCTCAGTCATTTTGCTCAGCTTGAAGAGTTCGCGTTCCCTGTTGACCATTTCAGCATACATGATGGATTCGTCACTGTTTCTCTTGGTAATCATGAGACAAGGAGCTTTATTCATTGAGAAGTTTGAACAGGATTTTGATGGCATATGTGAAGTCGAGACTTTGAGCGAGTTTGGGGAGTGTGGAAGTTGTAAACCGATCCTGTTTAGCTGTCCCCAATTCCCGCAGCAACAGTAGATGTTTCCGTTTTGCGTCAAAATGAGCAGAGTCTGTTTGACACGTCCTCATATTACTTGAAACAACTTTCGAAAGTCCGTTAAGGTCCCGTGTTGAAATCGAATTCATTAATGCCCAACTGCCGTTGTCGTTTCAGCCGACGTACTGCGCATCAGACAGTTAACGTAACGCATTTGAGTTTGCTCGAGTTGCTTCTGTTGCTGTTGTAAAATTACTTGGAGATCCTGTGCGTAAACCGATATAGTGGTTCGGGTGGTCATCACTTGTTTTGTACTACGAACGGTACTACAACCCCTATGTCGATCCTTGATAACTATAGTATATCAGATGGCAAGGTAGGTTGAGACGGTTTTTTATGAAGACAAAGGAAATTTGGTACAGTATGTACCAGTATGTACCAGATTGGACTACAATATTCGTGGTTGGGGGGATGAAGTGCCCAGCCATAAAGACTCTATCCTGATGGGCGCACATTCTGACAGATCAGGGCTTGTTATCGTTTGGTCCTCAGATGGCTCGTGGTACATTCGTCCAATCGAGTTGATGTTCGGTTACTTAAATCAACAGGCATCCGGACAATAAAACATGTTGATATGTTCGTGCAAGCCCACTTCTAACCCAATTTGAATGGAGTTGACATCAAAGATTATTCTTCACAAACCATAACGTGCACCCTCAATTCGTCCGCTCCAGAAAACGATTACGCACTGAATGAGCTCGCATTGGCCCATACTTACCTCCAGTGCGCATTACTTCATTCAACATCAGCCGAACCCATCAGATTGCACCGATGAGGGCGAGTTCCGACTGTTTCTCGGATAGATGCTTCTAACGGTTTCACTCACTTGCAGCCGGAAATGGAGTCAGTTGCGACCAACCAAGTCAACCATCCTGACAGTGAAATGATGCGCCCGTACACAAAACATGAGAAAAAATATCCTTGCTCCTCTTTTTGCTTTTGGGCTGCTGACCGAGTGACTCGAAGTTTTCAGTTCGGTGGACAGAGCCGGAGAGCTTAGTTGCTCTAAAGAACACATGAATCTGCTAAGACTGGCACAGCTCCCGTACAAACTTAGCACTGACCACTTGGCGTAGCTGGCTGATTGGCCCGACGAGTAATTTAAAGCGTCAAAATATCAATAAAACCTACCTGTTCTGTGATAAATAGTAGAAGTCTTTCGAACAGCTGATTGCTGTAGACTGCTGTGACAGCCATGTAGACGAATAGCCCCATCAGCACAGCCGGAGGGATGTAGCAGAGTGGGATGGGAATCATTAGTAGAGAAAGTCCAATGAATATGTGCGAGATTATTGTTGTCAGTCGCGTTTCTCGAACACGGACGATGCTGCAGGAAAGGGAAATAAATGGTGATGTGCATATATCTGACAAAACATCACACAGCACGGGGAATACTGATATGCTCTAATGCTTCAGGTGACCTACACGTGCAAAGATGTTAAACCGTACGGGCAGAATTGTTCGATATTGCTCAGCCTGTATTAGTGAGTTAGCTTTTCAAGCAAATCAGATGAGCCGCACCTCGTTGTTCGAACTTCCAAGTGTATTCACTATTGACGAGCACTAGCAGGAACAAAGTTCGAGTCCACTTTCGCCTTGTCTGTGTGGGTCAGACAAGAATAACGAAACCAGAATAGGAGTATTACTGTTTAAAAGAGTGTTTTCCGTTTGCGGGAAATATCTCGTGAATGAGTGAGTCCTGATAACGACCCATAGAATCTCAGTAAACTGTATATCTTCACATTGAAATCTCGGGGTGGCATGTGTGCTGCACAATGTGTGGCGTACTACCAATATACTACTGACTACGAGGGACTCCACAGAGTCTCCGGTTCTGGGAACTTTAGTGTACTTATGAGAGCAGAAGTCTTCGGTCCAGTTCATGTACAGGAAGGGGACCGATTGTCTTATATCCTAAACAGGGTAAGCCGAAAGTGGACTGTCCTCAGATTTTGAGAGAGTCCCATACCACATATATTGAACGAAAACCTAGAAATATTTAAAAAGTACTGTTCTCCTTCAATGGACGGACCTAATTTTCAATGTCTGTCGCATTAGCAGCCAGTAGCACGTGGGAAAAACCTAGGTGTGACGGTGTGGTTCTGCCTAGATTCACCAGAAGGTCCGTTACAGATCTATTTAAGTGTATTCTCAACAATACACGTACACAAAGTGGAGGAACATGCATAATCTGCTGTCGGTAGATTATCAGACTAGAGGTGATCCAATAAAACAGAATTCAGCGCCGGGGCTCAACAACAACCAAATACTTTTCCCCAATACTTACTCAGATTGTTGGTGTTCCAACCGAACCCAGCTGATTGGAGAACGTTACTGTCCCCATAAATAGAAGCATAATAATCTGCAGCTTTCGCAAGAAACTATACAGCTTCATGTGAAGCCAAGAGTTTAGGTCAAGGAATCAATCAAGTCAGGTGACCTAGAAGTGTTTGAGGTTCAGAAAGTACCACGGAAATCAAAGTAAATCAGCAGATGTAGCAGAAAGATAACCAAACCAGACGTAGACTGGTATAGACATAATGAATTACTCATAAGGTTGCTGAAAATTCTTCGACAGCCCACGACCGGTTTCGCCCTTCTTGGGGCTCATCAGGTAGGCGCAGTCCCCGAGTTTCCGTCAACCTTATGTTCTACTTGTTCATTTTAAATAACATTTTCGCACACGTGGCATCGAACAAGCTTTATTTAAAATGGTCTGAACCGACCTGCTTATAAAAAATATTCCTTGCACTGAGGCGAATCAAAGGGTCTCATCGTTCTTGTGTTCAAAGTATTCATCACAGTACTCACCACACAACAACTTTTGGACGAATAAGAACTTTAAGTGTAACTGTGAGAAAGTTATGGCAGCAGAATCGATGGGACAAATTACTCCAAGAAAACGGCTGCGAAGCCCTATACTCACGTCTGTCGAATGTGCTGACCCATGTCTATGCGCTCTTCAATGTCAGCCAGGGCTCTAATATGAAGGGGAGAGTGTGGAAGCGCTGCATGAACCCAAGGTAGACAAAATAGTGACAAGACCATGTTGATCAGCGCGACCACCATCAGATCCCAGTGGGGAGCCGGAGATTTTCGTAACCTACCGAGAGAAGGGGGACAAAATGATGGGGTGAAAGAATTTCACGTCTTGGGAATGCTCATGTCAAGCAGTTAAAGTTAAGAGAAGAAACTGGGAACTGCTGTTTAACAGAAGCATGTTCACAGCATTTTTACTAAGGCAGTTAGGAATTTCTGGAGAATGAAAAGCCTAAAAATCTTTAACAGTGCAACGTCAGTTTAGCCTCCTTTCTGTTCACCAAGTCAATGTAGTCCCCCGGATTTTCTCCAAGCACATTTCGTTACATTAAGAAATAGTGTGATGTGTCAGACATTGCCGCAGTTCATAACTGAGGTGTCTTCTGAACAGCACATGAAATTACAGGTTACAGCAGAGGGGGAGTTCCATTTGACACCCACTCTGACTCAATTCCATAAAATCCATAGATTTCCGACTTGGAAAATACAACGTTTTCGGTGGAAGGGAGACAGATGGGACAATCAGCCTTCAATTATCACGATCAGTGTTAATTGTGTGTTCACTCTAGAGAATGACTTCAATTATCACGATCAGTGTTAATTGTGGATTCACTCTAGAGGATGGTATTTTGAAAAACTACACTTTGAGAACTGACTTGGATCGATTTCAAGGCGTCCATGATCGTATCGGGAAAACCTTATAATGATTTTCGATGAGGAAGTCAGAATTTACAGCCAAACTCAACCTGAAAAAAATTTGGTAGTGATCTGAATTCCGAGTCCCGTTTTTGCTATCCGGTGCATGACTACACACTGGAGAACATTTCCAGGCTTGCTTACTACTTTACTCTGAACATCACTCAGTAGGCTTGGGATTGGGCTCATTTCAAACAGTTTTGATACAATGCAAGCGTCAGATGCGATCCTCGAAATTTTACAAGTGGAGTACGCAAGGAGGATTTCAAACTGTCCTGCTGCTTACGTTTGTGTTTTTGTGTCTGGACTTGTCAGCCTAGGTGAAACTGCAAAATAGGAGAACAATAAATGATGTGAAGATTTTGCTGTAGTGGACTGTCGACGTGTGATCCTACTTCCGAAGAAATATACCGCTGGAGTATACCGCAAGGTGCCAGTTGAAACCGCCCTCTTTTGAAGTTTTTTTTAGAGGAAGGATGCTCCAGGCGGCGATAATACTGATGAACTTAGGTGTGACTTGTGAAGCTTGTTACTTCACATCGAATCCAAGTGCGTTTTGTTTCCAGAATCTGAAATCATATTGTCCCTTCAAGAAAGACCACTCCTAGTACAGCCAATCAAGGTAGCTTGTGTAGAGTAACACAGCCTCATAATTCGCTGGATACAATGAATTTGAACTACCCAAAAAATTCCATTACAGGTCACGTAATATGCAGTGTAGGGCGACAGTAAGTGAAGGGCCCCCTTGGCTGCTTAATAATCTCTTTTGCGATGACGGACAAAGTAAGTTTACTGATTACATAGTCCTTTAATCACTGTTTGACTCTATTCTGAGTGAATACACTGAATTTGGTGTGGTTGAGGCATCTGGTAATGGGATTTCTCAAGTCTGTTGTCTGCCTATTCGTAGTTGAAAGAACTGACCTACAGCATACCTCTGAACAGTCCCTTTTTGCCGAGGCAGTCAGCGGAAGTCCGTTATCTTTGTGCAAATCAACCGTACTCATCATCACAAATACCTTGATGCAACCAGTCCCCCTAAAAAACTAAAAAGCATCTTGAAGGTCAGTGTTACCTTAGGTTGAACTTATTTCTGAGTTGGTTCTAGAGGGCATACTCACCCAACATTTCGATGGTCCGTTTGTTTATACACGATTGGTAGCTTCATTTTCGTGAAATCTAACCGAGTTCTGAAGTGGAAGGATACCATGAGCATCCCAAACCAGAGTCGCAACAAGGAGTAAATCGCCCGCATGAGTTAGCTTTCTGGGGTCTCATCAAATCTTTGAATCTTTACTTCCAGCCGTTCTTTACTCATTGTCCAACCATTGCATGACACTTACGTTAACGGGGGTGTCGAAGAATTTTTAAAAAAGGGAAAAGTTTTACGCCCGAATATCCACTTACCTGTTTGCAGGCGAATTTACAATGGCGCTGGCAATGTTTTGCTCCATATAAAATAGCATTGATAACGGCAAAGCAAGCCCAAGAGCTCCGAGAACCGCACGCCAATCCAGGTTAGTCAATGGGGTCAGTGAAAGCTGAAGGTCACGCGGTGAGTGCAGGTATGGTTCCACTGAATGTGCAGGAAAGACAAGAACGGTATAAGAAAGGTAAATTAAACAAGCAGACAATCCTTCAGTGAAACATCTGGGGGTGAAGACTCTTGGAGGAAAATGGCTGAGTTTAAGTCTAGGGAAACCCTAAAAGGTATATAACAATATCACCTAACAGGTTACACAGTCTTGTTGAAGACTGCGGATGACCTGGATGGGATTAAGCCAAACAGAAACCTTGAAAGCTTTTCCGAATTCGAACGTAACTTAGTTTGTTTCAGTGTTATATAGCAGTGTAATATTATATATATATATATATATATATATATATATATATATAGTCGCACACTGCCAATGCATTTTTCTGTGCAGCAACACAGCTTTACAGAGATCGATGGTGAGGCTGGTAGAAAAGGGTCACTTAAGAGGACTGGGTCATATGCAGTTCGTTTTTCTGTTTGCAATATAATCTAGTGCAATTCATTCTGTGCCTCGATTTTTAATTTTGGGAGGTCGGCAAAGCTGGAAGTATGTGTCAGGTCTATTACAGTTCTCGATTTCAGAAAGGTGCCAATGTGTACCCAAAAGTCATAATGTGATTTCGTGGGAGCCACTGGAGGGACTGAGTATATGGGCTAGATAATTGGACTGAGGAAAATATCTGATGGCACTCTAGGACACCCGTGCACAACAGAATTCCCCATAACATTTGTTGAATTTCTGAACCAGTCCTTATTAGGTGTTTCCAAAGGGATGCGCGAAATTGTTAAGGGAAACGTAAAAGGATGTTGCCCAAACTTCAGGTAAGGGGGAAGCGATAGTTCTGAGTGTTGATCTCAATTGGTCATGGTTTTATCAGATCAGACAGTCCGTTGGAATATGCCAAAACCGAACTATCTTACTCTTCAATCGATGTTTCCTACCAACTCTTCCGTGGGTTTTCTCCCCGTGTTTTTAGCTCTATTATCAAACCCTAGTGGTTGGATTGTTCGCTCAGCCAAATTTGCAAAACTTTGTCGCCATAAGAAGAAATCCTGTCAATGCGATGCAAAACGTAACTACCTGAATTTTCTGTTTATCCCTCTACGAAATGATGAGCCAAAAAGAGGAAATCCAAGAAATCCGTTCACCCATGTCATTGGGGCGGATCGGTCGATTCTAAAAAACACCTGTCTGTTCCAGTTTCTCATTCTCCGATTGTTTTTCGTGTTCACCAGATTATTTAGTTCAGCCGTCAAGATCCAGTGCATCTACAAACTTTCACTCATGCGGAAATTCCTCTGCGTCCAATATTCCCGTACCCTACCATGTAAGTTTCTCCTTGTCGGTCTTGCCACGCAAACCGATAGCTAGTCTGTTGGACTGACCAATTCATTGGCGTGTGCAGTTGCATTTGGCGATCGAGGCAAATGACTCCCGGATCCATGAATCACTTTAGCGGTTGAACTAACTCAAGCGTATAACCAAGCCCAATTCTTGCCATTGTTTCAGTGGCGCTCAAGGAAGCTGATGACAAAATTTCGCTTCAGATCAGTCTGTTTGGATGCCCGGCATATGCACACAAATCCTCTAGAAACAGCTCATAGAGACAGGGGGGGGGGGGGGGAGGGCGTGAATCTGAGTACACGAGCGGTAACTTTATTTGGAAATTCAGATTAGTAATAAAAAAGTGGTCATCCAAATCACACAGCAAGATATCAGCCCAATTGCCTTGACGAAATGTTTAAATAAACTTCGTGAGGAAATTGTAGCCACTCAGGTCCAGTCAAATCACGCCACATGCACCACGTGAAAATGGACTTCCAGATTTTGACATATTATTCTGGGTAAGAAAGGGGTGAAACACAGATATATGCCCCAGAAATTCAAAAGAAAATGCTTGGATACGGAAAGCGATGCGCACCACTGGTTGCGCCATGGAGTTAGAATTAGTCGACCATCGTCGAAACAATTGGTCAAACCCATGTGAGACATGAGAGTCGACTCTGACAACTCAACACGGGAAATCAGCAGCGCCCTGTAAACTACACTGAGCCACACTGTTACATGCCACAGAATACTTGCAAGTAATACATGCTACAAAGACGATATTGGTTAGGCGTTCACAAATGGAGCGAGCAGTCAACACGAAGGCCAGCGAAAAGTTGAGCAGAAAAACCAGTGTGGAGCAGTGCTCGCGGCAACGAACGGAAACCTAAAACCAAATGGCTGAATAATGCACGCTAGAAAACAAAATCCGTTTGCAAGAGGACACCAAACAATTTACTCTTGTCCACCAACGTGAAGTCGGACCATCATTTTGAAATGACCATACAAAAACCCCAAGGATTCGATCGCGCTAGATGAACAATAGTGCACAATTTAGAAATAGCTTAGCTTTGTGGTGCTTGCGGGTCACGGGCGCGGACGACGACAATGGTAAACGTCTAATCCAATTTAGGGTAGCATGGGCTCTTGGCAATAGTTGCAACGTCCGCTTGAGAGTGATGAAGATTTCGTTGAAGAATCCGCCCTACCGATGTTACTCTGCTACCATCATTTTGAGCAAGAAATGTCCACCTTGGGACATTGTTCCAATGGGTCATAACTTCTCTGTACGAAGAATCCACACTCGGCAACTGTATAGTGGGTTAAAGCTTCACCAAAACTTTACAAAAACGAGACAGAAGTGGCCCTAGAGCCAAGTGGAATAAATACGCTCACAGTGTAACTAACAGCAAAATAATAAGGAGGGAGAACGAAGGTAGAAACTACTGGTTAGAGGAACCAGCAAACACAGGACAGTAAAATAATAGTTCCATACAATACGACAAGTTGAACAGGTAAAGCACCTGTTTAAAACTGCTTTTAAGACCAGGACTGAGTGTGTGCTACTGCATTGGATCTTTTCTCCTTGTGGATTGTCCTTCAGGTGATCCTTTTTACTTTATTCCGTAACTTTTGGTTTTGGCATCGGCAGATCAAAAATGCACAGCGAATTGCTATTTATTTGGGCGCTTTGATCAGTTAATTTCAAAGAGAAACTAGGTGAAATATTTTCGTGGATGTCGACTTGGGAGTGTCTTACTGTTACATGTCTCACTTCGGCTGGATAATAACAGGTGACAGACAGCTGTCCTCACGTTTTTGCAACACGTTTGTGACAAGGAAAGAGAAAATTGGTTCAAGATGTGGAATGTGTAGAGTTCAAAACTGGTCACGCAAATCTGAACAAGGACTAAATGTGAACTACACGGGCTCAACACGAAGAATTTCCGATTGCTGCTTGCAATAATTTGGAAATTTTTGGGTTTTTCGACGCTGCAAACTTGTTGCCTTTATTATGAAATAATTGAACTAACTATGCTTCATTGACTGGTGTTTGAATAATACTTTCAGAGTGTTCCGGGAGGAAGCCTATACTCATGGGAATAGTATAAACGGAAACTTCCCCCCTAGAAACAAGACGAAATGTTTGGCTCAATAAAAACTCGACTCACACTGGCCCAAATAGCTATTTAATAACAAACTAGTTGAATCTACCTTGATTTTCAATAACTATTGTACGGCTGTTGTGATACGACTTACTCTGTTCCTAACGAAAGTGACAGACTATACTCGGAACGTTGAGTCATGAGAAAACTCGACTTACCGCAGTTTTCACTCCACTGCGCAACAATCTCCACTAATCAGTCAACAAAGGTCACGACCGCACAAAATTTATGCGACCTCATTCGTAAAAAATACAGTGCGGCTATTTAAAACAGTGTGGTTCACCCGTTTTGAGGCAGTGGATTCGTAACGATGTAGTTAGAAAACGGGTATTTGTCTGTGCGGCGGGTGCTTTAGTCGCGGAATACATTCAGCAAAATCAACTGCAGTGGCTGGGCCACCTGCTACACATACCGGGGCACGTCTAATCAGACGAGTGTTATCGTCCGCAGCCCCTTCAGAATAACGCAAACTACTAGGTTGACAATATGTGACTTGTCAGAAGGGTGTGAAATAGACTATGAGTGGTTTGGGTATTGTTGGCGCCTTCCAAGATGGGGTCCCCATGGAGGGGTCTCCATGCTTGGCTGGAGAAATTGCAAGAAGTGGCGACTAATCGATGTCAGTGGTTCCATACTGTTAGTTTCCTTTCAGATTCTCTGACTGAGCGTATGGAAGTGTAGACATCTCAAAATGCTTGCGGTATGCCAACACTAGCCGCCCCCCGCTTTGAGTATAATCAGATAAACCCTGTAGTTATACGACACTGAAGATTCAGTAGCCACACTGATCTCACTGTCTGATGATGATATATAAAGTGAGCCTTCTCTAACCAGATAATGTGGCACCTCAAATGCATTGTTGATTCCCCCCTGTGAATCAACGGTGAACAGCGGTCATCCTCTTTTGTGTGCTAACAACTCATGAGTAGCGTGACTTACGCCTGTTTACTATAAGGCCGTTTTTGTTTCCTTGCTGCTCGTTTTTCCCTTTTTCAGTCCTACTCAAGGTCTGCTTATTCTTTAGCAAATGATGTAAATATTTTGTTTCCAGTCCGTCATTACTTGCAGGTTGGTCTCAGTTCTACCTATTTTCGGGCGTCCGCTCTGATAGAAAGTACGGACGGTCCGGGGACCGAACTCTGAGCTCGTCGGATGGCGGGCAAGCGTATTGCCCACAAGACAGACTGGACACCGAGAGGGCCCTATTTTTTGTACTACCTATATACCGCATCTACCAGATAGACTTTGGTGAGATTTGTCTCAAACGGATCTAAGCGCAAAATGCGATCTGTCACGCGACACGAGCTGCCGCATCGAGCCGTCAACCACTGACAGTCCCTTACCTCCTGAACGTACTGACTGTTTTCTGCGCCGTCGTCTCTCTATACGGCTAACCAACAGTGACAGACTGCCCGTATCTGTATGTTTGTACGTCGTTTGGTGCTTACTTGCTGTTGCTTCTACTGACCTCACTGTCTCACTGACCATTTTTTGCTCCTGCTGATTGCACCATTATTGCTTGTACGTTTACTTAATTCACGATGCTTACTAACGCGTTTGTCTATAGAACCAGTTCCCGTCAGTCCTCAATACATCATCTGCTTCCCTGGTCCGTCTGCTCCTATTGTCTACCGACTACAAACTGCGTATAATCTAATAGTCGCAATTGTCTTGTGAGATCCCCAGCTGCCCGGAACTTACCTGTATTTATGAAATGCATTCTTTTCGAAGATCTTTTTGTACCGCAGTTGGTTTTGCTTATAACACTGGCTTTGATAAGAGTCGTGGAACACAAATAGGGGCAAAGTTTTATGCATGGCGTCTTGAAAACAAAAAATGCACCCCTTTCTTCTTACACTGGTACGTTTAGATTCCATCCCACATTAAACATTTTTATATGCTTCCCCAATAGATAGTTGGAACATTTTTGGAGGTCAATTCAAGGGAGGTGCACCTTGCTAGTGGGCACTTTTTTCGATGCTTTTACGTACTTTTTACTACAGTAGTCATGACGAAATACAATCCGAAATTTGGCAACAGATTGGTCCGCCGGATAATATGTAAAATGGGCAAGACGCAGTGCAAGGGGGACGAAACTTAAGGGATGTCTAGCGAAATTTAGCAGGAATTTCTAGCATACTATTGTGATTTCGCCCTGTCGGCTATTGCGAACCTTAGAATTCCCAATCCGTGTTCATTATGACGGAGGTCGAATCAGTTGTGAGCTGTCTGTACCCATCTGTTTAGGTTGATTAGTAATGGTAAAACACAGATGATCACAGGGTTTTTTTACAACTCAGCGTTTCGATCACCGTTGGTCGCCAGGAGTAAAGTAATCGAAGGCCATCCACGGTGATCGAAAAGTTGAGTTCCAAAAAATATGGCAACTATCATTGTGTTTTTAGCCACTAAGCAACCTATTGTGAGCATGCTGCACCAGTAGTAATATAAACATTTAATCCAACTTACATGAAATATTCCCTGACAGCAGTGATCCAATTGTTGACATTACCAAAACCGCTATGGGCAATGCGAAGTCTGTTAATATTTCCCGTTTTCCAGCGGTGAGGAAGGGTCTGAAAAAATAAAACAAACGGTGTGTTCTTACGGAAGTAAAGAGGCTGCTAATTGTTGAGGAAACGGCATCCTTAAATGCGTCACACGGGGCTGTGGTGAAAGATGGTCTTTTCGGACAGTGTGACGTGCGTAGCAGGAACACGCTGACACTAGTAAGACGTGAAGGAAAACTATCAATAGGAAGTACAAATCGGCACACCGATGAAACATTTTGTTCGCCGTAGACAAGAGAACTATCATAAACAGCATAAACAGACCTAAGTAGTGAATTACACACAGCATGTAAAATTCATTTATTGAATGAGAACTAGACCATGCCATCAAATTGTCCAGTTAGGCGTTCTGGAGAAAATTTAACTCAAGCGCGACGTGGGATGTACTTCAATAGCCAATTGGCGATCTAAGCTTTAAGAATAGTCCCCATACCTAGGTTTTTTGAAGCAAGTGATATTAGTTGCCTCCTGTTTGGCTATATAGGAAGCACAGCATAAATGAATAAATTACAGGGTATTTCCTAAGAGTAAGCGTTCGAAGAGGTCCCCCTCATGATCCAACAGATGAGCACGCCAAGCTCAGAGGAGGCGGGGTTGGCTCAGTGACAAATATCTTCCTCAAAAGTATATGTAATGGTCGCTAACTTGTTCGTTGAGCTGGGCAATTTGATTGCAAACGTTTCATCACCAGTCGAGGTGACATCATCAGTGCGTTATTGGGGAGCGTAGTGGTGCGTAGCGATGGGTTGGTGATTGTGCTACACTACCTGAGCAACCAACATTTTTCTCTATAGTATATGTAATGTTTCGCTTTTGACACAAAAGCTTCGTCAGGCCAAGTGAGTAGGTTAACAAGCTGTTCCAATTCTAAGACAGACGAGGTATTAAGCAGCAACATCTATTCCGATTGGCATACTATTTCAGTGTCATCCGAAATGTAGTGTCGGATAGTGTGGCTGTCTACCTATTACGGTCGATGCGTGTGTGAGATTTCAAATCACTGTTGATCGGATTTGGGTCCTCGATCTTCCGATTCGAGACGACTCACTGGATGATTTATCATGTCATCTACTGGTAAATTTTGTTGCACTGTGGGGATTTGTACGTGTTACGACAGTCTGATACGCACGCAGAATATTTTGGCTTTATGTAGATTACACGTTCGTGTTGATTAAAAAGATAGGGTCAGTGAGTTGTACGACTATCTGAACTGAATCCCCACATCGAATTTAGCATGAAGATAGAGTCAACCTTGGGTTCACTGACCTTCTCAGACTGCATGACCCATAAGGTAAGTTGGGAACTTAGCGCCAAAGTGTGCGAGAAGTCAGCTGACACTAGGGCAGTTTTGAGCTACTCGTCTCCCCATTCACAATCGATATTTGCTCGTATTGCGTTATCAATGTGTAGCCGAGTAAGGACTCTGTGTACAGAAGATGTAAATCGGATACCTGCCCAAATGGAAGCAAAGAACAAACTTCAGGCTAATGGATATCTAGCTAGTTTGAGTAGGTGTCGAATGAGAAGTGTATTGGTACTTGTGGCGAAACCCAACATAGAGTGGTTTGAGACTGTTGTTCTATATAAAAAAGCAAAATCGAAATTCATTCAAAGGATTCCAAACGCCGCCAACGTATGATTAGCATTCCAGAAGGGAAACACTCTGCATTAGTGCAATGGAAGGTTCGTCTCCCGGCGAATAGAACCAGGGTTTACATAGGTTTATATAGGACAGACACCCTTGGAACTTCACAGCAGAAGTCGGCGAGGACAGGAGAAAAATAAACAAGCCACCGATAATCGCAGATGAATGATGAAAGACTAAGCAATAGCGGAACATGCACTGGACACGGGACGATAAATTGATTTAGAAAATGCCGAAATTCTGAGACGAGGACCACGATTCACGCTATGATGGCTGATGGCCCAGGCGGTGAAAATCGCCAAGCATGCCAGTGTAAATAAAATAGAAGGTGTAGAACTGACAAGCGTACGGAGTGAGGTTTCATATTAGTGAGCTGACATGTGGTGTGCGGTTATCAGCGAAGAGGAGTCATCTAGAGAAGTAGCGTAGGTCTGAATCCCATAAAACAAGCCAACTAAAATTTCCACGTAAACTCATCCAGCAAACAAATTGTCTTGGTCGCACGAGCTCATAAAAACGAACGAAATCCACCAACGGCACCCATAACGAAGGTCAAGGAAACAAATCCGATCAAGAATGACTGGAGATGCCCAAACTCATCGAAAGTAATATTTAGACAACCTTACTAACCGACAACTGACTGAAGTGTGCTAATCGGAACCAATCTTGCTGACTGATTCTTCGTCTGCCTTAGAAATCGACAACTTGTTGACATAATCACTTGGCCTGACAAAGCTTTTATGTCGAAAGCGAAAAGTTGCCCAGATAAAAAAACCACCAACTATTTACCAAGCTCTGCTGAAGCGTGCCTGTGGAATTTTGAACTGTGCTGTGCGGGAAGCACGTTTGAACTTTTTTGGACGCTTTGGTATAAATTCGCGTGCGTTTTTCCTGCCGTAAAACATTTGAAATACACAGGCCTGTGATAGAAGCTAAGCCTGATTGCTTATCAATTTTCATCCAGTCACTGACAGGACGACCGCATGACTGACCGCGAATTAGTTCTCAGAGGCAAAAACAAACTGTACTGTTTACATTGTCGTCAATGTTAGCGCAATGGAAGTATTTGTTTCACACATACCATAAGATCATGAGTCTCTCGAATGTGACGGCGTTGGGTGTATACTTGGATTTTATGTAGCCTGTCTTAACAACCTGAACGAGAAAGTCGGCCGAACACAATTTAAATACGTCTCGCCAAATCAGTTGGCGAAGTTCTGCAGGCGAAGTTTTGCGCTAAAAAACATTCGTATGATTATGACTGGCTTACGTTTTTGTGAAGTTGTAGAGATACAACGAAAGCCACACTGTTCCGAGTAATAACAGGAGATAGAGGAGGGCAACTTCCTTGTTACAGCTCGACGACTCCAAAAGAAAACCGGCCTCTTTGGAGAGGTTTTCATCGAGATGTTCCGCACTATTTCCTGTAAAGCCAATGATGTTTTTGATTGTTCTGTTTCCCGCAATCGTTTGGTTTGCCTCCATTATTTGCGTAGGGGTTTGACAAACGTAGTACTTTTGGAAAGCTATAAAAACAAGATAAAGAAATAATGTTGATATCGGCCACCATGTTTCTCTTTTTCCCTCAGTAAGGGGTGTCTGTCAAACCCGGGATTGTGACTGTAGGAAATTTTATTCTGTATGGACAGTGCGGTTCCATTTTTATTGTCGATTACGTAAATAGCATCCACTGGACAGATCACCGATGTTTGTATCACAAGAGTGATGCACGCCATCTGTTTTTACGTCTCTATTTTTTGACAAACCAGGTCGAAATAATTCAAATGGGCCACTGCAGTTCGGTCCATAAGTAGAGTATTTTTACGATGGACAGATCCGAACGGCGATTTCATCTAGTGTCCCGTAATGAGGAACGATAAATGTCCTTCTATTCTACCCAGAAATGTGCTTCCACAAGTGAGTTGGTACTAGTAACTTCAGGCTGAAGGGAATAGAGCAGGTAGACTTTACTTCAACGCTGGTAGTACTATCTTTTTTATTTCGACCAAACGAATCGAGTCAAGTGCGGGGAAAGTGCATTGTACGCAACGGACCCGAGGTGTTTGTTTATGGATTCTGTTTTTCCTGCGGTCAATGACTGAGAGCTGTCACACAAACAAATGTTGTGAAAACTGAAATGATCTCATTCCATATTTGTGGTCTGTGGATGAAAACGGCCCGGGAGCTTCATCCAGGGTGTCTAACAGCATTAACAGAAGGAGCCCTACCACTGTTCACACCTCCAGTCTTTCTTAAAGGGTATCCCTTGCAGTCCTTCTCACTCCGACGGCTGAGATTGGGATTATAATGCGGACATTTCCTTTCGGTAAAGTTGGCTCAAAATGACGCGCAAAAGAGTGTATTTTCCCCTCAAAACTTTTATAACATGTCAGAAATGCACGCTCGTTTTACAGTTTTAAGTAAACTAGATACGATCAACATAATGCATCTGGACAACTAGCTCAGTTATACACAAAGTAGAACTATGTGACCAAAATTTTGGCCTATGCTTGAATTGGGGAAACATTGAGATGCCCAGGTTTGTTTTATTTTAGAATTTCAGCAATAAAATACTGCAATTTAGCAAAATGAGCAAGGTGAGTCTTATTGTTTGCAGTGGAGAAGAGATCCACTACCAATGAGTGACTTGTTTACCTTTTGTCTGAAAACCTAATTTTTGGTTCTGCTTTGTGGGTTTAGCATTTTCCTACACAAACAGTATAAAATAGAAAAACCAACGGAAACGTCGAAACGATTTATGACCGTATGCGTTTTTGCAATTTCCAAGTCTAGACATTTAGCAGAGAGCTGTGCAAAACGAATATCACTTCGTAAGAAGACATCGACGAAAAACCTAATCTGCTTTGACCTGAAAGACGGGTTACATGGGGACTCGCTTTACCAACAGTTCTGGGATCATTCGTTGGGATCACAGTGAATATTCACCGAAAACCGGCATTAGCATTATGTGGTCACAATGTACGCAACCATGACCAAGTTTGTTTTGGTTGCACTTAGTTGCGGGATTTCTAGAAT
Source organism: Clonorchis sinensis (assembly GCA_003604175.2). Classification (NCBI taxonomy): domain Eukaryota; kingdom Metazoa; phylum Platyhelminthes; class Trematoda; order Opisthorchiida; family Opisthorchiidae; genus Clonorchis; species Clonorchis sinensis. Next base: position 2,553,147 of record CM030370.1, on the reverse strand, counting down.
TCATTTCATGTTCACGTCACGCTCGTTTGAACAGTCATTCTCCTGTTCGGGAAAGTAAGGTAAGAAACACTGGATTCCAGTTTGGCTATTAGTAGAGCTAATCAGCGGCCGCGCAATGAACTCTGGACATCTGATAGGCGAGGTGAGCTCGTCAGCACTACTTTACCAGTGCACGCTTGGGGCAACTAACTCATCATTTGGTGGACTCAGTAAGCGAGTATATAGTTAAATTAGGCAATCAGATGCCTGAGAGTTCTGTAAAGATGAATTTACAGCACCTACAGTTTTCATTCACATTGTACCACTTGAATGTTTATCGGATATTGCATCACATGAAACGATCAAGTGGAAGCATATTTATCCTCAGTACTCCTAGAATTATGCAGACTGTAACCGTTCCGTTCACCTGTAACACCCTTCCGGTGCCTAGCTGCCATGCCACCCAATGGAAGCTGGAATACTGACAGGTTGTCCAAGCCTAGACAGGGGAAGTCGAGAGGTAGAGTTCAGGTTCGAACTACGAACCGTCCGGTCAGTAAATTCGCGCTCTAACCATTGAGCTATCTCGTCCCCGAACAGGATGTATGTACAACTAACCAGCTATAAAATGCGCAGATCACACAAGGAAATACACGACAGCGATGCTGAAGGGCCAATAAGGTGCGAGAGCACACATGTGCACTACGCTGTGTTATTCCTTCAGCTAAATGTAACTACTAATTCGAGATTCTTTTTTATTGCAAGCCACTAAAGATGGACGAAAATAAAAGTTCAGACCACAAATCTTCTTCAATCCGTAGCAGCTGAAATACAAAACAACATACCGCTATCGGAGACCTTACATACTTCGGTCATTGAATTCTGTCAATCTAAGTCCGTCACACTGTATAGAAATATGAGTGAAACTGGGATCCTCATAACCGAGAAATGGTCGAAATGTAACACTTAAAAAGGTGCAAACCAAATGGTCAAAAATAGTGACAACCTCGTAATGCACTACTCATAAGGTTGCTGAAAATTCTTCGACACCACAATCAGTTGCCTGGAAACATCACAAACGAGAGATGTAGCTGGGTTCCAGGTTAGTCCACTCACAAAACCAAATTTGTTTGCAAATGAGTGAGTGTATTTCGCTGAATGACAACTTCCTTCAGCGTGACAACTACTGTAACAAGGACTTCAGTAGCAGTTAAACCATTCAAAAAGTGGCTTACTTTTGTAACAGTCTTTCACCGCTCCCATGATGAAGGCAACGGATACGAAAAGGGCGAAAATTTCCTCAGTAGATCTGTAAAAAGGCGATTGGAGGTGAAAGTTTGAGAACAAGTTTGATCAGTGTGAAAGAAACGCAGTATTTTATTATAAGTAGTTTACTGTTCCTATGGTTGGCCGATAATCTGGTAGTCAGTACTGGGATCAAAGAGAGTATATTTTTAGTGAACTTTTCCTGTTTTTTATTCTTCCCAAAGATATGACGATTCTTTACTTACGAGGGTTATGCTAAGTGCAACTTCAGATAGAATCTGGCTTATGGCCAGGTTTAGTTTATCGTGCTGTTTTTCTAGCTGTAGTACGCTGTGATGGTTTTTCAATACTTTAGTCAATTGTGATGATATTTGTAGGTGAGGCCTAAGAGGCAGTTTCAGAAGACAGCTGTTTTTTGAAGCGATATCCTTAAGTTTGCAATGAGCTGTCGATGGCTAGTCTGTTTTGGGACTGTCAGCGCGTAGATCCAGCTGAATTTATCTGAACACTGGTTTTTATCCAAGACCAACGAATCTCTTATTCGTATATATTTTGTGAAGTGAGCATGCATAGAATTCTCAGTGTTTTATGTCGCCGAGCAAAAACGGGACTCACTATAGGTCTTTTAATCAGGGAAGCACTGTACGGCCGTTTTTCTGAACTGGTTGGGATACATTATCAGTTGGTATCTTGTTGAACCAAGTGAACTATGGATCTTAAGGCAGACAACTCTGTGAACGCTTACCCGAAAACATAACGGAACAGGTGGCGGATCGTCAATTAAACGAACTAAGGGTTGCCGATTTAACAGCATTAATGAATCACCCTGGTGTCCCCTTGCCTGGGAGTAAGAACCACGCATAAAACCTCTCTTCCCACACGACTCCTCAGTTAAACTACGGAGGAGACCACATAGTAGAAAGGCAATTTTAATCCAGTCACAATTTTCAAACGGGGTTACTGGCAGTTAAAACACGATATTCTTGACATAAGAAGGTGGTTCAGTACGCATAACGAATACAGAAGCGTATAAACCAAAACAAATGTCCAAAAACGTTTGAATGTCCCTGTTTCATATGCTTATGAGAGTGCATATCATAGTAAAGTCAAGTTTTACGTGAAGGGCGTATTGCGAATTCCCTCGATTTTACTTGACACGTTTGAATTACCTGGATCAACGTAGATTATCTGTTTCACTTACAGTGTACACAAGCTAAAGACAACATTTGGGAGCAGGGGGATATCGATTAGATATTCGCGGGTCACAGAACCTTGAAGGAGGCAACAATTTTCTTGGGCAAGTTCTTTTAAAAGGTTAATGTTTTCTCACTACAAACATTTCAAAGTTCTATACTGTCACTCATCAATTAGGCCAGTCAGGTAAATCCCCAACGGGCCCTAATAGATAGCCTGGAGAACTGATTGGTGACGTATCAACTGTGCTTGCCAAATCGACCCGTGGTTCAACCACGGGTGATGATTTACTTGTCCAGATTAGTTTCCACCTTTTTGTTTCTGAAAGTACAGAAGTCTAAAGAGGAATGAAGTTAGAGTTCTACGGACAACCAACCTTATTGAGGTAACCAATTAGGAATGAAAGAGAGAAGCGTTACCTTAGGAAGCAACTAGTGTTCTTTTAAACGACTGGTTTATTTCGTTTCACGAAATAGAGTGTTCAATTTCCAGTGAAAAATTCTACCGGATGGCCCGAACCAAAACCGAATACACGAAGCACGCTTGCGGAATTTGGGATCCGCTTCGAGCAGGTAGACACAACCAGAGTGAATAATTCGACTGATATCACAAAAAGCACAACACTGTTAATATTGCTAACAGCGTTGTTACGTTAGAAAGATACCGTACTTGATTTCTTAGGATTATAATGTCAACAACCACCCGAATTGTGAATTGCCACTGCTTTGCATTGCCCTGTCCTTAGCTGGATAACAAAATCCAAAAGGTTTGAGTTGAAACTGAACCTTAGGTTTTGGCGACGTGCGTGATTAGTTGGAAGTATGGTCAACCAGCGATGTCAGTAATTGGGGAGTCACGTGGCCTCAGTATGGAAAGCAATACACTTGCTTATTTTAGGACAACTGGCATTGTGGCTGGCCTATGCCAAGCCGACCGTTTCTGTTAATCACTTTTCGCAAGAAGTTAGTGTATAATCAAACCACCTGCTTAATTACACACTTTTGACATCGTATCCTGGAACACGCTGTGCGAAATATCGATGTTTCTCTTTCAAGCGCGTGACTTGGTCTTGGTCATGCTGGGTGGATACCAGCAATAAAACTTCAAAACTACGTTACTTACAAGTGATAAGTAGAATGGTGTTATCGCCAAACTTCACCTGAGGGACGGATTCGAGGGCCAGGTCACGTGCAGCAAAAGGAGGACTATGACCTACTACAGGGTGCTTGGTTTGTCCTTGAACTCTTTTTAGTTTGAAAACAATGGGTGACTTTGCTGACTTCTCGGCAGACTGTATTTTGCCGTATTTACCCTACATAACCCACCGCCCTGTACAAAGGTAAATCATAAGCACGCGCATGAATCATCGTACATGAACAAACTTGTGTCTAGGAAGAAGGAATAGAAGACCTATGTCACTGAATATTGTTCTCTCCATACGTAATATCATACAAAGATTAGGCGGCAAAATATGTCTAGTTTACTGCGTCATTCTAAACAGGGGGCCTCAACACGAGTCGGGCTATTAAAATTTGCAGAGCAAGCCCTGTCGTGACTTGTGCTTTGAGTTAATCTGTTGGCCTGCAGTGACCAGCGTTTTTTCTCGTTATGGCTCAGTGCTTTTGCCCCATGAACGTCAAGAGCATTTCTAATCATTAAAACCTCCAGAGAGACTGTACGAAGATGTTTTAGACTTTGGGATAACATTCTTTTTGATCACGTAGAGAGTTTACCGTTTGGTTGTCCCCAAACGGCCAACTGCAGCTAGAGGTTCTGATCAAACCTGGGCTGCGCGCTTTAAATAGCCCGATTTTTTGACGTTAGTCTCTTCGTGAGTGTAGGTTAGAACATTCCAGTTGGCAAATTTTTAGTCACTGAACTAAACATAGGCTGCCATGGCACTTCGCGTCTTGAGTACTTGTATTCTGGTTGGATCTGGCCCAGCTTTAGCGCCTCCCTTTACTGACAAGTGCATTGTTTCATGTGGTTATCCTGGCATGTTCTTGATAGATGAGGGTGCCTGCGAGCTGAACCTTGTTGTTGGCTGATGTTTTTCTCCCAAGTTCACAAACGGCGGAAAATGTCGTTAGAGATACGAACAGTTTTACACTTATAAATGCCGAAGGCAATTGTTTACCAGTCTTCTGTCATGCTAACCTTGTTTTATTCCTAATTCCCAGTTAGATACTGTTCAGAATTATTCAGTAACCTTATGCACTAAACACTGGAATAGAAAGGGCTGTGAAGCACTGGAAGAACAGTTGCATATGGCCAATCTTTGCAGCTTCCGATGGCAGCTATTGGCGGTGACTAGAAGAAAGCATTTTCAAGTGAAAACGGAAGGAAAAAGACTTTAGAGCGTTCGGTTTAGTTTAGTTTAGTTTAGTTTAGTTCAGTTCACTTTGGTTTAGTTCAGTTCAGTTTGGTTTAGTTCAGTTCAGTTCAGTTCAGTTCAGTTCAGTTCTGTTCAGTTCAGTTCAGTTCAGTTCAGTTCCGTTCCGTTCCGTTCCGTTCCGTTCCGTTCAGTTCAGTTTAGTTCAGTTCAGTTCAGTTCAGTTCAGTTCAGTTCCGTTCCGTTCCGTTCCGTTCCGTTCAGTTCAGTTTAGTTCAGTTCAGTTCAGTTCAGTTCCATTCAGTTTAGTTCAGTTCAGTTCGGTTCAGTTCACTTCAGAGGGGCGCTGTGAACGTTTTGGGCTACCCAATATTGTTGTCTTGTCAACAGGTGTTTTATCACCATTTCCCGATATAGTTGGTAGAAATCTGCCTTAAAACCCTAGATGGCACTCTGACCTGCACATCGTCGAGGAGGAGGCGTTTACCCAGTTGTACACTCTTTCTGTTGGCGTTCCATACGGGTAAATAGAAGGACCATAGGTTGTACTTTTGAACGTCCTCATGTGGAAGAACAATAGCCATTTCTTGATGATGCGACAGGCACGAACCATTGCGTTGTCCTGTTTACGTATCCGACCCTCCCCGCCTACTGATAACAGAAACTAGTAATATTAGATGTTCCAATATCAGCCTTATTGAATATTCAGTATTGTTAACCTCCTCATCATCTACCCTGAGCAGACTTTAAGTTCCAGTGCCTTTGTACCAAATTCAAGAAACAGTCGCTCGCATTCAGTGTATTAACCTGGAAGGCTAGAAAAATAGCAGTAATATACGTAGTAGGTGGACAACAGGCGTGCAGTCATTTTAAACAGTTGTACGGAGAAGTTTTCCAATTCACGTGCTAGAAAATTGGTCATACATGACAATATGTTCGAACCAACGGAAGTGTCAAACAGCCGCATGTTCATGGCCTCTTAGATTGAAGGTTCTGTCATTTGGAATAGGCGAAGAGGCTTCTGTGATGAAAATTACTTCCCGCTGGATAAAACGGGCACGTGAAACCTATACAACGAAGTATGTTTTGTTAAGATGACGCCAATTTATAATGTCCTTTTAGGTTGCAAAATAACATTAGTGAGTTGACACGACAACCTTACTTCGTATATCCTGGAATCAGAACAACCAGTGTAGCCCATGATTATCATCATTGAACAAGAAAATGAGATATGTGAACAAGAAAACAACTGGCTATCACGTCCACCATGACCTAGATCAGATGTTTCAAGAGTCAATACAACTACAGTAAGCATGTTTCAAAACTGGTCTCCATGATTTCACCAGATGTCTTTGAATTAATGGCTAAGCCTTGCAATTTGACGTTTCACTGTCAGTAGATCTGACGCGTTTGTCCATCACTTGGAGCATTTTGGTTTTGCTGCTTTCTTTATTGGTTGAAACGGTTGTCCCTGGCTTCGTCCACCTGGTTATGAAAACCAAGCACCTAAAGTTGCAAACATTACAGATGAAAGAGACCGACCAGGGCGCAATTCCAAACTTCGGACCGTAATAATGTTTTCAGCAGGCTCAACGGAGTTCGCTAACTTAATTCCAATGTTCCAGACCACATGTATGGGAAAGTGAGAATGTCCGATAGAATCCACAAGTTGGGCAGAAAGAATGGGGCAACTGTAAGAAGAATTTCACCCATACTGATGGCTAAGTGAACCGAACTTTTTAAAACTTCTCACAGACGAGAAAGTGAATCGAGACGGTCCTAAAATCCCTCAACCTCAAGGAACCTCGTTGGGAAGTTCACCAATTTTTTCAATAAAAAGAGTGCGTGGCGGTGACCACGTGGCACTAATTCGTGTTCGACCGATATGCATGTTCAGGCACACAGATGTGTCGACTTTATTGTTATGAGGGTAAAAGCTAGAATTTTTCCACACATCTATCAGATTAAACAGAATGAACTTGACCTACCTCGGCTAACACTACTGGGTTTCCTGATGAACCGCTCCGTAACGCTCAACTCATTCATCATGTGGTACTGTCTTGGTACAAGACCAAGGCCAGTTCGAACCGAACTGTTTGCCAGTGCATATCATTGGCTCAGTTGGATAAAACTTCTCAGTGCAATTACATCCATAGCTATTCCCAAGTCGTTTGAAACATTTTTTTATCACGGGACATGTGGGCAGCAGATTTCAATCACACATAGGTAACTAACATGGTGGAACTCCTGGTATCTGTGAAAAACCTAGACCTAGTGATTTTCATTTGACGATACTGTGTTATTGCCTATGTCAAACTTACCGCTGTGACAGCGACAAAACCTACGCGTACTCCGATCATGTGGTTTATTTAAATTCATGCTTGATAAGATGTTCACCACAGATGCAGTCATAAAGGAATAAAATTGCCAGTATTTGGAAAACAAACATTGTGCGAGAATTGGAAAATTCTCTGTCAAAGTTTTTAATCAAGGTGAGCAGACAATTTTCGACAAACATATTTTCTGTGGTTTTATTTTCGCAATACCTCCAGGTTTCTGTCACTGATTGCTCAGTTTTGTCGAGTTTAAGATGAAAATTTCAGGTACACCTTCCTGTCCTAACCTGATTTCAAACGTTTGGTTGTTTGAAGAAATGAAATATCTGGGATATAACCCAAAACACACAATGCAGTAAGAAACTGGGACTCAAAACGCAATCCAGCGCTTAATGGGAGAGTGCCACACTAGATCAACTATCGTGATGCCGCTCCCGTTGCTCAAGCTCAATTGAGTTCCACGCAGATTTGTCCCATTTCTGACCAGTCGATTAACACATGATATCCATCAGTACAATTGCCAGACGTCCAAGATGCACTAGTTTCGGATCGATGTGAGGGAAATTTGGACGCAGTTCCACACAATACGGACAAAATTCGGTGAAAAAACCCTTCAACAGCGAAGACTGGTCCCGCACTTCTTGGGACTAATTAGGTAGGTGCGGTTCCAGAGTTTCCGTCGACCTTATGTTTTACTTGAACCCAAGTCCATGGAAGTTAGACACAAAACCACATTAGTATGCAAATGAGTGTATTTGTCCAGTTATGCGAGATCCAGGTTCTACTAAAACATGGAGGTGGGGGACAGTGGGGAACCGTGCCTATCTGAAAAGCTCCAAGAGGGGTGAAACCAGTCATGAGCTGCGAACAATTTAGAGCAAACTTGTGAGTAGTTTTCTTCATGAAAATATACTGCAATATCTCAAAGGTCGTGCAGCATATTCCGTAAAAGAATGTCATAAACGAGATTTACTTGAATAAAGGAAACTACTCACATGGTTGCTGAAAACTCTTCCACAACCCACGACCGGTTTCGCTCTACCTGAGGCTAATCAGGTAGACGCAGTCCCCGAGTTTCCGTCAACCTTATGTTCTCCTTGAACCCAAATTGTCGAAATCAGTCCATTTTGGGTTCGAGTGGAACATAAGGTTTTCGGAAACTCGGGGATTGCGCCTACCTGATGAACTACAAGAAGAGCGAAACCGGTCGTGGGCTGTCGAAGAGTTCCCAGCAATCTTGTGAGTAGTTTCCTTTATGAAAATATACTGCGATATCTCGAATATCGTATCAACTGAAACATGAGGCGGTCTGTGTGTAGCACATTCACTTGAAGAGCATCATAAACCAGAGATTCACTTGAAGCTCCAGTGAAAACCAAATGGAGTTGCAATTGAGTGTATTTGTCGAGATTTACATGAGTTTTCCGTGAAAACCAAGTTGGTTTGCGAATGAGCATATTTGTCAAAAATCCAGTGTCCTTGGATGGGCATTTGTCTCATCTCCTGCGTTGTGTTTTCGGATTCACATTCAGGATTCTAATAAACTCCACCAATCTCCCAGCGGTAGCGTGGTGGGTAGGGAAAACTATAGTGGCAGTCTCTTCCTCTGGGGGGGGGCACCGTTCGGCAAGTGTCATTCCACAAAGGGCAATTTGGAGAAATAATAGAGTAGTTTGGGGTTGTAGATGTTTGTGAGGCTTCTAACATGCGTTTACACCTCGCTTCCCTCATTAGTTCTGAATGGGTAAAATTGTATGTTGGCCTTAACTCTCTCCCATCAGTATTGTGGAAAATGCAGATTTACCGACATATGAAGGGAAATAACTACTATCCTCAGATGCGGGGTGGAGTAACAGCGGCGACGTGATGCTGTGGAACTTTTCTTCATAAGTGTGCGGACTCGAGGAGTAAATAGCTTTAATCCATAAAAGTCAATGTGTGACTGAGCGTTATCTACAAACGTTGCCAAAAATTGATACGTCTCATATTGGAGCTGCTACTCTGAAAGGCTGCAGCTGCCAAAGTGTAAAAAGTTTATCATCTCCAGTACATAGACGCTCTGAGAACCCTCTCACTCAGCGCACGCATGGGTGAAGTTGGCTCTTCAGGGCAATTAGTCTGCTAGAATTCAGAGCGTTTTGTCACGGTAGTGTGATCTATAGAGTGCATCAACCCCTCTGTTGAACGTGAGCACTTACATACGAAAAACTCTCGGTTGCCTTCCACTCCAATGTTTCCGTGAAGTGATTCGACAATATCCTGTTTCAAACAGTTAGAGACTGTGACATCTACTCTTAGAGTCCGGGTTTCCTACAAATATAACTGCAGGAAGCACACAACAATGTTTCAAGCTCAAGTCTTGCAGACAACCTGCTGTGGCTAAACGTCATAGGTGCCCTGGTTCGGCAAAAGACACCCTAGACCTTGTTTTTTAAAGACAGCTGAAAATTTACCATCCTGTACAAGAAGGGCACAACCTAAGCAGGACAACAGATCATCGCTTGGTCGATAAGAAAGTGCTTGGCTCATCAATATCTCCTTCCTATTCACAATACCACAGTCTCTGTCCCAAGACGCTTGCTTACAGGGTCTTCTAATGAAGGTTAAAAACGGTTGGTGAGCCTCACGTTATGTGACAAACGAGAACAGACCATGTGACAGAAAATACTCGTCGCCTAGCTAAACGAGGTGTTTAGGAAATGTTCGTACTTTGAAGGAATGTCTTTTCGCCAGTATTTTGAAGCTGGGTATCGTTTAACTCAGATGCGATTCACTGAAAGTTTGCATTCCAAAACATCTGCGACAGTGAAGCGTGGCCTTGAGCCCAGGAAAGAAGGTCTATACAAACAGTATACAGAAAATAGGACTGCTGGCAAATCGAGGAAAACCGGCTAATGACACAGTCATGGTCCAGGAGTGAATGGTGAAGGCAGATGATGAACTGTCATAAACAGGCTAACTGATGCCAAAAGGAAATCCATTCTGCACTTATAAATGGACTCAGAAACCCTGTGACACAAGTAACTGGCAAGATCAAAATATTCAATTTGAATTGGAACTTCGATTATCCGTGATTTTTATCCGTGAGATCCATTATGAACCTGGTGATATCCAAGAGGTGGAACCTGACAGTGACATGCAAGAGACACAACCGGAGCAGGGCCGAAGGAGATTGTCGGGTTCAAGTTTTATTTTAATTTTAGTTGGCAGTTTATAAAGGAAGGAACATGAAGGTTTTGATGAGATACACGAAATGACGGGAAATCGTGGAAAATCGTGTTCTGACTAGTCTTATGATTTTTTCTTGTATCCGACATTTACAAAACCTCGGTGAGATACATTTGGATAAGTCTTCCGTCTCTCAGTGAGCCTAATTCTACCCCTATGTTCCATTGTCGTCAATATTATCATCATCATCACCATCATAATCGTCAGTTTTAAGTATCCCTGAAAAAGATTTTTCTGATCTTCATCATTTAGTTTAGCTTAATTCGGTGGCTCAGCCCTGGAAATATTCAGCCATCATCTTTCCAAACGTAAACTGATCACAAGGGTCAATGCTACATATTTGTCTACTGGCAATTAATGGTGAAGTAAGTTAAGTTAAGTTAAATTTACAACCTAATGTACTTACTTTCCCTTCCTTCCCTTGTCTGAGCCTGTTGTTTACTGTCTCTACCTCATAGACTCGATGTACATTTGTAACCCCTCATGAACTTTTAACCCTTGACCTATCGAACCAGTTTGGTCGATTATTTTTACGCGCGCTTTTTGACCATTTTGCGTTACCGCGTGTTGTGCGCAGGCGTGTGTCGCTAACTAAGATCGATTTGCCGTCTTCTCCGGGCTTTCTTTGGACTTGCACTACTTCGTGCAACAATTTAGACGGAAACCCCCCTAATTTGAGTTTTGTGCCCCTTTTTGTTACGTATTTTGTACATGTAGTACCGCTTTTCATTGATAAATCTCAAGAATCCACAATTTCTGGCTAGTGATTTTGCGCGTCACTCAATTGGGCCTTCCTGAATACGTCGAAGTATTCTACACCTAATGTTGTAAACCTTCTCTTTCCACAAATCGATGAATGGTCATGAACGGCTTCTCTGAAGAGGTGAGTTCTAACTGCTAGATTTTAACGTCTCAAATTGACGCATACAATCGAGGACAAACAGTGTGGATGTGACATAATGACCGAATTTGAATGACATTTCCCTTCCAAAGAGATGAGGACTTGTTTTTCTAACTGACGGGGCTTCAATTTCATTGACTGAGAGTAGTCAAGTTAGGGGATGATCGCTGTAGACTATGGTGACGTTAGCTTCACCTGGCTTTCAGAGTTATAGCAAAATACTAGCTCATGGTGGAGTGCGTATAAAGCTTTAAAGTACTAAAATCGAATTTTCACCATTTGACGTCCGGGAGTGAAGTGATTTGGCATACTGCCTAACAGCTTGAAACGTTTGAAATTCTCAAACCATAACTAATCGGTGGTATCTAGAACTTTGCTAGGATATAGATGCTTTTGATTGAAAGAAAATTTCCTACTGCTCGACGATCAATAAGGCCGAAGGCAGATTTCTAGTCAGGGGAAATTACAGGTGTTATCTGGAGCACCGGAACTGTCTTTCACTTACTGAATGTATTAGAAGGTATATAAAGTAATCGGAGCCAGGTGGTACAAGTTAGGCTTTTCAAAAACGACTAAGACTAAACTAAGACTTACTAACTAACTAACTACCTAATTACCATTCAAACAGTACTTCACAGGGCGATGGTCTGATTAACTACTTACCTACCTACCTACCTAACTAACTAACTAACTAACTGACTGACTAACTAATTAAACTAAGACTAAGACTAAACTAAACCACACTCAACTAAATGCTGATCGAAATCAGTTGGATGCTGTGAAATCGTTTCTATCATTTATGAGGCACATATAAAGGCAAATTTGTTTCTATTAGTGTTTTCAGCGGATTTTTATCCCTTTCACGCACAACAGACAGACAAACTGGCACATCAGTTATTCCTTTGCAGCTATCCAATGGCTTACTTCTTGTCTTTCGTGATGTCTCAGTGAAAAAACCCAAATGAGAAGCTAATTTCCATCTCCCGTGTAACTCTGCTGTCTATCACGCCACTACCTTTCCGTTCTGCTTTTGTTTCTCATGAAAATCTGCTCTTTGCTGTTCAAATTCCAACTTTTTGAAGTCCACTCGAAAAGTGCTTCTTGTTTCGTCGCAAAATAAATGAATGTGGAGTTTCTTTTTTTTAAAAAAATGAACAGGAACCAGCGAAACACTAGTGGTGGGTGAGATGATGAATGAAAATTCGCATTGATATTGAAAAACAGACCATGTTTGCCTATGCACGTCGTCAGTGTTTGTGTGTTCTGGTTGTAATAGACGCGACTATGGAAAATCTGAAATAATTAACCTTATACCTCGAGTAATAAACCAAAAAATATAGACCAATTGATTTCGACAGACCAAGCCTTTAATGCCGGAAAAATATAATTAAAAAGTTAGATAGGTCAGTACCTGGAGAAATTTCGAGCTTTCAGAGAAGGCTGTTTCCTCCTTGGAATAAAATGTAACACACACAATGGTTCTGGAACCATCACACTGAACCACCGGTTCTCAAACTTTTTACCTCCTTCCAATATGAACGGACCCATCGACCTTCCGTCTTCTATGCATAAACTGGAAGGCCAAACTGGCGTAGCTATTTGGTAATGAAGGTTTTTTTGGAGCTTCCGTCGCTTTACGGCGGGAAAAGCTCCGCCAAAACCTTTCATCTTATAAGTGACCAAACAACCCTTTTACATTTGTAGAGTCCCGAGAGGAATGCCTGGTTTTGGTGCAAGGTCACAAACCAAGGTTAGTTAACTATTAAACTATGTTCAAAAATTACGGTGATTTAGGCACTAGAATCACTGTACCAAAAGATGGAATCAATAAATCGGTTTTTTGTTGAAAGCGTTGCACCATCTCGTGCAATTCTTACGGGATACCATAAATATGCGAAATACAATACAGGATCCGCCTCAAGAGCAATTAGTTTGTCGATAAAGTGGGCACTGCAAGTGCGGTAAGGTAAACATCTATAAAGAAAAACACAAGTTGTTGAATTCCCAAAACTGTTACAGTTTGGCTTGGTTATGCAGGTAGTTTTGACATTCTGACAACCCACCGAAGCAAATAGGAGCTATTTTATCATAATATCGATTCAAGCGTACCCAAACGAGCTGGAGGAAAGTGAGAAAATAATCTCTAGAGATCACTCTGAAAAGAGCCAAAGTTAGAATATTTCAACGTGGACGCTTTGATTGCAACTTAGCATTACAATGGTACATTTAACGAGTAAAGACAGGGCGGAATTTGCCAAGGTTTAGCGGGTCGTGTCACGTGAGGAGCTCGCCTAATAGTAGGTCAAGGCAGTCAGAATAAAGGACTGAACAGGCTGGACAACTCTGATCACAGATATGCGAAATTAAATCCGTCAGACTGAGGAGCAAAGTGATCATGACAAGCTAAACTTAATCGGAGTTCCTAAAAAGAACTGTAAATCGTCAACACAAAAAATTCTTGACTGAATGAAGTTAGAATGCCTGGTCAACCGACCTGTTACAGCGTTAATCATACTCTGCCTATGGACAAATAAAAGGGTGGAAAGTCAGTGTACCTCTACATTCTTCCAAACACACACTTCTGCTTATACTGTGACATATAAAAGAGTTTGAATGCAGTAGCAGGACAAACAACATGGCTGGTGTCTAGGAAGTGTCTAACTGTGACTGTAAGGTGAGCACATCTTAGTAACTTTAACCTGGACGTAGAAAAGTGCATTCGAGAATCATATGTCTGTGATTGTTTTGTGTCAAGTTGACTTACATGTTCAACTTAAGTGTAAGCGGCTAAAAATGCTCAACGTGAAGCCGGATGGAGGTCTGTTTATGTAGCTTTAATGCACGCTTGACTACAACTGAAAATTCGTCCGAATATTTTATCACAGAATTCAGATATGGAAGTGTTCGAAAAAGGCCTAAATTCAGACCTTCACACACGGGTGACATACAGGTCAGCTGCAGAAATGTGGTATCCTTCTGAATTGACCTTTTTGGCGTTATAAAGATACTACGAACTGCAAACAACTTTATGATTAGACCGTAAAACTATGGCTTACCTGGTGGACCACCGCATCAGGCTGCTAAGTCCAGTTACCGAAAAGCCAAACAGGAATAGACTGTTGAACAGTCCGACACATCCGTACATTGCAGTAAAGTTGAGCCCAAATGATTCGCAGATTGTGTAAACGACTGAAGAATGGAAAGCGAACGAGTCTTCACAATACACCATGTCGCACTTATATCAAACTATGCTCTTTTACGTGGAACACATTCTAAGTCTCCGTAAACATTTGATTATAGGTACATGTTAGACGGGTTTCAACCTTTGAAACCTCGTGGTGTAGCGTATGTACTTAAAGAAGAATTTGTGGTATTTGTCTAATTAAGTGGGTGCTTTAGGGCTCAACGTTGTAGTCATCACCAGTCAGCTACTACAGAGGTAGACAGGAAAAACGTCAGTTTAGTCCGTCAACAGTGGGATATATGGAGATGGTTTTTTGGCCAGTTTATCTCATTACATGGGTATTTGTGTCCTTTAGTTCTCCTGTTTGCACCATCGATAAGACTGAACAGCTGTATTCTGTGGCACCGAGTCAAACCGAAGGACTTCACATATATAACACCGCTGAAATCCATTTTGACGGGTGTGCGTTTCCGTCTTTTTTGGCCAGTAGCAAAGGCCTAGGTATCAGACAGCCACATTTACAGCAAAATTATTATTTTTGGTAACCTATTTCAATGTATACGCTCCGTCTGTTAATCGAGGTCGGGGTAAAGAAAGCGGAGAGCACATTCACTTAAATGGGTCAAATTTGCTTAGAAGAAAACTCACTTATATTTTGCAAAAAACATCCGTCTTGTATGCATGACTTCTAAAGAATCAGAATGTCTGGATGAAAAACCCCGCTTGAAAAGTTTTGGTAAGAAAACTGCACTTCATCCTCTGTATCTTTAATGGAAAGTACATATTAAAAATGTATGGATGGTCTTTGGAAGCCGATCTACTAGCAGTTGGCTTTTAGACAGTATTGTGTGTTTGGAAGTACGCAGCTTCCTATATTTGGCCAATCTCTTTGCGAGCACCTTATATACATTATGTCTGTATACGTGGTCCTGGTTTTCAGCATGAAGATCCTGTCTTTGGGCTTGAATTTGCCGAGTTCCTTCAAAGGAGGTGAATGTTTGCTAGATATCCAGTCACGCCCAAGCTGTCAGTTTAAAATAGAATTACAATCATTCTTTCAAATGGATGGCTTTCATTGCGGGAAGGACAATTTATTCAACGTATACTGTGGTCCCCATATTTAAAAGGGTCATGGGTTCAACAGTGAGAGTGCCGGCACCAGCGCACGTGTTCAGGTACTTCTTTAGGCCCAAAGATGGCATAGGTACAATTGTGTGACTGTTGATGCGTAAGTGAGAGTCTCTATCACGTCATTTGATGATGATTAGGCGGTGGCTGTCCTTAGGTAAATGAAATGTTTTGTTAGATAATCCTTGAAAAGTTTGCTGCATTCGTCGATATAAAGTTGGTCCAAGATTTATGTTATTCTTATGGTTTCGCTGTTATTAAATGTGACATGAATTCGCCCCAGATTAATCAGTTAGTCCTGATTTTGTTGTTTACCTAATGCATAGGGTTCTGTCTCGCTGCCTCTTTTGTGAATACTGTCGTAAAAAATCGTTATACCAACTGGACTCATCGACCGATTCACGTGCAAGAATTTTCCTGTTTTGTTCAGGCTAGTTATGCTTAACCATAAACCCTTTTTGGCCCCAAACGCAGTTCTGTATTTGGAATTCTAATTCACCCACCCACAACCCGGTTGACAGACAGAGGATTGGGGCAATGATCCTTAACTCTCGGTCATTTTATCAATCCCTCAATCAAGTCAACAGAACCTTTACAGTCTGACTGAACTTGATTGCATGAACTGCCATCGAAACGAAAGATCTGACCAATACATAGTATTGAAGGGTGCTAATCAATCGCAACTCGGTTGTTGATGACTCGTATTGTTGTAACCTACTACCCCAACCTAATAAACAAAAATTCATTCTGTAACATGGCAATCCTTTATCATCCGATGTTCTATGGCACAGTTGATTTTTTAACTTGACCACCACATTTGCCAAATCCCCTGAAAACCTGAACACCTTCCTGATATAGTGGTTACCTCATTTTAACTGAGGCTGATAAAAGGCTCTCCGATCAGGGAGTCCACACCTCTCTATGAAGGCCCATCTAAGTCTTGATGCAAGAAAATGTATGCCGATTAAGTTTATTATTTCAATTTATCATTTTTCTTCTAGGAATTCCACTGGGTCGTCGTGATTTTACAGCGACAAGGGCATACCGCTGTTTGCTGTTTGCTTCATCCCGAGTATAGAGGGTCATGTTTCGGTAAGTTAGTCATGATTGAGGGTTGCTTGTATGTGGTTGGCTATGGGAAAACGCTCAGAAATAATGCTTATCGCGGAAATGTAATTATTTGAAGTTACCCGCGAATAACGGTGCAGTCCACCTGCAATGTTACGTGGGAACAGAACGAAAGAGAGCAATGTAAACATGTTTTAAAACACGACTCTTTCCTCTATTGCCTTTCAACACCATATGTGGACTAATTGCATTTTGTAAAGCTGGTTGAAAAACTGAATTTCGTGAGTTAGCCTACTCTATGACCTAAGGCAAGCCACCCGGCCACATTGGAAAGGTCACACTGGTATCATATACGAACAGCCAGTGTAGTAAACCATGCTCAAGGCAACGTTTGCTTCATATTGTAATAAAATAAAGAGACAGGATTATCAGTGTCTCATCAGAGCTTGCGGGATAACTCGATATGTTGCTGAGAGTTTCAAAACTAGAGTTCGAATCGCCGGCCCAGATGGTAATGTACCGTTTTTTCGTGCTAAATATAAGGATGTTATACCTTGTGCTCCCATTAATTAATTTCATCCCACCTAATGAGCAACTAATCGCAGTTGCAGTTCGAGTATAGTGCAAGAATTAGGCAGAATTACAAGGACCAGACTCCCTGCATTGTAAGCTGGAATCAGCCGGCTGATTGCGAAACAAAACCAAGCTATTTTGTGGGGTGGTTTCACGCTATGCAAATTTACATTCCCATCGGTTTCGCAAATAAACGAAACTCGTCAAACGTGTTCAAACTCACTTTTGGTATACAGAGCGAGCGGTGCAGTTGAGAGCAACACAATTAGCGGTTGTCCACCAAAAAACCCGTTGCACAACCCACCGATCGTCTGAGAGATAATCATCTGTGTGACATCTAAAATAAATAGGTTGACACACGGATGAATAATCTCTGTAGTGAATGGAGCGTTTACTTCGTTGTGTTGCTTTGCCGCTTTTCATATGGACAAAAGAAGAGAAGAAATGCTTTGTGTGCAAAACGGACTGATGATTCACCGACAACGGAAAGTATTCTCAAGTTATTTTAGTTGCATTAGAAAATAATTGCTAAGTCACAAAACAAATTTCAGAGTTGATGGCACCAGGACGTGAAACATAGATCTAACCAAAGTTACCTCGAAGGAATGAAAGTAGAGGGAAACGGCTTTTGTTTTTCAGGGACTCGTGAATTTTGGAGTTGAAAACCTGAATTATGTCTTGATTAGCATTCAATTTGCAGCCCGTTTAGCGTGTAACGTTGCCCGCGCCGCCAGGTAATGTGGTTTTAATGAGCAGCTTGATTGAAATTAGGACTGAAGCAACTGGACTTCGAATGAACCGGATTCATAAGAGATCAACCCCCCCCCCCAAAAAAAGCCCTCTTATCATCAATGGCCACCTCTGTTTCTTCTTTCAGCTAGTAACTCCAGAAACCAACAGCACTACCTGGGGAACAACATAGCAATCCTAAGGAACGTCCGTTTCAAAATAAGAAATCGCAGCGCAGATAACATCTAAAGTGTTTCAAACTTGGTCGTCTATTCTAAAAGACAGCCTCAAACTCGCAACAGAAAACATATCATGACTCCAATGTGCTTCCGTACACTGTAATGATCAGCATTATCTACTGACAATTGCATTCTTGTTGCCAGTTGAAGCGCGACTTGTCAGTCAAAACAGACCAGATTGTCCTTAACTGCTTGCGTGTTGTTTGACGAAATTGTTCCGCAGTCTCTTGGTCTGCCGTAAAGTTAGAAAACAACCTGGTGATAATCAAACTTCTACTGAAGTTTATTCGATTCCCCAGGACTGCGGTCTCTCGCGGTTGATTAACTAGGATCTACCGCTCCACAATCAATCAATGTTTTAACCTACGGATCTCTGGCAAAAACAGTGCTTTTTGAATGAGTAGATACCGATGCAAGATTTTCTCAAATAGTCCATTATTCAGCATTCTGTCAAAGCGACTCAGGATTTGGTGGATCGACGCGTGTGGTGACGTATCCTCAGCTAATGAGCTAGTCTAAAATACGGTACAGTTTTTTTAGCTTAGACCAACGGTATTTGCCTGTGTTTGGTCGGAATAAGGACATTGTGATAAGCAAATCCTACACTGGACCCGACTTTCCAGGTCACTTATCTCGTATCAAACGATCTTCTCCTACGGCCCTTGAGAACTGCTGGGAGCGTTACAATTCGCTGAGTGATCCGATTTTGTTCTTACAATAAAGGGCTCTCCCAGAAGCTAGGACTACCTTGATTTAGAAGAGGAAACTGCTTGACGATCCAAGTGGCAGCATGCTGGCTTTCATAAGGCTTTGGAGAAAACGATCAATGTTACATCTGGGGCTCGGCTACTCGCTGAACGCAGCTATGTAAAATAGACAAAATTTCCGACAACTGTCCCTTTTTTCACCCTATAAGATATGCAAATGCACTAGTCCGAGGATGATTTAGTCGAGAAGATGCCTTTATTCCCCGTCAAAAAAAATCCAGACACAGATCGGCCGGACATCAGAAAAGGGCCTTTTTCGAATATTTCTGGCCAACAAAATACCCGCTTGTCTGGGTGCATTCGGGCTGCCCATCAGTGCAACAAGATCTGTGCTTGTTGCAATATAAGAATACTGATGTCTTGCGGATGTCTGTAGATGAATTAGTAACATCACTTACGCTACGCGTCGGCTTTTAGGGTTGCCTCATTCTGTTTTTTATGCGGTAGCTACTTCGGTGCACAAATGTTCCACAGATTCATACCAAGGCAAGCTTTCTTTCGGAACACCATGTTTCGGTACCAATCCATCGTCAGTTCCAAACATCTGTCCCTGCTCAAGTGGCATTGGAATTTTCCGCAGTTCAATACACAGCTTCCTGCTAACTTGCGCAACAAGATGAGGGAAGAATTACTGCTTGAAAAGATTTCTCTAACTCTCGAATATCCATATGTTTATGTCGCTTTAAACTTCCAAAACAATTTCCTTACGTTTAAGATGTTGACAGCTGTGGACCTATTTGTGACATATGATAACAGATGCAACAGACGTAGTGGAGCAAGCGGCTAAGCCGTCTCCAGGAGTTATCGTATATTTTGCCGACGTGTGGTGGTTCAAAAGATGAGCGAAGGTAAGGAGCCTTCGAGACCGGTAGATCTATATTCGAATCACTGACTGATCTATTGCTGTAAGCCAGCTCAAATCGGAATGTGCGCATGCAACGCAGCCAATTTCGAGATGTCTTCAGTTCTAAAACGTTTTATTTTAGAGCCCGAAAGACTGGTACTGTTATCGTATGTCGAGCAATGATTGCGCTATTAAAACGGCATAGGTACGATGCCTTTTCTCAACTCACCTATTCCCACTTCATATTTAGAGACTGGAGTACGGGCCCAGGTGCTGTTCATTACCAATTATGACGAAAGAATGCAGATAATTAGTTTGAGCTTTGCACTTGATTTCTGTATCGGTTGAGCAATCCAGTTAGATTGCTGTTCTCAGCAGCTATACTGAGTCAGGCTTAGCTGAACAAGTAGGATTAACTGGTGTGCATTTGCCTGAAACTCTTGTATTCCGGAATCGGAATTTACTAGTAGCTATTTTATAGACTGGGAAGCCTGACCAGAGTTTCTTGAAACACTCGAAAAATTGATTGCTCTTATAATCAGTATGGAAACAGCGGCTTGGTTAGTACTCACGAAACAACAGGCATTTCATACCCAACACATCATAGCGTAATAGTTCTCACGGGGTTTTCATGGATAACTTTTCACCAAATCAACAGTTGTTGAACCGTACCACGGATCCTTCAGGGTGAAATATCGCTCTAAACATTTGCGCTTCTGTTTTTTTGTTAAAAGAAACGTGTTTTCCCAAGAATGGGTGTATTTTTGCAATTTCAATTGTTACTTTACGCATCCCATTATGTGAAATAAATACAATGCGAACGGTTCGACCTAATTGCTCGGTTCAGATATCAAATTGCATGAGGTGTAGAGATGTTGCCATTTGGCAAATCGGTGTCGATGTTTCTCACGGTGTGTTTATGATAGTTTGAGTATTATTGTTTAGAACTGGTGTATACCAGGACAGAGTTAGAACGCGTTCAACAAAACGGAACGGGACTTTGAAACCTGGGAACCATCTCCGCTGCCAGTGCAGCAGTTCAATGTTTGATCACCTTTGAGTAAATGGTGCGCTGTAGGTCACGTGAAGGTGCCACCAGACCTTGAGTTTTGCGTGAAGTTTGTAAAAATATGCTGCATTATGGACCAGCTTCTAACTACACTTGTTTCATTCCTAGACTTGTGCAGGCTACATTACATAATCCGCTGATCAATATGTCCAGAAGCACATCCAGTGTGCTTCATTGCATTGCAGAAAGAGTATGACTACACACAACGGGTCGTCCTCTTTGTGGCTCTGTGACCGCTTACCTAGCCTGATAATTAGCCTGCAGACCTTTCGTCTCAAATCTAGGAGCTATTATCGGTGCGCGGGTTGGAAGCTACTTCATCCTGTCTCGCTTGCGACTGTCTAATTTGTGACAGTAATGCACATTTAGCAATTGGTCGGGCGTCAATCAATCCGCATAGCGCGATTTTCAATTGCTTTGCACTGTTCCCTTCACCATTCAGAAAGACATCATCAGTGTGCGGTTAAGTGGGTAGTTCTTTCATGTTCACACAGTTTCGTAAGGGTATCTGGTTACTTTAACTTTACTGTTTGTTAGAAGCTTTGCGTGCATGCAATTTTCTTGATTTGTTTGGAATTTGAGTCGCTTTGGGGTTCAATTTATTTACAGTTGATTGGTCTCTAAGCTATTTTCATCCCGATAGCATTGCTTTTGTTTTGCACGTTGAAATACCCACCTGCCGTTTGACCAGTCAGTTAAACGTTCTATACTCGCAGCAGCATTCTTTCTTTAATAAAATTGGCCTGAAATCTTGTTGTGTTATGGTCTGATTTCCTAAATTCTGACCCTTTCCAGGGGCACTTCTCTGACGCGCGCAGTTTAAATCCATCGGAGCATTTGAACCTTCTGACTTTTTGTTCTGTGTTCTACCCGACTGTTCATTTGAGTGATTTTGATTCTACCTACTCAGGTTTGTGTCCTTTCAGTCTTTCTATGGGTTTCCACTCGGGTTTCTTGTGGGGTTTCAAGCCTTGTGCTTCCGATGTACTGTTGAACGTAAAGATTGATAGGCTGGATCAGTGTCAGTTTGGTGTATTTGTTGTCTTCATGGATCCACGTTCCTTCTTTCTTGCACGACATGATGTTTCCCCATGTATTCAGATAAGATAAAAATGATGCTGTCTCTTAACGGTAGGTTGGTACTTGTGAAGTCTGGGATACAGCTTGCGTTCTCCTTTTCCCATGTGGTGTTTGCCGTAATTGACCCGTTTAATTATGCATAACGCTGGTCTTCTCCATGCCTTCCAGGCTTCCTTCTGGTTTTGACAGGGTTTTCCGATGTGTGTATGTAGTCTCGTGGGCTACCCTTATACTGTACTGTTGTAGCATTCTCGCCGTCATTTCAGATATATTCTCGCTATAAGGGAGCGTAATTCAACTGCATTCTTGTTGGGTTTCTAAGTTAATCGAGTTGCATTTTGTTTCAGGGAGTTCTAGATAAAAGTTCTTGGACTGGATACGGCTTTGGTCTACATGAACAGTGGTTAAAAGCAGCAATGCTTGCAGCAACTTGAATATTTGGTATGGGAGATTAGCGTTTAATCTTGATGAGTGCATTCAATAAGGCCAGTTTTCCAACACCTTGTTCCTCCATTATGGTTTGATGCCTTCGGCAACGCTGTTCAATGACGGTCTTGCTCGCTACAGCTTGCTCTTTTTGACCGAAACGGATGTGTCCTGCAAGCGGCAAAACCATATTTTCGGATTAATAACTTGAGAAAACACTGACACCTTTCCGGTAAGTTTATTAGTTCGTTTTGAATTTTTTTGCTTTGTGCAAGTGTTTTTGCATTTGAATCGAAAAATGGATCAACAAATGCCACGGTTAGTCACGTCACAGAACACTTCGGGAAGTGTAAAGAAACGCAAAGTAATCCTTTACATTCGATTGCGGTTTAAATGAGGTAGACGACTGATTCTCAACGCCTGTTCCATGTGGAATATCGGGCCATGACCCACCAACTTCCCGTCTTCTCAACAAAATTTTACATGAATTCTAACATCTCGACAGTGTGATATTCTAAATCCTGATTGAGTCCAGGCACCGAAGTAGGTGGAGTTTGCTGATAGTCTATGGATGTCGGTCAGTTGCGCTGTTACTCGCAAGGAAACCAACGAATGACGCAAATCCATTGGCTGTAGAGTGAACTCGTGTTTGTTTAAGCAAACGACAATAAACTTTTCGGTGTTAATTGCAGTGTGTCAGATTTCCTGTCTGTCATTTTGCTTTGACTCACCTCTTGAAGTGAATATGAATAATAAACGTCTACAGACAAAACTGATTAACAGACGGGACGCGCTACACCGTTCTAAAAGAACTGAATGTTCCATGGGAAAAACTATTCATTTACTTCAATTATTAGGTTTCCACAGAAATGGTAGTAAACTCAAGGACAAAGCCCCATGTTTACTGTTTTGTGCGGGGATTTTATATAATATATATATAATATACAACGTGGTGCATATAATATGCGACCTCATGCTATCTCACTCATGAGTAACGCGAGGTTCACTGGATGCACCTATTAGCAGAGTCTATGTTCCCGCTGCTCTTGTACCCCTTGTTTAGTCACGCCAACCGAAGTGGTTTGCTCTAGTAGCCACGGTCTAATAGGACTGCACAACAGAATGCCGGAAACGTGCATTATACTACTGAAAACGTAGGTGAAATGAGGGATGACAAGGACATTCTGTTTAGGACTGAGCTCGCGTCAGCTTTAGCGCCATGATCTTTGGGTCGGTGGAAGACTGGCGACAAGCGTCTGCGAGTTTACATGCTGTCCATATTCCGGCGAGCCCATATATTACCGAGAGGTTCATGCGCAACGGCATATCCGATCCCACGAGAACAGTTTGTGTTGCCATGTTTACTTACAGGCGTCCAGTGGTCCAGAGGCCGTGGAGAAGCCAATCGATATGGGATGCGAGCGCAGCATCCACACATAACATGCAGATGAATATCGGGAAAGATCACAACTGAAAGGCTGGCCCATGTTCTGCTTACAAGTTGTATGAAACTGGAGACCTGGTCAATCCACCGGGTAGGGCTGAATACAGAGGTTAAAAACCTGGCCATTATGGGTAATTGGGTTCTGGTGGGGATCACTTAGGTCGATTCAGAAGTGCCTCCTTGTTACAAAGATGGTTTGTGACCATCAAAGCTGGTTTGTGTTTTCAGAATAGTAGCTGTCTAACTGGAAGGCCTTAAGTTGCGGAATAGGAATGATAAGTCGATTCGGCCTCATTCTGAATTTGGTATCGGTTAGTATATGAGAACTGCAGTAGCGTAATATCTTGATGAAGCTGGTAGTGATCACACGAGACATGAATGGAATGTACATAAGGTAGTTCCAGTAAATCTTCCAACCTAAAACAAAGTAAACGAGTTTCTGCTCCTACGGCATGGAGTCTATGATAAGAAAAGTTGACTACACTTTACCAGCTCTCTCCAAAGCCCCAGAATACTACATTGGAGCACTAAATTATACGATTTTATGAATTTCTCTCAACCAACTTGAAGTAGCCATAGAATGTGTCCAATTTAATAATTTGAACAGTTCGGCAATCTCCTCTCCATGAGTTAATAATTTCTATTGCAGGACGTACAGTATTTTCCGAGGGATGTGCACAGGCCGTTTGCGACATGGTTGCATAAAAATGAGTCTCGGTGTCCTACGGAGGCAGGTATTAAATCGGTTACCCTATTTGACCATTTCACTGATGTCACCGGATCATCTCGTCCCATTGGACAATCTGCACTTTCAATCCGCGGCCTATGAAACTCACCAAGGCACGTCCACAATACGCTTTCCTCGAGTATCCCAGTTTAGATTTGTGCGCTCTTTACCATGGTACTGCTAGGCTGCATTTCACAGGTTAAGGTTATATTACAGCTAGATATCAATAAGACCTGAAGCAAATGGTAGCTATAAAGCTCAGACTCACGATTACCGTTCACGTAAGGGGCTGGATATCTCAGCTTCCGGGGACTAAGCGTAACACAGGAGCCCCAAACAGGACGAAATGGGTAGTCGACCGTCTGCAACTTTCGAGCGACCGTCCTGTACCACTTAGTTTGGACAATAATTGCCGTCACATTTACCTTGTGTGACCTTCTGCGGAAACTAGCCAGTGAACATGGGTAACGCAATCACTAGGTAAAATTCAAAGCCCACGTCTAATTTAGTCAACAAGCCCTCAGGAATTAAAAATAGAACAATAAAACAATAATAAAACCTTTATGAACCATCCAAATTAGTCCAATATCCCGACCAACCAATGTGTTCGGGTATCCGAAATTGTTAAGAAATGACTTTGGCTTCCGTGCTCCACAACACAGCTAAACAAATTCTTTTAACAAATATTGATTATTTATTCTACTACAGTCTGAACTTAACTCGTAGAGTAAGGTTACCTGGAATGGTAGGAAAGAGCACTGGGAGTGAACATGACAAGATGAACCGCAACTCGGGATGAACCCGTTTTGATGTCCTTTAAAGTCCATTTTTCATAAATCACAGTAATTGGATCAGAAAAATGTTGCTACGGTTTCAGGGCAGCAATCAACAAAAGTTAACAGGCAGGTTTTTAAATCTCATTAGGAACGTGAGAGCCGCTTTCATTTTCTTACCCATGACGATGTGTATTTTATGACGAATGATGTGCGCTGCTGCTGAAAATCGACTGTAGGATGACGTTATCGTTTCATCACAAACTGCACTCAAGTTTTCAGTGCACGTGGAGTGTGCCATACGATATTTTTGTGTCATAAACTCTTGAGTCCCTCCACCTCTGCACCAGAAGTTCTGTGGATGTTTTGGTCCAGGCATATCTTATTCCGCCGAAAAATCGGAGTATTATTTTAAACTGTAACTTACCAATTTGTCCATTTGTATTGGCAAAATTTAGCACTCCAAACGCTATTGTTGGTAGCAGGCAAGCGAAGTAGAGAAACAGCGTGCCTGAGATTGTTTTTCTTAACGTGTTCTTCCCCAAAATTCCTGGAAGATAATAGAGAAGAATTTTTGCGCGTATACAGAGTGGATGTGAGTGATCGATTGGATGGAAACGGCTGACAAACATCCATATGGACGACATTGTTTTTAACACTGTGAATTTTGTGGGCAATAAATGTTTTTGTATATGGTCAAAAATGGCCAAAACATGTATTAAACAATACCGTTAGGGGAAGAATACTTCCAGGCGACCAAACACAAGAAGGGGAATCTGCAAAACACATATGCGAATATTCTACTCTTAAAAAGAGTTGCATGCAAAGCAACTTCATTTACTTGGTTGTCACTGATTTGAAGATGACCTAGCTTAGGAAATATGTTTCGTGAGGTTGTGAAAACCTAGCTATCTGTTAACTCACACACGATAATGTGTTGAAATACATCTTCTTTACAGGTGACAGAGTCTGCGCAATATAGCTGGACTTAGCTACGTAAGACGTATTCGCAACCGAATTGTTCATGAACAACTTAGTACGCAGGACTGGGAAGGCAGATGTGCGTCAGTTTTTGAACCACAAACTCCGGCTATCTTACTAGCCGGACCGAGGTGTTCTCCCCAATATTATTCAGTACGACTACAGGGCGATACATACATAAAAGAAACATACGAAATCCGCTGCCCGCTGCCACACGGATGTTCATAGAGACTCCGTCAGTCAAACAGGGCTTAGTGTATCGGTGAAAGAATAGAAGACGGAAACCCGACGTGAAACTTTCAAGAAAAATATGAAAAAGCAAAAAGGTAAACACCACTGAGAGAAAAGCCATTCATGGGGTAAAAAAAATTTAGAGACAAGGACGGTGAAAGTGGGTAATGAAAATAAGGGCTGTCTCTAAGGGCCATCAAAACCCACTGACGAAAACGATAGTACAAAAAGAGTTGTTAGGCACGAACTCCTGCATCGTTTCGAACCCGTGACGTTCACTTTTGACAGTCTGCTGTAGCTGCCTACTCGCGTAGGCGCATAGAAGCTCCAGTTATTGTTATTTTTCTCTTCATCCATTGCATCCGGAAATTAGCAGTCACTTTAATAGTGAAGCCCAGTAAAACACTGACCGTATTGATGTAATCAAGCCTTAGCCCTCTCTTTTGAAAACAGGGCAAACGTCCTTTTTGGTTTTGAGGCAATAATCACTTTGTCATTTTTATGTGTTTGGGAGACGGATTCTGCCGCAATTTGAAACAACTTTGTCGTATAAATGCTGTATCTGTTAGTGAAATCCCGAAGGACAGATTACGAAATGACGAGGCAAGACAAAAGTGGCTGCTGTCCAGCTGAGCGATTTCGTATCTTTTCGTCTTTCTTGTTTCAGTCCACTACGTTTACTATAGGGAGCGACAAGGAGGCAATCTTTTAGGTGGACATACTGTCTTTTATAAAGTCAGTTATGTTGTTAAATTTTGACCTGCAATTTGCAACGAAATTTTTATTGAGCGAGGTTCTTATTGATCACGCTTTAGTCCACCTGGGGACATTGTACTACAAGGGAGAGGTGTCAGAGAGCTGCTCATGATAAGTTTTTTCTTGGTTATGAGGACTTCTGCAGTCGGTTTGCTTCTTGTCGCAGAATTTTCTCATATTCCGGTCGTCCTCATGTCGTGGCGCAATTCTTCTGTTGAGTCCAACCAAAGGGGGAAGCTCTTATTAGAGCTCACCAGCAGTGCATATCCAATGGCCGTGCCGGGGTTTGTACTCCGGACATCTGACATGCGAGGCGAGCATGTTACCATTACGCCAACGGCATACGGTGGACGCATCTGAACCTTCACGTCGGAACAGGCGAACGTGTTCGCACTTAAGTGATGTGATTAGTGTGCCCAACACAATCGAAACGACGACCCAGTAACTGTCCTGGTTGTGACGATCGATTGACCCGCCTGTCAGGACTTTCCAATCAGGTAGCTTGAAACCCGCTGGACAACTTTTTTGCTATCTGTTTTGGGATTTGCGGGATTTGTATCGTTCGGTGCTTCCTCCCTTTAATGTGGACTCACCAGAAAAATTACGCCAAGACAGGAGGACGACTGTTCTAACGACAGTGGTGTGACTATGGACGATTCCAGATCCATTGCGAAACGAGGGTGTTAACTGCAGCTGGCAAGTGTTTAGCAGGAAGTTCCAAGACATCTCTTGAGCAAGCGGTTTGCAGTGTGATTAATTTACTATTAATTCATCAGCATGATCAGTCCCTCAAAGTACATGCTTACGAGAGTGTTCCGGATAGTTTTGGAAGATTGTCGCCTCGTGGTTAATAAAACGGTACGCGTGCGTTTCACGTAAACGGTCATTAAACATATTTTGCATGTTTTTGTTTATTCATGGTACTTAACTATTCTTATTCCTTGCTGATGTGTTATCATGCTGTATGGTTATCATTTATTTGTCAACGCGAACGAGCATGGACATTTTCATCTTCTGACTGGACGTTATGCCGGATGCGGATGAAGAATCCCCAGTACGGATCGAGTACTTTCGCTGCCATCAAAACAACAGTCTGTTATGAGTGACAATGTGCGAGTAACTAACACTTTTCATTGATTAATTTTCTAAGTTCCGTGCCTAACTTATGCAAGTCATCAAGTCAACCGAATAACGACCAGGGGTAGCCTGCACGCGTCCACACAGACCACACACAGGATAAATTTCCATCTCTACGGGTGAAAAAAGAAGAGAAAATGCGTACGGTGTTTGCTCGGGAGTTGCCACTTAAATATGTCTAATCTATTACCATGCTCCAAACGACTGGTCGACCCAATAAAAGTGGTGCAAAAAAGATTGTTTACGTTAGGTGATATGCAATCGGTTTAGCTTACCCTCAGAGTAATCTGACCAGTAGTGAGGAAGCCGATTCCGTAAATCCTGATACAGCCCCTTTCCAAAACACACGTCGTTTTTCTGGGACAAAAGGGAATGAAACGTGTGCAACTGATAGAAATATAGACGCAGTTTTTATAGACTGGGGGAATCAAAACGTTTTGAAGACAATAGGATGATTAACGTCGCGCACTCAGTCGCAAACTAGGTTGACGTTAACGAGAGATTTGGGTGAATCTCAGATGGATCTCTAGTTTCTGACAATGTTCAACTAAATGCCCTGCGCACAGGCCGCCCCATGCTTAAGTTCTAGCAATGTTTCTTTGTGTAGCACTTTCAGTTATGGAATATAATAAGCAAGGAATTCAGGTGAGATTCAGCTGAATCACCCGTTAACAGCAAAGCAGTTGGAAAGTGAGTGCAACTCGTGAACTGAGCACAATTTTGGTTTGGGCAGAACGTAAAGTTAACGGCAGCTCAAGGATTTCATTTAGTTAATGAATCCCAAGAAGGTCAAGAGGGTTCAGAAGGTAATAAAACCTTTCCTGTTCCACTGACCCTTGCAAACATTATCAGGATCCGTTACTGCATAAACCCAGGGTCAACAAAAAACTTTTGATGCTTCAGACAGTAAGGTAGACCTTTTGCCCTCGGCGGACCCAAATTTAAGTAACGCCTGTTCTAATTCTCGTCTCTAGTGTTGTAGATGGTTGTCTTTTTCTGACAGTTACCCAGGCATGTTTAGTTGTTTCACCACAAACTCGTTTAGCCCTTTCATCTTTCTGGTAAATCAGCATAAAAGTTCGGAACAGAAGGTTTACAATACTTATCGTAGGTCGCTTAATCATTTTGTTTCAAGGCGAAACATTTGGCACTACAGTCGTGCCCTATTCTGATAGTGGAACAATCATTTGATGTCTTATCCGCTATCAAAGAAATTGCTCTCCGCCTGTGCTTCACAAGTTCAAATTTCACTTATGATCGAAGATAGTATTTTTGTCTTGAAGGGCCGAGGCCCCAGTTGAAACAGCTGGAGGTGGAACTAATTTGATTTCCAAAATAAGGAGAAACATGTCCTTTCTTCAGACAACGTGATATCCTCAAAATTATCTCCCAGACTGGTGGCACGACGAGAAGCGGACGACTGTGCAATCCGGAGCAAAGTTTCCCGCTGATTACTTTAAAGTAATCGCCAATAGTAAAAGCTTTGGCTGACTTAACCAAGCATGCATAACTTTGCGACATGGTGCACATATTTTACTCAGCAGGTGTTAGACGCTTTATACGAAGTGTCCAAATTTCGTGTTGTATATTATGACAGTAGAATAGGTCGAGTAAAAATGAGACCTTGAAAATCTAACTATGTCAAAACCATTTTTCCGGAGAATGAGGTGTAATTTTACGTGGAAATTTTCTTATCAGCATAAAAATCACAAAGGCCTTACTGGATTCAAATTGCGTTTTCCGCACTGTAGTGTTTTTGCATGTCCAACATGTCGGCATAATTTGGGAATACATTACGGCCACTAATACTCAAAACCCAGGTTGCCATAGAACTGTCATACAATATTTTCTTCATAGTTTGGGAATCTGTTAGATTTATCGCGATGCATTATCCCTCCTGGGAATTACAGCTGTCATGCTCACAATGCTGTCTTCCGTTTTGTCAACTTTCTGGCTCCAATGTCGTGGCATTGTACAGTAGGGAAGTTGTCCCAAAATAGCACTAGCTAGACTGGTATTTTTAAAAACAAAGTTCATTAATGTAACTATTTTAGATTCTGTCAAAAATGACGAAATTTTGATGGGTATGAAGTCACACTAGCCACGTATATTTTGCTTACGCAAAAACAGCAAAAATAATTTACAATTGTTGGGTGAACTGCGCGCTTTAATTGAAGTGGTCCAATGCGAGACGTCTTTCACAGTGGGACTATGATTTTCTTCTACGTCACTTCTGAAATTCCTAGTGGACCTCAGCGTACAACAAAACTCTTAAACTTTTGGAGTTGTATGTGTAGCAGAGCACATCACGTGACACAGTGACGACTACGAGAATAAGGGTCCCAGAACTGACATACCGATTGGTGCAGCTGATTCAAATGGACTGGCGCGCTAGTGACGTAACTTTTAGTCAGCAAAACAAAATTGGTAACTTTGCATTGTAGTTGTTCTGCTTTTAAGACGGATCAAAGTGCGACGCTGAAAGTTCGATAAGTAGTCACGATCCAAGTCTAAAAAATGGCAATTTCTGGGTAAAAAACTAGACGTTATTGAGCAACTCAGAGAAGCTGGAAAATTTCCAGCTAACCTATTCCCGAGAGGATTTCAACTAGAATTTTCCCCTCAGTATTGAAATCCGAAAAATCATGCAGTTTCAGCCAAAGAACAGCACGTGCACATTTTTTTTCAAAATTTTCTACTCGATTTCCTATAAGCTAGTTCCTGGCTTGGATACTCACCAATCTAACTACTTTACTTTCAGTCAACATGTGAAATCACAAAATGCAATGTTTATTCATTTCGTAGCACATCATTTACACAGTTGTAAATATTTTGCTGAAAACTGTGATAATTGAGTAACTTTGTAAATTTGTAATTAGCCACATGGTTCCGTTGTTTATGTTTGTCCAAACAGAAAGCAAAATCAGTTGACCTCCGAATGCGTCATCACAACTTACCAGGTCTGAGGCAATTTTATGGGAGCGTTCAAAAACTGATGATCTCCGCCGATCTTCTGGACGTCTATTAGCCAATTCGTTTGCGCGAGCCAAAAGTAATGCTTTCACCTCTTCCACTCCGGCTGCGTACATCAAGGAGGATCGAAACTCCGGATCAGATAGAATTGTTGCAAATGTCCGTCCTACTTCAACATCACTTTTAGTTTCTTTCTGTAATAAAGATTCGGTGAAGCAGAAATAATGTCCGAAGCTATGGCAACATTGCTTAATACAATATGAGGAATGAAGTTTCTCCCACGTGATTAGCCACGTGGATTTGAACGATCAGATCACTGAATAATCCTTGTGATTTATAGGTCCACAAAGAATATATCTCTATGTATATACATGTACATTCGCATTCAGGTGAACAGATTTGCCCTGCTGTAAGGGACTAATTGGTGATGAGCACATATGCAATCTTTTATAGTCAAAACACAGTGTAGTGGGACCTCCAAATGTCTGCTTGTAAAAGTAATACACCTGATGACCTCACAACTGTCTCAAGATCCTGTCATCAACGGTGTATTGCAGGATACTTTCAGATACTTCGACACGGTACTCTGTTTGTATCAGATCAGCAAAATGACATATTCCTGATGGTAGTTAAAGTCCTTGACACAGGATCGAGTTCCCCTCCTAAACATCTTGTGCTGTACCTTAAAAACCTCACTTTAAATTCAGTGTTCATTCGAGATTGTGTGCACACTGTTTGATAGAGAGGGTCAATTTAACCTATTTAGGTCTTATATGCAGAAGATAAAAAATTAAACGGCTCGACTCATTGCACCTTTGCTCAGCAGGATTGGGTTGGGATTAAGCCCGAGGGCGAGAGTTACCTTACGTTTAGATCCCGTTTTCCAAGCAGTTAATTTCATGCTCCATCCACTTGTTGGCCCTGAAGTGATACCGAGCGAATATTAGGCGAATAATTCCAGTTATGTGGTTCGGTTGCGCAGCAATATTCTGTAAGTGTTCCATAGCTGAACCGCTGTTCAGTAGCCCAAATTGGTTTTCTTATGGGCTCGCTGTGCGGACCAATCGATGAGCACTAAGATTAGAAATACCTGAACTATTTCGGAATATCTTACATATAAAAAGGGTTGCGACCTTTCAATTCTGTGAATATTGTTCTTAATCCAATTTAGCGCTTTCTTAGATTCTTGACGTGCCAAGCAACACACAGGCAACGTACGCATCATTCTCAGTTGATGATTTTGGGTATTGGTCCTGTTGTCCTTGGCATGGCCAAATCCATCTAAACCTATGCACCAGTTTAACAAACTGAATTAAGTACGCCAAAATAGAATTTCCAAAATTTTACTATAACCATCTGCTCAAGACGTTTACAGCAATTAAGGTCGATCCCACAACAGTGACCGGTGACAATTTCACATACTTCTTAGAAAATCTGAAATTTTGTAGATGCTCAAGACAATAAACCTTTTGCTTTCACGATGTTGATCTACGCGGCAGTGTCGCACCAATCTATGCAACTCTGAGCATGCGTATATTGCGATTTTATCAACATTCGTTGGACTCCATTTTTTCTCAGAAGCCACAAGACAGAGAGCGTGATTTCAATTAATTTGTACATTTATCACTGTTTCCCACAGCAAGAATTCAAGATTTATGCCTTTAGCTTTTAATTTCAGGACTGATCGGATGCGAATGGTATACATATTGGCTTTGATGGCTAGGTCATACACTCAAGCAAAACCACAGGATGAGGAAGTCCTGCAAAAGAAACACTTGATTAGGAATTCCGCGCCAAAAATAGGCCCGGACCTTGTTAAGAAGATTAAGCTCCATGTTTTGTATCATATAGAAAGTTTAAAGTCAAAGGACATTGTGGTAGAATGAAAGTTATAATGAGTCGTTTTGGTTGCCGTGGGCAACCTTTTTGGACGATTTCTACGACCCGTGAAAAAGGTTACCTACGGCAACCGGAACATCGGACAATAACGTCTTATTCCACGACGCTGTGTTCTGACTTTAAATTTTGCCTGCGCACCCGGTTCTTCTTGAATGCTGATGCTACTTTTTTATTTCAGTTGCAAATAAAAGACAGTGTACAGGCCAAAACCGTGAGTTAGCGCGAATAGTGAAGAAATGAGTCTAGGCAACGGGTGCAACTTCTTTTGTAGTGCACGGTGAACCTGTGAGGGTGCAGTGTTGAGCGATTCGACTGTAGCAGATAGCTTGGACAGATAAAGTTTCGGTCAATACGTACAAATAAAACAAAAACGCTAGGATGCTATTTTAATCATATAACCGATAAACTCAACCTCAGTACTTTGTAGGTTGTTTATCCCATAAGATGGTGGGGACTTAGGTTCACAAGGGGCCTTGTTAATGGGAAATCAACATGTTGTCCATGGAAGTTATTCTCCCCTCGTGGAGTATTTTCTCTAGTTGCCATTAAAAATATGATTTATCAAACTTCACAACTCACTAACTACGAATTTCCGTAACACAGAGTATTTTAAACATCCAAATTTGGTTATGTGGAGGCACGACTATCGCGTCGTGTCTTGAAACAAATCAATGTGAGAGCGCAGAACCGTACAAGCGTACAACCAATGTCAAGGTCACTGTATTCGGTCAAACGTCCTCAAAGTAGTATGGTTCAGGAGGCCAAGACAGTGATAAGATGCTTGTTGGACAGATTCCAAGATGAACAAACATTTGGTCGTGCTTTTCACCATGTAACCTTTGTAATCCTTCGTACTACATAATTTAGGAACAAGTGGTAACGTACTGTGATAAGATAAATCGACGGGGTAGCTTGCAAGTGGAGGATACTTTCGAGTCATTGATAAAAATATCACGAGGCTGAAAATTAGGATGTACCGGAAAATGAATGTGGTTGGGCGCGGGTTTGCAAATCACTGATACCTAAGGGGGGTCGAGTTTGCCTAAATTACCACTTGGAGAACGGTCCATAAACGAAATGGGGGCAGCTAAAGGTGATCACCGGACAGTGTGAGTACTCAAATGAAAGCTAGTTATTAGAGAAACCAGTGGGATGTTCTAAAGTAATGATTGCTCTCGAAGTGAGACCTAAATTCCATAATTATCAGCATCGAACAACACTACTAAGCCAAAGTTACGAAGCAACATTAATGGAATCGGCAGGCAACTCACGTTGAGCCTTGAGAATGCACGTCCATTCGAATGACGGCGCATACTCACTCAAACAGACCAGAGGTGAGGAACTGAGTAAACTTGGTTCTTCAATGAGGACTGTTTTTCCACAAATGAGGAAAAACCCCTTTTCTAAAATACTCACGTGACCTTCAAGACTCCAGTTATTTAAATAAAGTAACGTTCATTTTTACCCGATGAAGCTTTCTAATTATTTCACTGCGTTTAAAATCCACATTGGCCAACATGAGGCATTTCCACGTTCCAGAAACCAATTTGCTATTACTAAACGTCGCCGTACTCTAATATTTTCAATTGGTATTTACCACATGAAGAACCTTGTACAGAATAAAACGGTCAATATAGATTCTCTGCATGTTGGTTAGTTTTCACAATTTTTGAGTAATATCTGTCCCTCATGATGTGATTCTCTGGAAACCCAACCACTCAGACGAACTGTCAATAATACAAGTGTGCATTTATTGAGGGAGTGAACTCAAGGCCCCTGAATTTTTGTTGAATTTGACAGGAAAACTGGACGAAACACGGTTTGGTCTGCGCTACTCACTCGTTCAAACGTTCATCTGTCAAGCTTACTAGGCAGTATCACGAACGTGCTCCTGAGATAATTAATGGTGTCCAACAGGATTCTTTTGTCACACAAGTTGTCTATATACCGGGGTCACTTTAGGGGTACTAAATGAGGTAAGAGATCACCGTATGCATTCCATGATACAACAACACCACCACCTTGGCAAACAGGCAATTCACCTACCATTCACTTAGTTAAATAACGGACCCAAAGGTGCACAAGTAAGGGGGATGATCGGTAAACCACTGCGAATGGAATAGCGTTCATCTCCAGGCCCGTAAACCCGAACATTTTGTCGTCAGGGTTTGTTTATTACCACTACAGTTTCTCGTATGTGGTGACCAAAACAAACATGTATCGATATGTGAATGCGAGACTTCTGGATAAATGAAGCTCTATCTCATTGCACTGTAGTGCTATTAGCCTGGTTACCACAACAAGTGAATGCTTGAGAAAGACATTTGTAGATTCTCACGACAACCTTTAGGTCTATCAAGATGCTATGCACTGTAACGTACAAGGTATTCTGCCTAAACAACTGGCAGCGAGAACAGTTAGTGTCCCGTTCCTAAGATGAGCTTCATAATAGAAATTAATGAAGATGGGACAACTTATGGCATATGTAATGCTGAATCTTGTTGTGTAACGCTTGGCAATCCAGAGCTTCTGGGTAAACAATATTGTTAACCTGGGACGTAAACATTACCGGTAATCTGAATTGGAGCTTCATACAAATATCAATGTTAGAATAACGCGGAACTAAAGACCGGGGTCATAAAAAAAAGCAATGAAATTAAACTTTTTTGGCGAAACCTTTGGCGAGCATGGAAAATTTAACTGCAAAACAATCGAGAATATCACTTGTTTCCTAACACAACACAGGTGAGCTTCATTTAGACGGGCTTTAATCAAGGAAATTGTTGAACTTACCTCTTTTGTTGGAGTAATTACCAATAAAATCAAGCACGTCCCCTCACTTGACCGACCCAAGTTCACCGGTGTGGATAATCTGGCCAGCGCAAGGTACCTTCTGTTTATTGGACCCAAGGAACACCTAAGATGGGAGGGTTTTATGGCAGAAATCGTTTCAAAAAAGGCATGCGTGGAAATTTTCAGGTAGCAAACGATTTCAAAGACGCAAAGACTTCTTTGGATGACGCTAAATGACCCTCCACAAAATTATTATGTGAGCGTAAACCAGTAGACTGCTGCTATATCCACCGCTGATACAAGAACTAGAAAGTCGAACAGAGTCATTCCGGTGATGAGTAACGAAAGGTTGAATGTCTAACGGCAGCCTCAGGATATGATAATGAACATGTGGCGTTTTCCTACAATGCATTGTTACCTAACAGGGGACGGCACTAAAGTGAAACATACGGATGGGTTTGCAAAAGCTAAACAGTACGGTGCAGCCATTTTTATTGTGGATCTGCAACTTCTACTGTGATTTTCTGTGAAGCAGTTACACAAAATCATGCGGATTCACAAGAAATCGAAAGAATTGGACTAGTCTGTTAGGACCAGACAGCAAGTGTCCTTAATTGCACGCAGCTGACGAATACATAGACCAGATGTTTTGGGCAGATCACACAGCATTACAATAAACAACTTTCGTCTGATGCTCATGTTTCAGTTGAGCCCGAAGACAAAATGACGCTAACTGGCTTATACTTGCCTCAGTATCTTTTGGACATCAAGCTTTGTCGCTCACTAGAGCAGTATGGGGCTCCTGCTTTAAACTAATGAACTATCACGAGTTGAGTAATTCCGGAGTTTCGACGGTGTAGTAAAATAACGTCTGCAAATGAACACATCGAGTCTAGCTACAACAAGATGCGGCAAGCGTTCTATAAAGTTGTTACTTCCGGAACTAAGGGCCATCTATTCAGATGGATTTTGCATAGTTTGATCGCTAGTTAACCGTTTCAAAAGAAACAACCGATAACGATACCTGTGGAAGCTTCTGAGCTCTGGAACCACTACTTTGAGAATCAATGGTGTGGGGTATGTCGTTTTATGCATATGAGCTAGAATGCATGGAATCTAACTGACCAAAATTACTTTGTACATGACCCAAAGGGGGAGAAACCATCTACGCGTTGAATCTAGAGGTAAAATAAAACGGTTCATTACAGTCACTTTAGGATAAACACTTTTTATATTCAGTGATTCTGTGTATCTATTAGTGATGACAGAACTAAATTGTACCTCAGGGCATAGCCTAACATGAACTCAGTCGTAAAGGTAACGGAGTGATTTCTAAGTTTTCCGGAGAATATTTTATTTCATACTGCATTATTATGAGCTGAAAAGCTAGTCCAAGTCCTTCATAAACAACTCTGCGCAAACCTCTTGTAATAAAGATAACTATATTCCTAACTACCACGCATCCAATGTAACACAATTACTGAATATAATTTCAGCCGTCCCTACTACACACGCAACAACGATTTACTAGCTTGCATTATTATGGGGCTTTTTCATTTGGACACATTGGGTAATTGAATGCGTTGTAAAGGACTTTGGTATATCCACAAATTTAGCCACTTTTACCTTCATGCTACTTCCCACGTACGTTTACTTTCAAGTGTTAATTATTAGAAACTGAAGAGTGGCAAGGTAACCTCTGATGGGCAACGGCAGTTGTCCTCCCATCAAGCGGACTGTTCTCTCTAGAAAGGCTCAACAGTTAACACGGATTGCTTACCGTGCTCTCCTGGCTCCGCCGAGCGTGAAGTCGGTGAACATAGGATAGGTCAATCATTCTTTGAATGTATAACACCTTACACGTAGGTGTACATAAATATTCAGTATATGAGACTTGATAGTTGGCAATTAGCCCAGAGTTAGAGACATGTTATATCAACCACCACGAAATGAAAGCCGTCAAACTTTCTGGGAAGGAAGGGTAGATCAAGAAAAATTAGTTGAAAGACTATTAGGGAAATACACTCATTTGCAAACAAACTTGGTTTCGCCAGAGACTCGCCTGGAAGCCAGATGAATCTCTCGTTTATGATGTTTCTAAGCAATTTGGGTTTAAGTAGACCATAAGGTTGACGGAAAATCGGGACTGCGCCTACCGGACGACCTTCAAGAAACGCGAAACCAGTGGTGGGCCGTCGAAGAATTTTCAGCAGCCTTATGGGTAGTGTACTAAGTCTATAAAAGTGGAACGACCATGTACAAATTATTAAAGCGAATAAAATATCCTAGGTGATCTATTGATTAACAATAGCCTGTGTCCAGTCACTAAGAACCGGCATCCCAGGGAGTTAGGTTTTATTTACCCAAATGAAAATGTCTACATTGCCCAACGGTCGTATTATATCCAACTATCGAATGAATCCAAACCATACAGCGTCAAAAACAAGCACGCCAAGCAACGACAACGGTTATGGGAGTTACTTTTTGCAGCGCAGATAGTTGTCGTCATCATCGACTACCCATATTTCCTCCCGCTAGCGCAGGATAGGTAAATTGCAACACTTCAGTGGAATGTCCATCAATACTCTACCTCTTCAAATAAGCAAACAAACCTTTGCTAATAGGGTTTTGGTTGTTACGTATTTATCCTCTCTTGCCACGTTGGTTGATTCTCTTGGATATAAGCTAATTGCGCTCAAGAAGGTCCACTGAATTCGTTTCTGTCACAGGCGTTTGCTATTGGGGGGAGGGAATATTTTTTACCGGCGTGATACTCAACCTGACCTGTGGTAAAGTACAAATAGTTAGGTTTCAACATTTTTTCAAATAGTTTGTGGCTGTAATGTACAAACCGAATGACTTTTTGTTTGGGCTTCAAGAAGATGCACCACTGCGATTTTTCACATGTTTCTAGATGAGACTGTGGCAAATTTTTTGTGTGCGGATAAAACAACCGGTAAGCTGTAGTCAGTGGAGTTAAAGTGCTGTCCACTACCACTCGAATAATCTGTTTTTCTGAGAAAAAGTCTTATGTTGCAACAAAATGTTAATCACCTAATGTAATGCAGACTTACAGGGCGCAGACCCAACTCTGGTCTGTTGAAAGGCCATCTTCGTCCAGAACAGAAATTCCCTTGATCGTTTTGGCCAGACGCTGATCTGAAGGTAGAACCGGGCAAATAAACTTAGGGATCTGATCACAACAAAAATACATGAATGTGTTAAACAACTAAAACTTTTGCAGGGCCATTCTTTTGGAAGTCACGGAAAATTAGGTTTGTCCCATTGTAAACTAAAGTGGTTCCGACGGATGCTTACACACCACACCACACCGTGCGATGCGCAGTTGCCTGAATGCGCAAGATAAACGACAACAGCTTGAAAAAAAGATTGGCGAGAAAAGAATTTGTATGGCATTTCATTATTCACAACCCTGAACGTCCCGCGACTTCCCCAAGTTCACAGTGGTGCATGGGCACTTTGCGTTCCACCCTGTCAACAGGTTACTCAAAGCTTAAAGAAATGTTGTTTTACAGGAGCTATTCAGGTAGACCTATTAGTTCTACTAAAGCCGTTCATTAAGCCTTCACTCCAAATAGCCTCAGTTAACATGGTGAACACCTCAATTGTGGGAACTTTGGAGTACATTCACAATGCTACCTAGGGGAGTACATGCTTGATTGTCATGGGCCCAGCATGTTATATTATCTTTATGGAAACCACGTTTAGGACGAGTGGAGGGATTTTGAAGATGGATTTTGCGAGCCAGTAGCCACTGCAGGCAGCTGAAAACTTGAGTAGAATAGTGTACTAATTCAGGACAATTTCCTACCTATCAGTGCATGCATGATAAAATAGGTTAGAACCTTGAAGATGAAGGTTTATTCTTTGTGAGAGCACTCCTCCTGCGAGGCGCTGCCCAAGAGCTTCGTTCTACTCACGCACTGATGAACATTTCAATGTCGTCCGAAAATCAGCGTAACAAACACAAGTGAGCCAATTTTGGGGATTAAACCTTTGCATCACCCGTCATTTTTGAGTGAAACTCCTATTTAACTAAGTAAATGACAAAAGTGACGATGCTGAATTTTATTCAAGAACGAAAGGGGCGTTCATGGTTGCAGAAATTAGAATACTTCAAATAAACTAAACACCAATAAATATGAAATGATCACTTTAGTACTTAAAGGATGTGCGCTAGTTATTCGGGGCCTAAATGCTAACTGGAACTCGCCGGTATTAAAATTCGGTCTCAAAAATTAAAGTAAGCGATCTTGCCCACTTGGCCAGCTAAGCTACGTGCGCCTTGTCTATACGTCAACACCGAGTTGTAAAACTGAACGTCCTTAAATTCGGATTCCCTGATTTATGTCGATGTGAAAATATTCGACAATGTGGACGAAACTGCCCGGATACTTGACTTGCTGAGGAGGCCTTTGGAAAGTATTTTTAAGGTCTAGAAATGCTGTATACACAACAGTTGGTCCTGTTCGCGACATTCCTGTTTAGTTCACTTCGCGAATAATACCCTGATTCTCACCATCAACGAGTATGAACAATTTTCTGCACTTTTCTGGAAAGTTTCTTTTCAGGATTTTGCCAGTTCCACTGTCATTGAATGATCATCAGCCGTTATCTTCCTCTCAGTTCTACGGGGTCTCAAACTGATTTGTATTTAATTTAAAAAATTTCGAATTATTCTCACTTCTCCCTCTCCAACTAGATTTACAAATCAGTATGCATTCGCCAAGTTTTAACTGCCCGTGGTTTTAGCATTATGACAGTCTCTTCAACCTGCAAGCAGGATGTGGTTGCGCACGCTTTATACGTGGTAAAACTGCGGATATATGTTGTTGCTCTATAGTGATTAAATAATTTTCTTCCCTGACTAATGGTTCGGGTGATGTTTAAAAGCAATGATATTAATGCCCCCCGTTCGCCTAACTACGGTGTCCACTTCAGTTAGCTGCTAATCAGCATTGCATATGTGTGTTCACCTAAAATGATGGGAGACACTCAAGTGGGGTGTCGCTAGTTGGTCACAGATCAGTTGGCCACTCGCCTAACTTGACAGTTTTCTTGCAAACTCTCCGTCACCATCAATAGTGCGCCGACTGACCGCACATATCTAGAATATATTTATTTGTTGTTGACCAGATGGCTGTTGATCTGTTCTCCGAGCTTGGCAATTGACTTGCAAACATTTGGTCACCATATGAGGAGACGTCATCGGTGCGCAGTTGCATGGGTCTTTTTTGGCTTGTCAACATACCATTTACTCCCATCATCCGCGAGACGCAAAACATGCTATTTACGTATAACACTCGGTTAGCAACCAGGGTGAACTGACACGCTGATATGCTGAAAAGTTGTACGTGATCAGAAATAAGTCCAACA
Source organism: Clonorchis sinensis (assembly GCA_003604175.2). Classification (NCBI taxonomy): domain Eukaryota; kingdom Metazoa; phylum Platyhelminthes; class Trematoda; order Opisthorchiida; family Opisthorchiidae; genus Clonorchis; species Clonorchis sinensis. The sequence goes on along the minus strand of CM030370.1, from coordinate 2,511,693 downwards.
ACTTTCGTGGAGAAGACGTTAGCTTGTGAACCGGTTAAACCAAATAACCGCTTGATTAGGGTTTCTCTGCAGCACTCGGCAATAATCTCTTGCATATATCTACGCTTCTCAACAAATGAAGCTGGTCTGCGGTTTGACCTCCAACCTTTTTTGAGAGATTTGCTCTGATGTTCAAACCAGTACGTGCTTTGTCAAGCCTTCCGATGGATACTGACCTCTTTTCGTGTGTAAACACAACTGTTACTCCAAGATATCCAGTAATTTTGTGGTTGTCAGAGTTATTTGGAGAAATACTGCCATGGTTTTGGAGAATGGTTCTTTGGGTCCACCGGATAAGCTGTAAAACTAACTAAAAGCAACATTCACAATTACCCTATGCCATTTGCCATCAAGTCTCCCATGAGCTGTGGGGCCAATTATACACCTCAATTGCGTTTCTTTTGAGAGAAGAAGCACTAGGTATCACGGAGGCGTCTAGGTAGCTACTGATAATCAGGAATATCGTCAAAAATGTCTCTCTTTTCTACAGCGCAATTTCGTCCAGTGCAGTAAACCTGGAATCTGACCATTTCATTTTATAAAATTATAGGAAACGTCCGCTGCATGTAGGTTTCTGAAGTGCTGTAAAGGGAGAGGCCTGTCAACATGCGCATATACAAACATGTTAAAAAAAGTCTAAACAGATGTGTGACCTCATCACAGTTCATTTCATCACAGTTCATTTCATTTCATTTCATTTCATTTCATTTCATTTCATTTCATTTCATTTCATTTCATTTCATTTCATTTCATTTCATTTCATTTCATTTCATTTCATTTCATTTCATTTCATTTCATTTCATTTCATTTCATTTCATTTCATTTCAGTTCAGTTCAGTTCAGTTTATCGGCTATTAACCACGTACCAAAGGATACGCTGGCTCCAGATGCTACAGTTTCTGTCAGTGAAAAACTGGGGAGCGTGGGAAATAATCCAGTGATTATCTAGCAAATCTCAGCATTGTTACCTACCACGTTGATTAATCTAAAGAGTTTGTCTTCCCCCAGATAATCACTCGACCTGCGCAAAATAATGCCAGAGAGCCACGATAACAAGATGGTTTTTGCATGACCTTCTTGCTCTCTTTGAGTAGATGGAGACCACGGTAAAGGCGCTGCTTTCTAATGGTGTTCCTATCCACTGTAGTGAAACTGCTCATCAGAGCTTCACCACATCCTTTAATATGTGCGATCGCAGAGATCTGGGGCGGGTGCCTTGTTATTCTGCGTTGAAATTCTGTTGTTGAGGGTGGGCGGATGTTGATCTTCCACTCCGGACTTTTAGGTTCATTCAAAGCTTGTGGTCACGCAGGTCAGCTGAACGTCTGTTTGCTCCAGCCAACGATTTTTCGAATGAATTGTTGCTCCATTTTTGCAAACACTCTTTTGGCCGGTTGATCAAACTAGATGACATGGGGAGAGGCTTTTGCCATGATCGCAAGCCTCTCCTATCCCCGGATAGTCGCAACCCACCGGCTTTCTCTGTCAATCTTCAGACTCTTGAGTATCCCACTTCTGATGTATCTGGTTACGCCACAGTAGTTGCTGGTTGCTGATACGACTTTCCTGGAAATTATAAGGTCTGATAATCTGGACGATATTCAGTGCTCATTTAGTCTTTTCAAATGATGCACGATGGCCTAAGGGACCAATGGTCGACTTGAACGATCGACTGGTGTCACATGAGTAAGAGAAATTCAGAGTGTGTGCGAATCCTTCTTGATAGCATGTTACCAGATTTTGCAACCGCACTGCGACCAATTGTCTACGTTTCTTACTGCTTAATGTAGTGCTCAATCTTAGCTGGTCCTTTCAATATTTATGCCCAATTTAACCACAGTGGCCTGACAGCTAGATTACGAAAACAACAATGCTTTCAATCACATTTCCTGTTGCAATTATGAGAATATTCAAACAAGTATTTAAGGTATGGTTAGTCTTCAGAAATGTGAGGTAAAAAGCGAAGAGAAAATATTGTTCTTCATATCTAATTCGTTTTTTCTCGTTCGTTGGATCTGTTTTCTCTGTATGTTTTAAATGTTATGTACTTCTATATCAAAATTTTGGATACTATGGGGCTTTTATCACACATTGCCACATGAGGATACTTTTATACGGCCTTCCACTGTCCCAACTTTGAGCTTATATTTCGACCACGGAAACTCCTACCAGTTCAAGTGATCCAGTCATTCAGTATAATGACGCAGATTAGATAGTGTTCAACACCTGGGTGTAAAACTTTCCGTTTTCCTCATCTAAATGAGGCATCTGAGGCGCATCGGTATACAAGACAGAGTTAGGTGTTCATTTATTTGACGTTCATGGACGAGAGAAAACAAGATTCAAACGAGACCACAGATTCAACCGATAAAATCCAAATGTAGCAATTTGCAAAGGGTATGACGTCTTTGGACTGAAAAGAAAACTGTATAAGAAAGTAATTTTGTAGCTCCATGATGCCATAGGGAAAGGTTTTTACAGAAAAATTCGGATAAACTGGTGTGTGCGGTTTGGCTAAGTAAGACAATCACCTCCACACGTTCTACCTAGCCGATTACTAGACTAGAGGTACAATATTCAGAAGCAATAAAACACAAATTTATGATTGTCTTCATGCAACACGCCTTTTATTTTTACTGACTGGCGCTTCAGTTCGGGGAATTTTGACAATGACCGTGAAAGGTGATTTACTTCGTGACTTAATTTTTTATACAACCCCCAAATAGTTTCGCCCTAGAATTTTGAGTCCGCAAGTCACCAAGTATAACGAAAATACAGATGTGTCCCAATTTCCAGTAACTAGAATTCTTTGGGCAATACAATTTAGAATAATTGAAAATAAGAGTACCACCCGGATTTTGTTAGCAGCTACAGTGGTGCTTGACGAAATTGTGGAGACTAGGCATGGCGAAAAGGGACGAGCGCCCAAGAAAATTGACCTCAAATACTCGAAGAAAAATAATGTTTAATGGTTGCTGAAAATGCTTCGACAACCCATGACTGATCGCGTCCTTCTTGGGGCTTATCAGTCCCCAAGTAGAACATAACCCTAGAGAAAAACCAGCGAATTTGCAGATCTGATAAGCACCATAATGAGGGAAACCCTCTGTGAAGCTTTCAACGAGCTTATGAATGCCAATGCACTGTCAAGAAAATACACACTGATATGTCGGACGTCGCACTAAACGCAACCGGGGCGGTTTTTGTGCGGCACGTGCAGTTAAAGAATATCAAGCTGATTCTGTTGGAATTCGGGTGACTCTTTCGTTATCCCCAGCTTAAATGGCTGAACAAAATTTTCCCGTCAGTTCTGAGTACTTCGTCTACTAGCTCAACTAGTTTTCAACCAGTACCCGTACACTGATAAGTTGGCTGTGGCCTATTTCGACAAACTCTGGTCTCCATGGGTTTCGTGATTAATCACAAGAACACCGGGCCCGCATTGCTATATAAGTATTACCGGTTAAAACATATGAAGCGGTTTTCAGCCGAAACCTGGTGTATGTTCATCTAGGCGCAAGTCCGCTATCAGTCTGCATAAGAATGAGCCCTTTCAGCAGTCACCTCACCCCTGGTCTAGCCTAAATATTCGCACTCCCCTACGGTTTCTACCTACAGAATACATCGCCAGTCCGCTAGTCATATGATATGGGTTACGGGCCATGTGACCAGTGGGCTAGGTCAACGAACCAGGCATTCAATGACCAGCCGGATGTTATTTCACACACGCGTGGTAGCCGGATTACAAAAAAGAAAGAACTTCTATCCGTATTCACTTCAAACATATATGAGACCTTGCACAGAAACACCATCAAATAAAAGAAAGGAAAGTCTCAATTTTATTGAAAGGTTTCCATTGTTAAGGGAAACACCTGGCACATTCTCAGAAGAGCACTAATAACCAAAAGGTCCGCAACCCCAACGCCTAAAATGTCAATTTCTTTTCACAAAGAATCAGTAGAAGGGTTCAAATCTGCAGAAGCTTTCCAAATTATCCGAAACGACAAGAGACTAAGTGATTGCCAGTTGTACCGATCACAGGTCTTGTTTTCCTTTCTCCCAGCTTTACTTAGCTATTCTCGGTATACTCGACGTCCATCACAGAGAATGACTGGACATCTCCCGTTCTGCGTGAGAACTCGGGCCATAGAACCCGTGACGATCGTAAATGCAAGCCACCTGATACAGCGAATCACCCAATCAATCAAGATAAATAGTTCGGCGTGATTTACCAAGGGCCACCAGTTTGTTCAACCTTCAAGGACGCAAATTTACTGGAAACAGCCTAAATTATTCCGTTTAAATTACTTTCATGTGATGTATACTGAAGGCTTAACGAGCTAGTGACACACCATAATGGATACTTAGAGACTCAGCTAAATATCATTGATTTTCATTCAAGGTCAGTAGAGATTACCTTTTGAAAACATTTATAGCTGGTGACAATTTATGGAAGTTATTATTAACAGTGTGAAACCGTTTGCTTTTGAAGTTTCGCTATTCGTCTATGCGGCAGAGTTTTGCTGCCGTAAGACGAATCATGGAGGGATTAGCTGAGGTTTACCGATAGTTTGTCAGCCGATTAACAAGCTGATCTACTTATTGTGGTAAGCGCACCACTGTACGCCTACTGGATACTCTAGAAATGATAAAATAAGCAGTTCAATTTCGGGTGACAAAGTTGCAAAAAAGCTATTCCAAAGAAAGGAAACGCAACAATTTCTGCATGAAGGTGTGCGCGTCATCGAACGGTCGCACGAAGCACCATACTAAGCTCACCTAATGACCAATAAATTTCTTAAGCAGCAGTGGAGCGCATAACTGACTGCTCGGTCGAGTCGCTTTGCGTATGCACTTGCAAGTTCTTTCCTTAGGCTAATAATGGCCTGAACTGTGAACCAAATTAGACGTAGAAAATGGTACAGGCGATCCCAGGGCAATAGAAATGTTAGACAGCAAAAGCCACAAACAATTATATTTATGTGGCTAACTACATTCTTTAGGACGGTGTACAAGCTGCTTGAGGCTTTGCAGAAGGCAGAAATATCGCCTGTATTTCTCACACAGTTATCTCTGAATGCTACGGTAGACCGTGGGTGTATAGAAAAATATATGTTGAGGAACATATTGTACTGCAGTGAAGGCTGGATGTCTTGACGTTTGTACAAGTCAACTGAAGCAGATTGAGAACACTTACTTGCGGTGAAGCACTATAAAACCTGACTTTGAAAACAGGTAACGATCATATTATCAATCGTCAGTGGCAGACAAAAAACTTCGGATCCTGTAGCTAACGTCTGAGGCACTTCAACCGACTTAAGTCAGAGTAGTTAAAAGTTTATTCACGGTTTTCTCTCAAGGACGACAAAATTACATGAAGAATCCAAGCGGACTCTGTTATAATATAAACATATATCTGAGTATTTGAAAAACAATACAACCTCCAAAAAAAGATCTACAGAAAATATTTTCCTTTCATTTCCAAAGATAAATATAATCTCATACCTAGCCTTGTATATTTGGTAAAGTAATATACAAGCGCTATCCTGTCTAATTGAAAGAAATTAGCAAAGGAGGAGACCTTGTCCTCAAGAACGCAAGTCACGTATCTAATGGATGTCACCCGTCTTCCGAAGATATTTTTTGTCACAAATCGCTTTCATGCTGAACAGCTGTAAAGAATCTCCCTAGGATCTATGGTGAATAGCTCTCCGTCCTCCAGCAGGGTGTGCAAATCACAGTCAACAGTGTTTAAACCGCTGGTAGAGATACGGATTTTTATGTCCTGCACAGGCATTTATCTATAGGAATTCAGTGACGACCGCTAAAATGTACTCTCTATTTTCGACTCACCCACACGTTGGGTAAAATTAAACAGGCGCGAAGCGGACATTCAGCTGTCAAGCTGTCGATGAAAGTTAATCAGTTCTCTTACACTGCATATACAAATTCCTAAGCAGCTTTAAACTGTTTTGGAAAGCTTTGGTGTTTTCGTCATTGTAGAGCATGCATCCAGCAGCTCCGGCTGGTTGGCTACCCGTGCACTTCCAATCTCAAGGTTCAGTCATTCAACAAAATTCCAAAGTGTTTTTGAGTAAATGTTTGATGCATTTGGATAAAAGCTAGCTAATCAGTGGCCGTCAAAAAAATTAGATCTAACAAGAACCGTCGATTTGGTTTCTTTAAAACCAGAAACCAGTTGACAGGTTTTGTATTCGGCGTTAATTAGCCGACCAAAATTAACACTGAAAGATGAAATGGTCCTAAAATGGGTCAGTGTGGTTACCTTTCAGGTATGTGTGGTTATTTTCTTTTCATTTAATGAAAACCCGCCCACGAAGATCCCCCTGTCAGTGTAGATTCTACGGCAAGCCGAGTTGGATTGATTTTGCTCTGTATGTACGTGTGTAGTTATTAGGGTCACGTTGACGAAACGGAAATGGCCCTAATGGACTGAACATGCTTTTTGTGTTGGTTGTGCTCTCCAATCCACTCAGAATCAATGTTCTTGTTATTTACACGGAAACCACAAACGGCAATATCGCGTAATAGTTTGTGGGATTTTTAGTGCTTTTGAAATAGATACAAATGGACGGGTGCGCACCTTTTGCTCATATGATTTTGCGTGAGCTAAAAGTCAGTCAGATTTATTTCCTGTTTGGCTAATTGAATACGCACAAATTCCTCGGTTTTCACTCATTTTTTCTACATACGTATCTAAAAACACGTTGCAGCTGCAGTCTGAGTTTATAAACGACATGGAACACTCACAAAATGTGAAAGAAAGGCTTTACTAGCATATTTGCAGCAAATGAGTGTGAGCGTTAAATTCATTTAGGTTTTCTTTCACTGACACCCTAATCAAATGAAAAGGAAAATTCACCTTGCCGATTAAAAGTACGACGGAGCCTGTCCGACAGGGAAACAGTGGACTCAAGTTTCGCTCATCATCAGTGCATATCTAATGGCCATGCCAGGGCTTGAACACCGCACATCTGACATGCGAGGTGAGCGTGTTATCACTATTCCACCAGCGCACGCTAGATTCATTCGGATTTTTACGTCTGAACCAGTGAACATGTTCGCGCTTGGGTGATGTGAGCAGAATGCTCGACGTCTCGAACGACGACCCTGGTTGTGTCGATCGACTGGCCCGCCAGTCAGGCAGCGCTTGAAAACTGTTAGAAACATTTGGTCTCAGGTGTTTGCAGTTGCGAAATTTTGTAGAACACATTCTCACATGATTTTCTTTTCATTTATCACGAACGCCTCTGGTACGAAAAGCTGTGAAGTTCTATTTTGTGCGGTCGTCTGGTGGTGGCTTGGCACACTACAGTGGATGCTGATTTAGTGATTAATTGCTTAGAGAATACTTTGAAGACGTCGTGGCAATGTACGTTGCTAACCCTATCAGCAGACAAGAAATCAAGCTCGTTTTCTTGAACATGCTCATCATTTGACAAGTGACGATGGTGTATAAAGGAAATCTACTTAGATGGGTGAGCATAAAAACTGTCCGGGTTGGGCTGATCTGAAAGAACTCGTGCTTTGTGTACTAGGCACTACATCAAAGTCTTGTGCACTCAATGCAGTTTGATGTAAGCCGGACTGTATTCGGTATGTCTTTAGAAACAACAGCTCTCTGGATCTGGAAAGCAACCTGAGGCCAGTTACACGGACTTTGCTCGCCATGGATGAACCTCCAGAGCCACTTTATTAACAAATCCTCTTTGAGGACCTTTAAGTCAGAAGCTTATCCAAATGCCTAAATGTATCACCTCTGCCATTGCAATATGCCTAACCTCTACCAGTCACCCGATGCTGGGACAAATTACTGAAGGGCCAACGTCTATTTCTTGCCATCTCTATGTGTATATACCGATGCGCCTGTTCCTGTGGCGTAATCTCTATTGGGAATGGCTAAGAGGCTCCTGAGGCGGGCTTCTCCGTCTACTTGCTCTTGACTGGCAAACGTCACATGGACAGGCAACAACATTGCCTTGGTAACAACCGCGGATACGAACTACCGTGGACGGCGTGTACACTGCAGTGTACCCAGTCAACCCCAGACTACCGTGCACAAATAGATTCTGAATGGAGAGTTATACACTTGGTTGAAAATTATATTAGTGTCAACCGAAGACTCATATTAATGTCAGCTAAATCTCTGTCCCAGAATAGATGTTGAATGAACCTGCTGAACAGACTGGAGGATTATTACAAACTAATGACTTAGCTGATTTTTATTTGAAACTAGTGTTCAGAGAGAGTTGCATGAAAATAGCGTTAAAATTGGGATAAAAGGTCAACGGAAATGCGGAGACTACAATTAAATGATGAGCCCCAAATGAGATAATCTCATAGCGTTTTCTGCAAACTCATAAGTGATGTCGGTCAAGGGAGATTTAAAATGTGTTTCACATCAAGGGCGGCTGAATTCCACCAGAGTGAGATAAACCTGTGTGTGCAGAGCGTCCTGGACAACCTTTGCTATTACCGGTTACAGTCAAACGAACAGTGCAACACTGTCACACCCGCGCTCCGGTAGAACAGGCTAACAGAAGTTTGTCGGTCAGCTGACCTTGGTGATTTATGTACATGATACACCCTGCATTTGCAAAGCCTACGGTATCGCTTGTTTTGCCTTTAATGTATTTATATCGTTTTAATAGGTTTAGCGTTATCTCTTTAAGTGTGTATGAGCCAGTCGAAGAAATACCGAAATGGCCTCTTTAATAGCGATTTTTCCCGTCAAATCAATTTTTAAGCGTATAATTGCTGAATTAAAACGTCCACAAAATTCGTGCTTTAATGAGGCATTCCGCTGTTTTACAATGCTGGTGTTTTCTTCAACGTGAGGATAAACCAAAGATTACCATTGAAAAGCCACCACAAAGAACTAGATTTGTCACACAGTAGATCCGATTTTCTGGATGAAATTATTAGCATAGGTTGTATGTGCGAATCACAGACTGTGATAGCCATTCGTTCCAAGCGGCCAAAGTCAAAAAGCATTTTCAGTAGGTAAAATACCTGAAGTTCACAACCATTTTCGACGTCATTAATGGATTTAAAACATCTGCTGGGGACAAAAACCATAAACACTTGAACACAAATTCATGGGCAGAAAGTATTCAGTTTGCTTTTCATTTTTATGCCAGAACGCAGAAAATTTGTACCTTTCCAAAACAACAGACGAAATGAAAAAAATGGGGAGCAGTGACCTTTGAAACCAGAAAAAATCAATGACAGGCAAAGCATCTGAAACGTGATCTGGTACATATTTACCAGAACACATTGCACTGAGGAGGAGTTTTACCAAAGCCCTACGATGGCTGAAAGTCCATTTTGCAAAATGGTTGAGGATAACATACTATCTATTGGATTCATCAAAAGTACGATCGTTTCCATGACGTTGAGATGAACAAAATTTACACGAGATTCTTAGGTAGTAAAGAACAAAGAGGAATTTGTCAGATATACCAAAGTGTGCGCCTTGTCATGCGCTTAATAAGCACGGATCCTGTCTCAAGTCATCTTTACCTGAGTCAACTTTTGTCAATTAGATTACTAGACAACTAGAGTAAGTCAAGCGTAGCATTCCGGACGTCTCCTGGAAAGTTATATGGCCTAGAGAAATAGAAACTGATCACTGTCCGTTGTGCTACGGCAAAGCACTCTTTGTCTCTTCAGTGTGTTTCCCAGTGAGATACAGAAATAATTCACGGAAATAATAGACGGTCTCATTAAACCGAATAAACAGACAATATTTTTAAAACTTACATCTATCGCCTTCGAATTCGACATCCAAAAGCAAGGATTTCTTGGCCTCCACAAATAAAGCCGGCAAATCAATTGCTGAGCTGTATATTTTCTGCATTTTTCTGAAAGCATTCAACGTCTTTGCTTGGACAGTGGTTATGGTGTTGGTATGGGATGTGGTCGGTCCATCATTCATATCAACGTCGAGGGAGCCAGCCGGATCACCCTGTTCCGACGCATTGTTACCAATTGTGTCCGCGTTCCACGTACCCGTGAAGACGGCATTCAGAATGGCATCCAAAATTTCATCCAGAGTTGAACAGTTGAGATTAAGCAGTAGAGTGGCCTCCTTAATGAACAACTCTATATCGAGGTTGGCGCGGACTTCGGCCGCGAAATCCTTGTGTGGTATGCGCTGGTTAGACAAAACGGCCAGAATACAACATTTGTTGTCAAGCATTGAGTGATCACACGGCAAACACTTGTCACAAAAATGATAATGATGTTCTCAGGCATGGTGAGTTGGGCCTTACTCAGATGACACCGAAGAATTTAGCAGTGCCCTTGAGAAATTTTGTGTAGGAAAAAGATTATTATACGCTAAAAACGTCTACTAACGGACTGGCGGCTTTTATGAACTTTATCCTCGTTAATTGTTTGCTTTTGATGTTATATCTGAGCTGCGGTAGGTGAAGACCGGTTCCGATTTGTAGTTACCCGATGGTCTTGACACGAATCATTCTGTAAGACACATTTCCCATAGCTACGCATATTGTCATATGGCTTTCTGTTCTACTAGGAGAGAACCACCCTAAGATATGTTAAAAAGCCTACTGAACTAACAACAACGTTTTTAAAACATTCTTTTCAAGCGTCAGACATATGTTATTGTGTTGCTGAAGATACTTAACAACAATTCCGTGCTCAAGAGTTTTAACTACATCGGACAATTCAGTCGTTGGGTGGGTGTGAACGAAATCTGCTGCTTGAGCCCTGTGCTTGTGTTTGTAGGTCATCCTATTAGACCTGCAACACCAAAGACTATGCCCCATAATAACCAAGAAAATTCTGACGTCCCTAACACGGTCTATTACTCGGAAAATAAATTTTTCAACGTTGTAAAGCCGAAAATCTGTAAACAGTTGTCCGATTGTTGTCCGGAACCACAAGGAGCAATCAGCTCACAAAAATCTGTGGAAATTTCTTCTCGCATTTATGTTATTGGGAGATCGAAAACTTACTTTCTAAGTTACAGTGGTCTGATCCAATGTGTAGCTAATTTGCGCTCAAAGAGTATATAATACCTCCAAACTTTGTTGATGCAGCTAAAGTCTTACGACTTGGTTTTTGGTTAATGAGTTTTAGATGGAGGGCCGAGACGACTTGTGAGGTTCTACTTCGTAGACAGATAACTTATTTTTGTGTGATGAACTGCTGTAATTACCGGTTGAAATATGCAAGCGATTTGATGTGTGATTATCTCCCTAGCCCCAATTTAGCGCTAACCACCAAAAGATACTCACTAGCAGCTTGAAATTTAATTTTTGTTCAAAGACGTGCTGGAAAAGACAATGCACTTAGGCCTTGCTGATGCTTTTACCTCCCAGACGAAGAACCAACTGATCAGTCCGATCTACAATTAAATGATAAGAGCAGATTCATTCAAAAGTTTCTTTCCAGGTTAGTGCTTCCAAAACAACCCTATTGGCAACTGTGTTCGGTAGCCGATCGACTTGGACATAAAATTGTGAGACAGACACGGTAGACGTAGATAATGGTTGTGGTAAAGTGAGCAGAGATTGGAACTGAGACACATTGCTATCCAGCTTTTGGGTCTTTTTTCTGTTTTTTTAAAAGGTGTTATGTTGACCCATTATTGCGTACGATTTAAACGGTCGATTCATTCGACCTTATTTAGTAAACAGATAAACCCATAGGTTTCTTCAGGATGTTGTCCTACAAAAATTTCAGCCAAGCATTCCTTCGTGTATTCTCAGGGAGCCGCTATTTATGCGCAGCCTACAGCGTCTCCCACTTTGTGACTGTGTGCGCTTGGGTTTAGCTAAATACTACTCCGGGAAAAAGTGTTGAATATCATAGAAAACCATTGCATCTACTAAACCAGACATATGTTATACCGAATGGTTATTGAAATACTGCAACCTCCTGACGGATATAACCTTTTCTGGGGGCCGTTGTCACACCGAACCTATAAAAAACAATTCACATTCTTGTGCTATATGCTGTGCTGGAATACACCTACCTGTGCGATAAAAAAACTGGGGACAACTCATCAGACAGTTTCGGCACGTTCCTTCAAAACACAGAGTCATGTCTGACACATTTCCTTGGTAAAAATATTACCGGTTAAACTATATAATGTGATACAGCATGCGCTTGCTGCAGAGTTTTCGAGATTCACAAGAGGGGGATTTACAAGGAAAGCGGTTCAACTTGATTTCATGGCTAGTAGCTAGGCAGTACACGGTCCAACCAACAAAAAAAACTTTCAATTAAGCTGCTAAACCTATTAGTGCAAGTGGGTACGAAACGCCCACGTTGAAAGATTTTTAGGCTTGAAACAAAACGTTCCATAAAAATTAAAATTTTGCGATTGGTTTTCTTGACTTGGTAGTGCAATCAAACAAAACACTACCGGACGAGTTTAATTGTGTCACTCAATCTCATCTATCACAAACCTTACTTTTGTGATACACAACAACTAGACGATTACTCACAACAAGGTTGGTCCTGCTATAAATCCGATAATAATAATTTTCTCATTGAAAGATCAATGCTGGGCTTAAATGCTTGTAATTTTGTGCCCTGCAGCCCACCTATGTTTTTAATAAACTTTGATGGTTTCTTCGGACTTATTTTATGGCAAAATAAGGTGATTGACGTTTTGGTTACAAAACGATTTTCTGTTTGACTCCGCCGCCTTAAAGTAGTTTGAAAAAAAGCAATACATCCGATATTCTGAGTAGCAAATTTATTTTTCGATTTAGCGCACGTGGCGGGAGTTGTCAGGACTAATCACACCCTACATTTACACCTAATGTAATCAAAGCTCATCAATACCCTCTCTTCTAATCCAACTCACTCAAATTGCCCAAGCTTCATAGAGGAAGTCAACACGAGTCAAACTGTTTATATATGTCAGCCGTCACAATGACACTCGGCAAAATTCCAACGCAGCCTGGTCTACGGCTATTTGGAAAAAATTGTGCACGGTTGAGACCGGCCTCCGATATGTCCCAACGTCATCGATCGTCTGTTTGAATAAAAAACACGCAGTGCAGATTCTGTTCTGACAAATTTGACGTTCAACCCAGCGTCATGAGTTAAAGCCTCAATTCCAAACAACTGCATATAGTTACTGCAGTTCTAAGGGGAACAAAACTGATGTTACGATGTCCTACTAGGTGAGAATAAAGTATGTTTGTTTGTTTTACAACTGATCGCCTACCGAATACAACGTGTGACTGTAACCTGAGAATGGCCCCTTGCGGAGAGGGGCGCAAATATATATATATATATACCTGTACCAAAAGACTGGTGTTGCTGAATGGTGACAACTCGAGTGGATTCAATCGGAGTGAAGAATTACAGGCTTAGGAGTTGGGTTTGAACTTGTCGTCAAAATCCCAGGACACATCGGTGCGTTTTTTTTTGAGGTTGCTTTTCCTTGCCTGTTTATGGTTATGCAATAAGGGGGTATTTTATCTGATTGGTTTGGCACCGTTTCTCATGAGCTCATGAGATCCCTTCAACGCTCCGACTAGCACCTCCGCATCCCTTAGTTTCACTCTCCTTATTAACTCCACGTTTGAGTCGCACTCGCTTAATGCACCTGACTGACATTTTGGTTCGTCTTCTGTGGGATATTGTGCCTCCATATGCCTAAGTTCTCATCGTTTACGAATGATATATCCTCGGCACTTGTCTCAGTTGGACCGATGTTACTTTTGGTCTTCGTGCACAGAACCCAGCGATGCTTGGCAGTGTTGTGTGTGGAGGAACTTTTGTTCATACATTCTGGTCGGTGTTAGAATCCTCAGATTCTTTCCACCTCTGGTAGCACTGAATCTTTTTACGTAACGTTTACGTCTGTCCTAGTTTTACGCGTTTATTTTACTTTGAGAGTGCTACTGCAGCACGTTGTTCCCACTGTTTGGTGGTATTGAAATGACCTTGTGATCCACTCGAAAATATTGACAAATTTTTGTTTTTTGTCTTTGGTCAACTCGACCGAAGTCCTCCAAGTGAAACGTTTTTAGTAGTCTTTCCTTTAAAAGCGCCTCTACTTTTGGATTTGGGTTTCATAGGGCTTTTTCCAAATTTGGCAGTTGAAGTTGTGGCCATTTTCGTGACAGTTTATGTTTAGTCGTGTAATAAGGCCAGAGAGGTTTTACGCTGATTACCTTGAAGCCTACCAGTGTACACCCAGCAGTGATTGGCTCAATAACCAAACGCTGATTCTTACGCATCTTTTTTCACCTTAATTTCCTTCTAGTTGAGGTCATACTACTGTGGGGCACTTAATAAATACACAGCAAGACGTTCTAAAGCTTAAAAGCCGTAATTAGCTTTCCCCCAACTTCCTTCCAGCCAGTACAAAGTTTAGACTCAGGGGGCTCACAGATGACAGCTGTGCAAAGTGTTGCAACTCAAAAGCGGGCTCGATAGTCAGCTTGAAAATGTTGCCACGAATGCTGACAACCAACATCTGTCGTGTGATGCGCAAACCGAGTGACATTATTATAGAGTCGCCGCAGTGCAGTATTCAATTAGAAGGTTCTCCAGTGACAAATTCTAATCAGTTGTCACCGAAACCTCTAATAAATGAGATTGTGTCCGATGACGCTACAGTCCCGGCTAATAGCATCTCCTTCTTCCGCTCCTGCCTTACTTTGTTTTGCACTAACCAACGTTTAAATCTTTGTGCGCTTTGAGTGCATGCCTGGCATAAACCATCTCAGTCTGTTCATTGCTAACCGCATGATTGTTGGCATGTTTTACCGAGCTTTGCAGTTAACTTTCAAACGGTTCGTCACCAAAAGAGGATATATCATAAGTGCGCAGTAATGATGTCTCCTCGCTTAGTAACAAAATGTTTGAATGTCATGTCACCGAACAATACAACAAATCAGTCGATCGGTACACAATAAACACACCCGAGCTCCCAGTAATTAGACACACTAGTTTCCACTCAGCTTGAGTTTAATTAGGCAGGACTGATGCAAATCTGATGGATTCAAACGACAGAAAAGAAATTAACTGGTCTTCGGTTTGTTCGCTGAGCCGAAGATTTTGGTTGCAACCGTTTCACCACCAGTCGGAGTAGCATCATCTCTGCGTTGTGAGTACGCGTGTTTGCTGCGCTTGCATGGGTTGATGTAGGTTGATAAGTTAACCTTAACCTAACCCTGGCACTTTGGGTAAGCTTTTCTATAGGCAGTCAGACTAACATACCGGAGAGGTTAATTATCAAGGTTAACCGGACATTCACAAAACAGAATGCCTATAAAAAAGCCAATAGGGGTGTTTACTTTTACGACTAATGATGGTTTGAGGACAACTGGGTGAGTAGAAGGTAAATGAACCCAGGCACACGTGACAACAACGTACTTACAAGCACTTCTACTCACAACACCGTCACTGTGTCACCTCGACTGGTGATGAAGCGTTTGCAAACAAACTGTCCAGCTCAGCGAACAGACTAACGGACATCATTACGGCCTGAGCTGCATTCAGGAAGCAGCTCTTGCTTTGGTGAGAGCCACCATCAGATGATTTTATTGTTAAATATCCCGCACCTCATGTGTTTGTGACAACTGTGGAGAACAATAACTCCTTGCCTACCAAGCAGCATGCATGAAGCTGATGGGTAAATGCCAGTTCGCACTTCCTCAGGCGCAGAAGGCATTTCAGACAAACAAGGAAACTGCATCCCCTTTACAGTGTTTATACCCGTCAACCTTTGATGACTGCGATCTACCTCTCAGGGCTTTCCTTCCATTGTCTTGGATGAATTAGCTCCACTTATGACTCAAGATAACATAGGATGCAATTCAAATAACGCTGTATTGGACCTGAATTTACATGGAACTGTAGCACTTTCACGTGTTCTCGAAATTCGGAAATGTCTGTCTCGCCTTTTAACGTAAGAATGGGGCTACCACAATCACATAGTCCATTCACATATCTGACGTGTTTTTAAAGTGAATTTTAACTCAGTTCAACCCGCACAAGTCATGGTCTGACAGCGACAATGTTGGCCAAGTCTGTGGTGTAAATATTCGAATAGTACTCATAAATGGTTGCCGGAAACAAACAGGAGATTAAACATTTCGACAAAACGAGGTGGTGCATCACAATTTGGTCTTCCCACTGTGGTCAGCGAAATTTGTCAACAAATAGTAACGGAGCATTTTCAACCCAAATATCGTGGTATGTGAGAGGAACTGAGTAAATCTATCGTTGAAAGCCCACCTGGTTGAAGGTAACATTGGGATGGCCCTAAGCATTTATTCCTTTGATTTACCGAAATTTTGTCGTTTTTACGTCAGTCCTTTTTTCCGAGAAATCTTGCTTCTTTTCGGATGTTGTCCAGCTGTCGTTCGTGTTCAAGCGATTGCGGTTTGCGAGTTCGAATCTCCCAGGAGATTCTTGAGATGCACAATGCTTATGGTTATTAGTAGGAGTCGAACAACTGGGTATTGCTTTTTGGCCATTTAAGGTTTACGTACAGGACAGCTTGTAATACCAAGGCAACTTGACATAGGGATGCTCGAGAACGTGAAACATTCGCGAGACTAATAGACTCATGTGACATTTTCTCTTATAACGGTGAGATGTAATGGTATCTGTCCCTTGTTTTCCTATTGAGAATAAGATGAATGGTCACAAAAATTGGATGTTTTCACTTCCACGTGAGGGTGTTCTTAAGTGCACTTGCGTACAACACTCGGTACACACTTCGAGCGAGTGCTTATTCTTGTGTGTACGCACATTTAGAGAGAGCGTTACAGCAAACAGAAACGAAATGTAGCTCCCAACGGAAATATTCGTGATTGATCCAAACTAAGGTGTCTTTTGGCGCACGTTTCTGTAGGACCAGTTCGCTGCCAAAAGCTTCGTTATCTGTCTCAGTATCGCCTTGATAATTTGTTACTGTATAAAATTTCACTGAAGAGATGAGTCATTTTAGATTTTGTTGGCTAAAAACTAAACTTACCACTAACTTTAATTCACTCATAAAAAATCTGTTGGCGAAAAGTCAGGCTTGATTTCCCAGAGAATCCAATCGTACAACGATAGAAAATTAACGCCGGCGTCAGTCGGCTGGAAGCCTACTGCCGAAGTGATTGCGTTTGTTTTGTGTGAGTTTTCGATTGTCCCGAAAAATGTGTTCGGTTTTTTCCCGAATCTGACGATGAGATGTCACACGATGTGTGTTGTGTATTCAGTACCTATTTACGCAACAGAAGATTTTGACGAAAACCCCAATCGAAGTGTCGAACGATGGAACACATATTGTCGTGTGCTTTGCTCCAGGTTACATTCAGCAATCAATTTTCACTAACACTCTCGCTCTTATTTAAGTTCAATTTATGGACATTGTCACTGGGTTTAATAGACAATACTAGGCACAAAACGCCACATTTGTAAATCATTTTCTCTCGCGGATGTATACGTAAGACTATCTTGTGGGTTTTACAGGTGAAAATTCGGAACGTGTAGTTGTTGATTATAGTTGACCCAAACGGAGACCCTACTGAGGGACTTTTATGTCAGTCCTTTGCAGAGGCATTGACCGACATGTAATACTAACACGCCGTCTACCAGAAGGCTTTCTGTACAAACTGTCGGTTTGGATGGCTCATGAGATATATGTGCAGAATGAAATCAAGTTCGCTGATATAATCATTTACCATCAAAGTATTCAACCTAATCAGGTGAAACAAACGTGACTGCTGTCATCGCTTCCAACCAACCATTAATCTTCTCAGAAATGGTGACGATTACCAATTTACTGGCCTCAAGTTCTAAAAGGATGCTTTATTTAAGATGTACTGGGATCCAAGAAAGCTCAGAAATCACGAGGAGTTTGTTGGCATATACCTGGAAGCGATTGGTCAAGTAACTGAGTAGTGCAAGCCCGTCGGCCAGCTGACGATTCTGGGGATTTTAATTTGCAAACTTGATGCTTAATTCTGAGTTCAACAGCTCTTACCCAATAGCCAAACAAGTCACATTAACCGGTCACTCTTACGCTTGCCAGATGAGACTCCAAAAAGAAGAAATACCATATGACTTGGAGCTTACCTAAAACTTGCTGCGTATTTGATGGGGGATGACCAACTGATCAACCAATCAACCAACCAGGAACCAAAGATCACACAACTACCCAATCAACGATTTAACCTGGCTACCTTCCTACCCACCCGAATAGTCTTTCATTTCAACCGCCTTTTACTGCTTGGTATAGAAGGAATCCTACGAAAAAGATTGTCTCCGCAGTGTCCTCTAGTGTTCCCAGTTTTATCAGACCTACGTCCCTTGGGCTGCCGTAAGAGCGCTGAGGGGCAGTCCTCTAATCAATGAACGAAGCATATTCCGGCACAAAGCAGACAGAAACCTTTCTCTACTTGGAAATTTTTCTGTTACAAACGTGGCGAAAGAGCTGAGTAAAAATGGGAGGGTTTTTCATTTGGGCAGTAGTCTTTCCGATGGGTGAACACCGGTGTAAGGAGAAACTAGTCACTGAAAGAGACTAGCTCATCGGTACTATGAGATCCTTCAACAGACGTTATGGTAACTCTGACTACCTCCAACTAGTGTTATCATTCACTTTTCCTCAAATGCTGAAACACCATGAAAAAAACTTCTGTTGTGATTGCTACCAGGATGCAGAAAGATTACTCTATAAAACAGCCGGCGAGGTATCCTGACCTTAGGTGATCTTATATTGAAAATGCTCGCGCCACATTTGCACAGGCTGCTCTGACCAGTTCATCCTGTGGATCGAACTAGGCAATCATTTGAACCAAAACAGTCATTGGAACGGACAGTAATTTGCTTCGACCTCATTATGCTGTGGAAGGAGCATACCAAGAACTCTGACCTCACCAGAATTTTCTTCAGTACCGGAATATATTCAGCAGGATTCATTACAAAACCCATGATATGTAAACGGTATTCAGTCAACCCTCCACTCGTAGTTATGTTGTTGATGATAGTCCGAATACCAGTGCATCATTCCGTGGTCGCTTCTTCAGGTCTGGCAAGTACTGTGATTGGTTAGCCTACCCGGTCGCATGACGGGATTTTGCGGTAAGTATTGCTTCCATTTTGGCAACACTACCACCGTCTGTCAGATTAACCACCCCTTGAATACATTTGTGAGCAACTTCCGGAGGAGCCGCAAGTCTACTACTGGCAACATATTGGTAGATTGGATTAGTCGATTGGTTGCTAACCTACTCAGGTGACCCGGCGCTGCCTTGGACATGCTTCACCACTGTTCTAGTAGACCGTTGAGTGAAGTTTTTCTTTGTATCTGCGCAGCTCAACAAGGAATATCCTCTATGAATATGGTGCAATCGGACTGTTTATCTTCTGGCATTCTCGTTTTCCCATTGGTCAGCTTACGTTTTCTCTTAACCTCGCAAATTTGACATGCTCAAACCCAAAATAAAGAGGATGATTTCCAAAACAATGAACGAGTTAGCGGACAACTCTGCCGGGCAAGCCTCAAAACCGCTCAGGTTATAATTATGTCACTCTGCTGCCGAGTGATCTACACGTGTTAGCACAAGTGGATTTCATTGGCCCTAACAAAGTCAGCATTCTTTACGAAAACGACATAACCGGTGGGTAGTTTGCACAGTGGTTGCCCGAAAAAAGTGTTCACCTTAGAATTCCAACAAACGTTTCTTATGGCAAACATTGTATAAGTCAGATAAATTCATGTGTTGACAGGATGCACTTGTGAATTTCACTGACAAGCTGAAACCGACTGCGCATTTGTTTTTCGTGATAATGAAATGGTAATTTCCGAACGGTGTCAAACGACCTGATGTTTTACGGTTAAGAAGTCACATAAAAAAATTAGCACCAAATACAAGGAAAAAACGTACCTCTACTCGCGAGTATATAAGCGCCGTTGGGGATGGGGCTGAAATAATAAAGAGAACAAAGTATTTTAGTATAAAATATCAGGTAGAAGTTGGAACAGTGGCTGACAGCTTAACAAGTAAAAACTATGGCAACAAAAATTGGCGACCTTTTTACTTCATATGGTTTTACATAGTCAGGAGTTTTACGCGCCATAAAATAGGTATTTTCGACCCTGTCGATAAGAGGTAATATAGAAACAGTAGAAAAAAGTGGACGGATTGGATTCCAACATACCTAGTTTTTTGCCACAAAGGACTCCTCCTATGTTGAAAAAAGTTGCGGTACTGCTGGTCAAGCTGTGCGCAATTTAGAAGTTCGGTATAAACTTTGAGAGCGCACTTAGCAGTGGAATACATTTTACTAGAGCAACATCGGAATTCTGAGTAGTATTTAAAGAAATTTTCGGCAAAACCTGTAATGCATGCTTACAAGCAGTGGATCCTAAAGGCGTTTGTTAAATCTTGTTTGTGTAGATAATGATTTGGAAATCAAAATAGCTTTGGAAGCACCATAAACGATCCATTTAGCTGGATTCCAGGTGAGTCTTTCGCAAACCCAAAGTTGTTTGCAAATGAGTGTATGTCGCTAATTTCGTTCAACTTGGGTTCAAGTAGAACATAAGGTTGGCGGAAACTAGGGGACTGCACCAACTTGATGAGTCCCAAGAAGGGCGAGAGCGGTCTTGGGCCATGGAAGAATTTCCAGCAACCTTATGGGTAGTGTATTACATCTATATATGTATCACGATATCTCCAAGGTCGTATCAAGTGAAACATGAGGCAGCCTGGTGCAGCGCGCTCAGTTGCTTGGAAACATGATAAACGAGAGACTCAGCTTGGTTCTAAGTGAGCCTCTCGCAAAAACCAAATCTGTTTGCAAATGAGTGTATTTTGCCGACATATTTTTTGTTTTGAGGACAGAGAAAGCAACAGATAAAGTAAAGCTGTGTAAACGGGTGATGGATCGATAAATGCGAATAATAGTGCTGGAGAACAAATTTCATAAGTTCCCGAATGATGAACACCGTGGCTGACTGTGTCGAACACTACCCAGAAATTTTGTAAGATGAAAGGCTTTTCGAGTAAAATAACACTCTATTACTTAGGTACGCAGGATTTTTACATACCTAATTATCAGCAGTATTGCTCGCAACATTCTCCTGCAGCAACACTAATGAGGACCAAGAGGAAGATTTATGTCAATAAAAACGCCTGTATGTTTTTATCAGCTGATCATAAACGTGACCGGCTGGGAAGATGAAATCCAGCCAATCAACGAAGAAGGAAGTCTAAAATCCTTAAAGTATGGTCACCGCATGTGGAAGGAATAAGTTATGGCAGGGGGGGGAGAAACTCCATACTCTTCATAGAGAAAACAAGAAGACGGATAGGAGGCGTTCACTGTTTGAGCATGACAGGAAGTAATAGGAAGTAAGCTACGCAAAAAGTGGTTATTGAAGCTGTTGAATTCATGCTGGCAAACCGTGTGATCAAGGAAAATTTTGAGCAGCTAACCCATATTACTCCTTCTGGGGGTTTTAAAGATTCACTTGTCTGATTGATCCAATCCGTGTATAGTCTGAGTACACTCTTGTCCGAAATGATTCCCTTTGGTGTTCGTTCAAATTATTGAAGGGGTATCGGGGTAATGCATCTAGACGAGAGCTAGGAAAAGACCTGTGTTAGGAAATGTTGACATGCACGTCAGCCTCAAGGTATTCTTTGTAGACAGAAGTCGTATCTATTTTCAAAATATTTACAAGCGCATCTGAAAAACATGAATTTTGCCATCCGTCAAATGCATCAGTTCTGTGCGACTATCACCAATAAGATTTAGCACAGGGCGGATTTTATGACAGGAACAAGTTAATACCGGCCGAAGAACGCTGTATTGTAATTTTGACACCCGAATTTATACTAAAACTACTAAAACTTTTGTTAAATTGCGGATCAAATATCGATTTATTCAAAAAGCAGGCTGATTATAGTATATAGCTTGAAGTTTAATTAGTGTTGATCAATGCTCTGCACCTGCTTGCCATCCAGAAATTTGTGTCCGTTCGTGTATACGTCGAAGTCATACTACGACGGGAGTGGGAACTAGTTAGCACCAGATAAAAAACGTCAGCTCCGCTGCCTGAATCAAAGCCCTTCTACTTTATTCCTTAGGCCGAACTACTTAAATCAACGTGTTTGTAAAAATGAAGATAGAACAATGGAACAAACCCAATCAGAATTTGGATACTAACCCTAGGTCAAACTAATGGCTTTTATTGTGGTCTTTTGGAGTGCACAAAGGCTCCAAGATTATTTAATGGTTGACGTCACCTCATTAAAAGTTAGCATTTTTTGGACCGACATTGAGGAGCGAACTTCTAAACGCTTTCTGGAGTCAATGCTTTAACTTGTAGTTACAAGATCTTTTGTGGTAGACAATGTGAAATTCCAGTTTTAATTTCTCTCTAATTCAACTAATTTGGCACGTTTAGTTAGGTGCGTTTTCCTAACCCCCATAATGCGAAGAGACTTCGAAACGTTAACTAAGCTTTCACCCCGTAAGTGAGTCCAGTCTATTCTGAAAAGCCGTGTACATCTGTTTCATCCTTATTGGGAAACATCAGCGGGTTCGCACAATTTCAGGGAGTTTCGAGCCTGTGAAATTTCGCCTAGTAGTCTGAACACCTAAAAGTTCCGCCACGAGAGGCTGGTCAGCAGTATGATTAACTCGCACCTGGACAGCGTATGTCATCACTGATAAGTCAGTCAGGAGATCCACACCAAGGGGTTACATGTTGGCTGTTTTCTCTAAGGGGATGCATCCAAATTCAGTGTCTGCTATGTTTGTTTTCGCGGTACAGTAAACCGTATATTGGCATGTTGGCTGTTTTCTCTAAGGGGATGCACCCAAATTCAGTGTCTGCTATGTTTGTCTTCGCGGTACAGTAAACCGTATATTAAAATAACTATTCGAAACTCACACGAATGCATACAAGTCTTGCCTTTATGTTTACGTCAGATAACTAGCCGATCGATGATGGGCTTCCAGCTGAAACTCGAAAATGCGTCTCATCTAGCTCAAATTACATCTTATTGGCAAGTTCCAGGATAGGTTCCAAAACGGCGTCCAGAAACCTGATCCACAAACAATCCCTTCAAAATCATTAACAAAGTCCATCAATCAATGTGGACCAAGCTTATGTGCTTAAAACACTCGGTACAAGGAATCATTTTGTCTTGAGATTATGAATCAGATGCGAGCGGTTGAAAATGGTTCATTCTTATCAACGCAGTCAACAAGATTTGTGTCATTTCTGTTGATGAATCAAGATGCAAAAGTTCTCATCTGCCTTCCTCTTAAGGAACATAAAAGTAGGCCAACATTTCTCAACACATCTCATTCTGATATGCTCGTAGTGCATTAAAAAACGATCAAAAAACAAGTGGTGTTTACTAGTAGGTGCTTTTGGTAGTCTAATGTTCCTGCTGAGTATTTTTGACATCAGTGTGAATACCAACAACTCCACAATTGTCCGGCTGGCTTTTTCATGTAATAAAATTTGGAATGTGCTGTTAGAATCGAGGATTTTTATAAACCAAGTCGCACAATCAGCAACGGAGCTAAAACACAAAATCTGGAAGTATAATTCGGAACAGAGCTATGCGAGACAGTATGTCATGCATGAACACACACGGTGTGTGATTTGACCTATGAGATTGTGCAAATATATGTGTACCTTGAGATCCCCGAGATCTCTGGACAAGCACAGTAAGCATTCTTCAAGAAAACCTGGATCTCACTAAAATTTTCCTGGTCGCAGTCGACGTAACTGTTCCGGAAAATGTTCGTCCATAACACACCACTGGCGTGAGACTCACAAAGTCTAAATTGAACTACCTTGTTCCGTTAGGTAAGTCTGTATACCGTTCTGAGTTTGGATGCAGTTTGGCTCATAGCACATTCATTGCGAATTTTATTGGATACACTGGTTTGTTTTTACTGCCCAAACCTGTTGTTGAATTAACGTTGACTGGAAACATCAAAAACGGGTGATTCAGCTGGGTTCCAGGTGAGTCTCTCGCAAAACCAAATTGATTTGCAAATTAGTGTATTTCTCGATAACGATGACTTCCATATTTTGTACGGTTTTTTAGTCAGAAAGATTCCGATTGTTTCGGTGGACATATGTTGATTACAGGGCAATAAAAATGAGAATGGAATGCAAAATAACTTCGTTCGTACTGCCAAAAAATGCAGTTTATCTATCACCGTGCATTTAACTTTATAACAAACCAGGTGATATAACGGGCAAATGCAGGTATTATTCGTCATTAGCATCCGATTTTCGTCAAAATCAGTTACAGTTGAGCATTACAAGACTACGCCAAATTAGAAAACAGTATAACGTACGGTTACAATCATTGCGGACAGAAGCGACTGGGCAGGACCACTAGGGTGAAACCGACGCAAACTTGGTAAATAACCATTCACCATTAAATATAAAAAAGTTACGTTAGAGAATGCAACAAGTCAGTTTTGGGAAGTATGTGAAATCTGAGTTCCGAAGCTATCCGGATTCAAGTGATTGAATACGAATGTGTTGATCCAGAATTGAAGGTAAAACAATCTTTGGTGGTCGTCGTTCCGTCTAAGGTTGGACGCTATGGCTCTACCCTTTTCCGGGCACAACGGCAACTTCTACATCCAACAATAATTTCGCACCATATCGACCGTCACGTGGTGTCACTAGCTACTAATGCATACAGTAGAGCAGGTAATGAAAAGTAAGTCACCTTCTCCTTCAGTCTCTCCCGCAAACGTTCTTTGCTCTCTCTCCACTCCATTATTGCTACTCTTTCTGCGGACCCATTTGTTAGGAATAACGGCCCCAGTTGCTTTAGCCCACATAGTCAGGCATCTTCAAACTAATTTGCAAGCTATGACTCCTGATTCGTCTGGCTGATACCAACGTTTGTACTTTGAAGTAAGTAGGACGGCACATTGTTCTTACTACCCAAAGCGGAAAGTTCATTGCCTACCGTATTTACATACATTCCAAATGCTTTTAGCTTTGGCACCATCAAAGGCAATTTTTATGACACCGTGAGTGCCCTGTCCCGGCTGACTTAAAGCGGTTGCGGGAAATTCAGTGCACGTTTGAGTAGTGTTGGTGCTTTTGAAACTCAACTGAGTGGTTGATTCGGAGTGGGTTTGGTACCTAGAGACAATAGCCAACGAACGAGTTAGCCATATGCTGACCGCCGGCTATTCTTAAGCTAATCTCCAGAATAGCCTAATTCGTCCTTACACGTGGTGCTCTTCAGCAGCGTGCCAATCATGGACTGTAAGTTATCACATTACCATCAGTTACAGATGGTGCAAATCAATAACTGACTTCTGTTTTTGGAATAAGTGTGTCGACTGTGACCGTACACTTGTCCAAGGTTACTTCCCTCTTCGCTTTTTCGAGCCGCACTAGAAGCTGGCAGCCTGGAGGCTCTCATATCCCGAATTAAGGCTAATTTGTCATCAGCATCTTCGGGACTCTGTTTCAACTGCTACATCTTTGGCAGTCAAATCGTACTGAAACAAGACCACCACACCTATTCACTGTGCCGGGAATTTTACCTCATCAAAACACCGGATACCCGAATAACTAGTGGTACTGCTTTAATATCGGTGAAGATAATTTAGCCTGGCGAGCGATTAGACGTCAAGTAAGGTTTGGGGAACAGAAAAGGCTAGGGAAGGAAAGAAGAGAAGAAGAATACCAGGAGTGCCAAAAATATTTCGACTCATCCGTGCGACCGGTCACTAAAACTGCTTGTGGGCAGGACCATCAAAGGTAACACCTGTTGCGACGGTCCTTAATAACGAATGAACACCGGACCACTAGACCGAGCACTTTAAGCGACGCTTGCTATTGCTAACTTGGATTCCCCAACTGCACTGAAACCCTGAACCATGAACCTGGAAACTTCTAAGGCCTCGGAGACTTATATATCCATATCTCCCTTTAAACGCCGCCAAACTGGACCAGAAGCAAATTGAAGCTTTGAACTCCGTAAAGATAGCTCATTTTCGCAAACCACCAGATTCGTGTGGTTTGAAGGGCCATAATTGCGTGTCCGTAGACCAGTGCCTCATCATCGTCCTAATCAGGGTTATAGTCGTCGTCATCGTCTGTGAAAACAGCGTACAAGTTGTGCAATGTCGTAGCTAGCGCATTCTCATTCATCGATGATCTAGATAGATACGGGTAGATTGCTACGCATTGGAGGGAATAAGTGAAATACGTGACGCATGAAATAATGAATGACAAAGCACTTCTTTTGGGAGGTCGAAAGGGGAAGACAGACGTTTTGTTGCATGCGTGCCATTGAGAGCTCCACTGGGACATTTCTCTCAATGTTTGTAGCCATTTTTCGCCCCCCGTCTAGAAGTCCCCAGCCAGCGCCTGTCTGAAACACTTGCCTCCATTTGGAAGAAGACCGTTTCGGACAACTGAATGGATATTACCTGTCACAAGAGGAGGCTGGTAGTAAATGTAGCAATCATAGAAATATCAAGACGACTTCAGTTATAACGAGACTTTTCATAACTTGTATTCCGCCCTTTTAGGATGCTCCGTGCATTGAAGGAAGAGCAACAAATAGGATTCTGACCTGATATTGGCTGCCTTGGCCATATCTCCAATATTCAGATGCTAAAACAACGCCGTGCGAATAAGAGACACGCAAGCTCGGTAGTTCTGGATTTTCAAGGCGTCTTTCACTCTGATGACCGGCATAATCTAACTGACACTTGATCAGCAAGAAATTTCCAGGGGATCTGAGAATACGGTGTCTTTTATGTATTTTCAGGCTTTTATGTTTGTGCAAGTATATAATAGCATTCTAAATAACTCTCTACAAAATGTGGTTTACAAACATTTGTCCATTCTCCCTATTTCCGCGCTGCTAGTTAATTCGGCGATGGCGAAGTCGTATTCAAAACCCTGATGCTCAGGGAACTTCTGAAGAAAATCTCGCTGGTCTGGAATATGCTGTCGGTTTTGAGTAGGAGAAAGCACGTATGTTTTTGGATACGCCGCCTTAAGTTCATTCTTCTTTCAAGGTTCGTTTTGCACCCGCAACGTGTACAGCCATGCTTATGGAAATGCAATTACTGAACGTTCGACCTACAGAATGTGGAGCGCATTACTTATCTTGGAAGTTGCGTAGATCCCAAAGTATTTAGTTGTGCAAGGGAATGTACTTGAAGACCATATCCAGCACCAAAACTTAAGGTGGTCTGGTTATTGATTTTACATGCGGAATCTGTTTTCTGTTTTCTTTGGCGATTTAGAGTGGCACAAGTGGAGAGGTATCCACCGTTGACCTCGCAGCTTTAACGTTGCTACTTACTAGGCAATTTTACCACAAAAAGTATCTTGTTTTGAGGAAGCCTCCGTAATTCGCTCAAAAAATTTAATTGAATGTAAAGTAAACTGAATGAATGAACTTTGCTAGTAGGAAAAATGTCTAGCGCATAAATGTCCGTGAAAATTGCCCTACTTGTATGCGCTTGTGTGGGAACTATGTATGGTAAATGTAAATGTCAAATTTTATGCATGCTAAATTGGCAATAAATCATCGGTTTTTGTGCTGTTGTCGAAGGGGAAAGATAGTGTTTTGGCCCTTTGCCCACCGAACGCGGCTAATGTAGTCCAGGTCTTTTCATGTACCATGTGTACGCATTTTACGACTGGCAATGGACAACAGTCCTGTATGCTTCCGTTTATACCAACATGCATTAAAACGCCACTCTTTGCTTGTTGGTTCTACCTCTGTTGAAGACAAGCGGCTATCTTTTGGTGCAGCAAGTTGCAAATATGTGGATGACACTGCATGTTTTTATTTAGGCCCAGTTTCTTCCAATATTCCAGAAACGTGTATTAATCCCAGTAACTGTTCATCAAACCCATGTCACTTATACGGTATCCTTGTTAATAGTGATTTATTTCCGCTCCACGAGTTACATTCATGCCCGTGAGATGTTTAGTTGCAGATCCGACCAACAGTCTTACCTAGTTTGATCATGGTTACTTTGCCCCTGCTGAGAAGAAAATAATTTCCTTCCTATTCCTAACGCGCAGGTAGTATCTCTGTTCCTAACTACTTCAGGTAAGGAATTCCGTCACGGATATGTTTTGAGCACTTTGAGCACCGAATTGCGGCGCACTAAGAAAGATTGTTGTGGTTACCGGAGACATCAGTGCGAAATTATATAGATTTTGTGATGCTGAGGCTCAATTGGGTGGTCGTGTTAAAGTAAAATCGAGACGCACGGGCAACGGCAAACGCCTGCTGCAGTTATGCGCTGATCAAAGAGCGTTTGTGTTAATTACCAAATTCCGAAACAACAAACGCCGCCTGGCTACATGGTGCCCCTACTTGCGATTCAACTCACGATACAAATAGAGACCACACAGCCATTGGATATAAGTGGCGTAAAACACTTGGTGATCGTCGCTAGCTCCGGGACATTGAGGTTGATTCTGATCTCGTTTTTGACGAAGAACAGTAGGCGGAAGCATCACTCGAAAAGCTGACGAAGGTCACCCAGTCATCCAGCATATGCCTTCGCGCCCACAAAGCGAAAAGCTATACTGGAGGACGTGCAGTCCTCGAAAATGCCCCGAGGTATTTGAGGAGTGATAAAGAAAGCCGTCGGAGGTTGCGTGACAAACCTAGTGAACGCAAGACTCTCAAAAGGCAAAACTACTTTTAGTTGTTGGTGTTCGTGGAATTTTTAGAATGCACACTCACTGACTCGTTTGAACAATCGTCCTCCTGTTCTGGCGAAATTATTTCGCTTTTGCCAGTTTCTACTGATTGTAGCGCCAAAAGAGCATGACACTTTGCCTCAGGAGGATACGTATATTAGACTACAATATGCACTATGTTGTCCTATGGCTTCGTAATCCGAAGAATTCTGATGTAGGATCTGAGGCATATTCGGGTCTCTGACCAAGGATTTCTCAGAATGTTGCTGAAATCAGTTGAAATCAGCGTATGCGCAATGAGTTGATCAGGAAATTGGTCTTCAGTGAAGCGGATGGTGTCACTCTAAATGAATGTATGCAGCATTGCAAGCGAAGGAAGCTGGTCCGTGTTTATGCTACCCGAAAACACAATTGTATTTCGTGTCTAATTTGGACTAACGGAGACCAAGGAGTGAACAGAATTCGACATGAAGCAGCGGGGGATGAAGGATGTCACGAAAACGTTTGGTGCATTTGGTACAGTTAGGTTATCAGGTTGGGGGAGTGTGACACTCTCTGAACTTAGCTGGAGACGTGGAACTATATGGTAACAAACCAATGTGGTTCGAGTTTATTGTGTCAGTTTCTACTGAGTATTGGAACTGTATTCACGTGAAACGCTTGTAGTTGACTCAATTTTCTTCTGCTTTCTGTTACAAGACTTCACTAAAATAACATGGTTGTAGGGCATTGAATTATGAGTCCCCCATCTAGTGTTGATATTAGTGATGATGATGATCCCGTGTTAGGTGTTCTACTAGATTTTTCCCGGACCAAGGTAATCAGACTTCGTCTTTCAATCTCACCTCCTTAAAAACATTCCCGTTCTTCTCGTTCTGATCAGCCTGTTGCGCTGTTTGAATTTCTATCTGGCAAAGGTCATCATAACAAATCAAGAATTAGAAGTGCTTTTTCGGGATATATTGCTGATTAGAGCAGTCTTGTTCCACATGTGACCAGGCTGCTCATTAGCCGTAGTTCTATCTAATACGGACACCACGCGTGTACTCTATCCTAATCCGTGCTCATAACTCCAAACTGTAGCATCTTGCTACCTGTCTAATATGCTTGATCTGCTCAAAACGTGACCGCCAGAGAGTCATCCTCATAAATGCAAAAGCCATTGTTGACTTCAGTGTGCAGCCTGTGTGACATCCGAATCGGATTTACAGATCGATAGTGGTCAAACCGCTGGAAATCTGGGCATATTAAAGAGGAAAAAACTTTTGCATGGAGACCACTGTTGTTTTGCTTGCAAGCCCTTGTTGCTCTTGCGAACACCGGATAATCAGATAGATGAGACAGCGTACAGAAGCATGCCAAAAGCAATCGAACGGTTTCCGCATGATGACATGGAAGTGTCGTGAAAAAGGTTGGCTGTATATCACTAAAGTACCGACTTCATCGGTTAATCACTTTGATGTGGCGTCATACTTTCGAGACATCACTTATTCTTGGGGGCTTATGTTCATATAAAATATGTGCTTAGAGTAAAAGCCTTGATGTACAGTCCAGCTTTTTCATCCGGCAAATGATATTTTTATCTCAGTTCAAAATTCTTTTCGTCTGAGAAGCGGACGGAATAAAAATTTTCCGTTTCAGAACAATTCACTTCAACGAGATAGTCGTAGAATTTATCCCAGTCACTCTGAATCAAACGCGAGTTCACTCTTGCGTGACATTTATCACAGAAAACATTGTGACCACGGTCTACTGAGCGTGGCGATCATGCAACCGCAGTGACTTTCAATCAGCTTTCTAAAAGTTCATTGTCGTCAGTGCTCATTAAAATAGCATCTTTGGATTCACAAGTATAATGTGATAAACAGTAAAGCTAAATACGGATGTCGAATGACATGCCGCAGTTATTCGGTGCATTTGGGGAAAATTCTTAGAATTCGGTATCATCTTTGACCTAGATAGTAACGGTAGTAAACTCGTCCGTTGAATAAATCATCATCAGTCCAACAATTAAATCTGTTGTCTACTTTTTTGTCTGCCTCAAGCATACACAGCAAGTTTGAAACAAACCATACTGAAAAACAGTTGTTCTTGGAGTGCTTGACTGCGTTTTCGAGGGCAAGTTTGAAACAAACCATACTGAAAAACAATTGTTCTGTGGAGTGCTTGACTGCGTTTTCGAGGCAATATAACAAATGTTTGAGTAGCGTTTACAGCTTTTGAATAGTCAGGTGCATTCGGAGGGATCTGTACACTTTCCGCAAGACTTGCTGTTAGATGAGAAATGCAGCTAAATTATTCAACGAAGTCTACAATAAGATTGCGAATGTGGATTCATATGTGCTGGAATAATTTGTTTAGTCAAAAGAGCTGATGGCTGAAATATAAATAAATGAAATGAAATTTAACAGTTGGATTAAATTAAAATAAACTGAATTTAAAAACAGGTTTGCTTCAGTTCGTTGTTACAGTTGTCAAATTCTGAAGAGACAATAGTCAGAAGAGGCAAGATCTTTCAAGGAATGCCATTTGCGTCTAATGTCTTCAGAGGGTTTTTTTAGTAAAATGGGTGTATGTTGAAAAGTCGAGTAGACTCGTCATTTAGAGCAAAGTTATTTAAAGTTATTTAACAGATGTTTCCTTCTGTGTGACCATCATGCTTACTTCAATTTTCAGAGTAACAAACTAGGTGTAAAAAATCTGCGAATGTGATGTGTTTTGTACCACTAAAAGCGCCCTCTTGTGGTTTATCTTTATCTCAACCCAACTGCTCCAGTTCCCACTGAGATCTTCACCCTCAGATGGAGGTACCTGAACAAACGAACAAAAAGGGACCATTTTAAGAATTTTGTCATTTTACTAAAGCGTTCTTCCCATTCCAAGTGATCTATAACACTATAGCGTCCCACTACCCAAAACGGCCCAACATGAGTGTTGGTCATTCTCTTCTATGTTTCTTTTGCACAAGGTCATTACCTTTGTTACTGTTTCCGTTTTTATGCCTATGCTGCCTTCTTGTTTTGACCTGAACGTAAATCCCGCTCTTTCACATAGTCGTCGTACGTCTTGTTTAAGTCAAAACGTTTGTTTCACTATCTTGTGGCCACCTTGCCACGAGTCAGTATAAACCTTGTGATCCCGTTAGGACTTTGCAGTTTCTAAACCGGTGTAGTCCCACGATTTGAAGTTTGTATAGTTGTATTCATATTAACGCATTTGTTGATAAACCTCCATTTAAACGCCTGAAAATTTGGAGTTTTGTGACTAACCCAATGTGGCCCAATTGATTTCTGATGCCCGAGAAAATTGAGTACGCCATTCTTAGTGTCTTATATTATTGCAAAATTTAACAAAATAAACTCAGATTTAGATAACACTGATCAATCCACCCGAGTTACCCGTGGGACAAATAATTTCGTTTTTTGTTCGAAAGCGTTAAAAAACAACTAAAAATATGCATAACGGAAGCAATATCCACCAGAAAGTTTTTTCCAACTCAAAATGAAGTCACACAAAAATAATTCAAACGATCCCAGTCAGAACATATAACTGATTAGGCATCATGCGTGCTTAGAGTTCGAGACTGTGTTTATCAACAGCTTTTACATGTTTTCCTGTCCTGCACCAATCCCAAATGAGGATTTGTTGCGTATAGTGTGGTGCTGATTAGTAAGATGATTAAAAACAATCGACAAGCTGAAACTTGCGCATGTTTTAAAATAATGCTGCCAGCTGTGGTACAAATAAACACATGGTCTCGACAAAAAAAGAAGCCAACGGGCTTTTGATGTGATAACTTTCCTACAAACCCGACACATCTGGTATATCTACATACCTTCAAAATTTTTCCCTTTTGTCAATGAAGATTTGATGGTTTCGGATGGTTTTCGGATCCCATATCGACGTCATCACAAGTCTTCCCCGAAAGTGCCCGTTTCTAAATAATCACAGGGTGACATTTACCACTTTTTAATCTTCCAGAATTTCGTTTTTGAAAGAAAGCAATTTGGAAAACGTAATAGGACGCAAAGCTCAAAGTATTTTATGTAATTCTTGAAAGAGAAGGATACGACGTAAGTATTTCCTGCGGATGAGACATTCTTCTGTTTTTTGTCGTTATTGGCTAACCAACCTTTTGGAATATCATTTACTCAAAGTCTAGTTAAGTTTATATTTCCTTAAAGCAGGGCAGGATTGCTCGTATTGCACTGTATAAGTTCTATCGACCTCCGCCATGAAAGTATTATATTTACTCAAAGTCTAGTTAAGTTTATATTCCCTTAAAGGAGGGCAGGATTGGTCGGTCACTTTATAAGTTCTATCGGGCTCCGCCATGAAAGTATTACTACATTTGGAGATAAGAGCTCTAGTCTAATTGAGTGCTGTGCGAACACGTCAAATTGACAATAAATGTACAAAATATCCTGTCGTGTGCTGATTCTAAGCTTTTGGAACACCGATAATGCTACAGACTTTGGTCCAATTGATAATAAAATAAACTGTGGCATTCTACTTAATTGGGCATCGTTCACCTGCATTTGTGCAATGTGTTACCCTTATTAAACATCGGTGGTCCGTGTCTGATTGCGTAAGAAAGCAGTTTTTGATCAAACCAGAAAATACAAGCCGTTTTCAGGGGGCGATTTAAATGATTTCGTGCGACTTTTCGAACATTTCGCTAAGCAGGGTTAAGAATTACTTTCAGAGACTAGCTCATTGTTGTCCCACGTATCGGCACCCGTTCGGTGCTGTTAATTTCCCCTAGTCGTCGGTATAATTTTCCGGCTGAATGTCCGGATACATCCGCACAGTTTTAGTTACCGTCCGGAATAAATTTCTTGCTCTTCTAGGATATGCTTCGTTTTGCTTACTTAACTTGTCATTATTTCAAGAAAATAATCAGTTGTTTGTTCGCCACATGGAGAATAACTTTGAGAATTCAATTTGGTTCCTTCTTGTTGCACTGTTGGTGGAAAACTGTGCATAGTTTTCCTAGTAAGCATGAGAATGTTTGGAATCCAGGTCATACACGTATATGGAGGGACTTATTTATGATTACGATCTGCGTTATCTTATAGGAAAGATAAGCCTCCGATATTAAAGATAGAATACGTTGCAGAGCACACTAACTCATGAACAAAATTTACAAAAAGTGGGGGCACATCAGTTAACAGTTGTTTGCTAAAAACTAAACTGATTTCTTTCGGTAGCCAACTTAAGCGTTGACACGTATGACTGAGATCTATGAGAAATCGAAACAGATAATGGTTGTTTTAAATCAGTCTGCTTATGTGCACACAGAATCACGGTGTTCAATTCACCCTCTTGTAAACACTTTGGTGTGTAACCGTTGTCATATGGTGGAACGCCCATCGAAAGGTTTGTGAAACCATAAGAGCCTTGCTAATAAGTATTTCTGTCAGCTTGAATAGCTCATGTTTTCTCTCGATATCGAAGTGGAGCAAATTTGATGTCGTTAGTTTGATTATTCTTTCTTCTTCGCAGTATGGCGTACCGATGAGTAATCATTTGTTGGCTCTAAAGGACTTTGAGGAACCGTAGTTGATACAAGCGAATAACGTGGTACCATATTTATGTCATACTGCTATAAAATGACATCTATGAGTAGGGTAATGATTTGGAGTTAACATTTTGCTTGGGTCAACAGCACGCAGTATTGTGAAGACTGGAGAAAAACCACCATTACACAAGACTGCCTCTGGTTCGCAACCCATATATATCCAACATTGCACAAAGTTGGAATAAGCATAACATCGATTTTGTATATCTTCATCCAAGAACTTTTGCCCACTCAGCAGATTTGTTGATTACAATTTATTGTCGTAATTATGACAGTTTTATCGCATTCCTCAAGGAGATGCCGTTTCCTTCCCTAACCAACCACATGCGTTTTGCAACAGTGATTGACTCGTTTGTTCAAAGAACAAAATGCGGAGTACATTCTTCCATTCTTCAAAACCCGTCACGTGCTTTAAGGAATGTCCCAATTCGGGAACGGTGCTTCCAGTTCTATTTTTCTTTGTTTCGAGTGTCGGACAAATCTGTGTGCGGTACATTCGAGCGGAGTGGAAAACGAAAATTTGCCACGACAAATGGGATGTAGGACACACCTTCCTCTAGATAGGTAAAGAAAAACCAAACCATGTACATGCTCATACATCCGTGTTAACTAAGAAAAACAGAATAAACTGCTACTGACATTTTAAATTTGAACGAGTGCAGCAAATGGTCCATCTCCAACTATGGTAAACACATCAAACTTTCAACGAGAAACATGTTGCATGTTGACGCAAGTGATGTAGACTAATTTTTAGGCAGAAAAATTGTCTATTTACCGCCACGTAGAAACTACTAAAGTTAAAGTGTACACTACAAGCTAGATAGTTGAGTCGAAGAATATTTCACAACAGTTTGCGCCCAGCTTTCAATCACTAGCAACAACAAAATTGTTGGGTAATTTATTGGCATTGCTGTTCTGTTATCCTTTTGTGGCGTTTGGTTGACGTGTCCAGAATGCGCGTATGAATTGAAGAAATTGTGCGAACAAACAGATGATCAACAACCTCAAAGTTTCGGATTGGAAACTAATTCTTAAACAATTTGTAATGGTTTAAAGGCGTATACTACTGATGAACCAGGCGAGTAGTCTGTGCCCGCATCGAAGCTCCGCCCGCATATAATTAACTGTGAAGCATATTACGGAGCTCGTTAAATTGCTCTGAAATTTTCGTTTTCCAGTGCATGATAGTCAATAAAAAATATAAAAAAGTTAAATTGCTCTGAAATTTTCGTTTTCCAATGCATGATAGCCAATAAAAAATATAAAAAGATAAAAAATAAAAAATAACACCATGTGCACATATGACTTTTATTTTCCTGTCCAGTAGCTTGTAATTGTTTAGTTGGTGTTTTTCAATAGACGACGTCGCAGCTATAGGTATTCTTCCTTTCACTGGTAACAATTTTATAACGCAGGTCTACTCATAAAAGGCAGACGAGAATCTTTCAGCGGTGGTAATACAAAAAAGCATCAATTTGCAAATCCTTCAGTCCAGAGTCATGGGTTCACTGACAGGCCAGAGCGCTTCAGTATCGAGGATGGGAAGAACTCTTCTCTTAGTAGGCCACTGCACACTATCAGTTTAAACTTTTTGATACCTAATACTTTATGGAATCTGTAGACCTTAGGTTTGGACATTGTCTCGAGTGTGAAATTGAAGTGTACAAAATCACGTTTCACATAGTTTAGATGCTAGATTCCGGCGATGCAGTTTGTCAACCTGCAGCAGAGTAGAAATTTGACCATGCACTATCGGTTTCCAGGTCCGGTTGACTGATAAGCCACGCCAGATGGGTGTAGCTTGGGATGTAATGCAAATCTCATTTGCTGTGCTGTATTGCAAACCAGCGTTTGGTTCAAGCAAACGATCGCTTCTTTGACGTACATGAAATAGGCTGTGTTACATTTCCTAGGCTACTATCAGCTAACACAGTTGGAAGATTTCCTAATTTGGTAACACAGTGCTGCTTGGCACGAAATGCTTGAAGTTGTCTCTGCTTTTCAAGTACATCCATTTATGACCTCCGGAGCTGAAGTCGCTTCCAATAAGTCACTACGAATAATTCTACCGAGCTGCTCTGGTGTTTCCTATCGGCGAGAGTTTTGTGATTCTGCCGATCTCAACGCAAGACAGTAAATTCTCAGCAAGACACGGAGTCTTGCGACCCATACTTTGCAAAATAATTACAAAGATGAAAGCATAAGGGTAAGGGATCGCAAATTGACAATCGATCTTTCACGTTTGCACAGCGTTGACGGGTACCAGTAAGGTGGGTACCTACATATACTGCATCAAATATTTCGGCAAGGAGATATTAGAAAGCTTGTGATGGTCTCGTAATCCGTTTAGCTAATAGACAAGGTCTGTATATACTTACGCTTCTTAGGGTACGAATTGTGGTTTATGGATTTTATATTACCCGGGCGTTCTACAGTTTTGTACCCGAATTTACTAGAATGTCCATTCTCGCTAGTCAACTTTGGTCTGAAATCAGGAGCGTTATGTTTGCATATTTAGTGAGATCGTTTGACCTACACATCAAAATCATTGACTGTAATTCAGCAAAGGCGTGAGGGGTCGTGGACTGTTCCTGGCAAGTTCGTTTATAGTATACCAACCTCGTAACCGCGCCTAGTTCTTTACATAGTAGAATGCTGCGCAAACGGAACCTACAAATTAACTTATTTTTTGAATAAAGCTGTGACTATCTGACAACTTATAGACGTCATCGGTTTATTTGAAATGCTCATAAGTATTAAAACACGTTGCCATATAAGATTTATAATGGGAACTATCTATATGCTGTGTTTAGACTTACTTAGGTTGGCGCAAAAAGGGTCCGCTTCTACGTTAGCTTTCTGCCTGTTTATGACACCAAGTAAACATACTGGGTGTAACAAAAATCGTATTATTCCAAACGACTTAAAAATTTAGGTGAAATAGCGTGAGGTTGTTGAACAAAGTCACAAATATGTTAAATTGTTTCAGAAAGCAGGCGTTATTCAAAAGAGCTGTGACGCTAATGAGCACAGCAATTTATTCCAGCCTTGAAAATTTGGCGTTACTAGCGTAGAGAAACAGGCCGCTCTGTTTTGATAGTTCTCATATTTGAGGGGCTGTAAGGTTTGTCCGTCTAAGTCTGGCATACATCGCTCCAGTGTCACGTTAGCCACCAAGCCGCCTCAATGGGTAAGCCTGTTTATACTTCGGTTTCTGCGTACGTTTATTTGGCCTCTTGCTTGAGTAACCGCGAAATTTCCCCAGGGGTGGTTCTACATCGTAATGGAGTTTAGCTTTATTAATTTGGTTACTCTTGATTTGTCATGAGCTTACATTAGTTGACGAATGGTCTTCAAGGTGAGCCTGATTTTTAGTCGAACGGCTGCGCAAATGTCCTGTTTTTGTTAATCTCACAGAATCCACATAATTTGTTTATATCAGGATCCACCAATTCGTTCTAGATATGTTGGATTACGCGAGATCCGGTTAATAATAGGAGACTGTGGAACTTGAGATTACGAGTCATTTGTACTTCACGGACAGAAGTTGAAAAGTGTAGAAGATGGCCTAACCCTAATCGTTGGTAGTTTTTTATTGACAACACCCTTAACAAACACGGAAGGATCAATGACTGGGAAACTAAAGACACTGGCTGTTCAACAATAATCAGACCCCTCTGACAAATGCCAATAGCAGGTAACAAAAAGCTGTCTGACAGGAAGAAAGAACTACAGTCTCTGAATCGAACATTGTGAATTAATTTTGGGGGACTAGAGAATCCCCAAGGTTCTTGAAAAGGAAGGAATTGAGCTAGCAGAATGGGTTCACGTATGAGAATGTGAAATAAAGTTAATGAAGACGGTTTCGAACTTTGCGCATATTAGATGCGCATAAGCCAGTGGTGTTTTGCTTTTGAAAACCAAGTTGGACGTTTATAAATTCATGCGCTCTATCATGAATTAGGCTGACTCCAGCGCCGAATGAAAGGTACCTTTCACTCAGGATATTCTCAAACCGCACAGGTAGTACAGAACCGGCGTGAAGATTTCGTCAACACGGTAGTCATTTTCTCCAAAAATAATTATAATATGACCTTATTTATAAGGCTGATGGAGAACTTTCTGCAGAGCATTACCGTTTAGGCCCTTTTATGAATCATTAGTTGGGCTTTGTACATATTCATCTTACACTTCGTGATAATGGTAGTTAGACAAATAACAGATTGTGGCTCATTAACTTGTACAGCTCAAAACGACAAAATGGGGCATCAAACACTCTCCAAACTGCATCTGTTTCAAAATGGACGTCATAAGTGAATTCACATGGAACGTGATTTTGTCTGCTTTGAGGTAAACTTAAACAGTCCTTCAAAACGCGGGTGGCAGTTTGACAGAAGCTTTTTGTGTATCATTTAAAGCACCCTGGTGCACAAACTGGCTGTTTTTTGCCTGTGAGTTACGGATAGTTGGGCAATATCTGTTGATTTCAGCCCATTATATTTCTTTCGCATTTCAACGTCTACGAATTGATAGTTGATGGAATGCCTATGAAATTCACTTATGGAATTCCTCTTGCTACAAAACTGGCTTATTTACAGCTAAACACAATCTCGTGAGAGTGGAACACTACCCGGAGCTGGTAAACCAGGTGATCCTGTTAGCATTTGATGGTCACAACTTGATGTTCCATTTTTACCCCTGCTCTCTTCAAAACCTGTGTGTAAATGGCCGTTACTATTACTGAAAAAAGAGGACAATTTCAACAACAGTCCATAGGCACCTGGATTTCTAATTCTTGTGCCGCAGTTCGCTATCTGACAAAAACTGTGGCACGCCTTTTTTGTGGAAAGCCCTCAATGTCCGCCCTTACGTATAATCACCTTGGCTTTATCGGTCCAGTTGGTTCTTCAGTGCGCGAGCTACAACTGTCACGGTGTAGACTGGTGATGAAACATGTGAATACTGCTTGGTTATGTAAAAACTTTGTCAACGCATCTGATGGAAGGTTGATTCAAAAATTTAGATTATGTTTTGCAGTGTTTCATCATTATCGTTTTTTATTAAAGGAACGTCCAAAAAGCTTAGGAGGACGCTGGAGAATAGTCACTCCTCAAAAACTCTGTGCAAATGAGGTTTCCGCATTAGCCTGATCATCTGTAACGGTTTAGTTTATGTTAGTCAATAAATAACACCGCACCCGAGGACATCAGAGGTTCAGGCCTTCTATTTTATGAGAACCATTTGTGGAATAAATGTGTGCTTCAGTAGTCTGAAATGAGCTTTATGGATGGAACACCTGAAAACAAAGTGATACATCTACGTCAGATTTCATCTATATAACGCGGTAGTAGGTTTTTCGTTTGTGGGCATTTTCCATAGCGCAATAGGTCAGTAACCGATTTTTCCCCCACATTACAGTATCACTGAATAAAATAAATTGACTTTGAGGCGCCTTCAAGCTTTGCAAACGTAAACTCACACGTAACATAAAACTGTTTCAAGTGGAATGCTGCACAAATCTCTTTCTAAATTGGTTTTCCGGGGGGTTTATTACTATTAAGGACTTGTATGAACATTCGAGACAAAAATAAATTTCTAAAACTTTGTTTAGACTTGGAGGTTTAAGCGTCTTTACTTGAAAACACTAGCAGCATTGAGAATCTGCCCTCAAATACAGTTATGACATTCTGAGTCACATCGGCATTTGGTGCTTTTGGTCTGTCCAGTAAATCAACAATAGAAAGGCACTTGATATTTGTTTTAACTCATACATTCTAGTAAATTTAAGTTTTTTTGGAGTATCGAAAAACATTTAGAGGGCCAGTTCTCGAAGCTCGGATACACAGACAAGATGTTAGATTTTCGGGACCCGATATATATAGTTTTCAAGTCAAATTTTTTGCGCTCGCGTTTAACCTCTCTAACCGAGCATCTACAACAGGATATTCGTTAGCAGACTAGAAGGATCTAACCGGTTGACAACAGCTTATGATACTGGATGTACCCATGTCGTAATGGATCGAGTCGATAGTTGAACACCTAATCTAAACTATTGAGATCTTTTCTAAACAAATCATGTTGGGCACGACAGTGTTGCTCTGGCTAACGTCCATGAAATAAGCTTTATATAGGTAGCAAAAGACATTACCCAGCAAGACCAAACTCGCTTACTTGAAAAGTGTTGATAAACCTAAATCACAATCAATAAAAGTTACCAATGCTATGATCATCATGGTTCATATGACTGCCAGTCAACTCGGGTAGCAAGCATTAACATTTGTGCAGCCATTTTTCTGCATAATTCGACAAAACCCTTTTATGACTCATATTTACTCTCTTTGCTTGCGTAAGCACTCGTTCGGTAGGAATTTCAGCCTTTATCTCATCTTCCGAAATTGTCTTGAGTAAGCTGTTTGAAGTGACATCCTTTATCTCATCTTCCGAAATTGTCTTGAGCAAGCTCTTTGAAGTGACATTCTCGGCTTCATTTCAAGGAATGCCATTATCTTACGAGAACATCAACAATTTTCATGAGCTGTAGGAAAAACCCAGCTAGGGCTGAACGCTTGGAGCTTAGGCTTAAGAAGAATTATTTGCGGACTCATAAACTACCCAGTGGTGGATTGAGTTGGCGAGGAAATTAGTTTCTAGTGCATGGTTGCCAACTGCGCTCTGGGCTACCTCATACTGAGAAGAAAAACAGGCAGACTTTTTGCCTAATTTCCTTATCTCATCAACCCGAGAATCCCCAGTCATGAGTTAGTTAATTTCCGTGGAAAACTTATACATCGTTTTTAACAATGATGTCCAATATTCCACATCGTTCCAAAGAGAGCCCACCTATGTAAGGGGCCTCAAGCGTGCGTCAAATTGATGGACGGTATGTCGGTGAATTAGTGCTGCTCATAATGGCTGAGAGTTTTTGCTCGTTAACATTTAGCTGAAGTACTATTTGGGAGGACGTCAATCGTTCGCAGAACGCTGCACTCGAGGCTTGGCGAGAGTCAAAGATTTGACGCATACAATCAGACGGAATTTTCTGCCAAATGCTTCTTTTTTCCTTGTTTTATTACACGTGAGCAAATCATCGTAAATTCATCATCATTCTATGGATAAAATAAGGTCAACAGGCTAGTCAATCTACCGATACCCTCCTAACCCGAAAGGATTTTACAGCCTATTACGACCATTAATTTTGATGTGATTCGTAACCCAAGACAAGTGCGAACGCCGATGCTGATGTGCGTAGGCACCTTAGCTGCTGAGATATTTTCGGTTGATTACTTGTCACGGCGTAGCACTGGTTTGCCCAGGTGCTAGCTGATGTTTGCCGGATTATTAGCTAGCTTTTAGCCTTGTCAGTTTTCTCGACTGTGCTGAACCAAATCTCGTGAAAAACCTCATGTTTGATTACATGTAAGACAAGCTAAAATCAATTACTTTTTACCACACGGTAGTAAAAACTTCTCTACCTTGTTACTTTGTTTTTTTAAAAAAAAGATGGGTTGTAGGTTACTGCTTTCTTACGTTTTCCTATGAAAAGCGAGGAAATTGCATTGAACTTGCTGGACCAGCAAGATACTTTTTAAGGTTTTATTTAACGCAGATCGTTTACAAAAGAATTGTTCTGTAGTTCGCTGTGAGGACATTTTATGGAGTTGTCAGAAGGTGTACTTAGATATTCTCTCGAAGCTTGAGTACACGAAAGAGGCTGGTTTTATTTTGGTAGTAGTGTGAGCAGACTTGAAAATTTTCAGTCGAAATCACCCTACTGTCAGTTTGTTGTCGATATATATGTTGAAAGGCCGAGAACTTTTACTTCCTTATCTTTTGATCTTCATTTTGATGGTCAAAGCTGTTTTACTAATACATTAGATGTTCGTTTTCTATTGAAACACTACATATATTTCACAAAGTGACACTTATGCCTGGTGTCATTGGTGCTTCTCAGTTGTCCATATATTTCACAAAGTGACACTTATGCCTGAAAAACAATAAATTTATTTTCATTGGTGCTTCTCAGTTGTCAAAATTGACCGCACGCTGACTCACTGCTGGAAAATTCATTATCTTCTAGCGTTCTTCGACTGACAGTGTAGTTTATGCTATCTATCAAGGATATACACCTTTTGGTGATTGGGAAAAAGTTTCCAAAAATCTTGGCTATTTTTATTAGCTTAAAACTTGGCGAGGAACTCTTAAAAACAAGCTAGATTGTAAAATCTGCTTTTGAAAACGGATGCCGCTTCACGAAAAAACAGTTGTGATACATGCTTGCACAAATGTGCGTATAGCGTTTTCTAAGGGGGACGAATTAGTCGAGCTTTTCTACGCGGATAAGCTTTTGTGAAACTCAAGCAGCATAAACTCGGGCGTGCTTAATCGAAATAAGCTCCAACTACTTAAAGAATAATATCCCTTTTTTTAATTAAATGTATGCAACTGGGAAATAAACTTTTACGAGCTTTGAAAATTTTTTGTCCTTTACTAAAATTCTACCCTTTTCGCTGCATTAAAAAAGGAAATCTTTTCGTTTCGCGCAGCCTACCTCCAGAAATATTGAAAAAAGCGATCGCAAAGTCACGTGGTGGGGAATGAGTGGGAAGATCATCACAGTGATTGCTACAGAGCTGTTATAAATGCATTCTTTAAAAACACTTTCGATCAACAACGTTGTACTAAAAGGCAACGGCAGATACGAAATATGGAGCCGGCTAGATATCCCAGATCGATCAACTGAAATCTGTGGTTTTATTCTAACACACGTGTTAAAAGTGCCAAAGTGATGCCTAAACAATGTGTTTATGGTACACCTTCTAAAAATTTATTTATCCTACCGTTTGTAATGGCTCGGGTCACAGAATAAGAATAGGAAAACTGTGGAATTTAAGATGCTTTGGACTGATTCACGGACTAATTCCACGTGATAAAAGGAGTAAACAATAAAAACGGACGTACTGTTTTCATCGACGGAATATTTGCCACAAGCGACTGTGTTTCGACAGGCATCCTGGTCACCTGATCCAGCAGACGCCATACTCGTTCTACTTTGTGTGGCCCACCTGGTTGAACGAGGTAAAGTATAATACTTGTTGTCGAGTTCCGCGAACTGTGTGTTTCTATCTGGCATGCAAGTTTGATTCCCCGGTAGAGTAGGCGATGGAAGCTTAAGTAAACATCCAGGAGATTTCGGCGTTGGAGACAAAAGATCCATGGTGTCTGATGGCTTTTCTACTTCACTGTCAGTCGCTTGTATTTTAAACCGACTTCCATTTCGATGGCGGGCAACCGCATTAGTGTCAACAGACTGGTCCGTATCCATAGCGCCTGTAGGTCAAATAGATTTAAACGATTTGGGACACGTGGTACCCAAATATATTACTGCAAACTTGAGGGAACTTTCGTTGAAAACGCTCGACCAAGGTGTAGGTGGCCACTTATTTAGCCGTCATGATAAACAACACATTATTCAATCGATGGCCTAATCTGATGTGAATTTGTCTACCCTTTTACT
Source organism: Clonorchis sinensis (assembly GCA_003604175.2). NCBI lineage: Eukaryota > Metazoa > Platyhelminthes > Trematoda > Opisthorchiida > Opisthorchiidae > Clonorchis > Clonorchis sinensis. The sequence goes on along the minus strand of CM030370.1, from coordinate 2,467,848 downwards.
TCCGAGAACTTTTTTGATTGGTTGTTGCGCTGACCAATGAAGAACAAAATAGGATTGTCCTTACAAATTCCTAGTAGAAGTTGTGAGAAAAAACACAATTGTGTTTAAGCAAAGCAGAGTTTAGGGAGACAAAGAAAGCACAATGAAACTGATGAAGACTACTGGTTTGGAAGGAGTGATATCGCGCAATGTATCATCTCTTCATGTTCTTCGAAGTCAGCTCTCGTCCACGCGGAGGCAAGAAAGTTCCCGCCGGGATAAGGAAAATGCGAAAAGCTCTTTCGATGAAAGAACAAAGAACAATCGTTTGGTCAACTTCAGAAAAGTCTAGAACGTAACTCGAAGCTGCTTATGTCATACGTTTGGATGAAAAGCATGACAAAGTAATTTGTGCTGGAACAGTCCGCTAATGAGATGTACCGTGTTCTAATTTCTAAAAGCGGGCGATCAGAGCAGATCTGACTCTTCTGCTCATCGGCTCAAGATAACACATACACATAAAAATTGCTGATTACCGGTTGTCGAACGCCACAGTGGTCGACACATTTTCGAAGAAAAATAAACAAATGGACTTAGTTAAAAAGATGCCACGTGTTCAGGGGGTGCAAATTAGGTTGTGCATGCGCGTTTTCTCATAGTAAACCGTTTTATTTGGACGCATTGGCTAATGAATGTATACCGTCCGGCAGTTTCTCCTGTGCTAGCCACCCTACTTATCCATGAAGTTTTCCTTTTACTAACAAGCAAGGAGGAATCGGCTGTCAATGGTACATCTTTAAAATCACAAAAAAGTTGTTGGCCTATTGGCAATAAGAAATACATCCGAAAGCTCGATTAGATGAGAAATTTTTACCGGTGAATAGTAGATCCAACAACGAAATTATTTTAAATTGAGCCGTATTTTATCTCATTCACGTATTTTCAACAGCTGATCTCGACTTAGCCTCAGAGGAGTAAAACCGCTAGTAAGTTGCCGCGGCTCCTTGATCTCGGATATCGTTCTATGTTTGAAAAGATCAACGAGAACCCTGTTGCTTGCGGCTCAGTTATCCTCAACTCATTAGTCCACAACTGTTTTCCATTTCTTAATATCTTAAAAATGCCGGACAAATGACTATATTTAAAGTACAGGCGAAAGCCACATGGCACAAAGGCTACGTTAAAATTCTGGATGATGTAACTAGGTGGGCGTAAGTCGGTATCTACATGGCTTTGAAACAATCTCACACCTGTTTAGCCTGGCAAACCCAACTAAATAGCGGTCTGCTATTCGAAAGCCTAAAAAACCGTTCTTTATACCCAATAATTATTGGGTCAACTACAAATTACATCAATCCCAAATTGCTGTTTTCCTGTCCTTCTTTCCCGGCGAATTCAGTAGTCTAGTTGGCTTTTGTTGTACAATAATATACCGATTGCCTGTTTTATTGAACTTTGCATCCAACGTCGAAGGAGACCAGACACACTCAGAAGTTATCTTCCAGGTTTGGGTGCGTCGCCGATTGGTGTTTACTGATCAAAGTATGCATGGAACGCACCACCTGTAGTGGTGAACAATGCTTGTCTAGCAGACCACGGTACTGGAAGTAGGGTAGCCACGAAATATATAGGAAGCGAACATTGAAACAGCAACTGTCCTAAGGCCATTTTCCAAAACATTTTACAAAGATTTATGAAGTGACCTTAGAAGACAATACATAGATTATGGTCATGTATATTTAGACAACAATGAATATGTTGATGGGTTAACTTAAGAAAAACAAGATATAAATAAGAAAGTGAACAAGTTCCATAAACAGATGCCATTTAACTGCCAAGACGAATATGTTGAGGTAAAGTAAATGTAAAGTTTATGAAGGTTAAGAAAGACCAAAAAGTTAAGTATAAGGAGCATTATTAGCTTGTTAAAAAGATTTCTACGGGGTTCCCGGTCTATCACAATCTTCAAAATCATATTACACTGGCCGCAAATAAAAGGTTTAACGCCACTCCGTATAAGGTGAAATTAACCGGTTCTCTGTGATAACCTCTCTGTGGATGAACAGTTTTACCTAATGTTCAACCTAATCACCATATAAACTCTAATAAGCGGCGGTAACAATTGGAAGGACCCAGTGTTCTTTGAAGTCTAGTTGTCCGCAAATTTTCGATTAGTTCGCCACAGGAATCAGTTGTCTTATCCGTCGAACTCTGTCTACCGATTCTTGGATTTTACATATAGAGAGCACAAAGGTAGGCGAACCTAACCTACGAGAGCAACGAGCTGTGTTTTCAAAGACAACCAACCATGCTGCACGCAGCCAAACTGCACGCAATACTATCTGTCATTGTGGATTAGATGGGTCATATTAATGGTGATTTACTTAACTGAACCTGAAAAAAGATGACATTTTAATCGGTGCTTAGTGAATACTAATTAATAATAATGAATAATCAATTTCAAAAACGCAGTTGTCCGCCTCAGTCAAAACAAGAAGGTAAAAGAAATGGGGGTGTTTCAGAGAGCGTAATGTGGAAGTCGCAGCACGCTTTTCTCTAAGGATTCTGCAAGCAAGAAGAAGCTTTATACATGACGTTAAGTATCATAAAATTCTATGCAACGCCTTGAGATTAGATGAAAAGTGCGCTTAATAAATGAAAGCAGAATTGTGCGGGTTAATAGATCACATTGGATAGACCAGTCGCTTAGCCTGGAGGTTTCCCTTAAGACTACTACACCATAAGCATACTATTCCGGCAATCAACTGGGTCGTTTTTTGTAAATCAATCGTTTATTTCATAATTAGTCTATCGATTGGTGCAAAAAGTGTACCAAAGCTAATCCCAGGAACAGTTGATTCTGTATAGGGCAGGCAAAAAACGAATTACATTGATCGGCAAAAAGTGTTTGATGACTGACGTACCTTGAAGCAAAAGACTGTCGATAGTAATCAGATATAATATTTGTCCACAGGAGCTGGTTATTTACTTTGTTATGTGTTTGTTTTTGCGCAGAGTAGTAAACCTCATTTATTTCCAGATCCTAAGTGAATTGCTATGTGGTGCGCAAAAACATTTCAAGCTACCGGAAGCTGACCGGATTTTCCTGGTCCCTTGAAACAACTAATTACCCAAATGTGGCCTCGACGATATCTCTATTGTGGTGATGTTCTGAGCCAGTAAAAGTAGGTTTCGCCAGCAGTTTCTAAGTGCCAAAAGGATTTTTGGGTCTTACGTTCCATTTTGAGCGATAATACACGCACCGAAGAACCATCAGGTAGTCTTCAGTCTACTCTTGTAAACATCGGCAGTACACACATTACAACTAATTAAAAATGCCGGTTAAAATCTCGGCATCCATTATATTAGCTGAAAAGGCTACTTTCCGCTAACGAATAAAATAGCACACGAAAGAAGACGTTGGTCTTTTTGGATTTTACCTTCCGTCTGTAAAACATGGATAACACCCTACATCAAGGTAAATGAGTTTCTGGGGATCTGTTTAGCTCCGAATTCCATAAAATAAAATGGGCCAGTAGAAAACGATTTTTGATATTCTCAAGTTACAAGTGTTTAATCAATAATTAGTCAACTCTAGGTGTGTGGTTTTTCGCTTAAGTCCTCTCAAAACTTGTGTATCGCGGTCCAGTCACTCTCAAGTAAAGTCTGAAAGATGTTCAACCATATTCAACTCGACTTTAAGTGTACAACATGGTCACTAGGTAGTTCGACTTTGGCAGTGATGAAAAAGACGTATAACGTGAACTGTTTAAGATACCGACACCAACCAGGAAAATTTTCTTGTGTGGAAAAAATACCCTGTAAAAATGCAAGTATTCGTCGCTGACGCTTTCCCCATCCGTTTCCAAGATATTCCTCGCTGATTTTGACCTGGAAACCTACCGTGAATTAGCAACAAAAAAGTGCACAGAACAGAGTCCGATGGATTTTCTCCTTTGCGTGTTCCAAGATGTAAGCCGACCCATCAAGTGCAACAAAAAGAAACATCCAGTTAAGCGAAATTGCGTCCCGAGATTCTACATTGTATACATCACATTAGGAGCATCCAGTTAGGGTGAAAACTAAGTATATTAAATTTACCCAATTTTTAGAACTGTTTGGAAATGTGCTAATTCAATAAGTCTGATATAAAACGCGAAGAAAGGCACTGTTCCTCCATTTTTCCGAAAATTACAGAATTTTTTCGTGCGGTTTTGAGTGACGTCGAAATGTTGCATGCATGGTATAGCTGTGCAAAAAATCTTTAAATTTCCTTTCCTCTGACACAGCATTTGCTCTTGGTTAATCTTATTCAGTAGACTCGATTACGCTATTTTATATCAAGAACCCCCTACGTGATAACATTTTTCTGCGGAATATTTCCGGAAACACAGTCCATTGTAAACTGAGCTCGTCATTCAGTTGTGGTTACGGAATATTTCCGGAAACACAGTCCATTGTGAACTGCGTTCGTCATTCAGTTGTGGTTGGTACAATCAGAAAGAAAACATTAGTTGTTGGTGTTCTACTGGCCGATGGACAAATTGAAGGTATGCATTATATTGAGCATGTTGTTTGGCGTTCGATTGAAAAGCTGCTTCATTTCACAGAAGAATTATGGTGACTCCGCTCAAAATTTTTCTACTATCATGACGCTTTTGCCATCCAGATCCCAAAGGAACACTGGTAAACCAAACAATGCCATGAGGGACCATACGCTCGTTGTTTATAAAATAAAATAGCTATGGTGTTAAACCTGTCACAAAGATCATGATGATGAGACTACTCTTTGTCAAAAAAATTTAGCAGCTCCCAGATCCGGAATACACGCTGAACAATTTTTAACTCGCGCCTTTGTAAACAGTAATAAGTACTTCGCGATGAAACTAGTATATAAAAAGTCTGGTTCGAATATTCAACCCTACAAGATTTCTTTGGATACGGATCATTGTTTTTGTTACCCGTTTCCCATCCAGTTTCATTGTTTAAATTTTCAGCCAGCAAACACCGCCGTGCCGATGATAAAAGTGTCGTGAATGCAGTTTCGTTTACTGAATAGTTTGTATTGTTTCGAAAATCCCTGGAGTCTTGCATCGATCCGCATAGACCATCCGGATTGCATTTCTAGTAGTTTCATGAATTTTCCTATGTATAACGCTCGGGAGCGTTTTGTCCTACATTATTCCTTCTCTTTCTTAAGGTTGCTTCAAGCCAATGTACCTTCTTTAGCCCTTTGGGTAACTCGCGTAAAGAGGAATTCAGAACCCACTAGGCTCTCTTGTTAGGCAGCATCTTAAGCGAATTGCCTATTTTAACTAAGGCTTGGTTGCTGTGTTGCAGCCCTCTTTCACTTCTCCGTGGCATTATACCAAAAATTATTTAAAACATTTGCCAAGGAAAACTGATGGAGCTAGAGCACGTGAGTTTTTTCTCGGCTGTTTCCAATTCATTTAAACATGTTTCAAAAATAGAAAGTGATAAAATAAGTGGCATCGGTCGTTTATTATCATTCATCTGTCCACTCGACTTCCCCGTAAGAACATGTCTATTGTCGCCCTTATCATTGCTCACGACCTCTCATAATCATATTTTATGGACTCAATAAGTGTTTGTACTTCAGAAACGGCGGATAATACTGATGAGACATGCGAGTAGGTGCGCTTTACGTGTAACTCTGCTTCGCGTCTAATGGGAGGTAAGGTTTATTGCGGAACTGCTTTGTGGCGTTCGTTGACAATTGCGCGAGAGTCAATGAATATCCACGAAAGCTCAAGAAGAGGGAGTGAGGATGTTCAGTTTTTAAACATAAGGTGCATATGAGAGGTTTACTTTCCTGTCCAACAATCTGTAACTGTTCAGTTGCTGTTTGCCAATAAACAACTCATCAGAAAAGGGCTTTTCTCCTTTTACTGGTATGTGTACTCAAAGCATTCGTTAATCCAGAGCGATGAAATTCGAACCCAGTAGACTTTATAGACGCTTTTTACACTTGAAGTACCTCAAGCGTTACAAAAGCGTTTGCTGAAATGTGAGATGTGAATTATGTTTATCCCGGTTATTCCAGTATCAAATTTGAGTACTTGATTGAATGAGTGTACTTCGTCACTGGATTTTTGAGCCAACTATTGGTTTTGTTAAATATCTACTCTGAGTAGATAGAACAGGATAACTATTCGTGACAAGATTACAAACATCATTTAAAGTCAGTCTCAGAATTTACCAAATTAAGGATTTGAGTGGCTATACGTAATGTACTACTCATAAGGTTGCTGAAAATTCTTCGACAGCCCACGACCGGTTTCGCCCTTCTTGGGGCTCATCAGCTGGGTTCCAGGTGAGTCTCTCGCAAAAACCAAATTGATATGCAAACGAGTGTATTTCTCGAAAACAGTTCCGATTTGGGTTCAAGTAGGACATAAGGTTGACGGAAACTCGGGGACTGCGCCTACCTGATGAGCCCCAAGAAGGGCGAAACCGGTCGTGGGCTGTCGAAGAATTTTCAGCAACCTTCTGAGTAGTATTACGTATATACATGTATCGCGATATCTCGAATATCATAGCAACTGGAACATGAGGCGGCCTAGTGCGGCACATTCAGTTGCCTGAAAACATCACAAACGGGAGATTCAGCTGGGTTCCAGGTGGTCTCTCGCAGAAACCAAATTGATATGCAAATGAGTGTATTTCTCGATTAAAGTGGCTGATATAGAAACACTGTAAACCTAACAAAGGTCGGAGTAGATACAATATTATTTGCCCGTGTGGCTGACAAGGTGTGTTCCCTTTAAGAAATGTCACCTCGTGACAAAGACAAGTTAAGTCATTTCCCACGTGTAGTTCTTGTTCGAGGATCCAATGCGACGGATTATTATTTTACACCTTGCGTTTAAAAAATCGAGCCTGATGAATCGAAGGTTTGCTATCTGTGAGCCTTTAATAAAAGATTGTTCTACCTATTTAGCGCTGTAGATTTAACTACAGAGTCGGTACGGACTAAAAATATATAAATGTTGAAGCAACACTCCCCTTTAAAAACAGACCAACGGAAGAAACATCTCCGTCGAGCTGATAACGTGCGGGGGAATTTTTCTGCTACAGTCTCGTTTTAGGCGGGCAAATTTCACCGAAATGAAAGTGGGGAGACACACTCTGGACCAGTGAACTCATAACTTGCTTCGCAAGTCGAACCAGTAGGACAGAAATAGTATTTGTCATCAGTTCTATTTTTCTAGTGGATTACCACTTTATAGAGTCAAGGGCACACCAATGCTGATAGAAGGTTTCTCGTCTAGGCTAGAATACGAACGCAGCGCTACATCCTAGAGAGTGTCATCTTTTAAACACGGATTGTTGGGAAGAACCTGGACAGTGCCACGTACGGCAACTTGGTATGCGTCACTCACCAGTTACATGCTATTGACTTTCTTGCTGAATAAGTATGCACGGTCGTGGCAGAAATAATTGCATTGCAGTTTTATTTTTGCTTGGTTAGGTGATACATTCTCGTTCGGTATAAGAGACATGTGAACAATGTGTAATTTATTAGTATACTTGCTTTACAGGAAGACAATAAATGTTTCTTTTTTGCGAAAATTTAAGCGAACTTTTGTCGCACACTGGCAAAAGATGGTCAGGATAAAAAAGAAATTTTGTCATTCCGGTTGGAAAAGTACCGTTTTGGTTGTTCACCTGTTACTGGCAAACAGCCTCATTAGGGAGTGATTTCAATGTCCCTGAAGGGTGTCACTCATGAAAGTGCAACGAAATTGACATTCAGGCTTACAAAGTTAATTCATACTACAGTCCTCTGTGGGTCCTAAGTGACAGTTTATGATTTGTATAAACTGGAGTCTACCTCTTTAAACAAATTTCGATTATTGGGTACAGCTGACAGACTTTAAAGTGCAAAAATCAACCGCTCTTGAAACAAACGTGCCATTTATGGTCATCACTTGCCATGGGACCACGTGGAGAAACAAGACCGGATGGATGCGTCAGCATAAGACCACATCTTTCGTAATTGAGAATAATGGAAATAGGCAACGCTTCCAGCTGTGTACTATCCAGGTTGCTGTCAGGTCTGTATACAAGCCATGAGTTCCTGGTTGCGGTAAAATTCCGAATTCATTCTCTCCTGGTCCAACTCATTCGTCAAAATCAAGCCAGAATGCGTGTGACGTTGCGGAAATTAGTTTCAGATGTAGTCTTTATTAATTGTCTTGGTTTGGTTTACATTTTGTCATACAAGTTCTTTAAAAGAGAAGAGAATAGATACAAGTTGGTATGCTTTGCAAAGACTGTAAAACTGGACGCCAAACAAGCTCTGAAGTAGGGAATATCTGGAAGAGTGCTTTTGACCCCCGGATCTTGCTGGTTGTTTTTTTACCGTGTGGTACTTGCGAGACAGAAGATAACGTGAGATGCCCGAGTCCTAAATTCATCTTATCAAGCAAAAAACCATAGATAATAAAGGCCTCGGAAATTTATAGGGTGCCACTTGGATCCTACAGATCAATTTGTAGACACTTGACAAACCGTCACTGGAATAGTTTCCGTGTGTTTGAAACTTAGATGTTTTTTGAGTACTGAATAAACTGAGGCCTTAGAAATAGCCTATTAGGCAGATTTGAAGAGCTTTTGGGGTGTCCTGAGACCATAAAAACGAGTCTCCCCGCGGGGAGACCAAACTTCTTTGGGTAACAACAAAACATGGATTTACGCAACGCGCGATGTAACACAGTCGAGTAGGGTGCGTCCTCTGGATAATCGGACCAGCGTGATAACAGTTTATCTACCAATTTGAGGCTGCTGATTCTCTATTCTAGTCAGTAACAGCTCGACGACACTATTGTGCTACAAATGACAGTAGTGATGAGGATTTGGTCTCCAAGATACAAAAGGTTTATCCATCTTTGTATCGTCGCTGCACTAAGACGTGGTCTCCGGATACGGGTGCTGTAGACCGCTTGGTGTTACAAAGAACTTGGAGGAACTGCTGGATAACAGTGGTAATTGAAGCCGACGGGTGATACCAGTATCAACTGCAATGCTGCCATATTCACGCTGACTGGTGCCTAGGAACAAAATTCTGTGCATTTTCCACCAAGCTTATTCTTGTGAGTTCATACGTACACCACATTTTACGCTGTGCAAATCGCCTACAGACGAGGGTCTGCTGACCCAACTTATGTTAACCGTCGGATCCGCCTTGAAAGCCAGTCGTCTAGTTCCTTCTTCTAATAAACCGAGCAAAATGCTAATGAAGGCACAATATTTTTTGCAATATCTAAGACATCTTTCATCTTAGGCCCATCGGAGGCAGAATGAATGACATGCGACCTGCAATACAGTAGGGCATATTTTCATATGTTCGACTGGAGACAATGTACCCGGGTTATAGTGAACCGCGTCTCCTGATGCTTTCAATATCTAACAATGTTATTCGGTATCGTCCGTGAGAGGTGATATCGGGTAAACAGTTATATCAAGTAAACAGCGCCCAAATAAACGTTTTACATATTATCAACATTAACAAAACCAACTTACTGCACTTTTATGAACAAACTGTTGTCCGTCACTCATCTCTATAAACTCCTCACTCTTTAGAAAACTTTTTTTCTGTTCACTCTCCAAGCACTCGCAGTCAAACCACGATACCAGTCACCCTGTGGTTTGACGTTTATGAAATGATTGCAAATGAATCAGTGTGCACTCGAGGATAATGTAATCGGATCGGGTCTGTAAAGTTGCAGTAAAATGTTGAGCAAACGCCGTATACCACCAGCCTTTTCAATCATATTTTTCTAAACATATTTATTGTGTCAGAAATGACTGATCAAATCTATGCATCGTTTACATGTTTCCGCCCAATTTCGAAAACATGTTGTGTCTTCTAACGTCGAGTCAGTGAAGCAGCGACTTATTTAAGCCATTAGGATTTAAATTTTTGAAGCTAAGATGTTTTTATTTTAAATCGCAAGGATGTGCTGTTCAAACACAGCTTTCTCTTTTGCACAAGACACATTTTATTCATACTGTGTGTTTGTTTCCGTCCACCGCAAGTCTGAGTATAGAAGCCGGTTTACCAACGGGAGAATGACTCTAGGTTCAGAGATGTTTGAATAAATTCCCAGCAAGGGAGAAAAACTTGATTTTATCAATTATTCAGCCAGCGTATATTCAGACAACGCATAAGCTGGTATTAAAAAACGGAGATGAAACTGGGGTAGAATGTATCCCTTGAACAATCGTGTTTTTATGGTCTACATTTAATCTTGTATTTCCAAATTAAGACTGACACATGTGTCAACCATCTTTGCGCATATCAAAACCAATTTTCTGGAAGACTCAAATTGCGTCGTTTTCGATAACCGTCACATCAATTCAAGCTGGAAGGAAAGTTTCTTCCTCATAGTTCTTGAGTACGGTCGTCCCGCAACTGAAAAAATTTTTGAACGTAAGATTTGCACAATCCAATCCAACGTACTCCCTTCATCTTCCATAGGAGAACTAGTCGACAAAAATACCAAGTGATCCGTGGAGATAGAAAGCATCATATAAGTTAATTGGACTTTCATAAGTGTGTTTCGTTTTTTAGTAGAAAGTCTTCATTGACATTGTTCCAATAATCCTTACCACCACCAGGCGCGCTTAATCCGCTTGGGTAATCGCTTCAATCTTTCTGCTGCAGACAGTACACACAGAAAGAACAAGGTAAAATCAGGTTCCAAACTCTACAGGTGAAACGAGAACAGTTGGAGTCCCGAGTCCCCCTATGATAGTAAATTTTACCCTTAGCTCAAAGTCCGTGGCAAGTTTGAATATAACAAGGTGTACCAAACACACGCCCTGAGTACAGCAATTTCCCCCAATAGTTGTCAGTAGTTTCGGTACACCGGATGCGATTTCGCTCATATTTTCCAGTCAATTCATATTGAAAAGGGTCTCCATACTCGGATGTGTGAACAAATCACAATTTTGGGTTTACACTTTGGGAAACAAACGCTATTGGAGCAACCTGAATTATCACGTAATAGTATGAGGAAAAAATCACATTTAACATACAGGTTTGCTCTCGGAACATGACTTCCCGAATGGTTGACAGAGGCTGTTTTATTCCAATGCACCGAAATCTATTCCATTATGTTGGACAGAGCTTATTTAGTTGATCGATTTCAATGTATTCTCAAAGAGGGATTCAAATCGCAATACATTAATGCATCATATTAAATTTCGAAAACCTTTTGAACAAAAATGCACTACAAAAGCGTGGCCCAAAAAAGATAAGATAAACCCTAACCGAAGTTATGTTGGGCACGTGCATTACGCAAGCAATCGCTAACATATTTTACCGGTAGAACTTAAATGTGATCATAATTTTGCTTTGAAAACGCATTTCAGCATCGTTCCAATTCAACTTTGATAAGAAAACGAAACGTAACCGCAAAACGGAGGCATAACAATTCCCCTAGAGAAAATAAAATCCTACTTAATTTAAGCCTAGCTGTTTAGATTATTTACGACTCTATCAAAAACACTGATCACACATTACGAGGTTTGGAGAAATTCTAAAAAGTTTTAGTTGCGATTCAAGCAGGGTGCCAACGTAAACTTCCGTTATTGGATAAAACACATGATCTTATTGCACTCTGTGGAGAAATAGTTACCTTCATGAACCAGCTTGTACCCTGTGAACAAACTACTTAATTTTACTCATTTCAGCCTACAAACCATGAGTGACACAGAACCTAGGATAATAGAACCTCCATTTTTCAAGTGACAGAACATTTTCAATGGAGGCCTCGTACATCAAAAAATGAATCAGGCAAACAAATTCAGGAACACCTCCACGGAGAAGCTTGGTCTAAGAGATTTAGCAATCATTGCTTAGTGACTGGGACGGATCAGGAAATTTATAGGTTACAACATAGTTAAGAAGAATATAATGCGCATTAACTCAAATTTGCTCATTTGTGTATGTTTTTTTGATAGTCACTCTGTGTAGGCACATTTTCCAAATCGAATTTCGCAAACATCTCTCAGAATATAATTTGACATGACATCACAGTACATGTTGCACACGTCGAGGATGCCTAAAAATCTGACAGTAAATGGCAGCGTCTTGGCAACGAAAAATTAGCCAGTGGTCAATCATAGTTATTCCTCTCAGTATCCTCAAATAAAGCGCGTTTTTTTCGTATTCAAATGATTTTTGTTTGAATGGTTCTCTTCCTCTCCTTGCGCCGTTCTTCTCATGAGTCCACATCAAAGAGCGCAAATGCTGGACTCGATTAACCACCTTACTACGGCTCATCAATGATGCACATAATTGGCCATTTTGAGCCCGAGGCTTCTTACGTTCTAGCCTGGCGTGCTACTGCCAATCTACTACCACTCACTAAAAGCATCTGAATCGTCACAAGTGATCGGACAGTGTGAAGTACACAACAATTTTTCCAGGACTTCCATAGATCTTCCATAGATTGAATGCTATATCAAAATATATAGTCGGAGTATGTAACATTGGTTCATAAAATTCTGTCGTTAACATGGTATTTGGTCAAATCGGGACGAAAACTGATGTAAGCTCCGGTACATCAACTTTAGCGAACTTCAGTGGCTAAGCTAAGTCAACTTAACAATTTACGTACCCCATTAACTCACTGACATGCGATGAACAATAAAGCAATCAGAAAAAACCTACTACCAAGCTGGTTAGTGCACAGAGGTCCGAAATACACGGTCTTCTGATTCTCCGGGTTGGTATTTGAGATAGTGTGGCAACCTGTTCCGTAAAAAAAATTGGAATATTTTGATTGGCTTTGTCGGTCATCGCGGCCGTGCAACGCGGCAATTGAATCTACGACCCTTGTTTAGAACGGTAATAACCCTTCTCTGCAGGTTAAACACCCTGGCAGTATCTCTCGCCAAGTACAGCCATGAATTACACTAACGGAATAACCTACGCCCCCATCAACGGTGGTATATGGCAGCTGTAAGCAAACAAACAAATGGCAGCTGTATAAGCAAACGTATGCTACCGCTGACTTCTCCCATATTCTGTTGTTTCATCCTGACTCCAACCCTCTTTCACTTAACAGTCACCCTTCTACAGATCCTAACTGTGGTCATAAAGTAAAAGATTGCACGCCACCTTTTAACTCTACCTCTTTGCGTCCCATATTCAAAACTCCTTCTGTTGTCTTTATAGCTGCCTTTGAACAGATAGACCGGACCGTAGATCTTAAACATATTGTAGATACTGCACCAAGTGACAATTGCTGCATTTATGAACCTTGAACACAAAAATCCAGGTGTGCTGGTTGGATCTAATGTGCATTCACTTCCCCATCGCTGGTGACTACAAACTTCATTGGTCTTGCAGCCGTGCTGTTCTGGCACCAACCGCTATTAATGCACTTTCATTTTGCGAGCCGAGGTTTTCCAAATCTACTGTCTGATGTCCAGTCGGATAAGAACCGGAACATTTTGAGATTCTAACCGCTATTTTTTCATGACGTCTACTGAATTATTAGGTGAGTTTATTTCCTCGCTGTATGATGATATGGGCATCTCTTCAGACTTCTTCTGTGTGAAGTTGCGAACATTTCCTCATTTTCCCACGCTTTGTCACAGAATTTTCCCCCATGGGTGTATAACAGTCGAACAAATTTTGACTGCTGATGTGTTGCTGTCGACGGTGGATGCTGACGATGACAATAAGGAGAAGAAAGAACTTGAATATCAAGGCAACCAATTAATTCTCTAAATTGTTACTTCGTGATATTTGATGAGCTGATGATCAATCTGACCTTGTCCCTGAACAAATCAGTTTTGCGCACACGGAAGCAGATTAATCAATCTGATGCACTCAATTGGTTGAAACCGCGTCCTTAAGTGCTTCATCACGTTGGCCTGGCTTCCTGTGTCGACGTAGTAGGGGAAGGCCACTCTGTTAACCTATCTTTAAGGCTCCAGTTGAAAGATTCAAGACAGTGCTTGTCTACACATCTGTAAGATGCCACATTTACAAGAATTCAGTCCTACCTTATTGATTGCTTAGTTTTTGAGCAAAAGAATGTTTATTACCATTTTTTCAGGGAAAGCTTTGTGTAACTCTTACAGATACAACGACTCAGCTGGGTTATGAGTTAGGCGGCTTCGAAGTAATCAGATGGAGTGTAAAAGTCTTCTATCCGTCTTTGAAAGTCGGTTACGATGCTGAATTTATGACAGCCTTCGTTCAATTTGTATGACTTATCCCCATCCTAAAAGTGATCGCAAGATCTGCCGAGCTAGTGGATCCCATGGTAGGATACGTAAGAAAAGTTATGAGTGTTTTTTTGTTGCAAAGCGGATCATCTGCAGCTCCCATCAAAAGTGAAGTTGGTCTTAAAAAGTCTTTCTGCTATGTAGAGAGAGTAATGTTAACCGGACTGAATATTACTCGTCTACTGATCCATCTGACATCAAACAAGTCCCACGTCCAACGCAACGCTACTAAATTCATGACATTGGCAGAATTCATGTCGAAAATTCCGCGGTCAAAATCAGTGGATTCAGTTAAGAGGGCATCAGGTCTGGTTCTTTGAGAATATTTTCACTGCATCATCTCTGGTAGTCGCGAAGAAAGTGACTTTTGTCAGCAAGCTTCAACGTCCACCAAGGGTAAAAGCAACGGAAAAAATTGTAATGAGAAAGCTAAACGTTTGATCTGGAGAAAAAGAATGAAAGAAATAGGGAGGTAAACACCCAGGTGTTCTCAAGGGAATTTTCACCGCACCATGAAAACCTAATGACCAAATCCCAAATGACCAAATGACGAAATTTCATCTGTAAGGTTTCTTATACATCTGGAAAAGTTGGACGGGCAAAACGCTTGAACGTAGCTAGTTGAAAGATCCGTTCCCTAATACTACCTGACCACCTAACCACCCAATCAAAACCTATCTGAACTTCAAACCTTATTAATGTGTAACTTATATGGGCGGACACCTGGATTAAACTAAAAAAAACTAGCGGACCGCCAGGACAGATGAAAATTGGAGGACATGAACGGTTTTTTTATGTTTAAAGTGGACGGACATTTACTGAAGGAATATTTTCCACAGCTAATTAGTAAAGATTTGTGGAGGATTCAGCCTAATTCACAGGTGTTGGGAAATGTCACAAGCTCACCACTTTTGGGATAAACGGTCACTTATCGAGGATTTGCTTTTAATGAAACAGTGATGCAGTTCTGGTTCAAGTTTTTCCTCTCTTTTCGAAACTATTGGCATTAGAGCGAGATGCGGAATTGAGAACGAACTCAGGACAGTGACTGCATTAGCAAAAAGAGTGCTTTAAAAAACAGTCGTCTTTATATACTTTTTTCATGGCATTTTATTGACCAAGAATACTGTGAATAGGCTTTATCAAAACAAACTTTAAAAATAGACCAGTACCAACAAATAGGGTGGTGAAGCAAGTACGCCTTGCGGCCTATGCGGCTGAATGTTTGTGGCCAAGGTCTTTGCAGCAGCGTTCATGATTCCAAGAGTAAAGTACCCTCAGTACGGCAACTCTTCCAGATCAAAACACGTACTAGACGTGGCGAAGTGGCAAGACAGAATCCCGTAAGTAGCTGCCGGAAAACGACTATCTGTGGTTCAGGATACCAAGGTGAAATTTAATTAATTATAATTTTAATTTTTAATTGCTATTTTCATTACATTTAATTAAATTTAACTAAATTTATTTGGCTCGGACGCACTTCGGTTCTGCTCGTGCCGCCAAAAAGGAGACGACTCACGAATCTGACACTCAGAAACAAATTATACGTTTAGAATTTTGATCCGGGCGCTCCATTCTTTTCCTGTGATAAACGAGTCGGACTTAACAGGATTCTATACCAGAACCCAGTGCTTGCTATGCTTCATGTTGTCAAACGGTCATTAGTTTATGGCGCGAACGGGAAGCGGGTCAGAAAGATGGAAAGTTATCAATCGTTTCCTAGGAAGAAGCGTTACGGTTAATTTTTTTGGAGGATAAAGGTATTTTACTGAAGGCATTGACGCGCCATACAAGAACCACATTGTGAAAACAGTGCTGGTTCACATATTTTGTTGACAAGATGCAAGCAAGGGAAAGCGCATCAACTCAGTGTTATCATGCGTCCATGCTTGACACTCACACAGAGTTTTTGAATTCCAGTTTACACATTTCCTAATGTTTGACACACCTTCGATCCTACTTTGGGGCAATTTTAGCAGCGCGTTGGGTGGGGACACCAAACGTTCCTAATCCACACGAATTCCACACAAGTATGTTTCAAAACGCGCGATTCAGTATTCAGCTGACACCGATCGTTAGTTAAGGAAATTCCAACGAAGTCTGTGCCATGAGAGGCTGAAGAAAGGCATCACGTTTATGGTTCACATTTAGCGAACGGTTGCTCATTTGAGCACAGTTCCGCCAGCTTCAACTTAAACACTTAGGATAGATTAAATCAAAACAGACATCTACTGCTAATAATCACAACCCTGATCCAAAATCTACACTAGTCAATAAGTACTGAGTATTCCCCCACAAACATTGCAACAACGGCGATCTAGTTTGAAAAGAGCATTCGAGTTCCGGTGTACTTCTGCGTCAGCGGCTTGAGCGTCACATCAATCCCGTTTCCTCTCAAATCACGCGTAGTTTTGTAAGAGTATCTGGCAGATGCGCATCCGTCGAAAGATCTTTCAACAGTTTGGTCTTGTAGGATAGTTAATCGTATATTTTCTTCTTCTCTACAAACAACCTTTCCGATGCATTTAAAAGCTCCTTCAGTGTGGATTTTTCCGCTGAAGTGAGTCAAAAAACTCAACGTTTCGCAGAACCTTGCAAACTGGGTCGAATTCCCGTTAGTGTACCCACCGGTGTTTATCGGAACCAGAGGAACAAGCAAGTTCGACTCAGTTGGCTGGTCTGAATAGTTGACAACCTCTGGACTAATTGGATAAGATAGAAATAAGCATAACTGAATATGAAATTTAGACAAGAAGACAATTGTGTTGAAACTGAATTCTGATGTTGCCAGTGATAGGTATTTGATGTCAGCTGTATATAGCCTCCACAATGTAAGTAAACTCATGCTATATCTTTGTTGCCGGCTTGGAGTGTAACCGGCATTCCAGTGAGTTTAGTCTTTCATGCGTGAATATTTGGTAGAAAGTCCAAACAAAGCATTTTTAGTCAAACACAAACGGGACTTCTGGAACAAAAAGCCCTGCTCCAAGTTTCGTCATCCTGAGGTTTTGGGAGCAAATTCTTGGCCTTGGAAACCATGCTTATGACTTCTCCAGCGACGTGAAATTATGCGATCACGTAGACAATGTTGATAAAAAATAAACTGTGGCAGCATGAGCGGTGCTCGGATAAAGGCGACAAATTAAACGAACAATTAACGAAATCCTCGGACTGACGTAAAAACTCCAGTATGCATCGTCCTTTTCATGTTCGTAAAAGCACCCATGATTGGTTGTTCGACAATCAGGGTCAACTAAGCGTGAAAAATGTTTTCATATACTAATTCACAAATCAAATTATTCGAAATTTTACTAGTCTTTTTTTAAGGTATTTAATACGAATTTGACTAACTTATGTGATCCTTTGACATTGTTTATTCGTTCCAGATTCCAAATATTTACTCCTCCTACATACTGCTGATTGTCATAGCTCGGTGGAATTATAACCTATCTAAGCCCATATTCACATACGCCATAATGGAACATATTCTGGTTTTTGTCTTTTTGTCTCACATTGTTCACAAAAGTCTTTCAGACTTCATCGTTTTTACGGAAATCAGCATTTTGTACTCGTGACTCCGGTAAAAAAATCTCTCGGTGCACTTAGTTTTCCGGGTTTAACTTCCACTGTAATTAGAAACGCAGACGTCGCACATGTTGCAGCCGTTGTTTGTGTTGGCTGCGTTGTTACATTGCTTCAGCCGTAATCCGGATCGTTGGCCTTTATAACATCCACTTATCTGTCTCGTCATTTTTTACCTGGTGAACGCGTTTACCAACGACTGCAGTGATCTAATGTTGCCGTATCTGGAGTGCTGAACACGAGTGTCACAAGAAAACCTGCCGAAATTTCGGTGCCAAAATACAGTTTGTTTGCAACTTTGGAAATTTTGGATAAAAAAGAATATAGTAATAAGGTAAATTACATTTGAAAGCGTGCAGTCATTATGTTGCTGCAGACAACGTCTCAAGTTTACTAGCTTTGGTTGCGATCGTGATCAGAATAGCTTAACACAGACCACATTCGGTTGACTTAGTGCAGTTGTAAACGTTTCTTGAGAATAATTTAGTAAAACAACAGTCATGGGGCGAAACGAAAGTGTTCACCTAGCCTTTACGAAATGGTGGGGATTGAGAGATTTTAGAAGAAAACAGTGGTAAACTGGAGTTGCTTTTTTGCAACAAGTTGTTAAGGGCTACACTGTTAGTTCATTGACCTTGAGGTTACAATTATTTGAAGGAAAGAGTCCAAATGACACGACATGGTAAAAAAGGTTCTGAAGGAATTCCTCTCTATGCAGATCACGAGGCCTTTCGTCGATCTTTCTGCCGAAAATTTCCCAACCAACCAGTGGTTTTTGATAACAGTACGGAATTTCGACAAGTATTCGGGTGATCGTCAAGAGTTTGTGTGAGCAGCAAGGCCTTTTAGATCAACCCATGAAGGTGTAATACCATAATTGTACACACTGTTGAGGCTACTTTTAAGCGCACCTACTGTTGATAGTCTGCCTTATGGATGCATATTTTTTCAACGCTAAACAGACTCAGCTTGTTTGATACCATAGTGGCTTTGAGTTTAACCATTTATATTGGAACTACGTGCCTTAAACGCACTTGTTAGTTCGTGCAGTCAACGAACTAAATATTTTCGTAATTATTCTAGGTTACTCGGTCTGTTAGTGAAGTCAAGGTCAGCTAACGACAACCACACCAACGCCACTCTAATGCATTAATTTCGGCGTCCTGTTGAAAGGAAAAAGGCCTTCGCTGCGGAGTTGTCTATTTGAGAATGCCAACTCAACAGTTACAGACTATTGAACAGGGGAGCAAAACTCTCATATGCATCTCGATTACAAAACTGAATATCCACCGTCTCCTTGAACGCGTCTTCTCGAACTTTTCTGGATATTCATTGACTGTTACTCAAATGCAGGCAAATGTTACAAAGAGACTCCACAAATTCCGTAACAGATCTCACTGTTCAAGAGACGCAAAGCGCATTTACGAGAAGACGTGCTACTCACATGCCTCATCAGTAGTATCCACCGTTACACTATGGGTATGTCATTTTAGGTTTTTGACTGTAAAATAGAACAGATTGAAAGATTCGTTTTAAACTGTCTACTATAAAACACGAGTGAGTGGGCTCCAGACAGCATCATTTGTCTAATACGGACTTCATCTGAGAATTCCAGACTGAGCGTCATGGGATCTCTGTTGACAGCGTCTATCATGTCGAGAAAAATCAGTAACTTGTAAAATTACTACCTAGCGGTTCGGGGAGGTGGAATCACTCCCCGACTGTGTACCGCCGTGAGTGACAAAGAAGTCCATTGGTTTCTTTGCTAACCCAATATGTGGAAAGTAAAGCAAAGCTTGAGCCTTTTTAGTACGAGAGATCCGTGTTTGAGAATGGCTGACAATCGTCTGCTGCATTGACCTATTCTATGACAAAATCAAACTTGCAATTTATGTAACGATATGTTTTTTCGGGACTTGACAAGGTTCTTAACTCTGTTTTGTCCGAATTCAAACAAAAATATGCGAAGTTCATCTACAAAATTGACTACAAGGTCTCACCAGTTATGGCAATCCAAGTGCACATCTTAGCTTTAACTAGGACGATGAACATCACGAACTCGGTCGTGTATCTTCGTGTGTTCAACAGACACTCTCTCACACTATACCGACTGCCCAGTCAAGATATTTCAACAAGGCAACGTGGCCACGTTACGTCATGAGTCGGCATTAAATGATTTTGTTGATATTTGTGGCCCAGCAGGTAAACTGACATCTGAGCTTATTTTTAATTCGGCTTCTTATGATCTTGTAATCTTGTAAGCTGAAGGAAGAGAACTTCCGAGAGTTTCCGTTTGTCAAAATGTCTTGCATGATTCTTTCATCTGTTTTGGAGTCAAACTAGAGCGACACTACTGTTGTCAATCAAAATGGGATATCTGAGACTTGAGTCTTTCATTTTGTTCCATTTGAATGAAAATCCGCCATGAATACCCCCGTGGTTCCTCAAGGTGATTTCATTTTGACCTTATTCAACCCTAAACCACTATAAGCTATTTGTCTTTCTTTTTCAGTTTGCCTCTTTACCAGGCCATCATTCAACTTGAAAGTGAGCACTTGAATTTTCTCGGATAAGGTGAGTAACAACTGAAAAACTGTACCCTGTAAGATGCTTCAGTCAAGACGGGCGTCGAAGGACATATTCGAAGAACATGCATGTTGTTTTACACCTAACCTGCTTACCACAGATATTTTTCTCTCATTTTTGGAGAGGGAGAAGATAATGGTAGATAGCCACTCAAAAGGTGGTTACAGAACACCTATGCTGATCCACTCACTGCCAGAGTAGACGAAATGTTGTTACACTGTTCAGATGTATGGAGTTGCTTAGCGATAGACAGCAAGTGATGCATGACTGGTTGTAGATGTTCCGTGGTATACTGGATTATTTAGAGCTATCAAGGACTAGATTAGTGATCTTACTGAAGAGTTTGGGGCAGCTGTCTTGTGCATACGCGTTACAAAGCCTGACGTTTTCCAATGTATTTGATCAATACGGACAGCTAAGAACAATTCATTTAGTCAGTGCTTGAGTTTTTGTAGACGTTGCGGGGTTCTAGCAAACACAGTCCCTGAATTTTGCAATTCCCATCATGATTAGGGCAGATTTGCTTCTAAGGGCAGAAGTGTAGAGTTTGACTGTATTATAAAAGCGCTGTTCGTTTTGGGAGGCAACGTCTGCGTACTCGAGGATGTGAGCATGGAAAAGTCGGTTCAGCAACAGGTCTTATCCTCAAGTTTTGAATAAGACTTCATCATTAGGGAAGAGGGATGGACTATGGAATATACTAGCAAAAGCGGGTTTCAGTAACCAGACTTCCTCACCAACCTGGCTAAGGCTACATAAATAAGTTAGTACTTTTCTTTGTTTCACAAATAAAGTGAACCATTTCGAACAATTTTTTATCCATATTCTGAAATTCCATTCATCAGAGAAAGGCACCGTGACCTTAGTTAGCTTTTCACTTTTTCATAAGTGCTTGCGGAGATGTTGAGCATTTGACCATTTTAAGGGTAAAATTTCTAGTACTGACAACATTATGTCGTATTTATCTCGCAGTTTGTCATCCGCCGGCCGCATCACAGTTCCTCGACGCCATAGTGCATGCGTCAGTGTTTTTTCAGATGAACAGTCAAGGTCAGAGCATATGTGTCACGAATAAACCGATAGGCTTACAACATCGATGAACATGTGGGTACCTCAATATGGTTTATATGGCTTGCAACTGTGGCGACCACAGCAGGCAGAGACCTACGCCGTACTCAGAGTGGATAACTATACTACAGCTTATTATATCCTGCCGTACAACGTTATCGTGAAAGACGTGCAGTTAGATATGAGTACGTATACATAAATGTACCAGTATATAGGCATACATATGCACATATATATTTACAGTTATATACATATATACATATACACATATACACATACATATATGCACATATATAGATATATACATATGTGGGCCTATATGTAAGCCTATAGATATATATATTTATAAGCATACATTTACGTATGGATATGCACACATGCATAGATACACCATACATATGCGTGTACATTGCACTCGAACGTTACATTATGTTACGTTTCCTATTGAAAATACAAACATGTGATTACCTAAGTGGAACAACAGCCACGACAGGATATGAGATAAGATGGTAGAACAGAAATCGTCTAATTAAAACGATTCCATCTAAGAGCTACTGATCACAATGTCCAGATAAACCTACTGCCTAGTTACGATTTTGTGGCCCTCTAAATTGCTCCGTGACTGATGAATGGTTAAGACAGCGCACTGACCAACAATGTCCCTTGAGAAACGGAAGCCTCTTTCGATATCAGGCTTAGCGTTACTCAACCGAAAAGAGTTCAAAGGTGGGTGAGTGTCCTGGGGTGTGCCATCTTTTTGCATTATTTTGTAAACGTTTTGGTAATGCTTTCACCTAACGTCACAAAATTTCTAAGGACATCCGGAAGTGGCTAGACACAAAGTTGTTTGACAGGTTTCAACATTAAACTATGTGAGTAGTACGCACTATTACACCCCTCCAACTTATGAGAATGTTTTTTAGTATTAGGAATCTAATTTAGGAAACCAAGTGGCTTCTAAATCCACAAGAAACCCAAATTATATCTTGCACCTCGGTGTGGTGAACAGAACGTAAACAACCCGCACTCTGTGGCCACAAAACGCGGAGTATGCATTTATGAGCACAGCAAACTGGTAAAGCAAAGTTTCCGTTGATTTGTCCCATAAGGATACTTGATAATTCTGAAAGTGTTATACGTGCACTGCCGATCTAAAACTTTCTGACCTAGTCCGATCCCTTCAGGTCGTCCCAGAAGCGCATTGGTGAAGAAATATGCGGGTTTCATGGTTGGGCACGATTCAGTTAAGCTACACTGTCCATCACACAAAACAAGGTGCTTGAAACGAATTCAGTATATTGCATGCAGAACCACTTATGAGTTAGCAGTCAAAACAAAAGTAAAACCCAGCAAGCAAAATCAGGGATTTTGGGTATTTCAAGGTTCTATGGTACAGCGTAGATTCATTTATTCCAGGAGGCAAACTGAATATCTTATTCAAGAAATTGCTTTATTGCTGTTGCTGGGTTATACATGTTACTCCCGAAAATTGGCCAGAGAGACCGAAGATCCCGTTTCGTGCAAAGACATGTCTTAAGCATCCGTTTATTTTCATCAGTATGTCTATGTGTTAAGTGTCCAAGTAGATAACGCGAACAAACGGGGAAAATAGCTTAGGCGTAGAGGAAAAATGGAGATTCGACTCAACGACAATATGCTCTGGAGATATAAGAAGGGTAAACTTAAACTGTGGAGAAGCAACAGCTGGTTCAAACGTATTCCAGGTTACTCTTCTCAAGCACAACTAACAGTTGTTCGAACACCAGTTTATCACGGCTTTTTGTTCATCCATATACCCAGTCGCCGAAAAAGGAATACCGCTGCCATTCTCAGACATAAAGATGGGACGTATGAACCCTGGAACAGCTCGTCGATGGAGTGGGGAGTGACCCCTAGTTGACGGCGTTTGACCTTGTGTTATCTTTTTTTCGATATCTTTATTCGGTCAGCAAAAATTCAGTCTAAGCCTGTGCTTAGGCACCAGCAGCTAACGGTCTTATAATGTGCGGGTTTGAAGAGTCAGAACTAATAGCTTTAGTGGACAGCTGAAAGCATTTGTTGTTTTCGATAAATACACTCATTTTCAAATCAATTTGGTTTTTGCGAGAGACTCACCTGGAGCCCAGTGAATCTCTCATTCCAGGCAACTGAATGTGCTGCACTAGGCCGCCTCATGTTTCAGTTGCTATGAAATTCGAAATATCGTGATACATGCATATACGTAGTACACTACTCATAAGGCTGCTGAAAATTCTCCGACACCTCACGACCGGTTTAGCCCTTCCAGTTGGGGTTCATCAAGTAGGCGCCGTCCCCGAATTTCCGTCAAACATATGTTCTACTTGAACCCAAATTGGACTTATTTCGAGAAATACACTCATTTGCAAATCAATTTGGTTTTTGCGAGAGACTCACCTGGAGCCCAGTGAATCTCTCATTTGTGATGTTTCCAGGCGCCTGATTGTGCCGCCTCATGTTCCAATTGCTACGATATTCGAGATATCACGATACATGTATATACGTAATGCTGTCGAAAAATTTTCAGCAACCTTCTGAGTAGTGCATTACGTATGTACACATATTGTGCTATATGACTTAATCTAGACAAAAAGTTTAGACGAGTTATTGTCTTGACGTTTTACTTAATGCAAAAACCATTTTCTTTGTATTATCAGTTCAGGAGAGAAATCAGGTATGACCAGCTGTCTTCTGGTCATATGGTAGTATACGTGAATCTGCAAGGAAGTTGTCTTCTGAGAAGTGCCCGTTGGTAGACAGATACGAATAAAAAGGTCAAAAAAGTTGTGGAGGTAGCTAGTGCAATATGCGAAAAACCTCGGAAGTTAAAAAACTTTATTAGCAATAGTAGGGTATACATAACCGGTGCGGTTTCAAAAGTTGGCAAAAAATCATTCTTGGTGGTTCACTTTTAGTGCTACAAACGTTTCTGGAACTGAATATTAACAATTGTGATTAAAATGGTCGCACATATTTTGTTTCGTGATTCTGTTGTTAATTTTCTAGATCACCATTAAATATGGATGCTTTATAACTTACTGGTGCGTACAAGTATGTATCATTACAGGGTAGATATTGCACGGTACAATCAGACGGACGGTGGTATAGAACGTCAACACCAACAGTTGAGGGCATTTACAGTACACTGATTGCAAGACAAGACATAGTTACTGAAATATTCCACGTAGCAAGACGTGCTAGATGACAGCCACTTCGAAGGTGAATCTAGTGGTGAAAGACATTGATTATGGTGGGCAGTGAAAATAGGGACAAAAGCTAGAGCTGGGCTGATCTGTGACTGAATGAATCTCACTATCAATTATTACGGTTTTCAGTTTTTATCACTTTGAAATATCCAAACTAAACGGAACATTTTTTCGTAATACCTGTCCAGGTAACCTGAAAAAATGTGCACAAAAGCAAGTCAACGGTTTCTCGTAACCAGAGCTGTCTGAGCTTAAAATTCTGTTGGGTGATTCCGGGCGTACGGAGAGCTGTTGTTCATGATAAGTTAACTCATTACTAAGGACTAAAAGCCCAAAAGCATCGACAGTTTCTTCTCAAGAAACGAGCACAAGTGGAATGCAAACGAACTAGGACAACTTTAGATTGCAAATTTGCTAGCGGGTTGCATGATTAAATGTTCATTTAATCCACCGGAAAGTTCGGAATTGTGCAACGTGGATGACTTGTAGTCTTAATGAAACAAAAAACGCAGTTTCAAGAAGTTTCAGGTAGGTTTCAGCAAGCTTCACCGCCTTTCTGCTATAGCAGTCTTAACATCAGCCGATTGTATTCAGCATTAACATATTTTTCACACATTCTGACCAAACCTGCGCTCCTGAAACCCTATGACCAACTTGTAACATACCACAATCAGGGTATTCCTACTTCCAAAAATAGCTACCAAAAGTACGCGCGCATCCAAGATACCCAAAATGTTTCCGGTTCCGTCCACGTTGCTGTTTCTCTGTTGCGTTTCAACAAAACTGGTTAAGATATTCATATTGATTGAAGGAACCAAACTATATAAAGCTTTTGTCTGACAGTTTGGTTTGACACTGGCGACAAGTTTGCTGGTTTTGTTACTTTAATTCATCGGTGACTGAAATTACAGCGCAGAATTTTGGGGTGACTTGAGTCCCGATAAAATTATCCACTTAAAAAACGTAAAAGGAGATGTCATTATCCCGGAGAGGAGCAAAAACCAGCACTCCTGGTAATGTTCCAATAGAAGGTTACTTTCAATCGCTCCATAAAATTCAAGAATTTTTTTCGCAAAAATGATTCCAACTCCATACGGCTCAAAGATCATATGGCGTTTGAAATGCCTAAAGTTTGTGACGTCACCTTGCGCACAGGTGAGTTCTGACCCTTAATTAATTAATTAATTAATGTAGCTGAGAGCTACCCCCGCCTCGTATAAAATAACACCCATCTAGAGTTTTATTTCCCAGCGATGCGCCTTTCCCCGTCGACTCAAACATCAGTAGTCATGGTTCAACTTTTGGTCACAAGATACAAAAATACGTTCGAACCCTATGAATTTACGGGGAACAGAGCTGTCCAGCAAAGAAAATAGAATGAGCTATATCCCAAAAAATCTAGTTCTTCTAGGTAAAACAATCGAAAACATGGTATTTAGTGCATCGTTTCTAACTAAATAAACAAACCTGAGTGTCAAGTCAACAACTTGGCCAACCAAGCACATCTTTTAAATCTTACCCGACAAAAGCCAACCGCAAAAGGACGAACAGCCATCTTATGATTATCTAGATCAATAGACGGTAGCATGCACACCAGTGAGATTGGCTCCGGAGTATCCAGACTTTTACAAGAAGAATCACGTCAACTCAAGTTATGAGTGCGAAAGTATTCCACAGTGCTCAGGTTACCTGAAAAAGCCTCTGTCTCACGTTGTCACGTCATACAGTGCTATATTGAACGTCCCGCTAGTGAGGAGTTTCAGTGGGAAACAATGCTTCCTTTGACTGACGGAGCACGGCATGCGTATTGCATGCTAAAGCTACCTTAAGCCCACTAGGTTTGTTTAACTCTCCCGCGATTTGGTGTCTTAACCAGACACTGACTGACGCATACTTTTGCTACGGACGTATCGCAGTCACTCAATTCCATCTAAAGGCGCAAGCACTCCATTGCATGGATACCGAAAGCAACTTGACCTAGTCAATTTAGGTTGTACAGAACTCCTCTTTGGCGATTGGGACGTCACATTCCACTTGGGGTGCGGTTTATGAAGGATTAGGCAATGCTTATGGTGGAAAATATTTTCAACAAAACCTTAATATTCGGAAGTAAATTTTTGAGTGTTAATTACCTAAAAGGTAACTTTTTGCTGGATGTGACCAAAGGTTACCAGAACTGAACAAGTAAAAAACAACAGGTGACGATGACGTACGCCTTTCAAACCATCGGGTAACTCCAGAAGTTTGTGTTGGTGGGACAGCCTAAAGGTATGTTCTAATACGTCACTTTAAGTTACCTACAATCCATACCATATCTATGTATATCGGAGGGCGAATTCAGTCGCAGGCAATCCAATATTGTTTTCAACTCGGAATGTTGTTTTGTGTGCAAATATTTCACAAACCATTTTATTGCTTTTGGACCGCAGAAATTAGAAAATACAGCAGCAGCAACGCCGAGATGTCCCTTCCCTTTGCTCGGGGAATTACTGTGCTTTCAAATAAAACTATAATTTATATACGTAATGTACTACTCATAAGGTTGCTGAAAATACGTCAACAGCCCACGACCGGTTTTGCCCTTCTTGGGGCTCATCAGGTAGGCGCAGTCCCCGAGTTTCCGTCAACCTCATGTTCTAGTTGAACCCAAATTGGACTCTTTTTCGAGAAATACACTAATTTGCAAAAACCAAATTGATTTGCAAATGAGTGTATTTCTCGAAAAACTTTAATTTCTTTCGTATAATCTAAATGTGTTGGTGTATAAGTAGGGGATCTCAAAAATTTCAAGAGTTAACCGTTTCTGGCAAAATGTACTGAAACAGTAAGACCGCAGTGCAAGTATTTGTAGCATACACTTGTAATAGTACTTGTCGGTGGTCTGGTATTCCACACGCTGTGGCAACCAGATAACTGCGTCTACATTACTACGTGTATTCCTGTAGGAACGGCCGATTTGGGTAAGCTGGTCAAGACTGTTCGAAGTACTGAAAAATTGAAAAATTTAGCAAACCACTTTTTTTGGTTGGAGCCGATTTGAATTTATCTGGAGGTGTGTAACGACAACCATTTTGTTACTGGCCGGTATTTTCTAGCCAGCAGGCATGCTCAAACGAGTGATTCCATTGGCGTGCCCGCTACACACCAAACCTGTAAATCCTGCATAACATAATTTAGCTAAGATGTTGGAATGTTGGGCAGTGTTCGTTTAGACCGTACGACAGTAGTAAGGTAATATTTCATATTATCAAAAAGATATGTATCATCGCCAACATCAGATTTCAATTTTCATAGTTAGGTATCATTTCTATCATGTACCGTTTTGGTCGTTGGCTAGAGAGCTCCCTAACAACGCACCGATGATGTCACCTCGATTGGTGAGGAAACAATTGCAATCAAATTGCCCAGCTCAGCGAACAAACCAACGACCAACTACGCTACCTGACCTGCCAACATTTTCCTCTATGTACTGTTTTGCCAACTGTACTGAGTTCTGGGGTTGTTGACTATTCGGTACCATCACCTCAGTCGAATTAATAAACTCATCTCGTCTCGTTCAGGCAGGCACCAGTGGGCACACTAACAGCTATCTGGATTTTACCAAGATTGTAAGATGGAAATATACGGTTGGTTGTCGTCCCAGAACGATGTGTCGTCAGACTGATCTCTGAATTGGGGCCATTATTATGAGTGTGAGATTATCTGGGTAAAAATATTTTACCCTAAGTAGTTCAGTGGAAGTTTGTGGAATTCCGGCCACCAATTGGCCGCTCAATGTAAACGTGACGCTCATCATTTCGTCTGACTCTCATGGCAAAAAATTAAGGTAAAATTTCTGTAGACATCGACCAGTGTCAGCGGATTGGTAACTGTTGCATAACGATACACATATGTATGGGTAATTTAAAGGGATTTCAACCATTTGGTGTTCTTGTAAACTGTATTGCCAGAATTATCCCACAGTAAGATCGAAAGTGTGCCAAACATCAATGACGGGCGTGTTTGTACGACAACAGCATTCTGCTTCTTTTTCTCTTATGTGCATCCTGTCACAAACCCGGGGCTTTTTCAAGTGACATCCCCTTATGTACATGTACAAAAGTGGGGTAAACATTGTACTACTTCATAGCAATCTAGATTCATCAGTACGGCGCATTTCACTAATCTTTTGGGAGGAACGAGCCTTTGACATTTTGGTTGATAAATGGGCATCACACTTTCAGACGGCGAATGTAAGATCTGCAGTTTGGATAACAAACATTCACACACAATACTAGTTGTATTTGGCCACGTACCAAAAGTCAACTAAGCTCAAGTTGGCTAGTTGAGTATCAAGTTTTAAAATAATTGACCTTGACAACAAAGCTATCGGGTTTTGTATATTTATAGAATTTGGAGCTACATCATTCTCGTCAGTATTTCCATCTATTTGTCGAACGGACTCACCAGAATAATTGTGTTGTAAGACTACCGCTTAAACGATTGGTGGGTGGATGAAAAATGCACTAAGCACAATAATCTCCTAAATCATTAAGGCTTTCGAATAGCAACCACACTAAGCTACTCAAGAAGGCAGCCAATCTACTCAGATGATTCAAGATTTGGTCTTCTCACGTGCGTATTCTTTAAAATAGGGGATAAATTTCCCCACTGATTAAGTATTTCTCTTGTTTTATTGTACCTCATTTAATGCGCCTAGTTGTTTGATGCTCTAGTTTATAGTAATACTAATGACGGTAATCTTTTTAGCTGTAACTTTATTTTAGTGCCTTGCTGCTATGCCACCCGAAGAAAGAACGAAGGTTCAGATGTGACCGGATCGTCTGAGCTTAAACAGCAGCAGCCGAGGTGCAGAGGTTGGGTTTGAACCACAAACCTTCCGGTCACTAAGTTCGAGTCTTAACTAATGAGTTGGCTTGAGCTCATTTTAATCCGGTCACTAAGTTCGAGTCTTAACTAATTAGTTGGCTTGAGCTCATTTATACGAGTTCCTTTCCACATTTACTTTGAACGGCCCAAAGAATAAGTGTAGTCCCTTTATAGAAAAAACTCTCCAGCGAAAATTTGTCAAAAGCTGTTGGTTCATTACAAATGATGTATCCCACTAGTGTGACATTCAGTTAGAAGAACAAGTATCGTTCTTGAGCGAATTTCATGTAACCTCCTCAGCGACAGAACTTTACTACTTTTTCTTTTAGGTGTTGCTGGTGCAACCCGCCTTCCCGGATGAGGTCCTGTCGACCCATCGTGCACTTAGGTGGAGACCTTTCAAGAAATGGTTGTTTATCAATGGCAGTTGCGTTCGTTCTGTTTGATTATCTGAATGAGCGCTTGAAACCTAACTTGTGGTGGTGATAATTTATGAAATCCGTTTTGCCAGAAAACTAATGTCTACCGCCTGGTTGCAAGGTCTTTGTGTGGAAGTCGTCTGACGAAATGCACAATGGCTAAAAGTTTGTCAATTTAACTTCCTTCATCAGTTCATTGTTTCGTCTAAGAAAGCTGACTTCATCATCTTGGTGAATTGGGTAACTAGCTGACGAAGAACATACCATCCTTCTGCTTCCGTTCTTATCATGCGTACTACTCTGCCGCTCTGCCGAGCTAAAATATGGACATTCCCAAAATAAATACTTCCCCTAAAACGCCGTTTACTTCTGAATGATCAATGAGCATATGTCCAACAATGATGAGCCGTAGTTTGACGTTCCTGATAGAAAGTAATCCTGGAATAGCAAGGTGTTCCTGTTTGGAGTATAATAGAGCATGTGCTAGAATATGTAAGCCCCGACACGTGGGTCTTTTGAGGTTCACTACACAGTATTCTTGTAAACGGTCTATTGCTATGGTTCGATCTCGTCTGGTTAGATAAAACACCGTCAGAATTGGCAACGAACCTTGTAGAAATTTTCGTTTGAATAAAGACTAAGTCAGTATAGTTATATGTTCCACAGAACCCCAAATAAAGTTGTACGATATATAAAATGGTTCGTAAATGATGCAAACAGCTGGTCTTTGAGCAACGGGCTACCAAATGAGTGAATCGTTCCAAATGATTCAAAGGCCCGTGAGTGCCACTGCTGGGTAGCGTGGATAATACATATTGATTTTAATTAAGCACCAGGAATTTTCAAAACAGCGCCGAATCTCCCTTTTGCAGATTCTGGCAACTTTACTACTCATGACTTTAACGTTTTGCTGTTTCACTCAAAACGCAATTAACTGTCTTCCTAAATCAATTAACTATTATGGGAAGATCGCACAGTAGGTTTTATCTGAAAAAATAACCAAGAGCTTATCAGAGTTATAACTAGCTTGATAAAAATGGCGCCTTGGCAGCTCTTTAACAAAAGACCTAAAGCGGACACACCCCTTTTGTTGTCATGAGATGAAAAACAGGCGTCTGGAAAATGGCATTTTAGAATTAGCTCTTTAAGAGTTGGTAAACTGTTATTCTGTATTGAACTACAACGGAAGTGGTACAACTGTAACTACGGTAAACCGAAGAATTATTTTTTGCTTGATTGTTAGTCTGTTCGCCGAGCTTGGCAGTTGGATTGCAAACGTTTCATCACCAATCGAGGTGACATCATCAGTGCGCACTGATGATGTCACCTCGATTGGTGATGAAACGTTTGCAATCCAACTGCCAAGCTCGGCGAACAGACCAACAATCAATCAGCGCACCCGAGCTACCTATATTCCACAACAATGCCAATTATTTTTTGCTTATTGGCTTACCGTTCACCTATTGTGGGTACTTTGAAATATGGCTTACTGTGTTGTACATAGATATGACGGTGATTCAACTATGGCCTTGTTAGCTTGAAACTCCGCTTCTCAAGACAATTTGGAAAGTTATCTTTTAAGTACTTGTAAGTCCCACTGGCCGGCGCTCGTTCCAAAACAAATGCACAAAAACGTAGAGATTCACCTCAATGATTGAACCGCAAAGATCAAATCGTTAAAAATTCCCTTGGATTGCATCGACCAAACCAGTAGTGCTTTATCTTTTAGATAATTCTTCACGGTAAATTGTTGATTGTTATCAATCATCTCCAACCTGTAATCATTGGTTAAATACCCAGGCGAACGCAAGCAAAGGTCCAAGTTGGCGCACCAGTAAATGTGCTAAGTTTGATAAAATGCGGTAACAGTAATGACAGCAACGGTTAGGCAATATATTAAAGGGGAACCCGAAGGAAATCAACTCTACATCGAAGTATAATTTGGTGTGTGTGACACTTTAAAGTGCCAAGTAAGAAACGGTGAAGAAACAACATACCTTTTCTGCCCAGAACGTCAGTGGATAAACCGTAGTGAACAACAGTAAACGATAAGTTAATAAATCTACCTATTGACAAACTTTCGCGTTTTGTTTTCAGTGGCTTGAAAAGAATACGTGTAAAATGAAACCCATAGGATGGAGCGCGAAACATTTGGCAACTCACTCATTATCGTCCAGATACATGAATCCTTAAAAGAATGATCCATCACTGAGCTTCTCGATTTCTTTGCATTACTAAGATCATAAAATAACTTTCAGTAGTCTTGTAAATAACGATGAGGTTACGGTTATTGATGCCAAATGAGCGAACGTTAGGCAGCCAATAAACGCAAGGTAAGTGAGCGGGAAACTTGGAACATCAGCATTGACGGCTGAAAAGGTAACTGACTGAGAGCACAGCCTAACAAATGCAACCAATTATTTTGGCCGCACGTGACAAATAGAACCTTGACAATGCACGTGACCCTACTCAAAAGTTGATAAAAATTCCATTCCGAAACTGATTTGTCTGGAAGTCAGGTTCATCATTTAGCAAGTTTGACAGCTGTTTGCAAATTAGGTCAGCATCAACTATCCAAACTATGTAAAACGGAAGACGGAAGCAGTTGTCGTGTAATTACGTGACAAGGCGGACGGAGTGTGTGGAAGTTCATTACTTCTTTCTTGAAGTTTGCAGTGAACATCAAGCAGTGGCTAACAAGATTAATCCTGTTTGATAAGTATGGAAATGCAAACGTTTTCTCAAATCCGCGTTAAGATCAATCATTTCGAAATCTTTTATTTCAGGTGTGTCTGTTATGGTTTTTTCCAGTAAGGTCACTATGTCTAGCTCAGACAGAAACATGGTCGGAAAAAGCCTGTGCTCATTTTGTATCTAGGTTTTGGCTTAACTTCTGTTAACCTCCAGATAGGGACTACCTTTATGCAGCGCAAACGAAACTTCGTGACAGGTTCGTGACAGGTGTTTCGAATGCAGAATTGAACATCAAATAAAACACTGGAGGAAGTTGTTACAGCACTTTTAATAATGTACTAAGCATGGGGGCAGCAGGTCCTCTCCTTGGAACGAAATTTTTGTTAGAACCTGGTGCATTCCAAACAAAACAGAAGTACCGCTTTGAGAACTAGGGAAAAATTTGCACTCATCGAGAACGTCGACTTTTTTCTTCTGACCGACAACCTCCCAAATCTTGGTTTTCTCAAATTGGGATGATTTAAATGCAAGTAAAAACTCAAGGTCGACACATTGACAATGTTATCTACTGCCAAAAACAGGTAGACCATATCTCGGAATGTTTATTCACATGCGGCGGAAAAAAGCATTGCCTAATGACTCCCTCACATAGCGTGGCGATTACTCGTGAGGAAGCTGATTCGTCCTGGTCTACCGGCGACCTGCGGATCAAGGAGATCCATCAACCAATTCTGCAATAATGATGCCAGTTATTTCATAGATAGGCAGTCAACTTGAGGATACCAGGAGGAGTTAGGACGAAAATCGAAAATAGGGAGGCGGTTTTTATTGTTTAGTTACTCATTGCAAATATGGCCCTCACCACTGGGCACCTTGAAATCCCAGAAATGTCTTCTGTAATCGTTAATAATTCTTGTGAAGTTTCACCCGTTCCTCTTGAGAGTTGTAGGTGAGCAGAGTAACTTGAAAATCGACAGGAATTCCGCTTTCCTGTGGGAAATTGTTTAATTTGTTTTAGGTTTGTTGTTACGCAATATTGAAAATATTTAGATCAGCATATTCGGAGCAGTTTTGAGGTTTAGAAAAAAACAAGCTATGCAGAACTACGATAGGTTTCATGACGGACCAAGACATTCACATGGTGTGCAAGAAGAAACACCTACGAGAGTATTCGTGGGAGACATGTGGCTGTTGTCATGTGGAAGATTTTCGGCAAGTCAGAGTCACCCTCTGATAAGCCGTTTTGGGCATACGACCTCCACGGGTTTTAGCAATATACCTGGACATTGGTGGCTTGGTTAAGTTTATTCCTAGATCGTAGATAAGCTTGAAAACTAGCTTGCGGTTATTTCGTTTTAATACGAGCTGATATCGTAGGTGCGCAGTTTGGTTCGCAGGACCACCCGATCAATAGCTAGTGGTCAAGTTTATCTTTTTGACGGTAAACGGTCTAAGAATCGGGATTGCTAACTGTTAGATGCCGGATGCTTCGGCATGACGTTTTTTGGAATCAGACTATATAAATACATGGGGTCTATGGAGGATCACAACTTCCAAAAATGGAATCTTTGGTGCTAGAACAAGACAATCTTGACTAGTGACGTAAATTACGGCTTTCACGTAGGTAGCTCCAACAAGTACCAAATATGCGGAGCTAAAAAAAGATCGCATAGAGCTCATTCACAATAACCGACAGTAGTTGGGTTTATCATCAAAACTGATTAAAAGTTTGTGCGCATGTACAGTTCTCCCCCTATTGATCTGTGTATGTACCTGTGATTTTGTGTGACTAACACGTTTGCGCAGGATTTTAGTGCACAAGTGTGTATGCATGGCGTAATTTCTCAGCCCATATCCCCACTTCTTGTAAGTCCAGTCGAAGGTTCGGTTGACAACTTTGCTTTCCTGAATGGACAGCTAGTTTATAAATAATGTAGACCAACTTTTTCTTGGATGAGTGACAAACCCGCTACCTCTGACGAGTGTTTTCAAACTGATCTACAGCCGATGGCATCTCACGTCAAACATATGCACATGAGTTTCAGACTGACTTCCAATATTGGTGCCTCAAGAATGTGCATTCTGTTTAAGGATGTTTTTCAACTTCTTTGTATTGAGTAATTTTCTCCTCTATTTTGCGTAGTCGAGTTTCAAGTTTGTAAAATAGAAAAGATAATCTTTCAGCAGTAACATCCTTTCGGTGCCTAGTTGCCATTCCACCCGAAAGAAGCATGAGAGCTGGGATATCGCTAGGTTGTCCATGCCTAGACAGGGGAAGCGGAGAGGCAGACGTCGGGTTCGAACCACGGACCTTCAGGTCAGTAGATTTGCGCTCTGACCACTGAGCCATACCTCCAGGTTTGTAAATGGTTGCTTCAATCAACGACTCTTTCTTTTGGACGCATTAGTAGACGGACTGCGTGACGAATAGAGCGCGGACTGTTGCCGCACAGTTTTTTGCTTCTAATATCCCATTACGTTTGACCTTTATCGACTGTGAATTTCCAGTATTCGTCATCAAATCTGTTGATCCAGCAACCGCTTGCATAAGTATGCTTTATTATGCATGCAACTGATGCATATCATAAAATGCTGCCGAAATCATTGTTTTTCCTTTCAGCTGCTCCAACCACATTCCTCTAATAGAATATCTGACCCCAGTCTTCGGAAACCCCTAAAAAAATAACGAGGACGTTCTACATGGCAAATGGAGTACTTCTGTTCGCATCAGCTGACCAAGAACGGAAGGACCAGTGTCCATCAGACCGGTTTGACCGCCAATAACAGAATTTTATCGCCGATTTTCACTATAAAATCATATAGAAACTGGTGAAGGTATTTCATGATATGGGTTTGCCCAGTTCATATAAAA
Organism: Clonorchis sinensis; assembly: GCA_003604175.2. NCBI lineage: Eukaryota > Metazoa > Platyhelminthes > Trematoda > Opisthorchiida > Opisthorchiidae > Clonorchis > Clonorchis sinensis. Next base: position 2,432,284 of record CM030370.1, on the reverse strand, counting down.
AGAGAAAGTATCAAGTGAGTAGATGCACTACCGGAACAACCAAGTCTAGAGCCGGAAAATAAATAAGCTAAAGTGGTTTGAATGAACTGCAACCAAAGCCGTGGATGACAACAGACTAGTCACTAAGTTTCAGAAGGGCTTGGTTAACAATCGGTAGTTTTTATTTGGGCAACGTTTCGCTTTTGACACAAAAGCTTCATCAGGCCAGGTGAGAAGGTCACCACATTGGCCAGGTTATAAGGCAGACTGGAACCAATCAGTTAGTCCTCTTCAGATTATCACACTAGGTCAGAGTTGAGTGTCAATTAACGGCTCTTGTTGGTTAGTGTGGTTACCAAAATGGGTTGGATGAGTTTCAAACTAGTTCCGATCGTCTCTTGTTCCTAAGTCTCCCATTTCAGGGTGCTTCAAATGATGATTCACCGCGGGTTTCACTGGTAGATTTTCCTTGGTCTTCGGGGGCTTGTGAGTGTTACGACAATTTAGCTGCGGGAGGGGAGGTTAAGGTAGGTTAAGTAGAAACCACGGGTTGGATGAGTTTCAAACTAGTTCCGATCGTCTCTTGTTCCTAAGTCTCCCATTTCAGGGTGCTTCAAATGACGATTCACCGCGGGTTTCACTGGTAGATTTTCCTTGGTCTTCGGGGGCTTGTGAGTGTTACGACAATTTAGCTGCGGGAGGGGAGGTTAAGGTAGGTTAAGTAGAAACCACATGATGACTACTCCTTTTTCTGATGACCGCACACTAACACGTGTCAGCTCGACTGATCCAAAACCGTTCCCCACACGATTGCCAGTTCCACGCCTTCTATTCTGTTAACACTGAGATGCTTGGCGATTCCTACCGCCTCGGCTATCAGTCTCTGCGAAGTGGACCATAATCCCCACTTCAAAACCTCAACATTTTCTAAATTTATTTTGTGTCCCGTGTCCAACGCGTATTCCGAAATTTCCGAGTCTTTCTGTAACGCTTGATATTCATCTGCGTTTCTCGGCGGCCTGTTTATTTTTCTACTATGCTCTCCGATTCCGACGTGAAGTTCCCTGACCTTCTGTCCTGTTTAGGCCTTAGTGCAGTCGTTACACTTAATTTCGTAGACACACTCCCTAATTTTGTTACCAAGTTCTGTTATTAGCTTCTGTCACTAAGTTACCGTAACTTAGGAGCTCTATTTCCCAAACCTAAGGCAACTGTCATTAGGTTGGGGGGTCGCAAAACTTATTACCTATGAAAGAGTTCGCATTCACTGAAAATATCCCTTTTTCTTGTTTACTTGTGGAGCCAGTATATCTATACATGCCCTAGGTTCATCAACAAGTTGAACTTCAAAAAACTAAGTGTAAAATTATAAATCCAGTCGTAATGGCAATATTAATTTACAGTGGGAAAGTAGCTCCAGGGTGAACATGGCACAATTGATAGAATAGACCACTTTCCCCAGTCGGGCAGGAGTTAATGTATGTGTGTTTGCATTTTTAAACGGCTGATTTGTCTTCACTTGGTAAAAGTGAATGAGTCGGTCGGATGAGTGTGCTGGTTAATGTCAGTTGAGTATACTGGCCAAACGATGCCTCCTTAGTTGCGTAAACATGCTACGGGAAAGAGATTGGAGGCTATATTAGAACGATTAATATTTTATCACCAAGGGAGGATAGCGTTTTAAGTGCATTCGGATGACGGACAAATCAACTTCTCGAAAAAATTCGGTTCAGAAACGATAAGGACAATCCTACTAGAAATAATTCTGTAATTCTATTTCTGACTTTGTCTATTAAACTGTCTTTTGGGATACAGTCAGAGGACTCTTCCAAAGGTGTAACTGAATTTGACCGATTCTTCAATTTTTTTCGTCCCATTGAAAGCGTGGGTGGTATGTGTCCCATGTCAGTGTTACTGTGAAGTTTTTCGTAGATGGACATCCCCACATGTCGCAGAAACCATTGCATGCTTTCATTTTTAAGTTGAGTATGGTGTGTGGATTGAGTGTGAAGCTGACAGAAACACGTCTTATTACTAAGTGGGTGGTCACGACGCAAGGGCTTTTGCTGTCCAGCGGTTACCAGCACGACAAATGATGGATCTTTCATTGTTACTCAAATGTTCCAAGCTACGGAGCTGAGTGAACTGTTTGGCTCTGGCCAAACCTACATACACATGGCGAAAAGACGGGTCATCTGTTTATCAATCCCACGTGACAAGCAAAGAAAAGGAAGAAAACTCCGGTGGCTCGAAGCATTTGTAGCCCATTGAGATGCACAAACCTGCTGATCGATAAGACCTATTAATAATTCAATTTTGTGGTTGATTTTAAGCGAGTTTTACCATGTCACACAGATGTGACATTTTTTTCGTTTCGTCTGATTGTGACACAAAAGCAAGTCGATGGATGGGACAAAAATCGATAATTGCTTCACCTACAGTCCCTAATGTTACAGGGTGTTTTGTTCGGCTACTTTATTTGTAAGTGACATTATTATAAAAAACCTTTAGCGGAGAAAATCGCGTTTCAAACTATCTTTTTTGCCAGCCAATTGAATTTGTTGCTTATACTAATGAATCCTCAAATATCAGACTGTTTTATATTACAAAGCATGCCAGTACGCATTCATAGTTGCCCTTGCTTCAGTATACAATCTCATGGTGGCCGTTGATTTCTGTTCAAACTAAAAGAGACCTAAGTTCACCAATACAGTAATGAAATGGCCAAAACAACGGTCTAGTTGCACACGTTCTATAAGAGTTCGGACGATTCGATTGTAACAGTAGACTGTTCGAAGTTCACCACCACCTTCCAGAATCTACATTGTTCAAATGATCAAATAAAACGGCTTAATCAACTGTTCATGCCACGTGGAAGGACGTTCACCACTGTCCAGATCACATGCCCTCGGTAGCAACCTACGTCCGACCTATAGATCTGTTCGCACTAGCGTTCAACCATCAACCTTAAGTACCAGTCATTTTCTTCAAAACAACCAAGTGCAGACTGTACGCCACACGGGACCATAGTTGGTGTGCAACTATAGAACTAACCATCAAAATCCCACGAAAACGTTGTTGCGCTAAGGTATTTTCAGGTGGAATATCAACCTACGTAGTGCGCAGTGTCGGGACGCAGTATGCTCAACTTTATTCTGAAAGAATAAACTTGGAACAACTTGCAGACAGTCATAGTACGATATTCGCTAATTTTCAGCGTATCAGCTGAAGGAACAACGCTCAAAACAGAATCTGAATTCATCCGCTTGGTTGTGCATTGCACGGAAGTTTCTGGCTCAATGAATAGAGAGGAACTGTGGATGCCCCTCCAAAGACACGGTTGTTCAAAAACCTGTCTGTCTTCTCGAACCCCTTTAGAACGATATGCAAGTCCGATCGCGTATTTGAGGACTACTCCGAAGTCGGCACACGGTTGAAGCAAAGTTGCCTTCTGGCTTCATGGCCTACCTCTGTTTGGCTACAATTTGTATGGCGGCGTTTTCCAACTCCAACGATGACGTAACGGTACGATACAGCCCTAAAGAATGGTTCACAACCACATGAATTCTGTTCAAAAAAGGAAAGTTGATTGCTCACAACGGAAATAAAAGCTCCGACCTGAAAGAAACCATCTACTGGAAGGACTCTGTAAAATAAGCTTGCCAAATGCTTGAATCAATTAGGATTGATCCTCATCCGTTTATGACTACTCACTGCCTAGTCTTATCTTTTTTTAGGGGCGGATCTGTAGTCCTCACTGTGATAGTGCTAAACAATACATTTCGTCCTGTTTTTGCCTTAGCAACTAAATTCGCGAACTTAAAATGACAGTCCTTGAAAAAATAATCGATTACCTTCCACATGCCCCAAAACTGGTTGTACACAATGAAACATATGGCAAGGAAAGCGCTTTCGGTACAAAAACAAACGTACGCAAAGCCGATGGTAATAAAAGCGAGACTAAATCGGTTAAACGTTCATCGTACTGGTTGTCAGAATGTGGAAGGCGATTGGATCAACTTCCGAATGAGAAGTCCAAATAAACTTGGCACGTCCAAGGAGCGTCTTTTCCTCCCTAATGCGTGTAGTTGAACATCTAGCTTCAAAATCACCGGTTGCTGTTCGTACGAAATGGGGTGATGAAACAGGAACGGGACTGGATAAACAATGAAAAGTGTGACTACTCATAAGTAGCTAGAGATAGCGTAAAGTCTGATCAGGCAGTCACTCTGAGTAATGAGCCAAATTGCCGATGAATCTTTTGATTTGGTACGACTGAAAACAGAAACAGAGGAAGAAAAAAAGTTCGATAAATCCTGATTTAGCCTCGTGCCACATGGAGGGGAGAATGGACCTCTGAAAACGATTTACAACCCCTCAACTGTCGAATGGTAATGTCCAAAGTACAATTAATAGCATGGCCATCAACATTGACGACCGGAGTTTGCGGCACGTCGAAGAACGCTGATTGGGTTTCAAGACAGGTAGAGTAGGGCAAAACTTTGACTTTTCCAGGCTTTGGCCTCAAAAACACCGCCTGCTGCGCTGTTGAGGCTTCTGCGTCACAATTCAAATCCTCAGGTTTCTAAAGTGCCTGACGCAACTGCATTTCGAAAGCTTACGTACTGGCTGGATGCGAACCATCTCTTTCCGTTTAGCAAAAATTTTCGCTGGTCCTGTAAGTGTATGGTTGTAGATATTTTTCGAACTTGAGATGCGCAGGATTTATTTTTTTTAAAATACTCTTCAAAAAGAAATGTTTTACACATCCCGAATACATAACTTCTTCAAAATGGGTGAAGTTGTAAAGACTGTTGAGGTTTCTGTGTACCTTGTGCGCAAAGAAGCCATGTCTCTTAATCACAGATTTGTAAGAACCTAACTGTCATAGTTCACGTTCTCCTATCAACATACATATTGCATTCACTTCGGGACCCCAGGTATTGAGGATTAACAAGAGCCGATTTCTCATTCAGCCAGTTCTCCGGGACTTATACGGCCACAGACGTCAATGAATTTTTAAGTTACTTTGATTAGCTTCTCTGTGTGCATCAGTTTTGAGTTTGATTCAGTTCGTCCCCGTGGAAGCGCTTTACACTATGCAGTTTCTAAATGCACTTTAAGCACTGCTGTAGATATATTTATTTTACCTTAAATGGATTGAGTCTCTGAAGATATGACAGCCATAGAAAAATATATTCTGCGTACCCAACGTCTTTGATCAAACGCTCACTTCGATAGTTGAGATGCCATACGCCGGCAGGACGGTTTCAAGCAGCATACCACCAAGAAAAATGAGGAGAAATGGCAAACTACTACAGCTTCGTTTTTTTACCGCTAGACAATGTACTTGTTTCGAATAATTAGTAGCCGACAATTCGATTGCTACAATTAAAAAAATTCTGGATGGAGAACAGTTGAGTCGGTGATGTATCGCACTGAAAAAAGATATCTCACATTGTCTCTAAAACCGGCGAGGACAAGTGTAAACAATTCGCTCAGGTTCATTTAGTTCTTCCACGGCATGCGCTGAGGAAGGCCATCTAAGTTAGCTTTGAGTGTCTAACCAATCGCTCAAGATAACGGCTTTGTGGATGAAGTACCATTATATTTTCTCTCCGATAGTTTCTGTGTCAGATCGGTCGAAAAGAATCGGGATTGCTTCCCAAAAAGAGAGTCTTAGCGATTTTCTGAGCCTTCGTAAAACACCAGCTATCCTCTTCATCTGTTATTATCCGTCCAAAGGACTCGCGTGCATCATCATGGTTACTGTTTGCTGGTAAGATTTTTTCAGCAATAATAAACATCGAGGATCCCAATGATATCCAGAGTTCATTTAATCGAGTTGGATGGTCTTAGCGAGTGTCCATCAAAGGTATGCTCAGCTCGTTTCAGCCTCTTCCAAACACCTTCCGAGTTCAGCTTCGTTATTATCCTGCCTCTTAATTCTCAGTAGCTCTTCAGCTAGATGAGTAAGACCTGGTGAACAAAACGACCCGGCACATATCTACTCAATCCCGGAAAGAAAACTGGTAAACAAGTCAGCACCATTGAAAACAAGTTACTTAACCTAAGTGAAACGGCAGTTCCCTATTGATGCTTTCCAATAGTAAATGGTTTTTACACTGTCCAAATGAGTACGTGACTGACAGCCACTACCCAGTTCTTCATTGAAAGCTCTTTTGCACAGGAACATGGTCTCGGTACACAATTGAAGAAGTCGCTCGCTTTTTATTTATTCGGTGAGCGGCGAATCCGAAATCACCTACCTGATGGGCTTCTTCTAGGATTGAGATTTCGACTTAGGTGGTAATATTACTTTCCACAGTATCCGTCTTTCTTGCTGACCAAAGCAGTCACGCAGCAGTTGGGCGGTCCGTATGCGGCAGGCGGAAAAAACGCCGTTTGTCACACCGAGCAGTGTTGTTCTCAATTGAGCCAGACAACCGTTCGGTGGAAGGGTGACTGTCTATCGAAGTCCAATCCGACAGACAGCTTTAAGCCTTGGGGCTGAATGTGAATCCAATGCCACAGATGCCACCCGGGGATTACCGGACATATGCTGGGTGAAATGTATAATATCCGAACTCTTCGCAAGCGGTTAAATGTGCCCGATCAAAGTGGCGGTCTATTTACGTGTACCAGAGACGAAACGTGCATCAGCTGACAGCAGATTAGACGAAGAGTAAATGGACCGAACTGGTCTAGTAGAACAATGTGGAGGGATGCAGGCGATGGGCAACAAACGGATGTTGCAAGAGCAAATAATGGCTTTCGGTTTCTGAAACCTTAGGTAATCCACAAGGTGTCTGGTGAGCGTGGCATTTCTTAAAACACGACCATTGTCCCTGTTCCAAAAGACTGGTCCTCAAAGCGGTAGGAAGTTTGACTTTGTTGTGGAACCCTGGCTGACTCACCATTCTTTTCTACCTGGCTGCGGGAGAAACGGTCTTGCTTGCGGACACAGGAAGCAAGGCATTGGTATCTCAATCTCGATGCTGCTACACGCGCTTGAAGCTTCGTAAGGATCATGATATGTTCCAATCACATTCCGACCTTACTGAACAGTTTACCGCCGATCGCATCCAACTAGCGAGCAACTGGAGCGTTTTCACGGCTACTTCCCTCGAAGCTTCCATAAATATAAGCTTGCTTGCTGTCTGGACGAAACGCTTTAGTGCTGTCATTCTTCTATCCCACATTTCACCTATTATTGTGATTTTCGTGGCGGGGGGGGGCTTGCTTTTCTTTGCCTCTTGATGCCCTCTAATCTAACTGACACGGTTCAAACCTCTGAAAGGAATTTCTCGCCATTATATCCCGCTGGGGCAATACAGTCCAACTACCAGGCCAATGTAGCAAGTTTCCGCTGGGATGGAGCAAATGCTCTGTTATCTAAACAAAACAGAGACTGCTGGGGTTTTCAGAGCTGAATAACTTTTACAATAGGGGAAAATGATAGAGTTCAGCTCTACGATGACAAGTTCACGCATGCTATAAGTGACTGAGTATGCAGAACTATGTTTTACGCTGTACTATACAAGGGAAGGGGCGGGAGAAATAACGAGCTATACGTGGGAAAAACGTATGAGAAGTCGCCACTCAAAGAGCCAGGCAACAAGCAACCACGTGATGTTTCTGGGATTGAAGGACGAGCGGCGCTATATCCTAAGTGAGAGCTAATCACACTGCTATTCAAACGCTCATGACCGAGCAGTTAAGTATTCGACCACTGACCAAAAGGTCATGCGTTCGAAACTTTAAGTTTCCTGAGATGCGAACTGCTGGTGAGTGCCAACACGGATGAAACAGCTGTACAGGGCTTCTCGGCTTATCAGCATATATAGGTTTCACTTGCACGACAAAAGGCCAGACAAATATGTAGATAAAAGCGACCTTATCTTTTTTGAAATTTGTGACCGTTCAAAATTAGAACTAACGTCCATATTGCACATCTTAGTATTGAAAACTAATCTTGGGGGTGTTGAGAAGGCGTTCCAATATCTTAATGTAGATTTTAATTCTTGAATGAGTTGATAAGATAACAGTAATAATGAAAATTGTGATATTTTCACAAAAATGCTCTCGAGTTGAAAATTTTGGATTAAACAATTGAGCACGGAACAGGTCCAGGCTTGTGAACACGGATTTTTACATTTGTAGGGAAACTTAACAGTACGTGCTGAAGTTTATTTTAAGAATCCCGTATAGTTTAGAATCATTCATCCGTAAAAATCTTCGGTAAGAATGCTTAGTTAACTTGTACGTCGACAAGACAGTAACAGACCCTGTGTATTTTTTACGGACAGCCTATGCTTATAAAGAGTCGGCAGTCCAAGACCAATTTAGGAAAACTGTTTTACCAGGACTTTTCTGGTAGTTCTTGTCTATCTGTTGAATTTTTTTCAAAAGAATTTAGTTATACCGGTAATTTTTTACTTGCTCAAAAATCGGGGTGCTATAATATACCCACTGACGCATCGTAATAAACCAAACTTCGTGCAAACGTTCAATATTTTGTATTTTTTCAAAGTGTGAGCAACAGCGTCGTAGTATATAGCTTGAGAATGGCAAACTTGGCCCTAATTAAATGTTCGTCGTTTACGAAAGTAATTACTTCCATTTTTTTAGCTTATTTCCATTGTATGGAACTCGAGACACCTCATTAGTGAATGTGGCTACAGACGAATGAGGACATTTTTTATTAGTAATACGCGATCGCTAGTGCTGGCTAATTCGGAGATCCATCTGACTCTCCTATTCTGCCCTTCTCTTCAGATAATGTGCATTAATCCTAGTCAAAATGTCCTTGAAATGTCCATCAGAGAGTACCTGTTCGTCACCGCATGATGTGTTACATAATCCACATTGCAGCAGAGATCCATTCCTGGTGGTAGTTCTTGGGCTATTACCGTAAAATAGCAAGATCCCATGCTCTAAGACATGATTCTTCTATATCGTGAACAGAACCGTCCACAACGATTCCTCCAATAAAACAGTGGTACTGTGCTCTGAGTCTCCATCCCCCTTGTAGACCGAACTATTCGGTTCGGTACTGGAGGTCTCTGATGTTAAAAAGGATACTTGTCTAATCGTGACTTGCACATTAGACTGCACTTTAGTCACACATAAAATTCACTTCTTATGGCCAATATACGAGCGTCTTTATTGGGTCGTTCATCTCATGTGTTCTGCGGATATTGTGCTGTGAGAGAGCAGGGTCAGTTATTCTTAATAGCACAATATTTTCCTTGGTGTAAATAGAAGGAGACAACTGAACAAGGTTTGCCGACAGCCTGCCACCTATTCCCTTTATTTTGGACTCACGTCGTCCAATTTCAGTCAATGCTTGATAGAGGTGTTAATATTTTTTTTTTGAAAATTTTAGGTGTATGATTAAGGTAGCGAAACCCTTCTTATCTCATCGGATTACTCAAAGGCCGCTAGCATCTTCATTCAACCATGATAATTTTGATGTCGAAGTTAGTTCCGCCTTATTCCGAGTAGAAGTGTAATGAATGTGTTTTGATAGGTGCTCTATTTGAAAATATGAATCACATATGTAAATACGTAATGCACTACTCATAAGGTTGCTGAAAATTCCTCGACAGCCCACGACCGCTTTCGCCTTTCTTGGGGCTCATCAGGTAGGCGAAGTCACCGAGTTTCCATCAATCTTATGTTCTACTTGAACCTAAATTGGACTGATTTCGATAAATACACTCATTTTCAAATCAATTTGGTTTTTGCGAGAGACTCACCTGGAACCCAGCTGAATCTCCCGCTTGTGATGGTTCCAGGTGAGTCCCTCGCAGAAACCAAATTGATTTGAAAATGAGTGTATTTATCGAAATCACATATGTACTTTGTGGCACCAGAGGTTTTAGAACGTTTTACGTATCTTGGAAGTTGTATTAGTTCTGAATGTAGTGTGACAGATGAGGTCGATGCAAGAATCTCCATGGCCGGGTTGCGTTTGCTAATTTGAGACACCTATGGCATCAGAGTGGTGTAACCCCGTAATCTCAAAGGACGTGTGTCATGCTACAGTACGGGCTGTTTTGTTTTATGGCTGTGAGATTTGGCGTGTTTGAGCAGCGAACGGAACTGAGACGTCTTCAGGTGTTCGACAATCGTTGTCTCAGAACCATAGCTTGTGTTGGTTGGTGTCGGCGTATCCGCAATGAGGTACTTGGAAAGCGAGTTTTTCGTCGTGCAACAGGTACTTCCATTGGAGAATGTGTCCAACACCAGAAGCTGCGTTGGTTAGTACGTGTATTGCGTATGCTTAACCATCGTTTGCCGAAGAGAGTGCAGTTTTTCATGCTTTAATTCAGACTGGCTTAACCAGAGAGGTGGTCAACCCTTGACCTGGCAGAAGGGTAGAGGGGTATGAAAGAGATTACGAAAAGTTTGGGTGCTGTCGGTGCTACTCATTTTCCAGAATGGGGAACGCATGATTCTCACTGCGACAAGTTGCAAGATATGGCTGCCAACCGATGTCAGTGGCGATCTTGTTGTCAGTTTCTATCCAGATTGCCTGAATGAGAATCTGGAAGTGTGAGCACCACGGAATGATTGTAGTAAGCTAGCACTAAGTCCCTTCAGCATCCACCTATATTCTTTTCTTCACAATAAGGCTTTCAAATAAATCATGGTTGTACGGCAGCGAAGCATCGGTGTTGAATACTGATGTCATGCTGTCGATGATGATAATGATATCTTGCTTCTGCGTAGTAATCCATGTATCGATAGCCATGAAAACAACAGTGTGTAATGAACTGTTCATAGAGTACTACTTCACGTTGAGTTTCAGTTACAAAGACTATGGTCAATTCGCTGTATTGAAGGAGGCAAGCGTCAATTTCGATAACTTAAGCGAGTCAAACGGTAGCCCTGACTAAAGATTAAACGCTTTCAGACAAATATGATATTGGTCATTTTCTGCCTAGAAACGCCGTTCAACTTTGGAGAGACTAGTTAAAGTGATTAAACACAGATGGCCGCCCTTAGGATTGACTGCCGTTGAACTAAAGCTCATAGACATTACTGACAGTTTCTGACTAATCGATTGTCCTTTTGATGGTCTCTGGAAAAGAACAAATACCTTGAAAAACATTGATAACGCACGAATGATCGGTTCACATAGAGCTGTTCCGTTTATGGTAAGCACCAGCATTAGAGAAACTCCGATATCCTGTCAGTAAAGTGTAAAGAACAAGCAAACTCATCAAAAGTTAGAGCCACTATTTTTTTGCGTACAAGATAAATATGCTCGGTCCTGATATAAACGCAAGTAAATACCTTCCCTCCGTAATGAGATTCTTTAGTTGTAGGCATCAGAGACGATTGACAGTGGTCATGTAATTCTGGAATTATGCCCAGCAATAAATCCACCGATTGTTTAGCAAACCTCTCTGACTTATGCACTCTTTTTGGGCCATTGCACCTGAACTTGAGGGTCAAGGCAACCCGTGCACGGAGTTGTGTTTTGCAACCATACTGTCACTTCGTTCTCAGCTGAGGACTCGAAGCCTGCCACTTTGCAATAACACTTGGGAAAAGTTAGGAACGAGCAGATGGGTATTCACAGGTAACTTGGAGGCAGCCCAAATTAAGCTTGCATCCGGTCAAGAACACCACTTTGCTGAAGCATCACTAATCCTTTAGAAGATTCGAGCCCGCCACCTTTTGATCAGTAGCTGGACGTGATACCGGAAATTCCACACAACAACAGAATGACAAGTCTGCCTGGAAACAAATCCTATTGGTCCCATGGTCCTTTCGCTTGCGAATTCACTATTCAGTGAGTCAGTTAAAACGGATCACGTAACTTATACACGGTGAGTGCAAGCTATTCACACTGCCGATTGGCTATTCATGGCCGAATGGTAAAACTGTTGGCCACCAACTGGAGGGTTGCAGCTTCGAATCCTTCGAGGATGGATCCCAACAACGATGAAACAGCTATGCAGTGTTTCTTGGCTTTCCAGCATACAAAGGGTGTATATTCCGTGAAACGGTCAAAACTAACAGAATCTCCAGTAAATTAAAAGCAAAGACGAATCCAGATTAGCCCTTTCATGCGGATAGAAGGATAATAAAACGGTAATCGTTCAGCCGTAACACCCTTTCAGTGCCCAGCTGACACACCAACCGAAGGAAGCACGAGGGCTAGGATACTGTCAGGTTGCCCAAGCCTAAACAGGAAAAGTCGAGAGGCAGGGGTCAGGTTCGAACCACGGACCTTCCGGTCAGTAAATTCGCGCTCTAACCACTGAGCCATCTTGCCTTCATGCGGGTAGTTTGACCACAATACAATGGTTAACAGCACATTCATTGGACGCTTCCTAGTTTGATCAAAATTGTTGTTTCGAGAATAACTAACTGTATTCCCAACTTGACAGAAACCTCCATTTGGCTCCACCTAAATGTAAACGGCAACTGTCTGATTATTTCAAAAGTTTAAGTAGGAACACAATACGACGATTTTGACATGAATTTTCTCTGCCAAGGACTGGTATTCTGATTGGTTTGACGTCAACACACTCGACCTTAAAATGACGGAGAAGGAGGGTGTTTTAGCTCCATGTTGTTTGTTCTTTTTAAGCCACATGTTCTAAAGATCTCAAAAAGTTACTGCGATTACAGGGAGTGAATTTTGTTAAAGGTATGATAGTTAACAACACAAAGGTTGCTAATTCAAAGGCAGGGGTTCAGTGCCATTGTTTTCCAAACAAAGAAAACATCCGAATGCAGTATTCAACACCATTGATCGAACAACTGTCAAACGGAGTGTTTGGACGTTTCCAGCTTTCCGGAAGAAAAACAGCGGACTATTAGCCCACTCACCGAATGCTGGACGCCGTTTAAATGCTGTAAACGGTTTTTTGCTGGCCTCCAAAGTGTCGGAATGCCCACCAAAGTCTATCAGAATGATGCTGCCGGTCCCACACAGAAGTGCGTGTATAAGGTCCCACCAATCTGAATACTGTGTTAAAAAACTATTCTTATAGAGGCTAGCCCTCATGTGATCAGTTATTCAGTACACGTTAGTTTTTAACCAACCACGACTTTACTACTTATTCGGAAGCAAATTTGAAGTTCTCTCGTTGGAAATGAAAATCTGTGGCGAACAACACAATAGTATTCAATGAAGGTTGGAGAATCGGTTTGTGAATTCGGACGACCAACGCGTCCGATTAGTCAATTTTTCATTCTCCCAGCCTTCCATCACACAGTGGATGGCCATCACCTGGAACCTCTACGCACAAAGCTAGCCTAAAAGCCTTACTCTTTGGATTGATCAGAGGTCTACAAATATAAAAAATATTTTCTCGCCTGGTATGCACTCCCCTTTTACTAACATTTCCTGGGTCCAGATCGCCAATTTTCCCTGCGGATATGTAATTGCACAAAATCAGAACTTTTCGCTTCCATTTGCATTCCCGAATAATCTCGGGTGCATCATGCTTGTGCACTTCAACGATAACTTGTTCCGACAGATTGACGAAGTAGCATTCCCGAATAATCTCGGGTGCATCATGTTGGTGAACTTCAACGATCACTTGTTCCAACAGATTGACCAAGTCGTCATGGGTCCACCAGTTGGGCATTTGCTGGCAGATGTCTATATGGCAATACTACGGTTAAAGAGTTTGGCACAAACAACACGCCAGTGTCCTCCTTATTGTCGGTATGTCATCGGTATTTTTGTCTTGCAATCGAGAACAATCGGGACAGGTCAGGCAGTTGCAAATTTCACTACCGCCCAATCAAACATCAAGTTTATCTGTGAGATGGAATAGTGTACTTTCATCGCAGTCCTGTGCACTATTATCGCATCGTAACAGTGGGTGACTAGCTATCGTAAGCCAAACTGGATAGATCAGTATCTCGCATTTTAAATGCCTTCCCATAGCAAGGAAACGGAACTTGGTTAAAGGTTGAATGCAACGAGCTTACAAAATCTGTTCTAATGAATGCTTACAGATAGATTTGATGCGAATGAAATCGAGAAATAACATTACCCTGGCTTTGTGACGCAAACGCTACCAGTGAACCATTCGTCAAAACACATTTAGCGTGATTAGGCTAAAAATTACACTCACCAATTGACCAATGGTTTTTCAACGCCTGCAGAACCATTTGCCTCTCATAACCACATGTATGTGAAATTCTCTGTTCATGTTCAGATGGATAGATCAGTCGAACGGTGAGACAAAAGTCAAAGAGGGTAAGAATTTTACCTACCGGAATGATGGTTTAAAGCACAGAAAGAAAAAACCGAAGGTGCCTTTCCTACTCATTTCGTTGTCTGAAGTCATTGTGTCAGAATGGTATCCGCCCCCCTGAATCAGCATTCCAGTAAAGGTTGATGAGTGCACGACCATACCAGTGTTCTGAACGCGAACAGTCCGAAGTGAACCGGTCACAATAGAGTCATCTTGTATTTACTTTCGCTTAAGATTGTATACATTGTTGTTGGTTTCATTGTGTCCCATATGTTGGCCTGGTCGCACAGTTATTCTTCTAATGTTATATATGCGTGATGGTACAAAGGATCGGAGTATAAAGTACCAGGGTAATGCAGTAGAAATACCGTAAAGTTACCAGATAGAAGAAATTCTTTGTCATGATTTAATGTTAAGGACACTCCTTCCAGGTGTATCCGATTATATTCAGTCCAATTATCTCGAAATTTCCTCCAATGCCACAAAATTCTTGGCGGTAAAACTCCTGTGGGCGTGCACAAACGACGTCCGCAGCTTGTCCGTAAAAAAACAACCACTTGATTTGATGTACCTCCAAAATTCGACTGAGCATTCGTATTTGGTGAAGCGTAGCCTCCGAATGGTCAAAAAGATTTGGCCTAGACACCGTGCACTAGATGACGATGCATCAAATATTCACACTGATTATTAGTTATCGTCTAAACCATCACAACAATGAAGTTCTCGCTGATACAAAGATCAGTCAGGGCAGCCACAGGAATTAATTCAATCCTATAGGGAACTCAGTCGTAGCACGGATTGCTTCATATCATTCCGCAGTTCGTATGACTACGATTCATAGACAATATCCCTTTAATATCGTCATTTTCCGACCTTGTACACGTCTTGAATTTATTTTCGTCAGGTCATTCGAACGATAGATGGTCATAATCAAAAGGAACTTTGTCAGTGAAGTGAGTTGGTGTGATCCCTTGACAAGAAGACCCCTCTTTTAGTCAGAGAGGTAGTAAGGCAGTAAGGCAGGTATCCTCAGGTGCAAGGTGACCAACAATGAAGTACACATTGCACTGTATTATAGCACAGCATCGGTGGAGTTAAGATTTTGCGCTGCGATAATTTTTGCAAAAGCCACATGACAACAGAACGATTTTCTTTAAGAAAGTTTAACAGCTGAAATCCTCGCACCTGGATTAGCCGACTTAATGAATCTGTCAGACATTTTTTCTATACACTTTTGTCTCCTGCAAAAATGATAAAATCCCAGCTTCTATCGATTTTGCGGAATTTCGGAACAAAGTCTGGATGTTTGCACGGGGGCAGGTTGAAGATCCGTTTCAACACCTGTGGCTAGGAAAAAAACTGTCTTGTGAGATTGTGCAGCGGGCTAATTAAATTGGGAGGGAGACAATAGACGTTTAGCCCACTTCAGTAGGAACTGATCTAAACCTCTGAATGTTTCTTTCAATTAATGCACTAATACTGCTGAGCGCCTTCGTCTAACCTGAAATTATCTGGCTTTCGACTCATACAATCGGAGGTTGATAAAGCCTACTTTTGGCAACTGCTCAGATTTGCTGTCGTGCGCGATAAAGATCTGTTCTACAGCAAAGAAATTAAGACGTCAAAAAGTTCCGCATACTATGCCGCGTTATGGTTCATCGCATGACGTAACTTTATCCACAGTAAATGGCAAAGGAACTAATAGTGAATAAGAGTTCCATGAGAAAGTTTTTAATCACATAAAGCCAAAACCATATTACGAAGCCCCAAGAGCAATTTAATGTTTTCTGGATCAGTTGAATTCCGAAGCAACCAATTACCTTCCAGTGGCGTCGATGAACCCATAGCATAATAGGAATCAGTATTCATACAACAGAAGATATGAGACTCAATATGGCAACATGTGAAAAAGGTAGAAGCAGCGTTCAGCAGACGGGATAACAGCACTAGAAACCCATGGGAATTCAAATCCTGGAAACACATAAAGTTGGTGCCCATCCAAGACCAACTACCTGCATGAACGATTTAGCCCACACAAAGTTGCACGCTGTCCAATGCAACATTTAGACCCAATGCTCAACAGCTTATCTCTTCATTGTTTAAGCGGTTCTTTGTACTGGCAAACAGCCTGAATACGACCACGGTGCTTTTCCAACAGTTGGCGTTGATTCGTTACTCACCGATGTATACATCCACGAGACACGAATCTAGAGCACGATACCGAATCCATTTAAGACCTCATTTCACTGTGTACAAATATTGTTCAAATCGAATCCAAGGGACAAGCATATAAATAAGTGGGTAGTCTTCCAGGCCCAACAGCGAATACATTTATAAAGGTGACTAAACAGAAGAATGCAGAGGAATTTCCACTGTTATATGAGGCATTTGTTGAAGACCTTTTCGTTATTACTAATAAAGAACGTTTGTGGTCCTGCTTGGGCACCCCTAGTTCCACCCAACCTAAACTCTGTGTTGCGTGTGAGGGTGAATCGAATGACAGTGTGGCTTTTTGGATATGTTTGTCCGTAAGCGTACCGACGGACTTCAGTAAAGTTCTATCTACTACATGAAAACGTGAAACAGTCAACACTTATATTATGATTAAAAGAGCGCAACAGCAAAGGACAAATGTTTCAGAGGGTGGAAACTGTGCACTCTGGACCATCCGGAGCAAAGAAAACACTTTTTAACGGAAATTGTTAACAAACGCCTATCCAGATAACGTCGTTTTGGTCCTAACTATGTACGGAGCACAGACGACCCCGATTCATTCATCCAACAAGGAAACACATTCCTTCCGGGAATGGATCAAATGACCCGCGGATATAATTCAAGCAGCGTTTTTTTATAATATGAAGTTTCGATCATTGTGGGTGACCCTCATCAGGAACAAAGCGCTCGGAGATAGATCACCCACGATTATCGAAACGCTGAGTTGCAGGAAACTCTGCAATTACTGTGGGGTTTTTTCACCACTAATCAACTTAAACAGGTTTCAAAAACAGCGCGCAAATCTCCTTATCGACTAACAGTCTTTTTTTGTTTTTTATTCATATTACTCGAGTGTTTTACATCCGCGACTAAAGAGAGTTGTAAAGTGCTAACGTATTACAGCACATTGCTACCATCAGTTTTAGCAATATTAGTGAAGGTAATACGATTTATCAGATTACTCGGAGGAGACCTTTAACAAAGTTCTCACTGGCAGGGTTGGACATGGGGAATTTTATGGATGTTTCGGACGTTACTTTGGTCTTTTTTTCGTACTACTGTCGAAAAATTTCAGTTTGAGCTCCTAGCTACTCGTAGGGTTTGATGTAAAAAAACCAGAAGTGCCTCAGGCAATGGTGGAAAATCGAAAGTGTCCATTACTACGGTCGGAATGAGTTTGTAGAGAAACGTTTTATGGTGACTCGCTCATAGATCCTATCGGAAAAATCCCTGAATCTGAAAACTGTGTACGCACTGTCAAAATTTGACAGGTCTCCAGAGGATTGAAGAATATAAATTACACGAGTAAGTCTTGATCGGCAATAAGGGCTCTGCGATTACAAACCGCTCGAAGTTCCTATTTAGCTTGGAAAAAATAAAACATTTTTTGGTATTGGGAGAACAACGAATTCTGGCTAGTCTTATTGCCCGATATTGTTACGGGGAAAGAAGCCAACAAACACGGATGTATTGCCATGGTTTGGGAAGCTCAATCCTTTGGAGTATTATCAGTAGCAAGCGGCAATTTGTTTTGTCATCTTCATCTAGTATGGACTCACATTAGATTAGATTATTTTTAGGTAAGCTGTCAAACGATGACTTGTTAGATATTGAATGAATTCCTTGAATTCGGTCGCCATAAAACTGCAAATATTGATGCAGTGAGGCAATAACGAATGATTCTACGACAAACATCGTCAGAAAATAGAAGGACAATAAACTTTTCACCCTAATGATCACCGTTTGCATTATTTTACAGTCTATGCTGGATTTATACTCTGGCCGACTTCAATTTCATTTGTGAAAAGTCACACAGTAGGGTTTCGCGTGAGAGGCTTTTCCACTTTCCCTTCCTTTTGATTGCCGCGTTCTGCAGTCCCTGCACATTTCCGGTGTCTCGAATGTTCTTGTTGAGGACGTCAGTGCGTATTAGCATCTGTTCACAAGAAGTCCGATAGCTTGAGAAGTTTAAACCTTGCGTTTTAAGATTTATAGCCAGTAGATGCTGTTTTGCCCGAACCACTCAGGTGTTCACGTTTTTCTAAAGACAGCCTAGCAGGTGACAACTAAGTAAACCATACTGAACATGGTTTCCGAGTCTGCGGAACTACACGGCAGTCAATCTCCTATGCTACCAGCAATAACAACAGTAAAGTTGGTCCGATTTTAGCTTGGACTGGCTTGTCTTCCGAAAACTGAAATGGTATTGAATAGAACGACCTGTTTGTGAAACAAATTCGGAGCCTTCTATTAACATGAGTCACTTGCTTTTTCCAGTTAACATAACATATAACTTGGTGTGATTATTTTCAACGCCTGAGGTTGTCGTGTTTTTGGCTTACCACCGTGTAGATGAGGTTGCTTGATGCCATCGACGGGGAAGGGGGTGAGAACCCATTGACTGTGGGGGGTTTGGTCGAGCAAAAAGCTTACCACCAATCACGACATTCTCAATGAAATGTGACTCGTTCATTTTTTATTCTATCAATTCAAACAACTAGGAAATTCTTGGCACTATCGTCTTAGTTCTGCTTCATTTGATTCCAGATGATCTAGCACACTTCGCATTTATTTACTCGACTCTTTTTTTAAAACCGGTAATTATCCTCGGTTTCAAATTTCCCAGCATACGCGGATATTTTAGTAACTGGCTACAACCACTCGGGTCCACTTTCATAACGCAATTTTTGCAATACTACACTCGTTGTGTGTTTCGAAAACTTGAAGTATCTGTCAAAATATAATGTGTATATATCGAATATTGAGGCCCTTGTCCGCTGGTAGCATAGTATGTGATACAGCTGTAAACTGATCTAACTGATGTCCTGTTGTTTCGGTTGCTAAACTAGTCATTTTGATACCTATCCCACTTGACGAGTTTCATTAAAAGCGTAGCAAAATACTCTCGGGGCATTGTCCGAAAGAAAACTTGACTTTCTGGCGATTCAACCCCCCGCACACATACACACACACACGGTGTCTCTGTTGCAAGCGCAACGTCAAATATAGTCAGCATGCAAAGCGTGATACATAGCGGTGTCTGGTTGACATAGATGGAGATTCCTGTGATGAAAAAAATATAGCACACATTTTGGCTAAGGACCATTCTTTCGATGATCTCCTTGTTTGACATTCACGGGTAGTAGGATTTTAACCGTTCTTCTCTCTTACTCATGGTGCACCTTAAAGAAAACAGACCCCGCTTCGTTGGCACAGATGAAGATCATGTCATCCCGCTGACAGACCCACTGGCGAATATGGGACAGTTTTTGCACAACGCGTTTAGTACTTTTCAAGAAAAAAAGATGACAGTATTAAACAAAATAACTTTACCAAATTTGTCGTAGCTGAGTTGTGGGATTCACGTTCAAATAACTCTCTTTTGAAAAATCTTCCTGCCTCAACTACCATCAACTAATTAAACGAGAATGATGTGAGCGCTCATTCTACGAATCCCGCAACCATCCACAACCAATCCGAAATTGTCCGGTAGGTTTCAAGGCTCTGTGACGCTACTTGGCTGGGAAGATCTGACAGGCGGGCCAGTCGGGTGTGAACACGTTCGCTTGTTCAGACGTGAAAATTCAGATGCGTCCAACGTGCGCCGGTGAAGTAATGGTAACACGATCGCCTCAACTATCAGATGTCCGACACGATCAAATATATGCACTGCTGATGACCTCTAATAAGAGCAAAACTCCAGTTCATTGCTTTCCCCCTACGATGTGGACTCCCCGAAACAAATACCCCAGGACATGAGGAGAACTGTTCAAACGAAAGTGGTGAAAACGTGAGCGTTATCAAAGAAGTGGGCAGACTGATAGATTATCTCAAGAATCCTGTAGCTATCCGAGGGCTTATTATAACACGTAACACCTAACTACGAGAACAAATCTCCACCTCATGTCAGCTTCTGAACTTCCCAAGCCACCATATAAAAAATTAAGCCCTGAGCCGAAATGCAGGAGTCTAGTGCTGCATAGTTCGACCACGTTGTACTCAATGAGCAAATGTATCACTGGTCCAGAAGGATTATCTGAAACTGATACCACATTGATTCTCCTCTTCTATCCAGGCAAAGACTAACCCATCTTGGTTCCTGTTTACGTAGAAGGGCCGTATTTTTTGTCCAAATACTTATGGTAGGAAGTGCAAACAACCAAACTCTCAGTACGATCTAACCGTGACTGACGAATACAAAATTTTCCGAGGAAATATTCCTTTGTTCAGAATCGGGTGCAGCTGTCATCTATACGATGCGGCCGACAACGATGCAGCTGCCTAAATGCTCTCTTTCAGTTATAAGCGGAATTAGTTTCACCAATTGTGCATTTTCTAAACTCTTTCGGCCTAATTTCTTTCCGGGTTTCTGCATTTTTTATGAATTTTGCCCTTTTTTTACTCTTGGTTCTGATGAAGGAGTAATCTGTCTATTACTAAACGTAAAGTATCCCTAGGATAGATGGTACCATTTTTATGCGATCTAGGTCTGTGACATTGTGATTATATGCTGCTAGTCTATGGTTTGCAGACTGGGTCACGAAGATTTTATCTAAACAAAAAACGACCATTTTCTTAACTAACCGAGTTTTTTAGGGTTGTAATGAGCCTGACCTTTCACCAATTTCTGTCCGAAATCAGAAAATCAATCATTATGGGACAAAAAAGCGAATGTCGAAAACTAGGCCTCTTTCTCATTCACAGTATTTTTATACATCCTGAGTTTACAACTTTTAACATCTACATATTCATCAGATTATTCAGTACGGTGATTCTGCCTATCCGGATTTTATCGGGAAACCCCTTGGTGGTAATTTACTCAGCCGTATACGTCACATTTATATCACCCATTTGGAGGTCCCGAACTAGCCAGAAAAACGGGGAAAAACTTCATTAAGGTAATGCCGAGATTATTCCAAATCAGTCCATGCTGAAGGGGCCAAGAAATGTCTACAGGTGTTCGTTCATTGCTGGGCATAAGCAACAATGTGCATGTTAAGAATCTCCTAAGATATTTGAACTCGGAAATCTCCGATTGTGAAATCCGAGTGCTATACCACGCTGCGGAAAGTTATTGACTAATTAGCATGTATACAGGATGAATGGGCGAGATATCCCAAGTGGTTAGAGCACTAATTTACTGATCCGAAGGTCCATGGTTCAAACCCGACCTCTTCCTCTCGACTTCCTCTGCCTAGGATTTGGCAACCTGGCAGTATCCCGGCTCTCGTGCTCCCTTCGGGCGGCATGGCCGTTAGGCTCCGAAAGGATGCTACAGCTAAACGTCATACAGGATAAAGTATAACTCAGGTGGTCCGGATTAAAGGATGGATGGTGCCGTATCATATCTCCCAGAGACGATCAGCTTCTCGTGGCTTAGCGGTAGTGTTCTATCACAGGCTGGGGATTTGGGCGCTCGATTCTGTCTGAATTTTCATGAGATGCGCACTGTTCTTGATTCCCCGCCAGGACGAGGCAGTCTTTAGGGGTGGGTGACTTCACTGCCAGGATGAACCATTGGCTGAAACTTCAAAATCTCTTGGGTTCCGAGCAAATTAATTATATTTCAGACCAACAAAGGATTTGGATGTTCTGACGGTGTCCATTGAATCTGGATGAACCGAACAGAATCGGGACGGTTTATAGTGGTATGCTGATGCCAATAAGCTAAATCGAATAACTTGGTAAGGGTTAGTTTTTTTAGTGAAATCTGAATGAGCTGCGTCTTGCGATATTAAGTGTTTGAAGTAAGGCGTGCTCAGCCCTGGAAATCCTTGAAAAAATAGGCTTAGCTACGATAGCTGAGGCCTGGTGAACTTTGGCTTGTTTGACACCGCTTGTCATGTTATGTGCTTGCGTTCATCGTTGTAGTTATTTACTGAATTCCTGTGGGCGTAAGAACAGAGCACACATGAACTCAGTTGTTTTGTCCAGTCACTAATTTATGGATGAACGCAAGAATTGTGATGCATTCGAAACTCTGGAGATGGTAAAGACTGATGCATGCTGAGCATGCTGACTAAGTGCAGTGAAACATGCCAGATGAGTAGGAAGGACGATAGAGGGAAAGTTGTGACTAAAACGTATTTGAAGAAGGCAAATTTTCGGTTGAACAGGGTGTCGACTATATCGGGTCGACTATCGGGCCATCTATAGATCACACGTCGTTTCTATTGGAGGGAACCAGCCTTCGAGTATGCCACAGTTTTTAATAAAGATTGCAAGATGAAAGACAGGAAACTCGAATTTAGGGAGGTCAGCTGTACCTATCAATTCTTGATATGCAAAAACAAGTGATGAACAGTTGAATTAGTGAGACGGGAAACAATTATGTTCGATGACTTTGCACAAAGGGTTCCAAGCTGAGATTTAATGGAGCTGGTAGTCCCAGACATCAACTACATAAGACAAAACTATGGGAACAATGATTAGGAGTAATGTACCAATCACCAGTTTGTTTTTTTGTCTTTGTTATTGGGGTTCCATGGATTGCACAAGTACGACGAGAAAATGTGAATCGACAATGCGAGACGCTTTTCATCGTTGCTGAACCTTATTGGAAAAACTTCACAGATACTGAAAGATCATCTGGTTACAAGTTGTGTGTGTAACAACAGTCTCGTCTGTTGTTCTTCTAGATGTGCCTCAGTGCTCATATGAACGACGCTCAGACAAGTTTGTACGTTCAACCAAGTATGCGTTCACAGAATTTACCGGTCAGAACTGTGAAGACATTATGGAGGCTCTGTCCGCGTCACACCACTATTCAGCACAGGACGACCGATGACAAGATTGATATAATGAAATGAGAGAGACCTGACGAAAAGGTCGCCAGCAAGGCGAAACAGTTGTCACAAACTTTCAGTCTTCCGGAGCTGACTGAAGTAAACTCGGGTGTACAGCCGGATAGATTGTTTTTCTCATTTGTTGTGCAACAGAGATCGCCACATTGACAGTTCGCTTATGCCAACGAAGACTTTTAAATTGATCTCCGTCCCGCATCATTTTATGTGGTGTTAGGGCCATTCGTATTGGACTTTGCGCAGTTCCGCCTTATTTGGTCTTTTCACTGTTTACTCTTCTGGATTTTTTCATTGTACTATATGTCGTGTGCTGGTTAGTGCGCAAAAGTTTGGTTTTGTCTGATATTTGTCACGAGATGTATCCCGTTTGGTTAAGGTGATGTTACTTTATCACAAAAAGTGGGCAGAAGTCCTTACAGACCTTTTGAAAACCCTTAAATTTTAGGAAACGACAACGAACACTGTACGTGGAGCACAGTCTGTAGAACAACAGTAGGTTAGCTCGAAAACCATACTCAGTCAGCTGTAAAGCATGACTAGTACATTAATTTTACCCGTTCTGTAATTTCCATCGTATTTTATTTGGCTCTGTTCGCGGATCAACTGTCCTCCCAGCTAAACTGGGTTCTGAATCACGTGATCTGGAGTTACTATGTGCTTCCAAACTAAAAGTAACACTAAGCATATTTGCGTTGAAGTACCTGAGCGCGTGGGGCTTTAAAACAGCCTACAGAATAAAGTAAAGAACTGAATCGAACCAGAGGCTGACTGACACTTGATATACGCTTTGCCTACTACTGAGTTGTCAGGACTGATACTGAGTGTTTCTGGAAGGATTATGTTTGCCATCAAGCACGGGTGTTCCGTTTCATAGGTCAAATCCACACACAATCGAAGGGGATGCCCTCACGCAGTGATGAATGGCACCGCATATACGCATCTTTGTTCTAGACAGCCGACCTGCGAGTGTTAGATTTTGAGTGCGTAAACTAAGAGGAATGAACTAGGTCTCTCTGAAATTAACAGGCTTGTATCGGTATCAAAGTACGCCCGTTTTTGAAAGCATTTATCCCTTTTCTATCCAGGTTTTGTTTGCTTCATGGAGTCAACCACGAACCTTGTTTGTCTTGGACGGGTACAGATGAGACCTGGATGATCAACGTACAAATCAAAACTAGTCAAAGGTAGTTCCCAACGTTTGAGGCGTGTCGACAAAATGCAACCAATATAACTAACTGAGCCAAGTTCTGTGTTTAAAATTAGTTATTTGAGCAAAATCTGAAGTCTGAAGTAAGACTAGCCTTGATTCAAGACATTCACATGACCACACTCAACACAGGACGCTTTCAATGTACTCAGGGTGCTAACTTCATGGTTTCAAACTGTGAACCACGGACTTATGCTGAGTGGTCGTCAGCCTGATATTTAGATACGGGCCTCTACCCACTAACCTCACCCACTGGATTGGCTAGTATTTTTTTTATATAGTATTCTTATAAGATGGACTATTATGAAGGAATTTGGAAATGGGAATCTACAGGGGGTGGTTTCTTTGCGGAGAGGAACCAGACTCCAACAAGTGCCCTACGTGCAATGCTGTTGTGTAACCGTGACGCGAATGGTCGCTCTTCTCAGATGTTTTTGTTGACAGGTATAACTCCGAACGTTCGCGTATTGTATATACAGGGAAAGAGTGGTAAGCTGAGAAGTGTGGGGCTCCCAGTTTTATGTTTGCCAACAGCTTGAGGGAAATAGTTTTTCCAAATGACGGAACATTCCCGGAATTCGTCCATTATCAGGATGAAGGCATGAATGTTTGAACTGATGAAACGGTTCGTCTGAATATGGCACAGATTTTCCAGTACCTTTCAGCATAATGTGTGCTAGCTGATCTATATTCTTTTCAAGTTAAGATGATCCCAAATCGTAAAAACCTGTCTCAGTTGAAACAAATAAAAGGTAATTCAATGCTTTTTCAAAGGTCAAAAGGGTCGAAACAAGACTATTTGTATGTCAAGTCGAGATGACCCAAGGTGGTTGCAACCGCACGACTTTACGCATTCCCCATGGAACTCTTTCGAGTCTCATTAAGCTGTGCACATAAAAACTTTGCGACTCCGGTGAGGGACGGCATTGGTCAGCATGTAGATCAAGAATCACTGGTTTCCAGCTGTTTGGTGATAACCAGTAAACGGTGCAAACTTGCTAGGAACTAGGGAACAGTATAAAAATGGCTCAACAAGTCTTCGGGTGGCGACAGGCAACAAAGTTAGCGTATCAGATAGTAGGACAGAATAAACAGCGCTGATACGCTGTTCAGTTCTGAGTGAAAAAACAACGCATAGTAGGCAAGTTATCAGCACGAGTAGACGGCTGGACCAATAGAAGCACCATCTTCGTCTTATGTGAATCCATGTGTTGTTTGTACCATCCCACCTGGGGCATGCTCATGACCCACGTGATTTTTAACAAATTAACGCACTGGTCACTGATTTCGGTTCGTTTGACAATCCACCACGCTTACACCGTGCTTACACCCAATACATAGTTAAGGCCTCACACATGTACTCAGAAGAACACTTGGGAAAAGTTTGACTCAATTATCGCCAAACAGGTGACCTCGCTTAGGGCAGAATGTCAGCCCGCCTAACTAAGACACCATAGGTACAGCCACTGTATGGCAAAAGTTTTACGTGACATTCTCGAAACCCAGCAGACTGGACGAGGGTGCGTAATGGTGCGTAACTGTAGTAATGACGGGGCCGGAGTTTTGCTCGTTTCACTCCCCTCTCTCTGAAACAAAGATGATCAGTTAGCTCATACTTTGTGGTTGATCCTAGAAATAAAAATGACTGAATGAATGCATAATATATCATTGCAAGGTCACAGTAATCATTCCAAGTTTGCCACAGTTTTGTTACGATGCTGACTGTGCAAAATGACGTAAAAAATCTCTGCCCTATCTCTCAGGTTTGCCGGACGCTTTCACGCACGACTGGTTGAAGTCGTCTCCGTAGATTGCAACTGAAGGCTTGAGCTGACAGATGGTAAATAAAATGTAAAGAAATCAGCCAGAAGATATCAATCGGCTTATAGGTTGTAGTAAATCTAATGGAAGACCCGCGAACAGGCTTAAAAGACTTGGCCGTTATCACATCCACTATGCGATTTCCTGCTATCTGTATCACCACCGGTGGTGGATTTTTGCATTCAAACGAGGTAAGGCACAATGTCAACTAAAACATTGTTAAATACTTTGGTCGTCGAAGTCTCGACTAGAAATCAGCGAAAAGATAGCTGAAAGCTTAAAATTCAGTGTCGGTAATTTCCACCAGATTTCTCGACAAAATTCTTACATTGAACTATTAAATAGGCTGTAGAAACTGGCATCTAAGTAGTTCCTTTTAAGTGTTGAACTGACCGTAGTTGTGGCTAGATAATCAACTGCACGTTAGAGGCGTCCGTTTTCCGCGTCTCTTTATGAGACCCCATCCAAATAGGTTGTACGAATCATCAGGATATGATATCCCGCGCTCTCCGTTAGAAATCTCTGTACCATGACGTATGATTTTATCCGAGCGCCCAAATGGATCACCCGTAGGTTGCACAAGATAAGTGGTGGATACATGTATATTCGTAATACACTACTCATAAGGTTGCTGGAAATTCTTTGACAGCCCACGACCGGTTCCGCCCAGGTTCCAGATGAGCCTCTCGCAAAACCAAATTTTTCTAACGTTGAGGAAAACAAGGGGACTGCGCCTACCTGATGAACCCTACAAAGGGCGAAACCGGTGCTGGGCTGTCGAAAAGTTTTCAGCAACCTTATGAGTAGTGCATTACGAATATACACGTATCGCGACATCTCGAATATCGTAGCAACTGAAACATGAGGCGGCCTGGTGCAGCACATTCAGTTGCCTGGATTTAAGGTGTCTACGAGAATCACAGCTATTTCCTACCTTTCAGGCGGGAAAAATAACAGAAGTGTTCATGAGTGAACACAACTCATATCCGGTAGGCCGATATAAGTCACACTGTTTACTCTAACCCCGCATTCACGATGTCATTTTCCGGGAATAATGAAATGAAACTGGCGCCAATGGGAGACAGGCTTTCGCCCTCCACCCTCACCCCGACGCGAAAAATGCAATAAAACCACTACAATAATATAGAGTTCGAAATAAATGACTACCAGCATGGCCTGTTCTATGAAACCACAGCAGTTGCTAGGTCATGTGTGCGTAAAAATACAAATTACAACAGTTAATTAACAACACAAGAAGTATTTCCCCGCCTTTTGTCGAAAGAGGCGTTAAAAGATGGCCAAAACAGCTAGTCCATTTCTAACAACGAATGACTAAGTAACTTTCGCTGGAGGAAAAAGGAAGTTGACAAACGAGTATGCAGATGCATGAAAAGGTGTTTGGCGACTGCTATTCTCCTTGCATCCGTAAACAGTTTATCATTTACATGAAGGAAACTACTTACAAGGTTGCTGAAAACTCTTCGACAGCAACCTTGTGAGTAGTTTCCTTCATGAAAATATACCGCGTTATCTTGAATCTCGTAGCAACTGAAACATGAGGCAGCCCTTGTGCAGCACATTTAGTTGAAGAACATCATAAACGAAAGATTCACTTGAGTCTCCCGTGTAAACCAAATTGATTTGCAAATGAGTATATTTCTTGCAGTTCATCATTTACGTCGTAGCACCTTGTGAGTTGATAACTATATGGCGGGTAGTAGAAAGAACCGGTCTTGGATAGATGAAAGCGGATATGGCTTTGTTCAAGAGATCATCTTAGGTTGTGTAGCATGGTATTTTCTTCGCAAGACTAAGTGTATTATATTATTTCAGAAACCAAAATATGGTGACTAATGCATAAAATTACCAGGTAAGCATTTTTTAGACTGGGACATGTAACCCACGCCGGTTTGGTGTTCCGGGATCTCTTTCAGTGAGGCTATCTGAGCGATTTGATATTGATTCAAGTGATTAAATTTATCTTACTATCTGGGAAAAGTATAAACGAATGAACGGTTAGAATGCTTCGGACAGAAGTTGGTGAGATTCACTTACTGTCCATGTCAAGTGAGTTTTCAGTCCACTGAATGAGACTATGATCTATCTTCATTTCTTGAGATTCAGTTGTTCGAAACATAGCAATTTCTTCCTCCGTCCCCCCCACTCCGGGCAAATGCTTTTCAATAGGTGAAACGAATGTCTTGTTTCTTCACACTGAAAATGCTTAAGATATCATCCAAACAACTTGAACGCAGTAGGCATGTAGAGTTCTCGAATCTCCGTCAGTTCGTGTTTTGGAATGAAATTGCTGACCATCTACTTGACATTACAAAATTTCTCATTAGTCTCGATTCGAAAATTAACATTACGTTCACAATCAAATCAGGTCTCTACTTATGAACACGGGTGAAGGAAATGCAATGAAGTCCGGATGTAGACAATTCTCCCGAGCCTTAGCTTCGAAGACTTTCAACTGACTGGGGTTACAAACGAGTCTGTTGAACCACAAGTCGAACACCCACGCTGAGGGCTTTACAAGACTCCAATAACCCAAAGGCCAGCAACATCACGTCAAATGTTCAAGACCTAAAAATGTAAACCTGAGTAACTGAATTTTGCAATGGTGGTACGGTCGTACAACACAAGAGAGTTGCACTCACTCAGATAATAATCCATCCTGCCGTGAATAGCGATACCTTTCCCGCAAGTCAAAGGTAGACCACCGTATTTCAGATCGCCAAGCAAGTCATGTCTAGAGGTCTGAATTGACATTTCCCAACGTCCTACTTGCTCAGATTGCGTTCTCTATTTTTTGTTGTGGAAAACATTGGAAATGAGTGGAGCACTTATTTTATGTTTAAATCTAAAGCTAAGTCGGATGCTGAGAGACCCGAATCTCACAAACTGTTTCGGGCGGCGTTTGTGCGCGTTACCGGGAAGAGTTTAACCAACATTAGACTAATACCCCATTTACCCTACCTAAAATAATTTTTCTGTAGAGGATGAGGCTTGTGGATATAGGCTGACGGTCTCCCGCATTGGTGGCAAAAGTCCAATGAAAAAAGAACTTTTGGTGGAGATATGTTGCGATCTCTCGAATCATTTCCTGTCTGTCTGTTCATTTACGCGCTGCTTTTTAGCTGTCGTAAAATTTCAAAGCAATTACAAGCTGCAGTGGTCCGGTTTTATTTGAAAAAGTCTTACCCCAGAGTTCGTGCAATAACTTTTGAAGCGATCCCATCAACTTCCGATGTCGATTCTTGTCCTACTCCCAGATAAACTATTATTCTAAACATTATTCACGTTTTATTCAATTCGAAAGTCTATTAAAACACTGTCAGGTGGTAACAAATTAAAAGTGAACTGAGCGAGGCATACTGAAATTTCGTTTATCGAGTCCTAGGAAAATTTACCCAACCCTGAACATTATCTCTAACTGAAACCCTTCAAAAATTGCCGATGGAAATTCGTCAGTTTGTTCACATATGGCAAAGACGCTAATGAATCAGCTGAAAACACCTGTGCTCCCTTAAATTCGGAGGTTAACATCACGCTGAACTAAATGTTACTAGCTAAAACCAAATGTTTACATGGGATTCGACCTGTCGGTCACAAAAATCTAGAAAACTTATCATCTTCAGGATTGAAACAATACAAAAATCAAAACGTCGGTGCCCGCTAAAAATAGGATAAGTTGAACTGAGTCCAGTGGGCAATTCTGGTACGGGAAAACTGGGCATTGAAGTGACGCCCACGCGACTGAGCACTGATGATGCCCCCCGTTTTTCGGGACGAAACGTCAGTAAGTTAATAATGAAGTTTAGCGGACAGATCGCCGGTTATTTGAACAACAATCATTTGGTCCGTTTCTCAATTTCCTTGTCGGAACACGCTTGTCGGAACGCTTAAAATTAACATATCAATACATCAACTAGATGTCTGGCAGGCCAATTGCTATCCTCGTTGGGTTCGCTTATCGCCAATGAAAGATTCGTGGTCAATCAACTTGTGATTTAGGCTCATCTAGGACACAGTAACCTCCGCGTGTAGACTTTTTACCTAAAAATTGAATTATTTTATCTCGAACTCATGAAAAACACAGAGTTGTGCACAATTAAGTCGATACAACGCGGACTCCATGGGTACTAGCAAAACCAAGCAACACGGACAAGCCAATTACGTGATGGATAATCGTAGAAGAATGACGGCACCAATGAGGCCGGTTAGGCACAAACACACCGATGATAAAAAGTCGACCGTTCTGAAATGAAGAATAAAAGGGCCACTGAAGCCCGGTTACCTTGAGCAAGGGCGTTAAAAACCAGGGTGCAGTATGCAGGCTATGGGAGCATCAGAGGGCACTGATTCTCCGAAGCTATATGTTCACGGTAATTTCTGTGGAGAAAAAAACAAAAGGCAACCTCGTGAGCTGAAGACCAGTCTGCAATGTTGTAAGTCGCCGATATATAATAATAATAATGTTTATTCCCAACTAGTGAGTGGTATAACGTCAGGCATGGTTATACGGTTACAGTCTGAATAAGCCTAACTGGGGGGTTTGCGGGTACTGGGGATTGCGCGGAAAAATCGCAATGTCATAAACAGTAGGCAATATCCGATGTAGACTTGGTCACGCCTAAATGGCATGCGAAAACAAACACAGTCAAGAGAAGTACGTCCTACTTTTGGGGGCAGAGACAATATCAGACAAGATAAACCGAAGTGACGGGCACTGTATACTATTGTATAATGCTATTTACGGTGTTGGTTATTTTTGGTTAATTAATATGTAGTTGTTGGTGATTGGCAATCTTGCTTACTGATTTCCCCCTCGTGGGCCATGAAAAGGGTGAGTGGGGATGGCGAATCGGTGAATAAGGAAGTCTTGAGGATGTACGTAACGCCCTCAGTCGATAAATATTAGAGGTATGGTGAACTACGGGCAACCCATCGGACTGGGTGTGGTAGTCGCGGTACCGTCATCGCGACGCCGCACTTGGGTCCGTGGCAGCCTCATACATGAGCGTCTTGGGTGAGTCGTCTAGGATTCGCCAAGGAATCGTCACAAATTAAGACAACATGGATGGAGGACATATTTGGGTCCAACGAGGGCGCACGGTGGTTTATTGCCGTCATTCCCACGAGGCAATAAGACAGCCGTTTCTACATCGGGGACTCAAAATACGGAAAGTCTCAGAATGACTGCCAGAAAGCACTATGTTGAGTTTACTTGCGGCCCGAAATAGCAAACAGCCAAAAATGGTCACAATTCCTAACTAACTAATTTCTTCTGGACCCCGGTTTTCAAATATCTGACGAAAACCTTGTCGGCATAGGATATGTAGACATCCTTGAGATTTTCGAAGCGGAGGGAAAGGCGCAGATGTTTTTGAATGAACTGATCAAAGTCATCCCCTCCTTTGGTATGCACTCTGCGCCCAGAAAGTGTAAGGTAATAATAATAATGTTTATTCACAGCTGGTGGATGGCATACCGTCAGGCATGATCCTGAGAGTACACTCAGAATAAAGCATGAGTTTGTTCGTAGTTGCATGAAATTCACCGAGTGGGCGAGTGGGTACAGTCAAGAAGAGGAAGGGATTAGTTGCGGGTGCGCTATCAAACTGAGTATGGCAGTGCCGCGCCATCATTGCACTGACGTACTTCGGTTTCTGGACAGCCCCGTAACGGAAGTCATGCTTCGGCTAATTAGGCTGGGATGTGCCATTCTGTGAGCAGCGGGAGTTTTTCAGTTGGCCAAGGGAATTCGCAGAGGTAGGATGAAGCCAATGTAAGATCGCAGGTAGATTTTTGGTCGGTTTGGGGATCCCTGGGGATGTAAATCACTGACCAGTTGGAGTGGATAACAGCAAACAGGGCGCACACATACTGACGGGAGTAGCACCTCCGAGATGGTAGACTAGTTTATCCGGAATTTATTACGCAAGTTAGGCAGGTCCTAAGTCAGGAGAGAAAGTGAATGTAAGAGAGATGGTCACCAGTTCCCGAAGCGCTACTCCTTTAGATGCAGTCACTGCACAAATACGATGATGATCACCACGCCGCTTACAGTCCAAGTAGAGGCATACGAGCTTTTGAAGCGTTGTATTTACATTCGATGTTGTATTAATTCTGATTGTAGTGGGCCAGATGAGACCAATGCACGAATCTGCAATGCTCGGGTCGCGTTTGGGAAGTCGAAACACCTACGGCGTCAAAGTGGTGTATCCCATGATATCAAGAATCGTGTGTATCACGCTGCAGTACGGGCCGTCTTGTTGTATGGCTGCGAGACTCGGCCTGTCCGAGCAGCTGAACTAAGACCTCTTGAGGCTTTTGACAACCGTAGCTCGGCAGCAACGAACAGAAAACAACAGTACTCTTTTATTGATTTTCTGAATTAAAGGCCATGTTCAGAACCACCGGCGATGGGCGAAGCACCCGTGCTACTGGAGTGGTGGCATACGAACGCACCATAGTGCAGTGCAACAGGGCAACCCTCCCTGCAGGACGTACCGGCCAACACACGAGGTTTTCAGCCTTCGTGCTTGCTACCAGATCTGCAAGGTGGCATACCACCAGGCAGTCACAAATGCGGCTTGTGCATTAAAGATAACTACAGCTACCAGATATTTTATCCGGTGGGGGGAAAGCTAGGCCAGTAAAACAGCTTGGTCAATTCGAACAAGAAAACTGCAAACAGCTGCTGGAAAGGCAAGGCGCGGAGGCAAATGGGGCGGTAACTGCCACTGGGACAGTGGGAACAGGACGGACATGTCCAGAGGGTGTGAACCATGGCTAAACGATGACGGAGCGTGAGCTATCGAGCCGAGCAGAGGCGTACCGCAGTGTTGTGTGTGTGTGCTGAAGGGGTTGCGTGACGTATGATACGTCCTCAGGTATGAGAAACTCTGACTTTTGCTTGGTTTGTGATGGTTAGGGTTAGGCAAGTTGTGGTACCACTCATTAAACAGAGTGGATCGAGTAGTCTAGAGCAGAGACCTAGCTGGGGGACCTGATATAAATTGCCTTGAGCAAGCCAAAGACGTAGCAAGGTAGAGTAAAGGAGTGGCTTATTTTTTACATTATTGTTTTATCTTTTTCCCGTCCACTAAGTATACCTTCGTCAAACGAAGATGTGGTCAGGACCCCGTTCATAAAGCAGATCAGGGGACACGTGGGTATCAGGCAGGGCAGCTGCGGCTTCACACGTAAGGAGGTCATCTACAGACTATGGAAACGTATGTTATTGTGTGATATTTCGGAACCGATCGGATAGACTGTTTCCGATGCGAGTGCAGTAAACCAGGAAGAAGTAGTGGCGTAGGTTTGTACGCGCTGGAGGGCACACTAAGAGATTGCTGGGGTTACGGAATTTATAGCGTGTAAATGACACTACGCTTGGCCTAGCCTCTGCTATAAAAGCGTTTCGGTACAACATACGGTGTAGGAGAGTTAGAGTCAGCTTTAATCGTCTGAGCCTTAGTGGCTTAAGGCCTAAGATTATACAGCGGGAGCGGTAAGAGGGAAGGCTGGTCTGTGAGAATAACTTTTTGTGAATGAGCGTTCGACGTTCTCGAGTGTCAGCCCGCAACTTTGGGTATAGAGAGAAGGGAAAGCATGACAGAATTTCACAGTTGGTCGCACGCATAGCTTGAAAATTGCGACCTTTGTGTCTCGAGGATGGAAGGAGCGTAATATCAGAATCCAGACCCTACTTGCCCGGACAACCTGGAACTGGACTTGATGAGAAAAGTTGAAGGTGCAAGACTATCCGAGACCAAGGTCTTTGATATCCATTGAATGAGTAACAGAGTTCCCATTAATTGTGAACGTATCAGCTCGGACGGAGCAGCGACAAGAAGTTACATGGGACTTGGAAGAAGAGAAGCTTAGGCTATAGGCACCTGACCAGCGAGTCAGAGAGTCTAAGTCTTGTTGGATCTGGCGAAAGGCAAGAGTTTTAGCAGAGGGAGGAAATGTGTGGACGCTTTTAAGATCGTTCACGAAAAGGATGGGTTTACTATGGGGTACGGTGTCGAAGACGTTGTTGATATATTTTAGGAACAGAATGGGGCCTAGCACGATTTCCTGAATGACTCTACTGACGATCGTTAGTGGGGATGATTGTTTGTCACCAAGCTGTGTTATCTGTGAACTATCAGATAGATAGGAGGTGAACCACTGAAATAAGGATCCAGTGATGCCAAAGAATTGAGTCTCCTTGGCAGTTATGCATGAGGGGTTTGTCAAAGGCTTTCTGGATATCCGAATAGACTGCAACAATAGTGTCCGGCATCATAGGCTGCTGTGACGGTCTTAAAGGAATGAAGCTGGCGGCCATTGACGAACCTATGTGATAGGAATCCGTACTGTCGATCATCTATGGCATTTTTAGCTATGAGGAACCTGATTAATGGGCCTTTCACCAGACGTTCAAGGGTTCGCATTAAAATAGGGGTATGATGGATCCCTCTGTAGTTGGAAGTAGTTCACCTCGATCCGGATTTGAAAAGAGGGCGAACAATAGATTGTTTACACATGGATGGGACGATTCCAGCGTTGATTGATTGATTAAAAAGATGTAAGACAAGGATTTCAACATCTTGACCACCGTGTTTCAGGGCACGTGATGGTATGCCGTCGCCGGCACAGTGGAGTCCTTGAGGGTTTGAAGAATTAACGGTTTGCAAAATCTCATCAGGATAACTTCGACATGGTCGCCCAAACATGTGAGAAGTTCCGAACTGAAGAATTTCTAACCAACGATAAGTAATCCTGAACGTGTTCCCTTGGCTCGATTAATTAACTGCATTTTAGTAAATACGCGATTTTTAGACATGGGCTTGATGGTCTTTGGATAAGGGTTTAATGGCGGCAGTAAAATGTGCGTATTCATTATTCTAGTCTGTAAAATGGATTCATCGGTCTTTTTTCGAAATTTTCAACGCGAAAGCAGTTGAAAATAACATAGTGCACATAATATACACGGCCTGAAACTTCACCCAGTTAAACAATACGCTCTCACAAGAAACCACTGCAGTACGCAGTCGGGTCATTCTCTAGAAAAGTCACCCCAACGAAGCAGGCACAATCGCTCCTTGGCAGTGTCCTCTCAAAGCCTGACCACGAATCGCTTCACGCAGACTGGTTACGCCAGAAGGGAAGCAAGCGAACACTCGGGCTTCTCGTTACCCTTTCCTCGCCGTCGGCCGTACAGAAGACCTCAGGGCGGGCTGACAGCATCCAAAAGGCAAATCCAACGATCAGGCGTCTATCTGAGGATCGCCCTCTAGACGCACGGAAGCCAGGCCACAGCAGTTCTAGGGAAGAGATGCGGAAAAAGCTTCCGGATGGCGCCAATTCGGCTGATCCCAAACTTAAGGCCAAACCGATTGTAGTTATAGCCCCTTGTGCTCCTGAAAACACACCGAGGCAAACGACCGCGACTCCGGACAGCAGTTTCTACTCAACCACCGCGGACCCCTCGAATTCTATACGCAGTGACGCTCTGGAGGAGACAAGACGTGGACGGAGCGCCCAAAGTACGTACAGTTATCAGCACTTCTTTCCGTAACAGACGTCAAAGGTGCAACAGTGAACTCCACACCCAAGCTACAACCGAGCTGGATTGGGTCAAACGAGCGGAGTCAAGTGGTGAAGCCTACCGGCAAACCAACCACATGCGCTGACGTCGACATCGGGGAATGCTGCGAGAACCGTACATCCACTGAGGCTGTGAATTTGCCAATCTCTAGCTCCACTCCGTCTAAAGTAGCCTCTTTGATTGTGGACACAACTGTTGCCCAGGACCATGACAATCAAAGCCACAAGCCTGACCACGGCGAGCCGAACAGTCCCTCATACACCCAGTTGGCCACGCTGATCGCGGGTGACTCGGATGACCACACAGGCGCGAAAGAAAGGCGACTGCGGCCAAACAAGCCATATACAACTCGCCAAATCAGAAAACTGCTGGCTGGCTTCAAGGTGCAGTCCTCTGAAAAACCAGCCTCATGGGAGCACCACCAAAAGAACTACCCGGTGCTGCCACCCAGCGCTCAAAGCATCACAGAGGCACCTTTCCGACCAAATCGCGCCAAAATGCCCAAGAAGCCAAACAGACGCGAGATCGCCCATTGAGCAACAGCGAACCTGGCCGTCCAGAAGAAGTTAATGAAAGGGCTACAAGTAGCAATGGTCGAAATTTTCGCCCACGGGAAAAAACTTCGTCCACCAAAACTAATAGGCCCGCGCAAACCGGGCTCCCACAGGGCGAAAAAACCCTGCAAATGAAGCAACCCACGAAACCACCAATCGAGGGAGCAGACAAATATGCCTCAGAGGTCCCTTCGGAGCCCTCGACTCAAACCCGACGTGCAGCTATTAAGCCTGCTAACCTCCCTGGTTACACAACTCTCGGCTCCTCACCTTCGGAGGCAGCAGAGACAGTGTTGAAATGCTTGTCCACAAACTGTCTTAGCCTCTTCAACAAACTTTGTGATATTAAACAGTCAGTTTGTCTTGAACAGCCGTCCATTATCGCACTCACAGAGACCTGGCTCACACCAGATGTCTCTGACGCGGAGATCTCAATAGACGGCTACTCTATTTTCGAGCTGACTCAAAACGAGGGAGAGCTGGTGGGGTTGCTTTATACTTACATGCGGCCCTGCCAATCCCGATTGTCCTCTCTGATACCACTCCTGCACCTTTTGTGATGCACTGTGGCTTCAAGTCCCGCTGCGCGGGTCCGATTCTCTCCTTCTCGGTGTGGTCTACCGTAGCCCCTCGAGTCCTCCGGAAGATGACCACTTCCTCATACGAACCCTTGGGCAACTCTCCTCCAGCTACCACTTCACTCATCTCCTGCTGGTAGGTGACTTCAACGCCAAAGGCCCCCTGGACGGAGCTCCAGTGCGTCGGATCAAGTGGACCCTTTGCAGCGGCGTTGACCGAAGTCGTTCAACAGAGCGCTTGGACTCAACATGTCGTTGCACCCACCAGATACCGCGCGGGCCAACAACCGTCCCTCCTGGATTTGGTCATCACCAACGAAAGACATTTCGTTGATCAGGTGACAATTAACGCTCCACTGGGACATAGCGACCACTGTGTGCTCACCTTTGATTTCATCTGCTATTGGGCCAGAAATCCCGAACCCCAAACGTGGATTCGAAACTTCTGCCGTGCAGACTTTTCGGGAATGCGCATCTTTCTTAACCAAGTTAAACTGGGGCCAGCCTCAGTGGAAGACTTATATAGGACTATTGTCCAGAAAGTTCACGAGGCTGACGCGATGTTCGTCCCAAAAAACCAGCACGCAGTCGGATGAGCCGTAAACTACCCAAAAGGATCCGGCGTCTTCTGGAAAAGAGGTCACAACTATTTCTCAAAAGTTGACTACAGGAGACACAGAAGATGAGCTGGCATTTCGTAAAATGCGGAACCGCTGTAAATCGGAAATCCGCCAATGGAACATACGAAAACAAGCCACCATTCTAGACCTCGCCCGGAAGAACAGAAATGTGCTGTTCAAATACATGCGACATCGCCGAAGAAACAAGCCATCCGCGTTCTCCTGAGGGACAGGAACGGGGAACCCACGAGTGACCCAATAGTGGTATCTGAGTTCTACAGAGATCACTATGCAGGTCTGTATTCAGTCCCAGCGTCCTCGTCACATCCAACCTTGTCAAGGCGTACCTACGAACGGCCTCTAACCGACTTGGTATTCACGGTGGAGGACATTCGTCAACTCCTGCACAAGATCAACCCATTCTGCGCGTTGGGGCCCGACGAAGTCCACCCAAGGATCCTGAAGGAAACGTCGTACACACTGGCAACTCATTTCCATCTGCTGTTTCGTCAGTCGCTTGACGAAGGCCACCTTCCCTCTGTTTGGAAGGAAGCGATTGTCACGCCAATCTACAAAACTGGTGACCGACTATCGCCTGGCAGCTACAGGCCTATAAGCCTCACTAGCGTGCCATGCAAGGTGATGGAACGCATTCTGAAGCGAGCCATTCTAGATCACCTTACTTCCAACAACTTGATTTCTCAAGCTCAACACGGATTTCTCCCAAACCGTTCCTGCGTGACGAACATGCTCGTATTTATGGACAGCTTAACCCAAGCCAAGGACGAGGGACTCATATCGGATGCCATATTTTTCGACTTTTCAAAAGCATTTGATCGAGTCCCACACGTCCCTCTGCTCCACAAACTCGAGTCTTACGGGATTCAAGGGAAAATCCTACACTGGATCAAGGCATTCCTATCAGACAGATCATTCCGAGTGAAAGTAGGCTCGACCTACTCTTCTGCGGCGCCGGTCTCCATTGGAGTTCCTCAGGGCTCCGTTTTGGGTTTGCTGTTTCTGATATACGTCAATGACCTTCCAGATGTTCTTTCAAGTCCATGTCTACTTTTTGCGGACGACTTGAAATCGTGGAGTTCCAATGCCAGTGCCCTCCAAATTGATGTAGACGCCGCAAAGCAGTGGTCGTTGGACTGGCACCTTCCTCTGAATGACGAAAAGTGCGTCCATATGTCATTTGGAGGAGACTCAGCGAACTCCTTTGTCATGCATGGTGAGAAAGGACCAGAAGACATCACGAGGATAGATGCCAAAAAGATTTGGGTATCTGGCTCTCTCAAACCTGTCCTTCTCACTGCACCTTGAGAAATCGGCTCAGAAGGCATTCGCTGTTCTACGGATGATTCGGCGTACCTTCTCTCGTATTACTCGCACGGACTTCCAAATACTCTATGGGGCCTATGTCAGACCGCTCCTTGAATATGCCAACCCGGTTGTCTACTCAGGACGCACGAAAGACGTAATCCTCATTGAGCGTGTCCAGCGAGCTGCTACGAAAATGGTTGCCGGTCTCAAGTCCATGGACTACGAAACGCGTCTCGTGGTGCTCGACCTCTTTCCTTGGAGTATCGTCGCCTCGAGGGGACTTAATTCTTACTTACGCCCTGTTTGAACAAGGCTTGGCCAACAGGTTTTTCACCGTTGACCCAGCAAACACACGGCGGGACACGGTAAGAAGATTTTAAGCTCAGAGCGCACACCTTCATTAGGCAAACTTTTTCTCATTTCGGGTAGTTGCTGCGTGGAATAACCTTCCTGAGACGGTTGTCCACGCTCCCTCTAGAACTCAGTTCAAAACACTATTAGACACTTATTTACGCGAGTCCTCGCGCTGGTGGCAAACATACTGCCCCGCGCTGAAAACTTAAAGAGCAGTGCTACACCCTTTTTTCACTTGTGCCTTTCAGGTGAACGTCAGCTGCTGAACGACAAGAACAAAACCGACCCGGGAAACTTGGGCAAAAGCCTCGCTCCTGTGTATCAATCCGTGAATCCGTGAATCCGTGTTAACAAATATGAATCCTCGGCTTGGAAAACGTCTAGGTTTAGGTGGAAGATTCCGATCACTCCTAGTGATCTTTCCTGGGCATTCGACACTAATTCCAGGACCCACTGCAACTCCTTTTGCGACTGTGGTGACCACAACCAATCACAACACCGAGTTCCACATCAGCTGTCCTATCCGTAGTCGCGTCATTAGCGTACTCCGAGCCTACCGCTGGTATTTTTCCGGTGTGCGCGTCGCGCGATCTGCACCATTCTTGGAGTTTCCTAGGGAGGTGGAAGCAGGAGGGAAGCCTCACTATCGGTTCTTCCACCTTTATGACGTTGATTTTTTTCAGTATTATGCAAGCCTGACCTTGACATGCGCGGCTGGATCTGTTGGCCTAATTTTCACGAGGTTTTTTTTGGAGAAACGCTGATTGCGTGCTTACCGAAGGACATGCCTTATGAAGTCCCGTGGTTTCTATTCATCAAACTTTCAGCACTTGCCAAAGAGAGCTGTTTGTGACAACTACCAATGGCCACGGCTCCATACACATTGTGGATGGAGGTTGATCATGGCCTCTCGAACTCTTCACCGTCAGATCCATGATAGCTGGACGCTCGCATGATGTTGTCGACAACCCACCCTACGTACTGCTGCCCAAAGGTTGACCGTGTGCATGCTGCTATAGGCGCACAATTTGATGCCATATTGACAGGTTGGACAGTCGGATAACAGTCTAGTCGACCCTATACGAACTCTCCCAGCGTCATAGCTGAAGAATGATAATCAAGGTACGAACTCTATTCGTCAACTCCCAACCAGGTTCCTTCACTCAGAAAGTACCAATGCGCCGTTGTTTGTCCATCGTCAATCCGCCAGCCATCGTTTTTGTTCAGCAATTTTTCAGTTTCCAAACCGTGTGCTTAAATGCAG
The DNA here is from genome assembly GCA_003604175.2 of Clonorchis sinensis. Lineage (NCBI taxonomy): Eukaryota > Metazoa > Platyhelminthes > Trematoda > Opisthorchiida > Opisthorchiidae > Clonorchis > Clonorchis sinensis. The sequence goes on along the minus strand of CM030370.1, from coordinate 2,391,723 downwards.
TCGTGCAGGTCCATTGAGAGCCATACCTTCACTGTTGAAACAGCTCTAATTAGTCTCCTCAGGTTATTCCCATTTACGTACCATGACCGATCACCTAATCGAACCGGTTCGCTTATAGCAGTTGGAAAGTTCAAAAAACCCTAGTCACCGTTTACGTATTTGAGATTTGGTCCATTCCCTTCCAGTTTCTTGTCATTATGAGCAATCAAGACAGACAAAAGATTCCTATCCTGGCTGTATGATCAGGACGACCACCTATGGTCTGTGTTGGCGCCTTTTGGTGGTGGCGAAAAGGGAATATCAACTGTCTCTGCATGCTCTTGGGGAAGAAATAATCCCAATCTATCCTCAAGATCCACGTAAGTGAGAAATGTGGACGCCTGTTCTCACGTATGCATCAACCTGAGTTGAGGCCTTTCAGGGCTTTTCGTGACATTTGCCCGGAAAGTGGAATGAAAGTGAATTAAGTGTTGACCGAGAGAAACCAATTTTCCTCTTCTGGTCTTTCAATTTGTAGAGTCACTCCTGGTGAAAAGAAAACTAGTCCCGTGAACAGGGAATAGCGCTGTGTCTTTCCAACTGCAGCTCGATGAACAAACTGGACGAAGCTCGTCTTCTGAGCAGAAGTGAACTGTGACTTCTTCAACTCTACCGAAATTTGATTCAAAATAGGCCCCGAGATCCAGGTACGCTTTGAGAGCAAACTTATGGATGATGATGGGGCCGTGAAATCCTCATTATGCCGAGTGCATGCGTGGTCCGGATCCACCACTGTTGGTTCTGCTTACCACGTTTCCTCTTCCAGCCGTTCCTTCGTCCTTCAACAACCTGACCTGTTTGGCGCCGCAGTGATTGCCTCATACTTCTTGCATTCAGCGTTCCGTCGACCGATTGGGACATTTTTAGTGTTTACCATCTAACTCCACCATAAAGCAAACCTTCTTGAAATGTGTCTTTGTCCTTAACTAACTTCAAAGCTTCACTGAATCTACCCGCATTACATTTGTCTAATATAGTGACTTGATGAGGTCCAACGTTTAGTGACGTTGACTGTGTGAGTTATGTTCCTTATGTAGGAAGCCGTGATCATCCAACTGGATCCCTCGTGGACGGGTGGGGCTCTCAATCTTATCCCGTCCATTTCTCGCCAACAAAGGCGACAAGCATTGAAACCATTGGAGGAAGCGTTCCGACAACTGGCGGGATCGTGCCCGTGCAACTATTCGTCCGCCAAACGTGAGTTCTTTTCCGAGGTAAGCCGGCTGAAATTCTATTCCGCTTGCTTGTGGACGACTCAGTAGGCCCACCATGAAGTGGGTTTGAACGCCGAACGCCACTGCAACAAGGACTTGTGTAGATAATCGTTTTCCGATAATGACGGGATGTTTGGAAGTTTCCGCACCGAGAGGAGTACGGAAATAACTAAGTGGCTTCATTCACGCATCTATATGCCCACCTCTGATTACCGATAGATCGCTAGACAGGCCCTACAGGTGGTAGCATTGTTCTAAGTCACAGGGCAAGGGGACTTGCCTGACTTGGCTGCGCACTTCGTTTGACAAGGACTCTGCAAGAATCTCATTGGCGATAAGTTAATAGTCACTGGTTTTCCGTGCAATCTGACAGCGCGTTACTCTGATACCATCGAAGACAGTTTTCTTGGCACTTTGGGCGCCCAACAATGGCGGCTTCAAACCAAAAGTGGTGTGTTTTCCGGGGGTACGAATGCGTAAATTCTCAGCTTAGCACATCACAGGCCCACTTAGTTGGCTGGCTTGGATTGGACTCGGTACGTGCGAATACTTCAGCTGGGTGCTTACCGCCACCCGTTTTCGTGAAGTACTAACTTCCGGAACAACCAAAGTTGTTCTGGCGAGGTGGCTCAAGTGGTTAGAGCGCGAATTTACTGACCGGAAGGTCCGTGGTTCGAACTCCACCTCTGCCTCTCGACTTCCCCTGTCTAGACTTGGGCAACCTGGCAGTATCCAAGCCCTCGTGCTTCCTTCTGGTGGCATGGCAGTTAGGCACCGAAAGGGTGCTACAGCTGAACGGGTTGTGGTTATCACATGAAGCGAACTTGCTGCCAATCCAGTTCTGTACCATCACTATCGGTTACGGGTTGAATGGATGTCATCTCTTTTGGAACCGCTGCATGGTTTCTGGTGGTGCGCTCCGATGTAGCTTTCGTGTGCCTTTGTTCAGTTTTTTCTGGTTACCAATCTATTTCCACGTCCTTAACTAAGTCCTCATTCATTTAACCATCACTCATTCAACCCCGGCCTAAAGTTGTCGCCTTGTCGTGGTGATCGGGCTTCTGTGCTGCAATGATCCTGCGGGCTATACCAGCTGGAACTCAGTTCGCAAATGTTCAACCATGCCAGTAAGGCCAACAAGGTGCAGCCCGACGAAGTGCAAGTCCCCATACTGCGAGTAATCGTATTACGAGGCGGCCTGGAAGTAAAGTCCTACTGTCCTCTGCGATAGGAGTGTGCAGGCAGTAAGGCGTTTCCCCCAGACGACCAGCGTGTCCATATGGAGGCAGCGATGCTGCGTTCCCCAGAGAAAGGACGGGTTAGAAAAGGTCGGCCTCAAAAACCGCACACTCCGATCGCCAAACGGTTGACCGTGACCGCCGGCGCATTATCCACTACGGTCGAAATACTTTTAAAAACCAATGAGAATCCGGTGCTGCTCAAAAAGCACCTGCTGTGCGCAGCCGCATCAGGAATGAGACGGTAATCCCATATTCCCTGCGCCCTCGGGTTAGGCCAACCCCCTGCGGCTGAGCAGGTCAGACTATTGAGTCATCGGCTCCGGGCAGGGTTCCAAAAGAAAACCCTACTATCCGCTGCCTCGTGGGTCAGACTTTTAAGTCAGAGGCTAAGGGAAGGGTACAACCATGACATTCACAAATAACAGTACTTTCATGCCACATCGGCCGTCGCGTGGTGCCATCAGCCTAGTCGCCTTACTTGCTGCATACAGCAGGGCGGGTAAGCGAAAACATGCTACTGCGCCTCCCTTCTTACACTTTCACGTTTTCCGTCTTCCGCCCTCCCCCCCCAATTTTAATACTTTCTCCGCAGGTCCCAGCTCTAGGACTGATTGGTTTGCCCGCCCTGCATCACACTTAGCTGCAGATTGTGTACGTCCGAGTTCAGCTACATCCCTAAACACTTCGAAGTCTTTTCAAACCCCGAAAGCCTGTCTAATTAGCCACATTTAATGTTCGTTCACTGAAGCAAGCAGGTCAACAGGTGGCTCTTGCTCGTACGCTGGATTCCCTCTGCATTGATGTATGTTGTCTGTCAGAAACAAGGCGCAGGACGCAAGTACCGTGATCGAACTGACTGCCCCCTTGCTCTCTTCCAGGTTCCGGCTGCGCACCTCTGGTGATGCAGAGGCCGCTGCAGCTGGATATGCTGGGGTGGGTATTGTATTGAGCGAACGAGCGGAAGCGTCTCTGCTTGATTGGATACCCGTTGATAGTCGCCTCTGTGCGGTTCGTTTGGCAACATCTGTGAGAGAATCTAGAGGAAGTGAGGTCCATCGCACCTTGTTTATGTGTCTTCTTACGCCCCAACTGACTGTAGCTCTGAATCTGCCAAGGACAGTTTCTATGACTCTAGGTGCCCTTCTACAGCGGGCTAAAACCTCAGATATCGTTGTGGTTGCTGGTGATATGAACGCCCAGGTAGGTAGACTGAGCGCTGCTGAGGCCCGATTGGGTGGTCGTCTTGGTTTGGACACGAGACGCACGGACAACGGAGACCGCTTACTTCAGATGTGCCGATCACAGACTGTTCCTTTGCAGTACGAATTTCCGGAACAGCGGAAATCGCTTGACAACGTGGTGCCCACCAACAAACCAGCGACGAACCCAAATAGACCACATCGCCGTCAGTTATCGGTGGCGAGGGTCGATCACCGCTTGCCGCTCCTTCTGGAACACCAGCGTGGACTCCGACCATGCACTTGTACGCTGCTGCTTTTCATTGCGCTTTTCAGGTGTACGCAAAACGCGCACATCGCTTAGCCATTGAGAAGCTAGTGGATCCAGAAGTCAAACGAAACTATCAAAACCAGCTCCTCGAATGCCTGCCGGCGGTACGGTGTCGGATATAAACGGCCACTGGGAAAAGATATCCAAAGCGCTACTCAAGGTCGGAACGTCTGTTTGCGGTACAACCCAGCCAACCTCATCAAACATTGGATCTCTGATAGGACCGTGTCTTTGCTGGAGACCCGGCGACAGATTCCCCTGGCCGCCACCACAACTCCACCGACGCATCATCCGACGCCAGGTGAAACTGAGTGTCCGTGCAGACCGAGAAGCTTGGTGGACCCGAAAGGCCCAAGAAATGGAAGATGCAAAGAATGCTGGAAATGTGCGCAGGCTGTTCCATTTGATTCGTTCGACTGGTCCTCGAAAACCTCTTGTCAGCGAAATAATCAGAGACCAAAATGGCTCCCTGATATGCAATAAAGCAGAACGTTTGGACCGCTGGGCACAGTACTTCGAACAGCAATTCAGCTGGCCACCTGCTACCTCCAATCCAGAATCCTGGCCTTCAACAGAAAGCTGGACCGTAAATATGGAGCCGCCTTCGGTCTCAGAAGTGTCCGAGTGTATTTCCCTACTCAAGCGTCATCGTGCTGCTGGTCCTGACGACCTTCCACCTGCTCTTTTCAAGGATGGCGGTGGGCTCTTCAGCCAGTGCCTGTCTAGCTATTTGGGTCTATCTGGGAGAAAGAGACCGTCCCAGACAACTGGGGTGAATCGATAGTAGTGCCCATTTTCAAAAAGGGTACTCGCAGTGAATGTAGCAACACAGAGGTGTTAGTTTGACTCCTGTTGTGACGTCTTACGATGGCACGTGAATCCTTGCCTTGACTCGTGAGAATCAAGCGGGATTTCGACCGGGTAGAGGCTGCATTGACCACATCTTCACACTCCGTCAGGTGTTAGAGCAACGCCACATGTACAGACGACCCACAATCTTGGTGTTCCTTGACTTCAAGGGTGCGTTTGATTCTGTCGATCGGTCAGTGCTGTTAAATATACTTGCTCAACAGGGTATGCCCCAGAAGTTTGTAAACATAATCCGATCCCTATATTCACATACTTCTGGGCGGGTGAGTGTATGGCGAGCTCTCCAAAAGCTTCCCTACAAAAAGTGGTGTCAGACAAGGATGTCCACTCTCTCCATTCTTGTTCAACTTCGTCATTGATGAAATAATGAGGCGAACGCTGGAAGGTCTTCAAAACCCCGGTGTTCAAATCGTTGCTGGTGAGAGCGTCGATCTGGAGTACGCAGATGATATCGCCCTCATCTTTGAAGACGAAAGTGAAGCACAAGCCCTGTTGAACAGACTGACCACCATCATACCATCTTTTGGCATGCGCCTTGCACCTTCAAAGTGCAAAGTCATGCTTCAGAACGTGCAGTCTCCGGACATATCCCTTAAAATTCAAGGAGAATCACTGGAGATTGTGGAAAACTTTACATACCTCGGTAGTTGTATTAGCTCTGACGGAAGTGTGTCTGATGAAGTCAGTGCAAGAATCTCAAAGGCTCGAATCACGTTTGCTAATTTGCGTCACTTGTGGCGTCAAAAAGGCATCTCACTAGATCTTAAGGGTCGTGTGTACCAGGCTACAGTAAGGGCTGTATTGTTGTATGGGTGCGAGACATGGCCTCTGCGGACAGATGATGTGAGGCGTCTCCAGGTTTTCGACCACCGATGCCTCAGAAGCGTGGCTGGTTTTGGATGGCGTCAGCGTGTTAGTCACGAGGTGATTAGAAAACGGGTATTTGGTTGTGCTGCAGGTACTTCAATTGGGAAATCATCCAGCACCACCGACTACGATGGCTCGGTCATGTGCTACGCATGCCGAAACACCGTCTACCGAGACGAGTGTTGTTCTCCGTGCCTCCTTCAGACTGGCGCAAACCGCGAGGTGGACAGCGCATGACTTGGCAGAAAGGCGTGAAAGAGATCACGAAGAGTTTGGGTGTTGTTGGTGTTGTACGCCTTCCAGGATGGGGTCCCCGTGACCCCGCCTGTGCTTGGCTGGAGACGTTGCAAGAAATGGCGGCTAATCGATGTCAGTGGCGTTCATGCTGTCAGTTTCTTTCCAGATTGTCTGATTGAGCGGTTGGAGGTGTAGGCACCTCAGAATGCTTGACATAGGCCAGCACTAGGTCCCCTCCCTCATCCACTCTTTTTCTCTTCTTTTCACTCTATATATATATGTATATATATATATGTATGTATACATATATATATATACATATATATAAATGAAATTAGACGAACTTTATGGTTGTACGGCAGTGAAGCATCAGTGTCAACACTGATGTTGCTGTCTTTGATGATGATGAGGGGCAGGGTCCCCGAAGAAAACCCTACAGCCTCCACTGCCTTGTGGGTCAGACTTTTGAGTCAAAGGCTCAATGTAGGGTACCTTAACCAACCCCCCTTATTCGGCCTGGGCAACCGGGAAGTATCATTCGCCCTTGCGGCTCTTCGCTCATCGGCCTTCTCCCACACCCTCCGCACCCATCCTAAACTGCAGTGCGACCAACCCATCTGCCAACTCCCTACCCACCATTCCATGTCTAAACCTTCGCCCAGAAAAATAAACCAAACTCAGAAGATCTGATCCACTTTGCAGCCTTTAATGTTCGTACTCTATGTCAAATTGAACAACAGACATCCCTTGTTGAAAAATTGCTTTCCGTCTCTGTCGATGTATGTTGTGTCTCCGAAGCACGCATACAAGACCCCCACTTCGATCGTGCTTCTCAAGCCGCTTAGGACGAGCTCAGATATTCCAAATTTCACTCTTCGGATATGTAGTGGTCCTGACGCAATGGTTCGTGGTATCTACGGTGTGGGAGTCGCGCTCAGTCCCAGGACTGAAAGCACCCTATTGGACTGGGTCCCAGTAAACAGTCACTTTTGCGCTGTGCGGTTGTCTGGCTCAATTAGGATTAACGCAGGTCGATGCGGTAACCGGTGTTTATTTGTCGTATCAGCGCACGCTCCAACGAACGGTAGTTTTGAGTCTGAGAAGTCAAAGTTTCACGAACATCCGTCATGACTTCTTCGATCGACAAGAAGGACGGATATAGTAATCCTGGAAGGTGATATGAATGCCTAGTCGGACGGTCCTGAAGAAGCACGGTTAGGTAATAGATTCGGAGTCGATCCTGAGCATACGGATAATGGGGAGCGACTTCCTCAGTTGTGTGCAGATCATCGTCTGTTCCTGGCCAGTTCGAACTTCCAACACAAGCGCGCACACTGAGTTACTTGGAGGCCACCTGCCACAAAACAGTCGAACTCAGTTGGACCATGTAGCTATCAGTTACCGATGGAGAGCCTCAGTTAAAAACTGTCTTTCCTTCTGGGGTACGCAACTTGACTCTGATCACACTATCGTGCGGCCCCGCTTAGCACTTCGCTTTCCGCCAGCACTACGCGTGCCGAAAGAGGCCGGCTCCGTTCATCGACTTCGACAAGTTTCAGTAGCTGAAGAGTATCGAGCTGATCTGGCTAGAAAGCTACTGGAAAGGCACAGTCATGTAAAAACTGAACAGTTCAGCTGTAACACTTACGGTGCCTAGCTGTCATGCCACACGAGGGCTGGGATACTGCCAGGTTGCCTAGACAGGGGAAGTCGAGAGGCAGAGGTCAGGTTCGAACCACGGACCTTTCGGTCAGCAAATTCGCGCTGTAACCACTTGAGCCATCTCGCCCCACAGTCATGTGGACGACGAAGATTGCTCGGAGGATGGATGGAGGCGAGTTAAAGAAGCAATGCTCTCAGCTTTCAGAACTGCTTGTCCAGCCCATCTGACTCGACTCAATGAACACTGGATATCGTCAAATTCAGCAGATCTTTTTGCTGCTAAAAAAGTTATACCAGCGACTAGCGACAATGATGGCTCACGCAGATCCTTCAAACACGGGATTATTGGGAGCTTGATGAATGATAGAACGCCGGTGGATCCCAAAGGCCTAGGAGATGGAGATGGTTTTCGCTGCAAGCAACATCTGCGCCGTTTCAACTGATTCGATCACTCGGCCAAAGGATGGCAGTTGTCAGTGAAGCGATATGAGAGAAAGACGGAACGGCAATCCACTCTCTCAATCGTCGTCTTTAGCGGTGGGCTGAGCACTTCAAAGAACAGTTCAGCTGGTCTCCTTCAACACAACCGCTGGAAAAATTAGGCGGGCTTGAATGGAACAGTGACACCAACCCGCCATCAGCAACCGAAATCCATCGTGAGGTATCAATCCCGAAACGCGAAAAGATACCTGGTCCGAATGGTCTGCGCCCCGCGCTCTTCAATAAGGGTTGCGAGGCCCTGGTGAATGGTCTGATGATTTGGAAGAATATTTGGAACGAAAGCAGAATACCAGCCGAATGGAGCTCCTCGAACGTCATCCCAGTTTTCAAAAAGGGAGCAAGAACATCATGTGAAAACTATCGAGGTATCAGCCTGGTGTCCGTCGCATCTAAGGTGCTCTCTGGCATAATTTTGCGCAAGTTGATGGATTATCGGGAGAGACAGACTTGTGGGAATCAAGCTGGCTTTCGCCCCGTTCGAGGATTCATCGACCATATCTTCACCTTGAGACAATTTCTTGAACAGCGCCGCTCCTTCAGGCGTCCCACGTTGGTCGTTTTTCTGGATTTGGAAGCTGCTTTTGATTCTGTCGATCGTCAGCAACTTTGGCAGTGTCTGGCGATGAAAGGTGTCCCTTCCAAATTTCCATCTCTTATCAAGGCACTGTATGCGACCCAAGTATCCGATGAACAGAGCTCCGTATTCAGTGTATTCAGTATGCGTTAACCTCTCAGGAACACAGAAGCTATACTGAAGATTTAACACATGTCGGTGTGGCAAGCAAAGAATGTGAGTGTTTCAGGCCCTGCACAATGACCGAGGATCAATTCAAGTGTTTCGTCTTCATAGTTGTTCTCCATAGGATACAGATATTGAGACACGGTTACTAAATCGGATTGAAAAACACCCAGAGTTGACACTACGGAGTCTTAACACCGAATGCTAGCGTCGTATGAGTCTCAGGGCTGATGTCGCAATGTCTAACAATTTTTAACCGCCATAGCCTGACATGGTATGCAAAGTGGCTTCTAAAGCTGGTCAAATCCTGAGCGAATGCAGGGAAAAGTGCCAACATCTTGTTGGCTTTATGGCGAAAAATAGTTCAGCTGTAGCACCCTTTCGGTGCCTAACTGCCATTCCACCAGAAGGAAACACGAGGGCTAAGATACCAGGTTGCCCAAACCTAGACAGGGGAACTCGAGAGGCAGAGGTTGGGTTCGAACCATGGACCTTCCGGTCAGTAAATTCACGCTCTGAGCACTTGAGCCATCTCGCCCCCTTTTATGACGAAAGGCAAGTTTCGCGTTACAGGCGCCCAGTGGAACCACAGGTGTAACAAAAAGGTCACAAAGACAACTTCAAGAGCTCAAACGTTCATGGGCTGATAAAACAACGTACTCAGGAGCCGTCGCTTTCACATTCAGGATGAAGTCACCCGGTCAACAAAAAATTCACTGGTGTGCATCACTGGTATACCGGTTCCACTCCCATCTGATGTAGTTTCTGATTTCCCTCTGATGTAAAAACGAATCTGAAAGGTGACTGGGAGGTCATCAATTGAACGCACAAAGTAGCCTTTCGGAAAGCCTCTGGTGAAAGTCGGAAACTGACGGAGAAGCTGAACCGTTTCGTGAGGTCCAGTGGGGCCAAGTTCAATAGCGCTTGCTACTTTACCACGCAAGCCTTAACTTCCTAGGCCTGGGTTGGGTTCAGGATCATCAACTTTTGGAGCAGCACCTCAATACAGTTCGTAACAAGATGACTGCGATACGTTCACGGGGCAGCACATCCTGACAATATTTCACTACAGTTACAACCGTATGCCACACAACCACCATTCCGCCAGTGACGTCTGACGGCGGTAGTCTTTTCATCTTAATCCGTTTTGACTTACCTTGCAGATAACCCGCAACATTCGATCCATCATGATCAAACAGAGCGTCCCACTACTATCCAAGAGGTTGAGGGGGATGACAAGGGACACCACAACATTTGCAAGGTCGAAAGGTGCTGGTTCGGGGCTACCTTAAACGCTTTCCACTGTGGGCATCGCACCATGTACTATGTCAAGCAGGGCGAGGTGGCTCAGTGGTTAGAGCGCGAATTTGCTGACCGGAAGGTCCGTGGTTCGAATCCGACCTCTGCCTCTCGACTTCCCCTGTCTAGACTTGGGCAACCTGGCAGTATCCCAGCCCTCGTGCTTCCTTCTGGTGGCATGGCAGTTAGGCACCGAAAGGGTGCTACAGCTGAACGTCAAGCAGGAAGCTCAATTCAGATCCCATGCATGAATGGCACGCGATTCAAATTAAAGTGGACATTGCAGTCACCAGCCCTGGCATTTTATCAACAGCCGCTTTGAGCGGCTATAGGACTTTCCACTATGACTAGGAACGCAATCGGAGTTGTATTCAAGAATCGGATGCAATCTCATATGGCCTCGTGATTCTGCGGTTCATGGGCCATTTTTCATCTTTATAGCAATTGCAGTCAAAATGACACCTCTTCGATTTCCAAACTGCGTTGGTGTCCTTTCGAAAATAGTAATAATACCTGTATATCTTCTATACACTATGCACCCCCTTCTCCAGCACTCCTTTCGAATAAGACAGGCCATAATGAGGCTGGTCTAATAACATGTGTTCTATCATTTATTTTTGCCAGCCGGCTTGCAATACCACTCTATGCAGCGAAACACGTGTTTTCCTGCACCCGTCGCCCGCTAAAGGGTGCATCAGCTTGCCGTCAGTCTGGTCTGCCTTTTCAGCCCCTTTATATTCTGGAAGTTCCTAATATTGGAGGACCAGTATGAATGCAGCTGACGTTTGCAATCTACCCCACCACACGCTGAAAGATATGGGGAATCGGGCGTACGCGGAAGGGCGGTACCAAGAGGCAGTGATGTATTACACATGCGCCATTAAGAAACAACAAAACATATCATCTTATTACTCCAACCGGGCACTATGTTATGTACAAATTCAAGAATATTCCAAGGCGTTGTCGGATTGCAGGTATGGCCTGATTTTTTTCATCTGATGTAACTTGCCCACTGACGCTCGGCCTGCAGACACTACGGTTAATTCTACCTTCTGAATTATTTAACCTTATGTCATCAAAAAAATATCCCAGAGCCAATGAGGAGGCCCAGTTTCAATCTGTGTCCATTCGTTTTGCGGCCGGTCCATTCATAACAACACGTCACTGAGTTGTCCGACTGAGGCTAGCATACAGTACGAAACACATTTAGTCCCACTTATACTATTTGTTAAGTATAATCTATTAGTTTTCAACATGGAGCTTTAAGACTCTTGAGCTCTTATAGTTCATCAAACGAAGGAAGCATGCGTATTTTAGATCAGCGGAAAAAAATCCAAGAAGATTGGTCTAGAAGTAACACGCCATTCATAAGGTTGCTGAAAACTCTTCGGCAGCCCACGATTGAAACGGACCATGATTATCGAGAGATTCAGCTGGATTCAGTTGAGTCTCCTGCGGGAGTGAAAGTATTTGTCGGAACTTGGTATACTTTGACTGCGGTGTTGCATTGACAACTAATGATTATTGGCATGTCAAGTAAACCGAAATGCTTCGTCATATTTCCCAACTCCCGGTCCAGTCATTGGATTTTGGCAATGTTACAGACAGTTTTTCCGTCGCCATTTCACTTTAGAGAATAATCCGTTAGTTGTTGACCAATTTGCAGAAAACTGAGGGGATAGATTTACGTCTGATTATCTTTTTCATTGATGCTTTCCTTGATCTGGCAAAAATCTTGCAAATAACTTGATGCTTTAGACTACCATTCCCCGTGGTGAGAATAACTGGTAAAGTTAGGGGTTGCCAGACAGATCTACGCGAGCTTTTTGTCCACCCTCTAATCCAACTCCCATATTTCATGGGTTATTTTAGGACACAAGGTACATTTAGAGTTGTTTGCGTGAGAACTAGGACTTTATCGCAGTGTGATGGTCAACATTCCTCTGTGGCCCACTGAGTTATCTTTTGAGGGGATGCTGTTTCAACACTCGCGGAGTGTCCACCACAAGTTTGGCGGGTGGTCTGGTCCTTCTGGTTTGGGGTTGAAGTACGCACAACCTCTCCATTAAAATGGCCGTATCCCGGCTCCCCTCTGGTGCCTTGCGATCAAGCCTTTATCCCAGACGTTTTGGTCCAGGATCCCAACCTTCAATCCTTCTAGAATTAGATCCCCAGGCAGCACCCCCACATCGAGTACAGTTATGAATGGACATCAATGACGCTGTAGCATGGATGAGCCGACGTAGTACGCTGGAAGGCAACGGATACACAAGGTACAGCAAGCACGACGCAGGGATAGGAAAGCAGAACGATCGCGGTGCAAACACACGTATATTCGACACCGAAACAGAAACCGGATCAATCGGCACAAGTCACGTGAGGTACAGAAAAATAGGTCAAGGCCACTCAGGGGGATGTACAAGCAGACTACTCCTTCCTGTCCGGCGCTCGTGGTGACTCGTCCGGGATACCTGTAGTCGGCAGAGGGAGAGGGAGGTGCACACGTAAGGTCATGTGTTAAACATGTGTAAGAGGGAACAGTTAAGTTCCAATTGCGTTACAACGCTTGAGTGTAAACATTGTGATTATGTTGGGGATGATGTCGGTGATGACCGCAGCCATAGATGTGAAGGGTCACCATAAAGTGAACACAAAATTCAGTCTGCTCTCCTACCTCTAACGGCCGGTCAAAAACTAAGCTACACGATTGGTACACTATATCCTCGGCTGTTCTTTTCTGTTCTGGTGGCCAGTAACCACTAATAGTCTGTTTTGTTTTCAGGCCGCACACCTCTTGAATCCAAGTTAGATTTTGTTCCACCATACTGACCAATGTTTTTCTTAAGACAACGTTCGCTAATGTTTTCAAGCTACTAACTGATCCTCGGTTGAGTAATCCTGACATGTAACAGGCAGAACTCCGTCTCGTTGAAGTTTTGAGCCATTTTCGGTATTGATTCACTTGTACTTAACTGAATTCATTCCTCTTTTTACTTTTTACTTCCTTTTACTCTAACTCTCCTCTGGTCTTTCTGCCTGCTATCAATTTACAATTCTTCTTTTACCTCAGACGATCCATCGAATTGGACAGTAGCAACCTGAAGGCGTACTTTTTCGCTGGCCAAGCCCACCTTGGTCTGTGCCAGTGGGATGAAGCCTTAAACAAGTTGATGCATGCGCACAACTTGGCTCAGGAACAACATCGAAATTTTGGGGACGATATCACGGTGGTGATTCGGCAGGCCAAACGTAAGCGTTTTGAAGCTTTAGATGAAAAGCGAAAACAAGAAGAAGTGGCCCTTCAGGTGAGTCTGGCACATGATTTTTACCCTTTTCATTTGTTTCCGGACCATGTTCTATCCATCAGATATACTAGTCACTAACTAATTGTTGCCAATGGGACTTCGAACATCCCATCCTGTAGTTGATCAGTCTCAGTTCCTTGGACGTGAATAATTAAAATATTAATGCGAAAGCTTGATCTTTTGTCGCATTTTACGAATTTCTTTCTTCTCACTTTATTTTCGCTCACACCTAGGCCTATTTAAATGAACTCATTCTAAGGGATGCCGAATATCAAAAGAACACTATCCTCACTGCTCATGGACATTCAGTTTCCTCAACAACCAAACCACTTTCGACTGAGACGGTCCCAATATCCGTTGACCCTTGTGGTTCTCCTGATAATGCTCCAGAGGACTGTGTACAAAGCGCTCTTCCTCTTCAACTCATCGAAAAGGATGAATCTTCCAATTTCGCCAAACATGATCATTCCTGTCTCGATGGCACACACGCAGTCGAAACAGAAGCTATTGTTGTCCACTCGTCGGACATGTCTCCACAAGTACAGGCTCGTTTGGCACAAATCGACCAAGCAGCACAAAAGCGTATGACCGAGTTGAACGAATTGTTTGCTCTGTGACTGTTTTACTGTGTGTGTGTGTGTGTGTGTCTGGTCCACACACTTCACATTTTTTGCCTCCAGGTTTGCGATCGAAAACCGAGTATTTTGACCGCTAAATGGAATAAAATAAACAATAATTTTGGTAGAATGTAAGAAGAAATGTGAAAATGTATGTATCGCACCCCCTACCTCAGTCTCTGATAACTCAGGTATACCTGACAGACTGAGTGCATTACCGGTCGCTGGCTCTTGACCAGGAGCGGGCTTTCTAGGCCCAGAAACTCGTCGTGCTTTTCGAAGATTGTTCTATTTTAAAGTTTTCTAGCGATTTTTCGGTTTTTACTTTTCGGTATTTCATCATTCTCTGAAGCATTTTTGAGTGCGCCAAACTCCATTTTTCGTCCAACGCTAGTGAAAAAAATGTTCTTATCCATATGCTTCTATTTTGGCGTATCGATTTATTGTAAATCATAGGGTTCTCACTGTAACTTACTGGAGATGTCTCAGCTCTAAGTTAAAACTGAAAACAGCTGAAATAACCGAATACTCACTAAAAAACTGCTCCCGGAACTCACGCATTATAACATCCCTGGCAGCAGTTAACTCCTTTGATCAACATACACGAATGGCCGACCACTATGAACAGGATTAAAGACGGTTGACTAACACATTTGTGGAGAGGTTATCCTGGTATTCAAAACAGTGATTTAATGCCTCGAACTCCCGAAAACGTAAACTTTTAGTATTTTTTGACTTAGTTGGTTCATCTGGCTGTCCAGCCAAGTGTATACTCCTCTAATAAAGCAGAATTTTAAAAACATCGAAAGCTGATCTCTAGTATTACCTCTTTTCCCCTGACAGCGGACTACCTTTACTCCCATTTATCGTTGAAAATGACAGTAATTTTGCACTTTTATTCTAGTTGTCAAAACTACGCTTTGGGAAAGCAGAATCTGTAGGGAGACGGATGGATCTAATTTTAAACTTACCATGGGCAAGATGGCCCAGCTGGTTAGAGCGCGAATTTACTGACCGGAAGATCCGTGGTTCGAACCCGACCTCTGCCTCTCGACTTCCCCTGTCTAGACTTGGGCAACCTGGCAGTATCCCAGCCCTCGTGCAACCTTCGGGTTGCATGGCAGTTAGGCACCGAAGGGGTGCTACAGCTGAACGATTTTACGATCGATACGATACGATTCGTTTTATCTACCTCACAGGTCATCTGTGGTACAAAGTCTCATCGAGCCTGATGACTCAACCTTCCGGGTTCCCCTCGCGTTGATTTTTTGGCTAACTGACCATTCAGTGCAATTCCACCAACTTCCTGTTGCCAGTTGACCGTTTGTGACTGTGTTTTGGTGCCGTCTTATTGGTGGGCTGCAAATGATGCACCGATCTTCCAGTCCTTTTGAGATGATATTATCTCTGCAGCATTCCAAGCCGAAGGCGGCCTCGTCTTGGTTCCGAAGACGGGATTTTTTTATGTTATCGGTTGTCTGCCACCGTACTTGTAGCTTCAGTTGTTCTGTAGCGGCTGATTCCGAAAATCTAAAACTGCTTTCTCATTGTCCCTTCTTTCAGGTCGACAGTCGTCGCCAGAAGCGTGAAGTTCCCGAATACCTCTGTGGTCGGATCAGTTTTGAACTGATGCTCGATCCAGTTATCACCCCAAGTGGGATAACGTACGACCGTCGCTCTATCCTTGCACATTTGCGCAAAGTCGGTCATTTCGATCCCATTTCCCACCAGCCTCTCACAGAAAATCAGCTCATACCAAACCGAATTATGAAGGAGGTTGTTCACGCATTTCTAGAAGAAAATCCCTGGGCAGAAAACTACTGATTTCTCGTTCCACCCCTTTCCCACTACTGTTTTCCCATTCCATAATCATTATTGTCTCCTCTCGTTTTTCTGACTTTTCTCCTTAGATATTCACGTTTGAAAAACTGTTTTAGATATCTGTTCCTACCTCCCCCTGTCCTATCGCAGCTTCCGATCACTCAACTTTTTTGCTTTCCACACACCGCTTTTCCATCTGGCATTCTCGAGTTATGAAGCAAGTTTATCCGTTTTTGTCCTCGTACGCGTTTGCCTGTCAATCTCTACGAGCGTCGCTGCGTTCGGTGTACTTTTTATGTGATATGGCAAGTTGCCAGCTTGCGATTAGTCAATTACAATAAACACTTTGTTTTCCATTCTGCTTCTAATTTTGTGCTTTGTACTACGTATACAGTCTCCAGCAGTAACTCGTCTCTCACCTTTCAGCCCCTCAAAATTCTTCGCTGCCCAGATAACCACCTCCCTGTCCGTATTCCTGAATGTTTCCACGCCGGAGATTAACTGGGACCGTTCATTCTTCGGAAGCCGTGACAACAGGCGCCATCCGCCTAGGCCATCTAGACAGTTCAAGGAGTTCATTCGGTGGTGGGCAAATTGTTGGGACCATCGGGGCTTCGTATATATCTTCGTCTTCATCATCCTCGTCTTCCAGATCCTCTTCACCTGTGATCAATCCTGTAAGACGGTCTTTGCGCGTTGAAACCCGACGTCGGACAACGGCTGCACTTCAGGTTAGCATCTACCATGTATGTTGGCTCTGTTCGTTACCATACCCTGAAGGTCTCTTGACGTTTAGTGCAAAATAATCATCTTATGAAGATCACTTGCTCAATCAACAACCTTGTAAGCTCCCTTCGCATAGAACACACGTGTACTGACGAACATATGACACCGATTCAATTCCTTAAGTTATTTAGGCTAAATCTTTCAAATATACTGAACTAACGTGTTTATAACAAGGCTACTCGTTTTTTTTCGCAAAAAGTGGTGGTAACGGTAACCTTATGACAACGGTAAGATTCGACAGAGCCACATAACGGACCTGTCGTTTTGACATAACCAAAACACTAAATCGGCGTCCTGCTGTGTCCACACAAACTATTCTCAGGTCACAATCACTGTTTTGCGGACTACGAATTTTTGCAGCGTTTCATCAGTGGCATCTGAACAATAGTACGAAACGTTTTGGGAGCTTGTGGCTGGATTCATATCGCTCGTGTTGCAACATTCGTGGTCTTCTAAAGCTGATGCACCATTTCTTCAGCCTTTTTTTGTTTGCTTTAAGCCCTGTTGGTTTACCGAAATCAACGAGGATTTTGTCCGAACCATCTCGTTCCAGGGTTGCAACTATTTTAAAGAATTGTCGCCAGGCCGTCTATTTTAAGCTTCACAGCGAACGAACAAAGGTCTGTGATGTTGTTTACCTCAGTATCATTGCGGCTATCCAATATACGCTGTACAACCATGGTCGACCCGATGACGTGAACCCATAGTTTCATTTACCCGTAAAGTGAAAAAATCTGACACCTCTAGTTTATTGACGCCAGTTGCGGCCGTTAGCCACAGCCACAAGCGGGCAAAGTGTAGTGTAGTAGTAGTGTAGTCGATACCTCGCAGTCCCCGCTAGTGTGGTTGTTCTTTTTGGTATGACGGCGAACGTAGTTTTCTTTAAGGATTGTGCTCCGTATTGATCTCAGTTAGTGTCGTTTGAACACATAAATCTCGAGGCATGGGAACAACGGTCAGGTTCCTTGTTGCGTGACCGATCCAGCGCAACGTACTTATATAATCGTTTAGTGCTCTAATATCCTCTTTTTTCAGTTCGTCATTTGTTCTTTTACTGCACCATCTCAGTTGGCGTTTTAAAATCAGCCACATTCAGTTCGTACACGACCCCCAAAACTACAGCACTTCTTACTCATTCGTCACCTTTCGATGCAGTGTCATCACCATGTCGGTATGCTCGCATCCTGTTATCAACTGTTCTCTGTGCTCTTCACTTTTTAGCATTCGCTTGGGCATACCCTATCCCGCCGTCGGCCTGAAGTAATGGATTCAACAACTCGCCGCGGAACTCGTTCCTGGGACGACCCGTCTCTTGCCTCTTCCAGCGCACAAATTCGGAGTGCTGTCTCCGTTAATTCCAAACCAATGAATCGAACTCGACGACGTGCTTTGCTTCGTTCCCCAATTGTTCGCCTTATTCTCTCGTCCAGCAATACCTCTCCACCATGTCAACCAGATAACTCGAGCCAGTCATCAACGTCTGCGGTGGGGCAACCGCCTCGTGAACGTTCGTCGCACCGTGGATTGGACGACAGCATTCGTATTCTGCACATAGAAAGTGGGGATACTACGCGTCCAGTGCGACCAAGAACCACTCGCTCCGGTACAAGAGCTACTCGGACAAATCCACTTGCCCGGCGCCGTTCTCAACCGACCCGCACCGCAGCTGTACCCCCAAATCCGACGTTGGAGGAGGCGGGTAGTCAATTGGAATCACAAGTCGCCGTAGATAGCGAAGAATTCCGTGCTATCTTGAACGCAACCAGGACAAATACAGGTGACGGGGACGATGAATGCGTCATTTGTCTAGATCCGAAGGCTAACCGAAGCATCGTTCTCCCCTGTATGCATACTTTCTGTTTTGAGTGTATTTACCGGTGGCTGTGTATCAATCCCTCGTGCCCCTTGTGTAAACGACTGGCTCATCGCATCATTCACTCCATACTATCGGATTCTGACTTTACGGAAACTCTCGTTTCTGAGTTGCAAAGCCAGCGCAATGCGAACGGAACGCACCGGCTTACTGGTCTCCCACCGGGCTTTGAGTTGGAAGAGGAAGGTAATTCTACTGGCGGCCAGCAGTCGCACCATCATTTCCACTACCATCTGGAGGCAGCGCCTGTTCGATTTTTGGATTACCTTGGTGGAATGACCCACCACCGAACGTCCACCGGCCCGCCATTATTCATACCTCCTATTCTCATCCCGTCCGATTCTCCTCTCTCGCGGACATCTCCCATTGAGACCGTACTGAGTGGAAGCGGCAATGGGTCCCGCCACATCCCATACCGTTGGAGTACAGAATACGAGTGAGTTTCTTCTCCGTTTTTATTGTTCAGATTTAAGCCTGCTCAGTTCCGTTCGTAAACTGTAATTATCGTTTTATCCTTCAGCTTACTTGTTTCACGTCTTCATGAACCACCACTTTTAATTTAATCAAGTGTGGTCATTAGCATGCAAACTGTTGTAGCGTCGAACTGATGACCCTGCAATCCTGGTCCGACGAATTTCATTTGATGACAAGACTCTGATGAACACATCTTTCTCCGTAACTGCTGCGTTCTGATGAGCCATGCGCCTGCGTGATTTGTGTTAGTGTTATGCAACACTTCACGATATGGCGGCTAACCGATGTCAGTGGTATTCGTGCTGTCAGTTAATATCTAGATCGCCCGATGGATTGTTGGAGGCGTAAGCACCTCGGATATTTTTGGTAGGCTAGCCCTAGTTCCCCCTCCCTCTCTGTTCATTTTCTTTCCATTAGAAGGCTTTGTTCAAATAAATTAACATGATTCTACATTAGTTAAGTACCAGTGTTCTCGTTTGGTATTACTGTCCATGATGATGACAGTCGATAGTGCATCTGTTCGGTGAACGGAAGGTTGGTGGTTCCCCACCATCAAGTGTTACCCTTTATCCACAGTTCGTGTGCCTCACTTCTCGTGTTAGGTAGGTGTAAACGACACGAACACGGACGGATTTTTATCAACGTTTTCAATTGGTCATTCGTTTGTTCGCAAAGCCATGCACTTTTTGGCACATGGTTCATCACCTAACCATCACTTCCTAATACTTATTGTTTCCACAGATCTTCTGCCGAAACCCACAGGTCTCTGCTTGTTGACCTGGTGAACAACGCTCTGCGTCCACGATTTTCCTCGCTACTCGATGGTCTGCTACTCCGTCAGCTGGTTTACGTATTCGGATTCGACTCATTGCCTGTGTCAGAAGAGTAAGCGGGAGTTCAGTTTTTGTTAGCTTTCTGCCCGTGCACTGTGGCAATGCATTCAAGGATAGACTCAGTACGTCCATTCAGTCTTTTCTGGGCTTTCGGTAAATATAGTTGCACCCCCCACGCCTCTCTGTGTTAATTACCGTCTGTCTCACCCGCAAAGCCAAATTGTGTGTTACTTTCGTCCATTCTCCAGTCTGTCGTAGTGTTTTCACTAGTGCGTGCTTTCCCGCCCTATGAAGTTGCCTGGACTCTTAGTGAATACACTTTATGTATACCTACGAACTAACTCTGTCGAAGCTTTATTCATGATTCATGAGGTACTTTTCGATCTGTGTGCAAGTAAGTCGAATTAGAATTGCTCATTATTATGTCTAGCCTTTGTGAAATTGGCTGGAAGAGCAAGATGTCCACACCTTTGAAATGACTGCGTCTGCCTCCATGTTGGAGCGGAACTGGATTGACCCAGCATCCCTTAGGAATCTTACTCAGTACACAACGGCACACTAACTTCAGTCGGGGATGTCGGCTAGGAAGTGACAGCTGGCTCGCCACTGGGTTCGGTTATGCGGCATGACCTGTAGGGTGTCAACCACGTGCAGGGAGGATCGACTAGACCCCATCTAGGAAGGCGTGGAGATTCTATAGTGTTCAACTTGGTAGTATCCGCTCTCACCCCGTCTTACCAACTCATGACCCATCCTCCACGAACGTTTCCCTATCAGGGGTTTGGAGTGGAAGACGCAGTTTTCTTTGGTAGACAGTGATCGGACATTCTCGATATATGCCCCAACTCGCTTAAACTGATAAATCTTACCTGTTATTCAAGTGAATCTGACTTACTACCTAGTGCTCGCTCACGGACCACTTCACTGTGTACCTGTTGCAGCCCATTGTAAGTCCTAACGTGACCAGACGATTGAGAGTAAAGAACACATGGAGGACATTCTCCTTTGGCCAAGCATATGTAGGAGAGCCAATCTGTCCGCTTAGTCGAAGGCCCCTTGGAAGTCAAAGAAAACCGTCGTTGTTGGTCGTTGACATGTGTGATTCTAATCGAGCACTTGGTTTCGTGTGAAGATGTGGACAGTACCTGACCTACGTGTTCGAAATCCTCCCTGATGCTCTTCGAGTCGCGCTTTGTGTGATAAAGCCAGACGTTGCAGTGTTACCGTATGAAATAATAAATCGTTCAGCTGCAACAACCTTTTGGCGCCTAGCTGACGTGCCACTCGAAGGAGGCACGAGGGCTGGGATACTTCCAAATTGCCCAAGCCTAGACGGGAAGTCGAGAGGCAGAGGTCAGATTCGAACCGCGGACCTTCCGGTCAGTAAATTCGCGTTCTAACCACTGAGCTACCATAGTCAGTAGCGGCCTGTGATTTGCCTGAGGTAAGGCTGGACCAGGCGCTTCGGAAACCTTTATTGAACGAAGGCACCACTTTGTCGGGACGCACTGTTGTTCCCAAATTGGTCTAAAAAGCTGCTCAGAACAAGAAAAAGTCTACCATTGCTTTTGAAGAACACTAATAAGGGCTCATCTGGCTCTGCGGTCTGACAGCGTTTCGGGGCAGAAAGGCAGATTATCATCCCACAAACATGTAGGTTCGAAACTCACAGACAGCTCGAGCTGACTGAATCGAATGAAAGACGTGCATACGGAGGTAGACGATTAACTGTTAGCAATATTCAGCTGGTTTCTCCCGTTTGTGCATGTCTGAAGCTACACTATCTTCCTTCGTTTAAGAAACCTGCTAACTCCACCAGGTTTCTCCATCTGCTCTCAGACTACTCTCGATCTGACGCCTTACTGTTCTGACGGTACTTGTTTGATGGGCGTCTAAAAACACCATATGCTTATTTTCTTGCCGTTTTGGTGGCAGTGTTCGTCTCGTCCCAGTTACAACTGACGCCAACGAAGGATATAGTTTTTAAAACTTCACATGGGTTGCTTTGGTAACCTTGTTCTTTGACGGTCATACGAGGTTCTCTCCACACACACTGATCGGAAATTCACCAGCCGAGAGCATGATCCGGGTCGACGTGAGTGGTTCGGAAACGTCGGCAGTCGAGAACAGAGTTTCATTATCTGCAGCTGATGGCCACTGCTTCGAAACCCAGTACTACTGGGGGACACTTGTTGGTCACTGTAGCCTGTTTTCACCTAGCCACATGAAACCACTGGTATTTGCACGGTTCGTGCTTGTATCTTTTGTGATACTGCCAGAGCGCCAAAATCCAGACAGTAGAACGACTTAAGCCCTCACGCTCAGAAGCGTGACTGCAAGGTAACAGTGGTTGGCACATTTCTACTGACTAAGAAAGTCGTTGCTTATGGTGCAAGCCGGAGACTGTTAGTCTGACCTCCATCCACTGACCGACTTCGTGTGGAAGATTATAGATGTCACATGGACAACCCCTAGGCTAGCTCATTGGGTCACAGAGAGCCTTCACATCACGAATCAGTCCAGTGACTTTGTGACGGATCAGAATGCAGCAGGTTGTTAGGGGCGACCTTAATTAAAAATATAAGCAAACTTCACGCCTACTCTGGACACGGTGGGAGGAGTCAGCCACTGGCAGAGACCCGCAAACTCACCTGCTGCAAAGTGCTATTGACCGTATAGTTGAGAGTCTTTGCATACACAATGTTGTTTCGACTGAATTGGAGCCACGTGATAACCGTCACGTGACACCAGCTTGTTTATCGACCGCGTACTGAGGTTCATGGAACAATAGTCCACTTTCACTTTCGCTTCTGTTGGAATTTTTTTCGAACGCTTCAACATTTTTTGCGGATTTTTCCGTTACGTGCAAGTGCCTGCGATACTGATTATAATTACTTCGATTAATTTTTACTTCGAAGTGAGTTGCACTATAAAAAATATCAGCTACAAAATGCGAAAGTAGCTCAAATGTGGCAAAAAAGCGGACCCTAAAATCTAGAAGGAGGCTATCCAGTTAGACGAACGATACACCAGATTAGGGTGTGTTCAGCGAGAAGTCGAAAACGCCCAACCAGAATCCTCGATGGTATTGGGGATATACATTGAATTTCAAGCCAGGGACTACTGGTTAAACAGGTTTCAAAAGGGATCCCACCTCATTGTTTGACCACTGGATGGACGAGCGACTTCAACCGATGTCAGTCACTCAGGCGTGTTCTGAGATGTTCAAGATGATCCTCGAAGAGAGGACCTGTGCGATAACACCATTCAGTATGTGAGACTGGCTTGTTCTCGGAGAAGATGTCATCGGAAATTTATAAGGATGGAATATGCCCAAACCACTGGATTTTGAGGCACGAAGACACTGCTTCTGAAACCCTGATAAAGCAAAAGTTCATTTACACGTCCTCATGGAACCTAGCTTGTTATATGCCTGCAAATGTTTTCTTTGCTTATGTATATAATTTTTGAAAAGCGTGGAGAGACAACTTATGGTTCATAGCATGAAGAGCATCTTAGTTGGTGGCGTCCGAGTTTTCCGACTTTTTATCCTTCGGCGGGGGTGTTGGAACGTAAAGCTTGGGAACAGTCGAAGGGTGATATGTTACGAGGTGTCCTTCCGTTTATCTGTGGGGCTGCTCACCGAGACCTTTTGAACGTACTGTCCTTAACCTGGTGAAAACATCTCATAGGTACTGCGCGTCACACCTACTTTGATATTATCGGCCTGCGTTAGTTGGGCCCCGTTCTGTTTATGAAGATCAAGCTCTTGACTTCAACCACAGTGAGTTGGTCGGGTCGTCTTGTTCATCTTTCGTTGCACGTACGTTGAACAAGACCAGTTTGCGTAGATGTGCTGTCAACCCGAGACTCGATCGACTCTCTCAGGTTACAGACGGGACGGTATTTTATTGTCTGCCCTTCATAGTTAACATGGAGAGATAGGTGAAAAGTAGCCAATAGCCCGGGACGAGCTTCACTTTGCTCGGGACCCATCATCACCATCGACAGCATGACATCAGTATTCAACACCGATGCTTCGCTGCCGTACAACCATGATTTATTTGAAAGCCTTATTGTGAAGAGAAAAACAAAGATGGACGGGGAAGGGACTTACTGCTGCCTTACTACAATCATTTCGAGGTGCCTACACCTCCAAACACTCATTCAGGCAATCTGGATTGAAACTGACAACAAGATCGTCACTGACATCGGTTGGCAGCCATATCTTGTTCACTTCATGTATATATGTATATATATATAATATAGGCAGATCTGGCGAACCAGTTGTGACGTAAACTAGGGCTCAGCAAATACGGCCTCCGTTCGGCAAGTGGGTGCGTGTCTTTTCGTTCATGCTACATCTGCTTGGACTTGTTGTCTCATCTACCAAACTCCTTTAGACGGGTAGCCTTTGGGCTCTTCAAAGGATGACCAATACGTCACTGTAAGTCGATAACTGGCTTTCTGACGCTTAGATCTTGACTAATTTTCCTAATTTATTGAACATGTGGTCCTCTGGTCTCCCCTACAATATACCCTAAGAACGCTGACGAATATCTTCTAGGTTGAGTTATCCAACATAATCTAAGGTTTGTTAGTATCATTTTTTTAGATTTTCCAATCGACATTTCACCTTCGAATGAAGTTAATTTACGCCAAAAAAAACTAGAAGTACTACAGTTGTTTCATCCTTATTAGATATCACCAACAGTGCGTGTCTGACGAATCCCCTCAAGGGGTGGAATCTGGATTAAAGCGTACCATCGTTGCACGCCATATCGCTACGTAATTTGAAACCTAGAATCTGAATATTTCGTCTATGATGTTCTTCAGCTGAATTTGCTGCATCAGGCCACCTCATGTCTTACTTGGCACGATACTCGAGTACGGCAATACATTTTATACCTGCAGTACACTACTCGTGGGCTGCCGGAGAGTTTCCAGCAACCTTATGAGTAGTGTGTTACGTCTATACATGCAGTTAAGTTTATTGGAAATCAGTTTTTTAATGCTGTGGAGCATGATGACAATTATGTCTTTCGTATTGGACACTAATTAACTTCGGGTTTTGTTTTCTTAAAGCCCTCAACTGGATCGAGACATCAGTCCCCGTTTTTTGGCGGACAACGAAGCGCAACGTCACCGTCTTGAAGCCTTCGTGCGCCGAGAACTACGGGTTCTGGCACCCTGGTTAGCCTATCAACCGAACGATTCATCTTCCGCATCCGCTCTGCGGGACCAACCGGGTGAGGCTGTACATGGGCATGCTATTCCAGCGGTCACCTCACCTTTGCTTTGTGGTGCACCAGGACTTCTAGCTGAAACCGTGGAATTGGACTCAATAGCCAGTCGTGTTCTGCAACATTTCACCAACGTTTCCATGACTGATGACACAGCACTCGTCGAGCTGCTGTCCTCGTTTCCGTCGCTCCGCCCTCCACTTGTTCCGGTTAGTTATTTGTCTCATTTCGCCTCTGAGGTCGTACAGTTCGCTCGATACACCGGAACATTAGAGCAGTACGATTCCGCTGTGTGTCTCTACCGCCGTAGAGTGAGTGCTGCTCTCACCTCGCGTCTTCAGGATCGATCTAGATCTAGACGTCCAGATCCGCGCCTTGCGGTGTACGTTGCATCTGCATGTTGGCCCCGCCTTCGTCCAGGATTTGCTCAGCCTCAAGGTCTTATCACACATCCTTTGAATACCTGGCTCCTTCAACGCCTCTTTGTACATACTGTTACGGGTTCTACACACCCAGCCCAACTCTCTGGAACTGGCGAACCTCCACCTACCCTACCGGAACGAATTGTCTTTCAACCCCTGTCTACTCCCAATTGTCATCCCAACTGTGTACGACTTTCCAACATTTCTCGAGCGCTTTTAGGTGCTTTACCTTCGTTAGCACGGATGCGTTCCCAGGCTACAGTCCGTCCAGCCGATTCCTCAGCAAGTGAGAGATACGATAATTCCCAGAGTCCGCTCGGTTTAAATGTCTCCCGTCGGATGACTGGTGCAGAGTTATATCCAAATCGCCTATTGTATCAGCGCGTACTCAGTGAGTTGATCGATCAGGCTCGTTTCAGTGAAGCACTTTCCGAATATTTTCACCAGTTTTTATCTGCACGTGAGCAACGAAACAATACGGCTCCGGTTGATCTTACCGAACCGAATGGTTTAGAGACGGCCGAAGGACATTCGAACATTGTGGGGAACCGTCCTGGTTCTTCAAGACGTACAGAAACTGTATCTGGCATGCTCCAACCTGCATTGAAAGTGCACCCCTTGGCCCTTCGACGTCTAAACGGCTTGTTGCTCCTTTTTACAGCTCGAATACCTGGGCTCGGGAACGGTGTTGCTTCTGACGATGGGGACGATGAGGATTGGATGAGTGAATTACTGCACATGCCCCTTTTGCAAATGACTGTACCTTCTACCATTGTTGACCTCACTTCAACGCGTGGTCGTTTATCCAGAGCACGCAGACGGCCTACTGAGATGTCTACCCGACAATCCAACTTTTCTGGGGCGGACTGGACTTTTTTGCGACAGCTTCCTTGGGATAGCATTAGCAGTACGTCCGAACGAAGAGAAGTTCCCAGACCCACTGTTGCTGCAGTGGATGAAACGTCTTCTGTCGCAAATTCAAATGTAGAGTCTGTGTTATCTTGTCTACACAATCAGGTTTCTTCGAATCTCCCTTCTGCGGAAAGCCATCCTGAAACCGACCAAAGTGAACCACCTAGGTCAAGCCGTTACAGCTCCCCGACGTTGGAGTCTGGTTGGCGAAATCCTGCCCCATCTTGCGTTGTTATCTCGTCTGATTCATCATCATCATCGTCTGATGAAGAAAACAGGGTTGTCCACGTCAACACGGTTTATCCACTTACTACTGATGAGTCAGGATCAGAAACAGAATCGAATTGCACGGAGGTTGAGCGTCGTATTTCCCACAGACAGCCCTTAAAGAGAATCCAGAAAGGGTCCAACGGTGTCACTTGTTTGCAGGAACCTAGCTTGCTGGAAAACGCGGACGTCAGGGAAATTGAGACAGATGCAGGTAATTTGTCGTTGAATCAAGAACCAGCTACTTCCGTAAATGCTACGGAACCTGTATCCCCAGTGGTGGATAATCTCGGTACTCCGCAAGAAGAACCCATGGAAGTGGACGAGCGACCAGAGGAAATAGATGTCATCGCAACACCTGTTGCTTCCGGGTCTAAACGTCCAGCCATTTCTAACACCCCCAGTTCATCGAGCGACGCTGTGTCCGATCCAAATAATCTGCTTTGTCCATCGAAGTTGGCCAGACTGGAGGCCTATTTTTCCGGTCTGCCTCGCGAATGGCAGCATATTTTATGGTTGCGTGCGAATGAAAGTTTCCAGTCGCCATCCAACACCTCTCGTCCATCACTGCCTAAGAGAATGCGGCATAGTGGGACTGGTAGCATACGAACTCGAGTCTCGCGTAGTCGAAGTCCGGTCTGCGTCGGCGATACAGATGACAGTGACTGCGAATTATTACACGAGTATATCAGTCTGGATAGTGATTCCTATTCCTCTGTTTACTCTTCCTCTTCTGCATCTTCGACTTGCGAATCTGTCTCCCCGGTTCCATCACTGACAGACCGAACTCGGCACGCTCGATCCCGCAGCCGCATTAAACGTTCGAGTAAACACGGTTCTTCGAGGCCTCGTCGACGCGAATCTTGTCGTCATTGTCGGAAGCGTCGAGTTAGACATCACTATCGTCGTTCTGGACATCGTGAACAACATTCCCATTCGTGTTGCTGTATCTCCAAACTTCGTCGGCACCGCCATCACCCTGCTACCAGTAGAAGGTACCATCGTGACCGCAGGATTCATCGTCCACGTCGTCCGCCTCTAAATACACCAAATTCGCCTATTCTTATTTCTGATGATAATGAAGAACAACAGCATAACGATAGCTTGTTGGTTAGTTCAACGCACACTGAGGACGCCTGCGCGCAACAACAACTGCATCCAACTTTGGAAGGATTGGTGACTTTAAAAACCTCCGATGAGGCTTTAGACGGTGACTCTGGCGTGTCTCACCGAACGCAGCGACAGTTGTCCTCCTCAATGGAGTCTACCTCAACATCAAGGGCGGTTGGTAAGCAAGTGCAGGATATGTCCACCTCAACGAATGATCTTCACTCGCCTCCACCGTCTTGTACATCCTCCACAATTCCAGCGCTACCGATTTTCGAACCTCCGACTATCGATGACTTTTATAGATTTTTGGAGCGTTTCGATGCTCATACTAATGAAGATCAACCTGTTGAACAATCACAGTCACATGCATATCCTAATGAGGTGGTGAGTTCTAACCCCAATGTTGAGTCTGAATGTTCTGAAAACGGAGCCATACCATCATCGCCGCATGTCTTTCTTTCTACTTCCCCTCGTATCAACGCGAGTGACGCTCCTGTTGCCTCTCCACTAACCAGTTCCTCGAGTACAGTGTAACACCTCGATTTCTCAGTGAAAGGCATCAGATATGTGCATGCAATTGCTCCATTTGTCAGCCGCCATGTGCTTTGTACAGACATTGACTTTCACGAAATTGGTGACCCAATCACCAAGCCACTTCCCAGTTGCTGTACAGGCGGTACAATTCGTGATCCACTGAGTCCAGTTTATTTTTTTCCAGTGTTGCTTTTCTGCTAATCTCCCATCCTCTGTCCGCACTAAGAACACAGCTCAAAGTGTAGTTGTTGTCCCACCTGAAAGCGCACTGCTCTGTAGGTTTGTTCATTATTGCAGTCGGCTTGATTTCAGCCAACGCAAATTTGCTTTATCCCCAGTCTGGCTCGCCTCTATGAGCAAGGAGTTTGGATGACCGGTACTGATTTTATGTTCGTGTCTGAAATTGGCACCCTCGTGGTCAAAGCCTGCTGTCACGGTTTTTATGCATGTTGTTTTATGACGAATGCAATATAAGGTGACCAGCCTTGGTGCCGAGGTAGATTTCCACCATCTCTTACTCATAACTAGTTGGAGACACGTCATCGAATCAGAGCACTGCTTCCATCTTCTCCCTAACCTTTAAGTGCCACTAAACGAGTGATGTGGTTGTACACTTGACTGGTAATCAAAGTTCGAAGTCCCGATCAACCGTGGCCATCCTGGTCATCCTAATTAGCGAAACAATGCGCGAACTAATTGTGCGGTCACGTGTTTTCGTTACTTCTGCATTTACATGAAACAACGGGAAATAAGTGTGGCCGCACAAAGTCAACGTTTCCAACGCGCATCCTAAATCACCTTTCCAGATTTCACTAGTTCACTAGTTCTTGGGTGAATTCTGAAGTGTTTGCGTAGCATATCAAAGTGAAGTTTATGTAGGCGCCAACTAACAGCACAACAGTGTTCCGTTCCCAAAGGGATGGCTATGATTGATCTCAATGGGGATATTACGCGGGTACTCGCCTACTACAAAATCATCATGGGTAGATTTATGCTTCGGGCGTCTTCGTTTTGTTCATTTTGTAGATGGGGAAATGCACACACTCTCATAGATGTCTTTGGTGTGAACTGCTTGTGTCACCGTAGCTAAGGTGGCGCGATAATGAGAAGCTTATGTGTGGCGTATCTAGCTAATTTAGTGCACGAATTCCTGGTAAAGTCGTTGCTTTATAATATTTCAGCCACCTTTCATCACAGTCGCTTCAAGAGATTAATTGTAAATACTTCATCGCTAATTAGGGTGACGTCCTCAGTGCACTGACGAGCTACTGACATTCTTTTCAACAGAAGTGTGGTAAAAATGCATTATTACCCTGTCTAATAGTGCACAACATGTATGGAGGATTTAGTGTGGCACACAACCTAGCAAAAATTTTCAAGGTTGATTTGCTGGCTCCCTCAGCCGACGATGAAATGCTGCCTCCCTGCCGCCACTTCAGACGCCTTAGTCTTGATATAACACCGCGTGCTGAGGAAAGTTATGAGTTCGTCCGTGTTCGGTCGGATCAGTTTCTTTGCAATCCTTGCGTTCCTTACATTTTGTAGCGGCAGCAGTCCTCAAAATGCAATCCACTAGGAAGTTAAGTCTGTCATGTCGACACAACTCTCCCTCCCAACGGTGCGCTGACAATTGGTATTTATTAGAGCCGTTTACAACAAGCTGCCGAAGCGCAGCTATTAACTCAAACATAAGAGAAGTCAGGCCTTTCGTCATTTGGGATTTTGGGGTCAGCAGACCAAAAAGGAGTAACAACAGGGTTGTGAAATGAGCAAAAGGTCGCGAGGATGCCTATGAAAGCTGTCCTTTTGCCAGAAAGTGCCGTCAAACACTGGTTTGCGCATGTAGACAGGTTGGACGTTCGTGCGGAGGGTTGGGACGCTATCTGCATCTGACTCGCTATGGTAGCGGTTGTTATGCCGTCACGTGATCCAACGTGCACGTCTAAATTGTAGTCGTTGGTTCACGTCCATTC
Organism: Clonorchis sinensis; assembly: GCA_003604175.2. Classification (NCBI taxonomy): domain Eukaryota; kingdom Metazoa; phylum Platyhelminthes; class Trematoda; order Opisthorchiida; family Opisthorchiidae; genus Clonorchis; species Clonorchis sinensis. The sequence continues at coordinate 2,361,375 of CM030370.1, read as the reverse complement.
CGATCCAACATATGACCACCTTATCGTTGCATCCCGGCTTTCTCTTCGTGCCAACTAACTGCACTTTTTTCTACTTAAGTCCAGCTTCATCTTGGCTCCAAGTATTTGGATATAATTGCTAATGCGCTTGGATAATGGTCGAGAGATTCACAATGACATGCTCAAGGTCATAAGACCAAGGAACCAAGGGGAATTGTCATTCAAGAGTTAAAAATAGACAGATTCGACTGAACTTAAAACATTTCTCGGACAATCGATGCCATTCGGCAAGTGCTATGTCTCCACCCAGTTGAGGTTTGCAGATAATATTCAAGGTTGAGGCAAATCTCTGAGCGTAACTAATCAAGTCGATTATTGGCTTCAGCTAAATTTGTGGCAGCTATTTCTAGCGAAGAAGCGTCCCGGGAAGACCAGATAAATTTAGAGAGTTCATCGACCGGTTGTACACGCGTTGTTTCTAAAAGGAGTCTGGCATTTAACTATCCAGTTTTCGTCATACAGAACGGACGGTCATCCCCCTGAGATATTCTGATTCCCACATCTAACGATTGTATAGATGTACATGATGCGCAATATATTTTATTTCTCCGGTATGAGAAAATAAGGAACCCGCAGACTCGTTCGATTGTTTGTTGTTTTTTTTTTGGGGGGGGAGGTTGCATGACAAAGGAGAATCACCACTGCAGTCTGGTCACAATTTTATTCGTGTTTACACTTATTAGGTATGATAGGGAACAAAAGCGCAGGATTTAGAGGAAAGCTTCACACATGAAATAGCGGACCGCATCTTGCTCAGAAATATCACGCGTAGGAGTCTGGGTGTTTTAGCCTGGAAAAAACTAAATTGCAAGGTGTGAAAAACGAGTCGTTTTTTACCGCTTTGTAGAAATAGGCGTACTGAATACAGGTACTGCATATGCTTATATTTACAATCAATCAAGTCATATACGTGGAAAGCCGGCCGGCCCAGACCCGAAGCACTATGTAGAGCTTCTCAAGAATAGTTTGTGTGAGGAGATTTGGGGATCTTAATGGAGAGCTCGTCTGGTAAGTGAAGTCAGTCTGTGCTGAAAATCCTGGAAGCACTGTACGGCTACTTCTCGCACTCTGACAGGATATAGCGCCCCTCATCCTTCGATCACGGGTTCGTGACTGCCTGCAGTTTCGTGAGGTGCACAATAGTGGTGATTCCCAATAAGGATGAAACAGCTGTACAGTGCTTTTCTGGTTTCACTCATTGGACGAAATCTCTATTGATGTTCGAAAATAACCGTGGATTTTCGCACCAAATGAGACCTTGAACTTCCAGAAGAAACACGCTTGGGCTTATCGTTCAGCTGTATCACCCTTCCGGTGCCTAGCTGCCATGCCGCCCGAAGGAAGCACGAGGGCTGAGATACTGCCAGGTTGCCCAAGCCTAGGCAGGGGAAGTCGAGAGGCAGAAGTCAGGTTCGGACCACGGAACTTCCGGTCAGTAAATTCGCGCTCTAACCACTTGCGCCATCTCGCCTTTGGGCTTGAAGCACACCGATTCAACAGTCAATGGAGTGCTGCGGCAAATAGTGATGACTAAACAATGAGTACATTGAGCCATTCTGGTGTTCCTTGCCCCAATTAACAGCCTCGACACTGAAAAGCTGCCGAGTGAGATTTACGCATTCGTTGCGCGAGTGATTGAGTTTCGAATGAGGCTTTTACGTTCCGGTGTAGGTACAAACAGTCCATATTTCTCGATTTTCCGCAACTAGGTGGACTCAACACCACACAAGCAACTCTCCCATGAAATTGCCATCACTTTCAAAGAGTCTCATTAAATCAGGTCTACTACACATCATTTCTCCTTAGAGGAGCTTTGGTCATGAATGAACCAGAATGTTTGATTTCCCAGGACCACAAACTCAGCCGATTCCCGTTTCTCCTACTCTGGCCGTCGTTTCTCATTCGAGACCGGATTGCATAAGGCCTAGTCGCAGCACTGTGCGTTGAATCCTAGGCCATATTGTGGGCGTAAAGTGCGTTTGCGGCACTAGATCCGTTTAAACAGTCATCCAACTGTGATTGCAGCCTGAATTGCACAGAATATGCTAGGTCAGCTCATACTACACAGTCGCGCATCACCGTCCTCATAACTGCCAAAAGGTAACGGTCTGTTGTCCCTCTGAGCCATCTTCGTTTTAGCAATATGAACTAAAATGCTCATCGTTACGGTCCTCCTGCATGAAATCATGTTCATTACACAATGAAACATTAAGTGACATATTCACAAACATAAAAAAGAATAACGAGACAAACAAGTACTGTCTTCTGCTCATATGCAACGATATGTATATGAACGCAGTAGCCAAGATAGGCCATTTAAAACAGAAAAGAATAAAAGTCCGCTGCTTGACGATGTGGGGGGAACAGAGGTCAGTATCAACTCCTAGACAATCAGGGCTCTGTTCTGGTATGCAGTTTCTGTCCGCCAGTTGAATTTGAGTATCCGTACGGATTGTTTTCCCACAGAGTCCGGGTTTTGGCAGCCCGATGGACATCGCCTGGGCAACGGCGAGCAGTAGAGCTCTCATAGACTGCCGAGACTCGTTACATCACCCGAAAGGCTTTGATGGGAACTACAGTATGAGCAGAATCAATCAAGTGCACAACAACTGGACTGGAATTGGGTTTTCTAATTCCTCGGGTCAACCACGATGGACAGTTGGGAAACGCTTGGAACCGACTGAGTGGTCGCCGTTTTCGCAAAGGTTTGGGAGAAAACCCCAAACAAAGTGGACCGTGTTCACGAATCCTGTCAGTCAGTTGCCTTAATGTACGACCAATGTCATGCATGACATTCGAATGAGCGCACACAAAAGCTGGTTGTAGACTGAGACAAACGATTCCGCAGATTCATTCTCGGTTGGAAGATTACCTGTGAATCGGATGTTTTACAGATCGTTCTGATGCCTTTTCCTAGTCTCCACAATAGCATTTTGGCCAGTACGGACCGGTTCCCTCTCAAGTGATACCAATTTCGGTCAAGGTTTTATCAACACTTGATAAAGTTCAGGAGATTGTAATGGGATTACACACTGAGAACGACAAATAGTACCCGTGAGTCACGGTTCAACAGGATGTAGTGAGAAAGAAACAGTAAATCGCAAACTGAAAAATCTTTATCCTAAATCGGAGAGCGAATATCGGCGGGATGAAATTTGAGCATCTGCACCCACGCGGGTGCACCGCTACACCAATATTCTACAGCCTACGGAAAGCAGATAAGAACAATCTACCCATGAGACCGGTATCAGACATGTCCGAACCAATGAACATCTAAGTCGCTCGCAACCAATGTGAGGGAATTGTATTTTCAGTTTTTTATTAAGTGTTATTAGCACAGTGGATAAAGTGTATGAACCCTGACACAGATACACTAATTTTACTCATTTTAAAGGCGGTTAGTTAATGCAAACCCTGTGATTTATCGACTCGATTAGTTCCAGAAAACATGATTAGGTATCTGATAAGATCATGCCGAATTTACCTTCCAGCTTGCATAACTTTGAAGTCGTATGTCACACAGGTAAATCGATACAAACTGATGGCCGTTTGCCAGTTTAGGCAAAGGAGAGAACTTCAGTTGCTGAGCTTCCAGGTTTTGCTTTCCAAAACTGAATATGTCCAGTTGGACGAGTAAATTTAATCAGAATAAAATAATATACACCCAGGAGGCCTAGATTGAGTTCTCAGGTAGAAGAGATTCAGCAACCTTGTGAGTAGCGTGTTCCGCCACGAATACAACTCTTTTGAACACAAAATATACTGATTTAGAAGAGAATCGTTCAGCTACAGCACCCTTTCGGTGCTTAGCTGCCACGCTACCTGAAGGAAGCACGAGGGCTGAGATATTGCCAGGTTGCCAAGCCTAGACAAGGTAATTCGAGAGGCAGGGGTCGGGTTCGAACCAGGGATCTTCCGGTCAGTAAATCCGCGGTCTAACCACTAAGATATCTTGTCCCCAATACCGGCTTAGGGAAGATCAGAGAACTGACCGGCTCCCATCTAACTCCTCAAAGGCAGTTCATCCATTAGCACAGAGGTACCAACGCACTCCAGCTGGCAAATTGCAAATTTTAAACGCAAATAATGTCCCTAGAAGTCTCGCTTGGGGAGAGCTACCCTACAGAAAGACACCGGAGTACAAAAACACTGAAGAGAACACACAAGACAACGGTAGCACACGCTCTCATTGAAGTTCACAAGACCGAACGATTGTTGGTCTGGATGTGCGAGGGTATAAGCCATACAATAATATGACATCGAACATAGGCTATCATGTGCGGAGTAAACAACGTTCGTTGCGAATGTGTGCCAGAGGAACACAGATAGGGTTAGCGTATCAAATTTCCATAACTATGCGCCGAGCTAATGCACACTTGCGGGCTTCGTTCAGTAATTTTTGTATTCGGAAATGAGAGAACACTAGTGCCTATAGAGACCAATGTAGATTTCCAAACATCTGGCTGGTGCGCTACATCATCAGTTTGTACGCAATTCATCGTTTGGCGGTGGTGAACTCAGCAGCTTACAAGAAGAACCTCATTTTATGTGCGGAAATTCAAGTGGGCTCAGTTACCAATGGGACGTGTAGTGGTATCGAACAAATGTCCGATGATTTGATGAACTGAGCTTCAATTAATTGACCATTCGATCGATCAAGAACGGTCTCTTCTCTTCAAATAGTTGAGTTTTGGTGGGTCGACCAATTACCCCTACATTTCTAGCTCTCACTGTCGTATCAGAGGAACACGAATCGTCTAGCTGATTGCTCACAACAGCTTACCTTGTTGGTACCAAACTTTGGTTAGACAGTGGTGGGCAGCCAAGTCTGGATTTCACCACAAAGGTTCGGACCATGTGGCCGCATCACACCCCGTCTATATCCACAGAGTTGGGTAGGGCAGCTTGCTGTTGACTATTTGAAAGAGTAAGTGGTATTTACACATTCAAACTCATTTGGTGTTCATGAGAAACGATTGAATTTCTAGTTTGTGGTATTTTTTAATGGAATGCGCTGCATACTGACCACCTCAAGTTTCGAGGTACTGAAGTGTATTTTCTTGACTTACCTCAGGTAGAACGCAAGGCTGATGGAAGTTTGAGACTATGCCTACCTGATAAATCCAAGTGGAGCGAAACCAATAGTTCTCGAAGTTTTCAGCGACCTTATATATCACGAGTTACGTCATCCGCAGTGGACTGTACACCTTTAGTGTAAGTGACTGAGCCAGTTGGGGTTATAGGCAGTACCAAACGTTCGTCATTTTGCGCATGCCGATTACCCCTGAAATCAAAGGTCTTAGGCAGTGCATGCTGCCATTCGTGTAGGTATCACGAAGAAGGTATCACTCAAAGATTGAGAACCTTACGTAATTTAGAACACCATTCCATTAGGTTAGGTTGCAAAAATACTGTACTCTACAGTACAATATACTACAACACAGTGCTATATCTACTGAAGAGTAAAGTGAAGAAAACCTGTCGACCAATGTTCATCGTGAAGTCCTTGTATATTTCAGGTATGTACCTGTTATCGTTGATCCGCTGTATTAAGGTCTCCCGTTCCCCATAACATCATGAATTTATGTTCTTGTGAGCTCACTGGATGTCTGAACCGAAAAGCCCACTTTCGTCAGCTTCGCATAGGGGCAATTCAGTTGAAGGATGAAAAACGGTGGTCTCCTAACCCGATAAGACGTAGCCCAGTGCGGCCGTTATTAATCAATCAATCAATCAATTTATCAGCTACAAACCGTGTACCATAGGTACGTTGCTTCCAGCTGTTAGAGTATCGATCACCGGAAAACGGGTACAACCAAGCCTTGGAGGCGCAGACATGTTCAGTTTGTTCGGAAATTGGGTAGCTACGCATTGAAGGCGATAGCTTTGATGCATGAGCGCCACTGACTGCGCGATTGGCCATTTCTGCCAGTGTCATTAACCACTGGTGTGATATGAGTCCCGGGGTCCCCATCCAGGGAGGCGGCAGTTGCCCACCCGACTATGTTTACTGGTTAGTGTTTTCGTACTTCGTTGCCAGGCCATACACTGTCCACCTCTCGGTCGTTTCCACTCAGCACAGGGCTGGGCGAAAAGAGCTCTGCGGGGCAGACGGTCTTCTGGCATGCGGACTACATGTCCCAACCAGCGCAGCCTATGAAGCGTGAGTAATTCATTTATCGCTAGAAATGGCTTCGGATGCGGGATACCACTTCAACTGATATCTGATTGCTCTCCATAAAATTTCTAAGTTGGCCACAAACATCCTCCCCCGCATATAGTACCCACTGGTACGTGGAGTTTGTCAGCTACATTGCGCAACAGCCATGACTCCGGCTTATCGCTTCACCACTGACTCTGGAGGTGCCTTTACGAAGATCATGACCTTGAAGAGTTCCTGGACACTCGCGAAATAGTGTGGTTGCTTCCAAAGAAAAGCGACTCACAAGAAAAGGGGTGGCTACCCATTTAACCATGTTGACCTCTCTTGGAATTCGATACCAACTATCCTAATACTCCGGTTCTGTTAGCAGCCTATCGTTAGAACTCTGAAAACGAAGGGGACAAGAAAACCTCCCAATGGATATCATCGCATTCGATTCTTACTTGTTTACATTTTTTCTGAGGAATCTTAGGACCAATGCAACTTCGCCACAGCTTGCCAAATGTTGTAACTAACCAACAACTTAAGCTACCATGATATAAGATAGAGATTGATGCCTTCCAACGATTGAATGCGTTTACTTGGACTTGAACGTCCACCATTCAAGTTGCCTCTACACTGATCTCCAATTATAATCCACTTTTAATAATTCTGGTCGTTTTATTGCTGTGGCATAACCAGTTGGTCAAGTCAACTGATGAAGCAAAAAATTCATTTTCCGTGGCTTTCAACAGAAAATGCAGTGCTCCATCAAGTTGAAAACAGCCTCAACGAGTTCCTTGTAAATGCAGTCTAACGGTTTTCACTTGAGATCTGCTCTAGGAAATAGGCTAAGTTTGTTGGTATGAGAGTAACAGGTGTATGTGATAGAGCTTCCACACCAGAATGGGGCGTAACTGCAATCTTCAAGTCTCCCTAGAGCGCCAGGAGTCAGTTTGTCCTATGACGTGAAACTGAATGCAATACAGAAATAGTTGGAGAACCTCAATTTTGTGATCGTATTCATTTTGTCGTTGGCGAGGTGCAGTAGATCCCTCCATATCTCGGTTCACTCAACTTCGGGTTAAAATACCCGATTGCGGGTCACAAACCTAATGAGAGTATAATGTAGAAAAGGGCTTGCACCTTAGTCAGACAACAGTAGGAGAACCTTTAGTTTTTCGCATAATTGTTATTAGCGCATGAAGGCGCTTTTCTATTCAAGCATTTTGCTTTGTCTTTTAGGTAACACACCAGATTGTTCTGTTGTTTTTTTTTTAAAAAAAGGACCTCCAGGTGATCTTAAGCCAATTACTTCCCAATCCCTATCGCAACACGAAGCCAGGTGTTCCTTGGCTCATTTTATCCTCTGAAGCGACGATTTATTTAATAAACAATTTACAAGAGGGGTAGCTCATTGATCAAGGCACCCATGTAAATAAAAACCAGCAAGAAGACGAAAACCTATCAAGGTGGTTAATTGTTTCCAGTGTGCAACACCATCATTGACAAGAACACACCACCTACACTGGTGGCTTTCTTCGCTCTTGGTTGTATGGCAGTTAAGCACCAGTGTGGTCGTTGCTTTGTTCGCTTAGCTGGGCGATTTGATTGGAAACGTCTCATCGCCAACCGAGGTGACATCAGTGCGTTGTTAGGGAGCGTAGTGGTGTGTAGCGAACCACCAACTCATCGCCACGCACCGGTACGCTCCCTAACAACGCACTGATGTCACCTCGGTTGGCGATGAGACGTTTCCAATCAAATCGCCCAGCTAAGCGAACAAAGCAACGACCACACTGGTGCTTAACTGCCATACAACCAAGAGCGAAGAAAGCCATAATAGAGTGAAAAGGGAACAGTAGGGACTTGGTACACATAAGTCCTACGTCTTAAAAACGATCAAGGATAAGTTGCCTGCACCTCTGCACAGCATTAAAATGAACACATCTGAGCATCATGTCGGAGTAAGCAACCAACAGCGGGATCAACCCAAAGTCCTTTGCGAACCACAACCGACCTAAGCCCAGCCAATGTGGGCACTGGCACTACTAAACCTAAAACCGGTTTAGTTCTCAGTAAATATGATTCCAGTGGCAGAATGCCGGGTATTAGTGGGCTCTTAAACGACCTCCGGCGGGTTAACTGTCCTACCTGAACGGGGTTGTCTCTCAGTTGATTAGAATATACTCCCAAAGGAGTAACAATGCTCCTAGTGTGTACGCTTCCCCGAAAGTGAATTTGATACCATCTTCCAGGGTGTGTCTTGGGAAATGTGCGGAATCGTTCTACAAAAGAGACTGCTCCAGTGGTCTTACGCCAACCATCACCACCTGGCGGTCAGACTTCTGGGGCAAAGGCTTTGTTTGATTAACCTAATTGATCTCATGCTTAAGTCCGGGTGTCTTGATATTACGTCCCATTACATATGCAACCACGAAATAGTGGCCGTCGCGTGGGGATAAGAGTCCTATACGCTGCATACAGAGGTGGCCGTTGGCGCCACCCTCTTTCCTTCATTGGTAAATTTCCTGTTCCACTTACCAGTCACTGTCCCATAAATCATTGTCACCGTCAAGTGGCTAACTGCACTCCAAAGCTCACTTCTGGCGCATCGCCTCCGCCATTCAGACCTCGACTTCCACATTCAAACTGTTACGAATATGGACCAGCAGGATATCCTTGATGTGATTTCGAAACTCAAGTACGGTAGCTGGTGGCGTGAGGAGATTTAAGTATTCTTATGGAGATTTCGTCTTGTAACTGAAGACGACCCATACTGAAAATCCGAGAAACATCCCTATTGGGAATCATTAGCAGTGTGCATCTCGCGAAACTCCAGGGGGTCTTCAACTCGCGATCTCCGGCTTAGTAGTTGGAACACCAAGCGTTCGGCCAGGAACGGCTGATCAGCAGCGTGGTTAACTCGCACTCAGATAAGATATATCGCCCCTTAACCTTCGGTCACAAGGCCCAAATCAACCTGTCACACGTGTTGATTGGCTCCTCCAGATGGAATTTTCATACATCGGGTGAATTTGATTCTTACTCTGAGCTGCTTACAGATCTTTAGTAGTGTGAGATTTGGGCATTTTTGATGGAAATTTCGTCCTGCAAGTAAAGGGACACGAGTGGCGAGATGTCCTGTCTAAGTGAGAGCGGTTCACACTGCTGACTAGCCACTCGTGGCCGAACGGTTCAACCACTGGCCGGAGGGTCGCGTGTTCGAAACTCTCCGAGTTTCGTGAGGTGTGCGCTGATTATTCCCAATAAGGATGAAACAGCCATACAGTAATTCTCAACTTTTCGGCATAGACTGATTTCACTGATAGAGTGAAACCTCCATACAGTACGGCAAGTGAGCTTGGCATGCTTGTTACGTACACGCTGCCAACCACGATTCTCTGTAGCTGCTGTAGCTAGTTGGCCGGTGTTTGTAGAAGTCTCAGTTCCTGAGCTGGTTTCATTCCTGTGCTTCTACTCTGTTCTTCATTACTCGTAAGCAACCAAATACGTACCATCCGACTATCCGTCTCCCCGATCTACTGCTCACCACATTCATAATATTCAACTAGTTACCAACCCAATGTACCTCTTATCCAGTAAAAAAACACTTTCTGCGAATACACAACCACCTTCCTATTTGCCATAAGGGATTCAACTCGTCGCACAGCAGAAGGCTTTAAGGCACACGCAGGCTGTTTACCAGAAAGAGATCTTGGTATTGCATTCAACGCGAAACGTGATGAGTGAACGTTTTTGCAACTTTGTACCAAACGGGGATTGTTTCTCAGTAATTCTAGATTCGGACGAACTGTTCCTGTTGTGCTGTCCCACTGCTCAGAAACCATGGTTCCAGAGTGATCACACAGCTATCCGCTTCCGACACTGAGTCTTAGGTCCTGCTTACCGTTCATCCTGCTGATTCAGAGCATGCTCCCTTCATTGCATTTCTCCGGAATATCTATAAAATGATTCCCCCATTCAGTGATAGAAAAAAGTAGACCAAAGTTTTCAAGCCAGGGACCGCGCAACCACGACTAATAACAATTCAATTCAGTTCAATTTATCAGCTATACACCGTGCACCATAGGCACATTGGTTCCAGCTGCCACAGTTTCGATCACCGAGAACGGGAGTGTGGGACACACAACCAAACCTTGGAGGCGAAGGTATGTTCAGTTTGTTCGGAAATCGGGTAGCTACGCATTGAAGGCGATAGCTTTGATGCACGAACGCCACCGACTGCCCGATTGGGCCATTTCTGCCAATGTCATTAACCGTTGGTGATTTGGGTCCCGGAGTCCCCATACAGGGAGGTGACAGTTGCCGACCCGACTAGCTTACTGGTTAGCGTTTTCTTACTTCGTTGCCAGGTCATAAACTGCCCACCTCAAGGATGTCAAACCTAAACGTGGTGTCTCCAACTGTACACAAAAACCATTAGATCTCCGAACACTTCATGCCATTCTTCGATATCAGATGCTGTATCATTCCGGAACCATGGCATAAATCGGCTAGAAATAATAGTGCACAAAGAACGGAAATTGGTGCTTAACTGTCATACAATCGAGACTTAGTAGCTGAAAACGAAATGGTTGGGGACTTACTGCAAAAATCCATGTTCTTAGATGAAACGGTCACATAAAAGTTATACGCTCTTGCGGGGTTTCAAAAGGTTCAGCCCCCGATCCTCGCTTTTTCTAGTTTGCATCAACGACTTGTTGACAAATATACGGTTCAACATACTTAAGTTCGCTGAAGACGGTAAAATCTGACGATCGATTCGGACGGCTGACGATAACAACCGTTTAGAGATGAATCTACGCTCCTTATAACACTGTTCAGAGAGAAATCGAATACCTTTCAATGTTAAAAGATGTGCTGCTTTCTCCGTGTATCACTGGCAACTGCATCGTTCAATGCTCTGAGACGAACTTATTTACAGCCGAACTGAAGAACAGGATGTCGAGAACTTTGTGCAAGGTGTCGGCTGCTCCTCAAATCGTGCCAGAGCCGTTTGAAATCTCTTACAGATCGGTGCTCCCCCATTCGTTGAAGGACTCAGTCTAAATACTTGGTCCATGGATATAACGAGAACAACCACAAGGACAGTCGGCGTCTGTATAGCGTGAATAAGAGCCAGACTAATATTGTCCAGCTGTAGCACGCTTTCGGTGCCTAGCTACCACGGCACCCGACAGAAGCATGAGGGCTGATATACTTCCAGGATGCCGAAGAATAGACAGAAGCAGCCGAGATGCCAGAGTTGGATTCGAACCACGGAACCTCTGGTCAGTAAGTTCGCACCTTAATCACTGAGCTATCTCGAGATTAGTGCCTTTTCATTTGTTTCCCACAAAGTATTGCTGATTATGTGGATACCTCTTGTTGGTTCAGTAAATTTCGAGAACCGCCAACCACTCACTTGTTCTTCAGATCGGAGGGACCAGGTTTCACAACCACGGTTGGTAGGCAGTTCTTTTGCCAAGGGTAATATTTGCTCTTGAAGGTCGATTGGCCGTCTTGATGACGGATGCATTGACTTCAGCCCATGATGCAGTTACGGCTTATACAGTTACGAGACAAGCATACCTACCAATAAACCCACGGTCCTTACTTTGAACCTTCAAAAGGGGACACAGGAGTAGGAAATCCTGCATTTGGATGGTAGAAGAGGCATGTCGAAATAAGGAACTTCTGATATTCTATCCAAAGCTGTTTGTGCGGACCCATGACCGGTAAACAAAAGTCATCCGTAAACTCTTAATCTACTAATCTTTCTCCGGATGTGATCTCCACACCGGTTGGCGGTTAGTTGGGATGTCACTGATAAAAAGGAACAAAAACAAGAACCCAGTTAAAACCACTGGCTGTTAAGCCGTTGGGCGAACACGAATGCGGGGATAATTGGCATCAAGGATATCCACAAACTTCGGAGACTCATCGTTGATTCAGTAGATAGAGAAAAGTCAACCTACCACGGATTCGAAGGTTCCTTCGAAGTAACAACACTATGCGTGAGGTAATGTGAATATGCCGTCAATGCACCCGTACCTGGTGCTCTCGGACTTACGTCGCGCTGTTAGCGGAGCTAGCGGTGTTAGAACTGGGATAGAGCCTACCCTACCCCACGCCTACCTAAGCCAACCCTTTTTGAACAAAGATACGACTGACTGACGCGTTTGTTGTAACACATTCTTGTTCCAAAATTACTTTAAACAATCTGAAAAAGACTAAACGTGGGCCTGCCACCCACGTTGATAAGAGGTATTTCAAGCTCTTCTGGCCCTGTAGCCCATGAAGCACACTCATGAAAGTAATTTGAAGTTTCGATCAGGTAAATAGTGAGTTAGTCCAACATCTGAGCACCGCCACGTACGTCGTTAGTCTTCTCGACCTCGGGGAAGTGAGAGTGCTGATAGCGCGACCTTCCTTTGTATGCTTGGACAAGGGGGAATACCTTCGAAGTTTGTCGAAATGCATCCTGCTTCTCGTTCTAACACTTCTGACCAGCGGTAAGGTTTACAGCCGTCTTCCTATCATTGGTAGAATTCGCCATGACCGTCTTCAGTAACCCTTTTCGTGCACTCTGGTCATGGAATACACACCTCAAGGGACAACAAAATCGCACGTGGAAAAAGATTGGCGAACCTGAACGAAGAGGAAAAAACTGTTCCGTTATTCGGCGGCCTGCATCTAAGTAAAATATGAGCAGCGGTCCACAATTCGGGTAGTTAAAGGCCAAAGTAGTGCTGCGGAAGTTGTACACTCCCCTGAGCCTTTTTGAAACCCTAGGGTGAAAAGCTGAGGTTTTCTGGTCGCTTTCCATGTCCGAGCAGCTGCATAAACCGCCCTCATACTGTAACGGAAGCCAATGCATTATCACGCGCAAGGAACATAGGCCAACATGCGTCATTAACATCAAAAACTAAGTTCATCAAAGCTAAAGGGTTGTGTACAAAGAGCAACTGCAAAGGCGGTCGTATTGTGTGGTTATGAAACCTAGTTTCACTAGGACGTGGAGGTTCCGGATATTTCGAAATATTTAAGTGGACGGTTGTCCCAGTTCGTAAAAGCAGCCGGAGTGAGTATGATGGTTTGTTCACCTACCATTCATAGTGTATACCGGCGTTTTGCGACAAAATTCATCCATTGGTTAAAAACAAAATATTTCCGCTTCCGGAGAATGTCCGAACAAAATTTGAGAACCTTCAACACGAACTAGAGAATGCAATGGTGGTTAGTGTCGACAATATCTCTCTCGTCGTCGAAACTGATGCGTTCGACATCGCTATTGGTACCTCCCTGAGCCAGGGTAACCGGCCGGTCGCCTTTTTCTCCAGGACCTTGACTGCAAGCGAGAAAAACCATTCTGCTGTTGAAAAAGAAGCATATGCTACCGTCGAAGTGATCCGCAAATGGCACCACTATCTCCTCGGGAGATATCTTAAACTGCTTACGGATCAACGCTCGGTCGCCCTTATGTATGGGAACCAACAGAAAAGTAAAATTAAAAAACGACAAGACTGGACGGTGGAAAGTCGAATTGGCAGGGTACAACTACGACGTCGTCTATGGAACTGGAACGGATAACCGCGTTGCTGATACTCTATCTCGTAAGCTTTGTACCAACATTGCTGGGACGGAAAAACTTGAAGAGCTTCACAACATATTATGCCATCCCGGGGTCACCAGATTTACACATTTTGTTCGTTCTAAGGACCTTCCTTTTTCAGTCAGCGATATCCGACGTGTGGTGTCCAACTGTTCCACATGCTCCGAACTTAAACCAAAATTTTGTGACACTTTTCGTGGCCAGCTTATCAACAGCCACACAACGCCTTAGTATCAACTTTAAAGGTTCACTTCCCCCAAACACTCGTAACAAGTACCTCCTAACAATCATTGACGAGTATTCTCGATTCACTTTTGCTTATCCGTGCACTGATACGTCCTCTTCCACTGTGATTCTTTGTTTGAGTCAACTGTTTTCACTGTTTGGTACGCCTGCTTATATTCACTCAGATCGCGGTTCTGCGTTCATGTCAACTAAACTCAAACAATTTTTGTTCGATAAAGGCGTTGCCAGTAGTCACACCGTTGCACATATTACACAATGTAATGGTCAAATTGAACGACTTAATGGTACCCTTTGGAAGACCATCTGCCTGGCTCCAAAATCACGCAGCTTGCCTGTCACACATTGGGAGGTTGTCCTCCTTGATACTGTATCAGATCCCTGTTATGTACTAGTATCAACTGTACCCCACAAAAACGTTTCACGCAGTTCACACGACGATCAGCCAACGGTATCTCCCTACCTACCTGGCTTACTATCCATGGGCCGATCCTTTTAAAATGCAATGATCGAGTCTCTCTGGTAGAGGAAGTGGAACTTGTCTCTTGTAATCCACAGTACGCCCACACACCAGATGGCAAACACGAAACCGTATCCTTACGCCGCTTGGCTCCTAAAGGCAAAGACATGATATCCGACACAGAACTGGAACCAATACATACCGCCGAACAAGGGGAGACTCGCGCAACACCATCAGTCCACTGTGATTGCTCAGAAACTGAACTCTTGCCTATTAACGATGACTCATCATCCCATTCTAGTGCAGATCCAGGAAATCACTTGGACATTCTTATCCGACAACAACGCACTCACCCACATAATCTACACAACAGAGAGGCGTAAACGACCTCATGTAACTATTACAGCTTTTTATTTTTTTACACTCTTTCTCCGCAAAGTACACATTTATTCCAAGGCAGGGAGAATATCATGACTATATAAACCATACCTTTGCATAGACCATTAACTCGTAATTCCCACAATATATTTTCAGCTCATGCACTACCGTTATTACACGATTAAAGCGTACATTACGCCCTTCTATTCTGCCTTTCTTCTAATCTCGTCCTGGAACTACTCGACTCTCGCAACACAGAGCGCCAGTGAAATCGACTAGCATCCAGCGTCTCCAACCGTACCCAAGGGTATCACACGGACCCCATCCTGGAAGACGAGTTGTACCAACAATAACCAGACGTTTCGTATTTCTCTGCCAGGTCAAAGGTTGACGGCCTGTGTGCTTGCGCAACTCCGGATATGGCCCGGGGAACAGCATTCCTTTTGGCAAACGATGACTCCGCCATCCGGATACACAAGCATTCCGGTCTGCACGGACACTCAGTTTAGCTTGGCGTCGGGTTGAATTGTGGTTGCAACCAGGAGAAATCTGCCAACGAACCTCTAGCAAAGCGACGGTCCTACCAGAGATCCACTGTTTGGGTTGGGTTTGAGCAGTTAAAAGGATGATAGTTCAGCTGTAACACCCTTTCGGTGCCTAGTTGCTATGCCACCCGAAGGAAGCATGAGGACTTGGATAATGCCAGGTCGCCCAAGCCTAGAAAGAAGTCGGGATGCAGAGGTATGGTTCGAACCACGCACCTTCCGGTCGGTAAATTCGCACCTTAACCACTGAGCCATCTGGCGGAGTTGTGACAGACTAAGTTCTAGCATTTAGTCCTTTGGATATCCGTTTCCAATGGCCGTTAACATCTGGCATAGGACCAGGCCACAGATGTTTGAGGAGCCGATTCTAGGGGGGTTGTTTGAGTTCCGGTCCATGAGCTCCTCGATGAATATGCTACATATGCGCCTTTTGCGCAGACTTGAAAAGCGCAATGAGAAGCCCTAGCGAACAAGTGCGTGGTCGCGAGAATTTCAGAAGCATCGGCAGGCACTGATCAACCCTGGTCACCGGTAGCTGACGGCAATGTGGTCTACTACGAAGGACTTAAAAAGAGAGTTATTAATAAGGTGGGAAAAGGGGAAACATGTGGAGGTAGAAGGAAGGCATCAGCAGTGGCATGTTTTCCTTTACCGGCCGGCTGTACGCACCGTGCGACGGCCGATGTCGCATGATATTTTCGGTTGTGACGTTCACGGTTGTACGTGGGTTGGGATAATGTCACTGGGCCCATCCGTCATGAAGAGACTGGGCCGTCACCGTAGTGACGGTCTGTGTGCCACCGTGACCCATTGAGCTATACTAGGGGTGTCGTGCGACACTCCGCTCTCTGATCGTTCAGCTGTAGCACCCTTTCGGTGCCTAGCTGCCATGCCACCCGAAGGAAGCACGAGGGCTGGGATACTGCCAGGTTGCCCAAGCCTAGACAGGGGAAGTCGAGAGGCAGAGGCAGGTTGGTAAATGCTTAGAGGTCCGACCGAGTCTCCTGGTCCTTCAGGTTGGAGGTGGAACATGTGTGGCGACTTGTTCTTTGAAAGGGGTAGTGCACTTGCATTTCCTGCCAAACACCGGTGCCTTGTGATCAGGTTTTCGAGCCAAAGGTTGTTGCCGAGGGCCCTAATCGTCGCCCTACCTAGATCTAAGCACCGTCAGTATCTCAGTCCACGTACAACCTTGATAACTACAACTAACATAACTGTAACGCCACATCGGCCGTCGCGTGGTGTCATCAGCCAGGCGGCTAGACTTGCTGCGTACAGCATGGTGGGTGGGTGAAAACAGGTTGCCGATGACACCTACCATGTCTCTCTCGCATGCTTTTCCTTACCCCCACCCCATTCGTAACTCCCTCCTTATAGGTCCGTCGACCATGACTGACATCCCCGTTCTTCTACAGTGGCCTTGGCGGTTCAACAAACAAGAATCAAAGAGCAGCAAGCGGAATTCCGACACGGCAGGGGTACCGTTGATTGAATCTCCACACTCCATCTATTGTCAGAACAACGCCATACTTACAAACGACCTACAATTTTAGTACTCTTGGATATCCAAGGCTCACCCGACTCGGTTGACCAGTACGTTATCCTTGACAAAGACTTCCAGCGACGAATGCCTCGAAAGCTTGTGAACACAAGTATTCCAAAACTACCGGGGTGTCAGAGCATATGGGGAGCTCTCTAAAACCTTCGGTATGCTGTGTCCGACAACAATGCTTACGCCCTTTATTCCAATATGATTTCGTGATCGACGAAATAGAAAGACGAACAATTGAAGGTCAAAATTCTGGCATTCATATGTTCCGGAATACGTGGACGATGTCAGTCTCATTTCCAAAGGGGATAATGAGGTGTAGGTGATCCATAGATGTTCCATCCATTTCATCCTGTGGCATGCGCATTGCGCCAAAAGCTGTCACCTTGTCGTGGTGGTCGGGCTTCCGTGCTGCAATGATCCTTCGGGCTATAATGGCTGGAACTCAGTTCCTAAAGGTTCAACTATGCCAGGAAGGCCAACGGGGAGCAGCCCGACGAAGGACAGCGAGTCCCCGTACTGCGAGTAATCGTATTACGAGGCGGTCTGGAGGTAAAGTCGTACTGTCCTCTGCGATAGGAGTGTGAAGGCAGTAAGGCGTTTCCCCCAGGCGACCAGCATCTCCATATTTATGGAAGCAGCGATGCTGCCTTCCCCCGAGGAAGGACGGGTTAGAAAAGGTCGGCCCTAAAAACCGCACACTCCGATCGCCCAACGGTTGACCGTGACCGCCGGCGCATTATCCACTACGGTCGAAATACTTTTAAAACCAAAGAGTCCGGTGCTGCTCAAAAGGCACCTGCTGTGCGCAGCCGCGTCAGGAGTGAGACAGTAATGCCCTACTCCCTGCGCCCTCGGGCCAGGCCGGCCCCCTACAGCCAAGTAGGTCAGACTATTGAGTCATTGGCTCCGGGAAGGGTCCCCCAAGAAAACCCTAACAACCGCTGTCTCGCGGTCCAGACTCTTGAGTCAGAGGCTAGGGGCAGGGTCCCCGAGCAAAACCCTACACCCTCCCACTGCCTTGTGGGTCAGACTTTTGAGTCAAAGGCTCAAGGTGGGGTACCTCAACTCAACCCCCTTCTTCGGCCTGGGCAACCGGGAAGTATCATTTGCCCTTGCAGCTCTTCGCTCACCGGCCTTCCCCCACACTCCCTCCCAACCCATCGTACAATGCAGGGCAATCAACCCATCTGCCAATCCCCTAGCCACTGTTGTGAGTCTCAACCATCGCCCAGAGAAATAAACCAAAATAATCACTTACTAACTCCAAAAGATCTGATCCACGTTGCAGCCTTTAATGTCCGTACTCTATGTCAAATTGGGCAACAGGCATCCCTTGCTGAAACCTTACTTTCCCTCTCTATCGATGTATGTTGTGTCTCCGAAACACGAATACAAGACTCCACTTCGGTCGTGCTTCTCAAGCCGCTTAGGGCGAACCCAGATGTCCCACATTTCACTCTTCGGACATCCGGTGATCCTGACGCAATGGCTCGTGGTATCTACGGTGTGGGAGTTGCACTCAGCCCCAAGGCTGAAAGCGCCTTACTGGACTGGATCCCAGTAAACAGTCGCCTTTGCGCTGTGCGGCTGTCTGGCTCAATTAAGATTAACGCAGGTCGATGCGGTAAACGGTGTTTGTTTGTCGTATCAGCATACGCCCCAACAGACAGCAGTTCTGAGAATGAGAAGGACGAGTTTTATCAAGATCTGTCACGACTGCTTCGGTCGGCAAGAAGGACGGATATAGTAATCCTGGCGGGTGATATGAATGCCCAAGTTGGACGGCTAAGTCCGGAAGAAGCACAGTTGGGTGGTAGATTTGGAGTCGATGCTGTGCGTACGGATAATGGAGAGCGGCTTCTTCAGTTGTGTGCAGATCATCGTCTGTTCCTGGCCAGTACGAACTTCCAACACAAACGCTCACACCGAGTTACTTGGAGGCCACCTACCACAAGACAGCCGTGGACTCAATTGGACCATATGGCTATCAGTTACCGATGGAGAGCCTCAGTTAAGGACTGTCGTTCCTTCTGGGGTACGCAACTTGACTCTGATCACGCCATCGTGCGAGCCCGCTTATCACTTCGTTTCCCGCCAGCACTACGCGTGCCGAAAGAGGGCAGCTCCGTTCATCAACTCCGACAAGTTTCAGTAGCTGAAGAGTATCGAGCTGATCTGGCTAGAAAGCTGCTGGAAACGCACAGTCATGTGGACGATGAAGATTGCTTGGAGGATGGATGGAGGCGAGTTAAAGAAGCAATGCTCTCAGCTTTCAGAACTGCTTGTCCAGCCCATCTGATTCGACTCAATGAACACTGGATATCTTCGAGATCAGCAGATCTTATTGCTGCCAGAAAGTCCATACCAGCAACTAGCGACTATGATGGCGCACGCAGATCCCTCAAACGCCGGATAATCAGGAGCTTGAAGAATGACAGAGAACGCTGGTGGATTTCGAAGGCCCAGGAAATGGAGAAGGCCTTTGCTGCAGGCAACAGCCGCGCCCTGTTTCAACTGATTCGATCAACGGGTCAAAAGAAGGCAGGTGTCAGTGAGACAATATGCGAAAAAGACGGAACAACAATTCACTCCCTCAATCGCCGTCTTGAGCGGTGGGCTGAGCACTTCCAAGAACAGTTCACCTGGTCCCCTTCAACACAACCACTGGAAGAACCAAGCAGGCCCGAATGGAACATTGACACCAACCCACCATCAGCAACCGAAATCCAGCGTGAGATTTCAATTCTGAAGCGCGACAAGGCACCTGGCCCGGATGGTCTACACCCCGCGCTCTTCAAAGAAGGTGGCGAGGTCCTGGTGAACAGTCTGACAACCATACTGCAGAAGATTTGGAACGAAAACAGAATACCAGCCGAATGGAGCTCCTCGACCGTCATCCCAGTTTTCAAAAAGGGAGCAAGAACGTCATGTGAAAACCATCGTGGTATCAGTCTGGTATCCGTCGCATCTAAGGTACTCTCTGGCATTATTTTGCGCAGGTTGATGGATTATCGCGAGAGACAGACTCGTGAGAATCAAGCTGGGTTTCGCCCCGGTCGAGGATGCATCGACCATATCTTCACCTTGAGACAAATTCTTGAACAGCGCCACTCCTTCAGACGTCCCACGTTGGTCGTTTTTCTGGATTTGAAAGCTGCCTTTGATTCTGTCGATCGTCAGCAACTTTGGCAGTGTCTGGCGATCAAAGGTGTCCCTTCCAAATTTCTATCTCTTATCAAGGCACTGTATGCGGACTCCTGTGGGCGCGTACGAGTATACGGGAAGCTCTCGCCTGAGTTCACCACGTCCAGTGGTGTAAGACAAGGCTGTCCTCTTTCCCCTTTCCTTTTCAACTTTGTTATTGACATGCTGCTTGAAATTTCTCTGCCTGCCTCTGAAACCTCGGGAGTCGAAATGCTCCCGGGACGTTCCCTCGCAGACATTGAGTATGCGGACGATATTGCTCTCCTTGGTTCAGACCCTTCCGAAATGCAAATGATCTTAAATAACCTAACTAACTCTGCCGCACGGTTTGGCATGCGCTTCACACCCGCAAAGTGTAAAGTGCTGCTACAAGACTGGGTGGGATCAAACCCGCACCTCATGCTTGCAGGTGAGCCAATCGACGTGGTAGATAAATTTGTTTACCTGGGCAGCTGTATAAGTTCCGGTGGACTGGCTGGAGATGAGATCATTTCTCGAATCGGAAAGGCCAGGGCAGCTTTTGCCAACCTCCGACACCTGTGGCGCCGACGTGACGTGAGCTTGTCTGTCAAGGGAAGAGTTTACAGTGCGGTGGTTCGATCCATACTGCTTTATGGATCAGAGACGTGGCCCCTACGTGCAGAGGACGTACGGAAGATGTCAGTGTTTGATCATCGATGTCTCCGCAGCATTGGTCAGGTCTGGTGGGAACATCGGATTAGTAATGCTGAGGTACGTCAGTTGGTCTTAGGAAGAAGGAACTCTCCCGCGATAGATGAATTACTCACGCTTCATAGGTTGCGCTGGTTGGGACATGTACTCCGCATGCCAGAAGACCGTCTGCCCCGCAGAGCTCTTTTCGCCCAGCCCTGTGCTGAGTGGAAGCGACCGAGAGGTGGACAGTGTATGACCTGGCAACGAAGTACGAAAGCGCTAACCAGTAAACTTAGTCGGGCGGGCAACTGCCGCCTCCCTGGATGGGGACCCCGGGACTCAAATCACCAGTGGTTAACGACACTGGCAGAAATGGCCCAATCGCGCAGTCAGTGGCGCTCGTGCATCAAAGCTATAGCCTTCAATGCGTAGCTACTCAATTTCCGAACATACCTTCGCCTCCAAGGCTTCTTTTTTACGTTCCACATTTCCGGTGATCGAAACTGTAGCAGCTAGAACCAATGTGCCTATGGTACACGGTTTATAGCTGATAAATTGAATTGATGCGCATTGTGCTCAAAGTGTAACGTCATGCTCCGAGACTGCCAATGAACACGCCAAATACGATCCAAGAAGTGGAACTCCAAGTGGTGGAGTGTTTTAGATATTTTGGAAGTTGTACCATTCCCGATTGTAGTGTGACAGATGAGGTTAGCGCGTGAGTCTGAGAATCGGGTCGCTTTTGTTAATTTGAGACAGCATGGAGGCGAATCGCCATATCCCCAAATCTCAAGCGACGTATCGTCCTTCAGTACGGGCTGCTCTGCTGCACAGCAGCAGGGAAAAGATATCCAAAGCGCTACTCAAGGTCGGAACGTCTGTTTGCGGTACTACCCAGCCAACCTCATCCAAACATTGGATCTCTGATAGGACCGTATCTTTGCTGGAGACCCGGCGACAGATTCCCCCTGGCCGCCACCACAACTCCACCCGACGCATCATCCGACGCCAAGTGAAACTGAGTGTCCGTGCAGACCGAGAAGCTTGGTGGACCCGAAAGGCCCAAGAAATGGAAGATGCAAAGAATGCTGGAAATGTGCGCAGGCTGTTCCATTTGATTCGTTCGACTGGTCCTCGAAAACCTCTTGTCAGCGAAACAATCAGAGACCAAAATGGCTCCCTGATATGCAATAAAGCAGAACGTCTGGACCGCTGGGCACAGTACTTTGAACAGCAATTCAGCTGGCCACCTGCTACCTCCAATCCAGAATCCTGGCCTTCAACAGAAAGCTGGACCGTAAATATGGAGTCGCCTTCGGTCTCAGAAGTGTCCGAGTGTATTTCTCTACTCAAGCGTCATCGTGCTGCTGGTCCTGACGACCTTCCACCTGCTCTTTTCAAGGATGGCGGTGGGCTCCTCAGCCAGTGCCTGTCTAGACTATTTGGGTCTATCTGGGAGAAAGAGACCGTCCCAGACAACTGGGGTGAATCGATAGTAGTGCCCATTTTCAAAAAGGGTACTCGCAGTGAATGTAGCAACCACAGAGGTGTTAGTTTGACTCCTGTTGTGACAAGGCTTCTGGCGTCATTGATTCTTCGTCGTCTTACGATGGCACGCGAAACCTTGACTCGTGAGAATCAAGCGGGATTTCGACCGGGTAGAGGCTGCATTGACCACATCTTCACACTCCGTCAGGTGTTAGAGCAACGCCACATGTACAGACGACCCACAATCTTGGTGTTCCTTGACTTCAAGGGTGCGTTTGATTCTGTCGATCGGTCAGTGCTGTTAAATATACTTGCTCAACAGGGTATGCCCCAGAAGTTTGTAAACATAATCCGATCCCTATATTCACATACTTCTGGGCGGGTGAGAGTGTATGGCGAGCTCTCCAAAAGCTTCCCTACAAAAAGTGGTGTCAGACAAGGATGTCCACTCTCTCCATTCTTGTTCAACTTCGTCATTGATGAAATAATGAGGCGAACGCTGGAAGGTCTTCAAAACCCCGGTGTTCAAATCGTTGCTGGTGAGAGCCTTGTCGATCTGGAGTACGCAGATGATATCGCCCTCATCTTTGAAGACGAAAGTGAAGCACAAGCCCTGTTGAACAGACTGACCACCATCATACCATCTTTTGGCATGCGCCTTGCACCTTCAAAGTGCAAAGTCATGCTTCAGAACGTGCAGTCTCCGGACATATCCCTTAAAATTCAAGGAGAATCACTGGAGATTGTGGAAAACTTTACATACCTCGGTAGTTGTATTAGCTCTGACGGAAGTGTGTCTGATGAAGTCAGTGCAAGAATCTCAAAGGCTCGAATCACTTTTGCTAATTTGCGTCACTTGTGGCGTCAAAAAGGCATCTCACTAGATCTTAAGGGTCGTGTGTACCAGGCTACAGTAAGGGCTGTGTTGTTGTATGGGTGCGAGACATGGCCTCTGCGGACAGATGGGAGGCGTCTCCAGGTTCTCGACCATCGTTGCCTCAGAAGCGTGGCTGGTTTTAGATGGCGTCAGCGTGTTAGTAACGGGGTGATTAGAAAACAGGCATTTGGTTGTGCTGCAGGTACTTCAATTGGGGAAAACATACAGCACCACCGACTACGATGGCTCGGTCATGTGTTATGTATGCCGAAACACCGTCTACCAAGACGAGTGTTGTTCTCCGTACCTCCTTCAATGGTGCGAACCGCGAGATGGACAGAGATCACGAAGAGTTTGGGTGTTGTTGGTGTTGTACGCCTTCCATGACGGGGTGCCCGTGACCCCAGCTGTGCTTGACTGGAGACATTGCAAGAAATGGCGGCTTATTGATGTCAGTGGCGTTGGTGCTGTCAGTTTCTTTCCCGATCGTCTGATTGGGCGATTGGAGGTGTATGCATCTCAGAATGCTTGACATAGGTCAACACTAGGTCCCCTCCCTCATCCACTCTTTTTCTCTTCTTTTCACTCTAGGGCTGTATGGCAGTGAAGCATCAGTGTCAAAACTGACGTTGCTGTCTTCGATGATGACGATGATGTAGCCGGTGTAGACTGGCGTCGGCTAATCCACAACAAAGCACTTCAAAAACGAGTACCCGATCGTGCAGCGTGACCTCAGCCGAGAAGCGCGTCCAGCACCGGAAGCGGCGTTGGTTGGGCCATGTATAGCGCATGTCGAATATCGTTTACCGAAGACAGCGCTGTTCACCGTGCCCAATTGAAGGGCGAGCAGAGAAGTGGTCAACATTCGACCAGGTAGAGGTACGAAGCACACTACAGAATCCTCGGTGCGACTGACCTTCCAGGATGGGGACCGCGTTATCCCCACTGCATCTGGTTGGAGATGCTGCAAGATATGGCTGCTGATCGATGTCAGTGGCGTTCTTGCTATCAACTTCTATCGAGCTTGTGTCTAGAGGTGCAGACACCTCGGAGTGATTGCACTAGGCTACCACTAAGGCCTTCCCCCATCCAATTTCATTCTTTTCTTCACGATAAGGCTTTCAAATAAACCATTGTACGGCAGAGAATTATCAGCGTCGAATAATGCTATGCTATGCGGTGCACAACCTCCGGTTCCTCAATTTTGTGTTCAGTCAGGTCCTCCGAACTAGTTCCGCAGCAGGATGTACCTGAAAAGCATACATAGTACGATCTTTGTAGTTGTGTCCACACGAGCACGCAAAGGCGCACGGTTCTCTAGAAAAATGCCCGTTCGCCGTGCATGAATTTATCATCGATGTTCTGATGACTAGAGCACGCACCGGAACCTCGAAGTTCAACCAATTGGTGATGGAAACACTACCAACACGGGAGCCAAATATGACACGGTTCCGTTTTGTTTTGACGCGAAACCAGATAGTTCTACAAGAACCATTGGGGTGTGCTAGTTGAGCTCTGAGGGGCCTGCGATTCCGGGAGGGATCGGAGACTGAGCTGCACTAGCTTAGGTGGACCCATGACAAATGACACCTCAGAATACGAAACCAGATGTGCTAAATTGCAACTACGGATTGCGAACAGAAGACCAGGCCGGGGTTGATCCTGTTGCCCGGCCACGATATTCAGTTTGCGTGCGAAATGAAATGAATATTTCGACAGCTGCTGTTTCATACCCACAGCGTAGGTCAAGACCGCAGCAAGCTCGGTGTAGTTCAGTGGTTAATGGACGAAGCGATTGGTCGGAAAATCAACACTGACAGCAACAGACCAGTAATATACACCGGTACTTAACCACAACCACGAGGAAAGCCCTAGTAAAGAGCAAAAGTCAAGCGACTTGGCGAAAACGACCGAGCATAGGGTGCCCAAAGCTTTGAACGGCATTAAAAATGGATACACCTTGGCATGATTTCGAAGGCGTCATCGGCGGAAAACCTACACTTTCAAACAAACCCTGGTTTCCCGATTGCTCCAATTCAAATCCAGTAATCCAGCCCCGTCCAGCTTGCACGCTACGCAAGTATGTTACAACCCGTGAGATTTTTTAACCCCAAATCGGATGTTCGGTTGCATCGCAGGTTCTCCGGGCAGATTACCAAAATGAATCACGACGGTATGACCGAACCACACCCACCATGGTTTACTTTGACTCATCCGAAAAGGCACAGACGAGGCGTAAATGCAGAGAACCCCCGGGTGGAGTCACAGTGATCTTCGAAGCGACAGACGCCGCGATATAATCGCCAACCGACCCGATTTCAGTTGAATACTAGTTGTTTGATGGAACGCCTCGGAAAATCAATAAAAAGGACCCCCGCCTTATTCTTTTACCTAAGACCGACAGTGGGTCATAGGGCCAAGACCAGCCGCTTTGTGACTACAACAATGCGTCTAGGGTGCATAGGGAGCGGCAAACCACGCACTGCACGACACTGTTGAAAAGGCAAAACAAGGTAGCATGATCCAAAATGATGCACCCCATAACACACGAAAGTGCTACCACACCAGTGACAAAACCTTATCCACGAGAATTGGGGCTACATGAAGTTACAAACAAACCGAAATACCACACCAATGCAAAAGGAATAGGCGGTCACCCGAACTTAGGCAACATTTAATGACGAAAAAATTGCTTCGGGCGGACCTTGGTCGTTACTCAACCCTGTGAAGCAAACGCCGGAATTTAACACCGACATGTAAGATTGTTTGTGGTACGCTACCATTATCCTTTTCCCGTCCACCCTTAGTCTTTCCTTCAAGATAAAGCTTCCACATAAATCACGGCTTTGCGACAGCGAAGCAAGTGCTGGACGCTGATTTTATTGCTGCCGAACACTGAGGCACCGCTCAGCTAGACAGTCTACCACGGTCAAACGGCCCTAAGGAGGCGAACTCCGGTCCTGGTACTAGAAACACCGAACCACATCTCTCCTGCAGCCAGATCCTTTCAGGCCTAAGAGGCCAAGGAGTCCCGCTGGCATAATGTCATGACATAATACGCAAGCCGATTGAACGAACCGATGTTCCACTCACCATCGGATCACGTGCCGCGAACCGCGCGGGTACGCCCGCCCACTATAGAGAACACAGTAGCCATGCACAATTTGTATTTACACTCATTTAGATTTTGCAACCTTTTTCACAATTTTCGGGGCACCCTCGGGTCTACGTATGCGGAAGGATTTGAGTATACGGTTCCGCTGAAAAGACGAATGGCAAAGTTAAGCATGTGGTGAAAAGCCGATGTTTATGGCAATTTATCAGAAACTAGAGCAACATCAAAGTCAGACGGCTCTCCCTAGTTAGTGTCATCACAAGAGCGAGTGCAACATAGATCTCACCTGTTGTCTAGCAACCATCACCTTGAACCTGTCAAAATCCGACATTTTCGCGCGAAGCGCTTTCCGTTCTAGTTTGCGTGCCCAGGAAGTCTTTTTCCACTCTTCAGTGAGGTTATTTTTTTCCCATATCTTTTTCACCGCCGCTGTTCCACAACCATGAGGTAACTTGCAGCGAATCTTGGTGAGATGTAGTTTCTTCAAACCGATTCCCTGTCTGGGGACGCCGGTACAGGGGCCGTCAATGAGCACTCGATTTTGATCTATTATCTCAACGATGAGTGCAACCTTCTTGGCATGTGGACCATCTGCGATGAATACGACCCGACCCGCCTCGACGAACCTCCGGAAGCTGACCATCTGCACAGAACAAACATTACCGGGGAGCGTGCCGGAAAACTCACCGAAGAAGACGGCGCGACACAAGCGTAGAGCCGTGTAAAACAACGCAATTCTCGGATTACTAATTTCGGATTTGGTCTCCAAAGTCTGGAAAACGATTGAACGGCCCCGTGTGACATCTTCTATCTGAAAAACATCATCTTCTGGCTAGAGTAATTGAGCTGATTGTTGTCATCGTGTTTGACCATAAAGGCGCGCGCTTTGAAATATTGAATTTCAATGGGTTAATTGGGTTTGCACACCAGTAGTAAGCCATAGGGTAATGTCTAGGTTTTCGATTCTGATCACAGATTCGATTTGAAAACCGGAAAAAGACAGGGAACGGGGCCCCGCTACTAGTGAACGTCGTGTCTGTGTTCGTGGGTGGTTGAGGAAGAGAAGTGGGTTGTGAGGCACAAGTGTGAGTTTGAGGGACAATTTCTAAGACAATAACTTCGATATCACTCCTAAAGACAGTGAGTTTGAGATGGGAAAACCACTTTGGTCGACTTGTTCACCTATGCTAGGAGTTTGCGACCAGGTGGTTGGCTTTGTGAAAAATTGGTTAGAGCGAAATGGGCTGCATGTGAACACGAGGTATCCTGCATACCTTCATTCTTCTTATTCCTGGATTTAGTCGCAGCATCGTTTGGCGGAGGGGCTCCTGGGAGCATCAACTTATTTGTTGGCATTGCATTGAGCATTTTCCAGGATATTAAAGTCACATTTGGCCAAGATAGCGTCACAGCGTGTAGTATTCTATGCGAGTTGGACACAACGCAGTAAGCTTCAAGTACCCCAGCTTATCAAAGTTCTGTTGAAGCAGTTGACCAAACTGATCACTTTGTTGGTGAAGAGCATGACCATGATACAACAACGACGTAATATAAACCTCCAAGTCTTCGTGGGCAGTAACCGTGGAAGACGAGTGACACTTTCCACAGACATGAAGCAAAGGGAAGAATTTGTTCCAGATGGGCATATGGAGGGTTCTCTGAGACGCCCTGAGAGGAAATTGACTGACTCAGAAGGAGCACATATTGATGACTTTTGGTGACGTATTGTGATCCGCTGCATTATACTTTTGGTTCGTCGGCTTAATGTAGTGCTGTATAATGGCACAAGTGGAGGAGCGTAACGCGAACTAACGGAACTAATGAGTGAGGTTGATTACATCACTGATCCAAGTAGAACCACGCCTGAAAAACGGAATTCCGATAAAAGTGAGCTAACAGCACGAACTTCGAATGGATGGTCAAGTGTTAAACCAGTGTTAAACCTAACCCTGAGGTGCCCCCATCGACAAACTGATGGCTTGTGAGTGGGTTGTCGAATACATTGGAGGACTCGAGGAAAGTTGCTGGTAGCAAATGTTTTCATCAGCAACAAGGGTGGGGTCAGAATTTAAAGACGTTAGGCTCCAAATGCAGAAGCGGAGAGGAGTCAACCGCTACATGGAGAAGTCCGCTGATAAAAAGATAAGTGACAATGGGTGCGCGTGTGACGGGCGGGATGGTATATACTTGGTTGATGGAAACAAAGACCATTTTTGATCAGGCGGATAATCGCATCTCCGTGAGAAACTACTTAAAACGTGGAAGAAAAAAACGTCAGTTGACGTCCTAAAGAAATCATGCCGCCACATCATTTGGGGGTTGTAAATAGATGCTGCCCGAAACGGGGGACGGTCCGGTTTACGGGAGTTGGGAAGGCTATTTCGCAAATGGGGGTGCTAAGGTTCCAAGGCCGCCCGGTGTCCGTGATGCAAACATCCGACGGTGGAATGTGCCGGTATCAATGTTGAACGAGGCGATGTGGGTAGTTGCAAGGACCTTAGCCTTGTGGTGTGAAAATGGGGAAACCTTCCTGAGTCTTCAGATTCAATGGGAAAATTCGATTTTCCCCAGAGAACAGCTGTCAGAGAAGACTTTTGACAGGGCCTATGCGCGTGCACTCTGTATTCTGATGCACTTTATTGTACAGCGGAAGTTGAGGTAAGTTCACCACGGAGAGTTCTGTGGTGGCCTTTTGACAGAATTCGTTTACGGTTTAGCAGTCTGAGGATTGGTCCGGGAGTTTCCCTCTCCTCGATGAAGGGGGAGAATGTGGGATGAGACTGGGGGCCCGCACCTTTCCGAGGTATGGGACAATAATCCATTCCTCGGGTCGTTTGGAAAAAGATGTTTAACTAGTGACCGGTTCACCGATCAAAGAAACTCTTTGTGCCTTTGGTCATTATGATGTCAAGAAAAGACGTCTCGAAAAAACAGGGGATGGCAGGAGGGAATTGCGTAATCACTGTTGCCGGTGATGAGGTACTCCCAGACTTATCTACCATGCTACTTTCTCCCGGTAACTCACTGATAACGGCTCGATTTTACTGCTTGGAAATTCAGTAGTTGAAAACCAAAACTGGATTCTGAACTACTCTTGTTGATGCTTGGCCAGCCCGAAATTTTCTCAGCCTTTCTGAGTGGCTTGGCATCCATGCTTCTAGGGGTTTTATAGCTGAGTGCTTAATATTTATTTTTTATCGCCAGAGAGGACGAAACTAGGGGTTGGAGGACGATGGACGATATCGAAGCTCGTGAGATGGATGAAGTTTTGGTGACATTTTATCAATATGGCTATGTTTGGTAGGGTAGAGTCCGGGATGATGGATGATAACGTGCTGGTGGCTTGACATATGAAATCCGAAAACAATGAGATTGGTTTAAATGGGATGCGGTTAGGAGTACTTTGGATGAGAAAGCAGGGTACTTTTTCGGCGACGGTGGTGAGGGCTAGCCGAGCTCGACCAGCGGCCGAGCTTGTCGAAGCGTAGCCGTGAATTTCAAGTGGTCGATGACCACCAGAATTTCAATGAGGGGTATAATTAATATTATTAAGATCGCAATACCGGTTGCGTGAGAAAACAAAGCGGTGGGTTTGCCTCCCGAAAGGCCGGCTCCAGGGACGAGCCGCGTTCTTTTGGGTGCAAACGTGGAGCATAAAAGCATCTGAGAGGTTTAGGGTGTTCTACATACTAGCTAAGTTGCAGGCGCATCTCAAGGCAATTTCACAGGCTCGTTTCGAGGGTGCCGAGGGCTTCGCACTTGCCCGACATTGCGAGTGATTCATGGGGCGACCAACAGGTTTTATAGGGTGGTAAGTACCCATAGGACGCAGAAAACGGGTCAGTGAATGAGTGGGCGCAGGGTATAAGTAGACTGGGTCTGGATAAACTGCTTTAGAGGAGATGGAGGGACAGAGGCACCAAGCCAGGGTTTGGATAGTGAGACTAATCGTTGTTTGGTCGCGTGTGCTGACACTATAGAGAGGACTAGAGTCGGAAATGTGACTTCGAAGATGGCACATTGGGCTGTCGTTGAAAGCAGTTGCCGCCGGAAAGTTGTCAGTGGGTCCGTTGTCTACATCCTTAATCCTTTTTGGGATAAACAAAATTGATGAAAACTGGGTGTGGGTTTTGATTTTGGGGAGATTGGAGTCTTGGGGCGCTATGTGGACCCGAGCCACCATGGTTTTCACTAGGATTTTAATAGGATCAGGTAGGCTTGGCGATCCTAAATGGGAGAGTGGGGATGCTGGAAACCCCTAAGGAAATGCAAAGGGCGGTGGGGCATTAGCCACATCTGTAAAAACGCAAAATAAATTACCTAATTGAGAAGGGGAATTAAATTGCATTAACGTCTATAGTTAATTGGGAAGCCATCCAGAGATTTTCCACGTATGTTTTGGCAAAATGCGATTTCTGATCTTATTCCGCTGACTAAGCCCGTTCTCCGATTATCAACTATATCTCCGCCTTACTCGTCATTCGGCGCCTCAGCTTTTCTTCGGACCAGTTCCCGACTTGTTTTAGTCGGTTTCCCAATAGTGTGCTACAGCTACTCATTTGTTAGGTTTTTCTTGTTCCGCACGGGTTTTGACCGTCCCCGAACACTTCTCTTATAGTGTCTGAAAGTCTCCATTCAACAAAGGTTTATTCTAGAAATACGCTCATTTGCCACTCAATTTTGCGGGAGACTCACCAGGAACCCAGCTGAATCTCCCGTTTTTTATGTTTCCGGGTGAGTCTCCCGCAAAACCAAATTGATTTGCAACTGGGTGTATTTCTCGAAATCGGTCCAATTCGGGTTCAAGTAGAACATACGGTTGACGGGAACTCGGGGACTGCGTCTACCTGATGAGCCCCAAGAAGGACGAAACCGTTCATGGGCTGTCGAAGAAGTTTCAGAAACCTTATGAGTAGTGCATTACGTACATAGGGCTACTCTCTTGTACGAGCTTCCCAGTTAACCATGCTCACAGACCAATCCACTATAATGTCCACCTACGATGTACCACAATGGACCAAGCCACTATACTAGACGATATTTTGACAAAGTTACCACCAAAAAACGTTTGGCGAACTTAAGACCGTTGCCGGTCGTTTCGAACGTCAATACGTCACCTTTGTGCACCACCTTAGGAGATTTGTTACGCGTTGCAAGTACAGGTCGCCAGGGAAGCTTTTAGGCCCACTAGCACCCATACCAAACTTGTCCCCGGCTGACCCCGCCTGTCAGACAATTAGTAATGATATCTGTCGCCGGCAGGATAGTGGAGAGTGGTTCAACTCAAGCACTCCTCGAATCAAATATGTACGTCTTTTTCTAGGTCCCAGTGAAAATCCATGGCCACTGATATGGATCCGAGAGTTAAGGTCCTCCTACTGATTAGGAATGATCGGTACCCCCTATATAGGCCTGTCTCTACCTGACTTAATCCCCTCGTTTAACCCAGATCCAGCCAACATAGGGACGCGAATTCCTTGTCCGATTGCCCCAACCTTGACGTTCGTTACGGGGCTGTCCAGAAACCGAAGTATGTCAGTGTAATGATGGCACCACACTGCCATATCCAGTCTGATGACGCTCCTGCAACTATTTTCGTTCCACTGTCGACCGCCACCCCTCCCTCACTCGTGCTTGTAAATGCATATACGAACACATTGTTCACATGGCCCAAAACAACTTTTAGACAAGTTCGTTCTAACCCCTTGAACCTTTCGTTCGGATTTGACAAGCCTGGTTTCCAGCTGCAATTTTAGTTTCCCCCTTCTACAAGTTCAACGGTTTCGTTCGCGGCGTTCAATCGGTCTTACGCACTAGGACCATCTCACCATTGAACATAACCTTTACATCTGACATCCCTACAAAAGTGGCACCAGGGAGTCTACTCATTTTCAATGCAAACCATACTTCTGAGATGAAACTAGCCATTTCTCTCTACTTTTTCACGCCGCCCACTAGAAGCACACTCAAGTTATTTTCGCCGAAACTATAGGGTTTTCGAGGCTGTGACTTTTATGGGGCGTTAGCCTAATCCATTTGCACTTGTAGTATATGTTACTCATAGCATCTTGTTTATGTGAGCGAAATTTCAAGGTCACGGAACATCACCGATCCGCATTGTGTTACCGGTTTACAAGCGATAAAACACGAAATCGCACTTTACCATATTTTGGCGTTCTTCAAGAATGAAAATAACATTACAGAGTATCCAGTGCAAGATCCATCTAAAAAAGTCGGTCATTGACTTGTGTTTGCTTCAAACTCCCCAGATTTAACAAACGATAAAATTTCGTTCAGCTAACTTCGTCACAACACTTTTTCTTATGGAGCTCAGCTTGCATTAGGTGCAGCTTGTTAGAAAACAGCATGAATTTTGCGGTGGAGATGCGACACCAGGAACCCAGCTGAATCTCCCGTTTTTTATGTTTCCGGGTGAGTCTCCCGCAAAACCAAATTGATTTGCAACTGGGTGTATTTCTCGAAATCGGTCCAATTCGGGTTCAAGTAGAACATACGGTTGACGGGAACTCGGGGACTGCGTCTACCTGATGAGCCCCAAGAAGGACGAAACCGTTCATGGGCTGTCGAAGAAGTTTCAGAAACCTTATGAGTAGTGCATTACGTACATAGGGCTACTCTCTTGTACGAGCTTCCCAGTTAACCATGCTCACAGACCAATCCACTATAATGTCCACCTACGATGTACCACAATGGACCAAGCCACTATACTAGACGATATTTTGACAAAGTTACCACCAAAAAACGTTTGGCGAACTTAAGACCGTTGCCGGTCGTTTCGAACGTCAATACGTCACCTTTGTGCACCACCTTAGGAGATTTGTTACGCGTTGCAAGTACAGGTCGCCAGGGAAGCTTTTAGGCCCACTAGCACCCATACCAAACTTGTCCCCGGCTGACCCCGCCTGTCAGACAATTAGTAATGATATCTGTCGCCGGCAGGATAGTGGAGAGTGGTTCAACTCAAGCACTCCTCGAATCAAATATGTACGTCTTTTTCTAGGTCCCAGTGAAAATCCATGGCCACTGATATGGATCCGAGAGTTAAGGTCCTCCTACTGATTAGGAATGATCGGTACCCCCTATATAGGCCTGTCTCTACCTGACTTAATCCCCTCGTTTAACCCAGATCCAGCCAACATAGGGACGCGAATTCCTTGTCCGATTGCCCCAACCTTGACGTTCGTTACGGGGCTGTCCAGAAACCGAAGTATGTCAGTGTAATGATGGCACCACACTGCCATATCCAGTCTGATGACGCTCCTGCAACTATTTTCGTTCCACTGTCGACCGCCACCCCTCCCTCACTCGTGCTTGTAAATGCATATACGAACACATTGTTCACATGGCCCAAAACAACTTTTAGACAAGTTCGTTCTAACCCCTTGAACCTTTCGTTCGGATTTGACAAGCCTGGTTTCCAGCTGCAATTTTAGTTTCCCCCTTCTACAAGTTCAACGGTTTCGTTCGCGGCGTTCAATCGGTCTTACGCACTAGGACCATCTCACCATTGAACATAACCTTTACATCTGACATCCCTACAAAAGTGGCACCAGGGAGTCTACTCATTTTCAATGCAAACCATACTTCTGAGATGAAACTAGCCATTTCTCTCTACTTTTTCACGCCGCCCACTAGAAGCACACTCAAGTTATTTTCGCCGAAACTATAGGGTTTTCGAGGCTGTGACTTTTATGGGGCGTTAGCCTAATCCATTTGCACTTGTAGTATATGTTACTCATAGCATCTTGTTTATGTGAGCGAAATTTCAAGGTCACGGAACATCACCGATCCGCATTGTGTTACCGGTTTACAAGCGATAAAACACGAAATCGCACTTTACCATATTTTGGCGTTCTTCAAGAATGAAAATAACATTACAGAGTATCCAGTGCAAGATCCATCTAAAAAAGTCGGTCATTGACTTGTGTTTGCTTCAAACTCCCCAGATTTAACAAACGATAAAATTTCGTTCAGCTAACTTCGTCACAACACTTTTTCTTATGGAGCTCAGCTTGCATTAGGTGCAGCTTGTTAGAAAACAGCATGAATTTTGCGGTGGAGATGCGAGGGTCATCTCTGTGGATGATTCCACTCCCCATCTATGCATAACTAGCCTGTGGACAACGCAGCGTCAGGAGGTAACCTTAGATAAACTACCAAAACAACGGTATCATTTCTTTTAGGAATATAACTCAACACAGGTGGAATACGTCACAAAGCGGTCATCATAATAGCGGTAGACATTGTCACTCATCTCGACTACTTATCGTAACTGCTAGGCCCGCGTCTGTACACTCCACTAGCTCAATTAATCGTCTATCCATGCTTCTTTCTCACACTCAAGCTCTACCTCACCCAAACAAACCAATTGTTGGGGATCTCAACCTTCCTGAGATAGCCTGGGCTCAACAAAACTCCCCTTTGCGCTTTTCACCTCTGCTTGCCCAACTTAATGTCGAAGGCTGGTCCCAGCTTGTAAGGCAACCAACACGCGGTACCCACACTCTGGACATTGCCCTTGTCAACGGCTATCTGTGTCCCACCGCTGCAGTTGGCCCGAAGTTCCCTGATAGCGACCACTGTATTGTCGCTTGCAGCTGGACGAGTACTCAACCTAATCCTACTCTTCCCCCTCAACTCTTTCACCCTTTCCCGGCATTCTTGAAGCCTTTGCAATCTCATTGCGCCATAAGGCCTGGGACGAGTTCTTTTCTCTGATGACACGCAAAGCGTTGCCAACATCTTTTACGGCAACCTACTATCATCACTACATCTAGTTGCCCCCACACGAGCTTCCTATGTTTCAGGTTGCCTTCCAGCCACACGATTACCCGCTATACGCCATAAACTTAGGAAGTATCGTAGGCTCTTCCTTGAATCCCATGATCTCTCTCACTCATTGTAATTAACAGACTTATGACTGACATTGCCACTGCCAAACTCGCTCTTGAAAGGCGCGAGGAATCTGCTGCCATAGCCCATTCTCTACAACCTAAGATGCTGGGGCGCCTCTTTCATCGGCGTTGCTTCTCAAATTCATCTGCAGTTTCAAATATTGTGGCCGCTGACGGGAAGCCTCTGTCTGACCCTGCTGACATTGTGGAATCTCTAAACTCTTACTTCGCTAGCTGCTATGTCCCCTCCACATCGATCCTATCTACTCATTGCTCCCCACCTGGTTACGAAGTTACCATACCTGCTAACGAGACAAGCCCCAACCTCTGCACGCTCAGTCACTTTGTCTGATGTAACTTCGTCTCTCGTCCGCCTTAGAGACTCCAATTTCCCAGGCACTGACGGTATCCCTTCTCTTATCTTAAAAGCTGGTGGCCCGGACGTCCTCACCCTCATCCTTAATCTCTTCAATATCTCCCTTATCACTGGCACAGTCCCAAGTCAGTGGAAGCACTCTACCATTGTTCCACACTATAAGTCAGGTCCACGAACTGCTCTAGCCAGCTATCGTGGCATCCACCATACCTGCTTACTCCTTCGTACCCTAGAGCGCCTTATCAAAGTCCCTGTCATGGATTACCTGCTCACCACCAGAACCCTTAACAACCGGCAGTATGGGTTTATGGCACGGCGGTCAGCTAACACATGCCAGGTTGATTTCTTTTATCATATTTCGTCCGCCTACGATACCGGACTGTGTATTATTCTTATCTATCTTGATATTCGCAAGGCGTTCGACCAAGTTCCCCACGGCGCACTCCTCAAAACTACGATCTACGGGGATTGGTGGCCCGCTACTGCGATGGTTCACCTCTTACCTCACTGGGAGAACCCAGGCCACCAAAATCGGGGATCTCTCCTCTTCACCCCTTCCCATTACCAGTGGAGTTATTCAGGGTAATGTGCTTGGCCCTCTACTGCTCTTACCACACATTAATAACGTCACCGATTCGATCACCCATGGATCCCCTTTTCTGTTTGCTGATGACATTAAGATAGCTTACACGTTTAAGGACAGTGACTCTGTTTCTACTCGCTAACATTCAGTCCGACCTGAATTCTTTATCACTCTGGTCCTCAACTCCTGTCTTTCTTTCGCTGTTCCAAAATGCCAAGCCCTGTCGCATCGATTCCAAATTCCTCCTGGGACGCTTACTCTTATGGACTCTGATTCCTACTCTTCCCGAAGTGAGAGACCTAGGCCTTAGGTATTCCTGTGCATTTAGCTTTAACCAACATGCGGGGTATAGAGTGGCTAAAGCTCGCAAGCTCTGCGCTTACATTCGCCAATCCTTCCATAACAAATCATGCTTAATTGCCATCTTTAAACAATTTGTAAGACCCATTCTTGAATCCAGCCCTAATTCGCCTCACAGTTTTCACAGGCATGCCGGACTGCTGTGGAGAATGTGCAGCGCTCGTTTACGAAGTCATTGTTTCCGGTGTCATCCACACTACCGTACCGTCTTCGCTGTTTGTCACTTGGGCTGGATCCATTATGGCTAAGGCGCATCAGGTTGAATCTAGGCCTTCTGCATCGCCTAATCTACCGGAGGCTTACAAGCTGACTGCTGCCCTGAATTTTCTTCCCGTACTCCCTATAATATCCGCAACTCTGGATGTTTACTCCCATTGTTGACATGTCTAACTGTCTTTAGACAAAATTTTTTTCCTGTATTCCAAACTATGGAACAAGCTCCCTCCCATATCCGTACTATCTCACTTCATGTAGGCTTTCTAAGTGCCATCGGTTCTTACCTTTCCATTGAGGGAGCTGAGCGCCTTTTCGCGCCTCAGCTTACACTAGACACTTTTTTGAAATAGGCCCCAGATACTTCTAAGCTGCGCACCCACCCCGACTGTCCTGTTACTAGTTCCTAGCATTTACACTCACCAGCCTGAACCCTTTAGCATTAACCCGCAAGTGCGACAACCACCCTCCCAAGTGTTCTTGTCTATAACTTATCACTTTATCTGTCTCTTATGCAGACGTTCACTTCCTGCGATTACATCTTCTTCCGCTCTCTGAGGCGTAGTTGATTTGCAGAGAATGTAATAATAATCATTGCACCACTTACAGATTAAAGCTTATAGCAGTGCTCCGGGACTGGTGACTATTTCTCTTGTACATGCTTTCTCTCCTGGTACTGTCCATTCCATGTAATAAATAACAGATCAACCAGTTATCTCGAAAGTTCACTCCCGTCCGCCCTTATACATCTGATTTCCACACCACCACTTTGCATGCTTATATCGGCCTTTACTAGATCCCCTGTAATTTAATATCGTTTGTTAGCAAACCCACCCTTGGTCGCTAGTCTATATCCTATTCCATACAATCACTTGTCATCACCCTAATCGCGTCAGACGTCAAGTTTTTCTTTCAATGTATATTAGTGCACATTACCCCATTTGTTGTCTTTTCAAACTCACCATGCTTTACTAATTTCATCCCACCCCCTCATCTTCCCAAGCTTCGAACTTCGGCAATGCCTGGTTTGAGGACCTGGTTGGCTGTTACCCACTCCACCTGGCCTGTGATCTACAACCACAGGATCCCAAAAGAAACCCCTGCGATTCCATATCGGCTTCGCCCACCCTTGCTCGACCAGCCTGAAATGAATCCCGCTGCCCAAAGAACTGCACACCCCAGCCCACTCACCTTAAAATGTGATTCCGTTACGGTCCAAAACTGAAGCATGTCAGGCCAATGATGGCACGGCACTGCCATACCCAGTTCGATAGCACACCCGCAACTATTCCATTCCTTCTCTCGACCGTGCCCTCGCCCACTCGTTCCATTAACTGCAAATACGACGAACTCCCCAATCGACCCCAGCTGACTCCATGACACATTCATTCCAACCTGCTGAACTGTTGGTTGAAATTTAACCATCTATGTGTTATTGTGCTTCCCACAAATCCAATAATTTTCTATACAGTTCGCATCCCGGCTCGTGTGTTGCCACCATCTCTCTCTTCCAAAGGAACTATTATGCTCGCCCCACAACAGCGACACCAGTGAGTCACTACAGTTTCGCTGTATACCATGTTTCTTTGAGATCCCTGTTACCATTTACCCGCTTTCTAGTCCCTCCATTTCATCATCCCCACTTACGCTTTTGTGACCTGGCCACGAGCCCAACAGTCCAAGGCCATGAGGCCTCAGCGGTTGTTTTTGGCTTCAGTTCAATTTGATCGGCTGGATGATGCCAACTTGCTGCTTCACCAGATCCGATGTTCTGGTTTCTGATTTTCCACAGCTTACATCCTCTTGTCATATGTCAGACAGGAAGCCTTTTTTGCCCTCCCTCGTTTTGTTTTGCCCGCCACCTTCAAACCCTAACGATCTGACCTTGCTCAATGTTCTCTTCGAAAAAGAGCTTCCCTGCTCGTGCCGGTTAGTGGAAACCACGTTACCTTGGAAACAGCTCACCGCCTATGGCGCTGTCCTCTTTCCACCCAAAACCCTGTACTCACAGTCCACCAGTCATACCTTTATTCTGACTGTAACTTATGATCATGCCTGACGGCATGCTCCAAAAGTTAAATAAATATTATTATAATAATAACAATAATGCTATTCCTGCATGCCGTCAGGCATGATCATATGCTCTTTCACGGATCTTTTCACGGATTGATACACAGGAGCGAGGCTTTGCCCAAGTTTCGGGGTCGGTTTTGTTCTTGTCGTTCAGCAGCTGTCGTTCACCTGAAAGGCACAAGTGAAAAAGGGTAGCACTGCTCTTTGTTCTCAGCGCGGGCAGATGTTTAAGTAGCGATGCGAGGACTCGCGTAAATAAGTGTCTAATAGTGTTTTGAACTGAGTTCCAGAGGGAGCGTGGACACCGTATCAGGAAGGTTATTCCACGCAGCAACTACCCGAAATGAGAAAAAAGTTTGCCTAATGAAGGTGTGCGCTCTGAGCTTAAAATCTTCTTACCGTGTCCCCTCGCCGTGTGTTTGCTGGGTCAACGGTGAAAACCTGTTGGCCAAGCCTTGTTCAAACAGGGCGTAAGTAAGAATTAAGTCCCCTCGGAGGCGACGATACTCCAAGGAAAGAGGTCGAGCACCACGAGACGCGTTTCGTAGTCCATGGACTTGAGACCGGCAACCATTTTCGTAGCGGCTCGCTGGACACGCTCAATGAGGATTACGTCTTTCGTGCGTCCTGAATACAACCGGTTGGCATATTCAAGGAGCGGTCTGACATAGGCCCCATAGAGTATTTGGAAGTCCGTGCGAGTAATACGAGAGAAGGTACGAATCATCTGTAGAACAGCGAATGCCTTTGAGCCGATTTCTCAAGGTGCAGTGAGAAGGACAGGTTTGGAGAGAGCCAGATACCCAAATCTTTTTTGGCATCTATCCTCGTGATGTCTTCTGGTCCTTTCTCACCATGCATGACAAAGGAGTTCGCTGAGTTCCTCCAAATGACATATGGACGCACTTTTTCGTCATTCAGAGGAAGGTGCCAGTCCGGACCACTGCTTTATGGCGTCCACATCAATTTGGAGGGCACTGGCATTGAACTCACGATTTCAAGTCGTCCGCAAAAAGTAGACATGGACTCTAAATAACATCTGAAGGTCATTGACGTATATCAGAAACAGCAAAGGTCCCAAAACGGAGCCCTGAGGAACTCCAATGGAGACCGGCGCCGCAGAAGAGTGAGGTCGAGCCCTACCTTCACTGGAATGATCTGTCTGATAGGAATGCCTTGATCCAGTGTAGGATTTTCCCTTGAATCCCGTAAGACTCGAGTTTGTGGAGCAGAGGACGTGTGAGACTCTGATCAAATGCTTTTTGAAAAGTCGAAAATATGGCATCCGATATGAGTCCCTCGTCCTGGCTTGGGTTAAGCTGTCCATAAATACGAGCATGTTCGTCACGCAGGTTACAGTCAGAATAAAGGCATGACTGGTGGGACTGTGAGTACAGGGCTGGGTGGAAAAGAGACAGCGCCATAGGCGGTGAGTTTGCTGCAACGTGGTTTCACTAACTGGCATGAGCAGGGAAGCTCTTTTTTTCGAAGAGAACATTGAGCAAGGTCAGATCGTTAGGCTTGAAGGTGGCGGGCAAACAAAACGAGGGAGGGCAAAAAGACGCTTCCTGTCTGGCTATATGACAAGAGGAACAAGCTGTGGAAAATCAGAAACCAGAACATCGGATCTGGTGAAGCAGCAGAAGAGTTGGCATCATCCAGCTGATCAAATTGAACCGAAGCCAAAACCGCTGAGGCCTCGCGGCCTGACTGTTGGGCTGGGTGGCCAGGTCACAAAGCTGTGCAGTGGGGATGATGAAATGGAGGGACTAGAAAAGCGGGTAAATGGTAACAGGGATCTCAAAAACATGGTGTGTACTGCGAACCTGTGGTGACTCACTGGTGTCGCTGTTGTGGAGGCGAGGCTAATACTTCCTTTGGAAGAGAGAGATGGTGGCAACACACGAGCCGGGATGCGAACTGTATAGAAAATTATTGATTTTGTGGGAAGCACAATAACACATAGATGGTTAAATTTCAACCAACAGTTCAGCAGGTTGGAATGAACGTGTCATGAAGTCAGCTGGGGCCATTTGGGGAGTCCGTCGTATTTGCAGTTAATGGAACGAGTGTGCGAGAGGGCACGGTCGAGAGGAGGAATGGAATAGTTGCGGGTGTGCTATCAAACTGCAATGGCAGTACTGTGCCATCATTGGCCTGACATGTCTCAGTTTTTTAACAGCCTCCTGTAACGGACGTCACATTTAAAGTGATTGGGCTGGGGTGTGCAATTCTTTAGGCATCGGTATTCATTTCAGCTGGCTGAGGAAACAGGGTGGAGTTGCTGTGCCGATATGGAATTGCAGGGCTCTGGATCCTGTGTTGTAGATCACAGGCCAGGTGGAGGGGTAATGCCAACCAGGTCCTCCAAAAACCAGGCATTGCCGAAGTTCGAAGCTTGGGAAGATGAGGGGGTGGGATGAAAATTAGTAAAGCATGGTGAGTTTGAAAAGACATCAAGTGGGATAATGTGCATTATTATACATTGAAAGAAAAACTTGACGTCTGCTGATTAGGTGGTGAAGTGATTAGATGGAATAAGATATAGATGAATTTGTACTTAATAGACTAGCGACGAGGAGGTGGGTTTGCCAACATACGATATTAAATTACAAGGGATCTAGTAACGACTGATATAAGCACGCAGAGTGGTGGTGTGGAAATCAGATGTATAGGAGCTAACGGGAGTGAAATTCCGAGATAACTGGTCAATCTGTTATTTATTACATAATGGACAGCAATTAGGTGAGGAGAAAGCATGTGCAAGGGAAATAGCCACTCAGTCCCCGAAGCACTGCTATCAGCTTTAATCTGTAAGTGGTGCATTGATGAAGACTTTCCTGTCTTCCACTGGGAGCGGCAGGTGATGAAATTTTTGTTTGTTTGACGAAATGGGCTTTGTGCGGTGTAGCCTCTGTCTGACGAAGGCAGATACAGCTATGCTCTGTCAGCTCTTTTAATGTCTGGTGGCTTGTTTTGACTGGATTTAACTAAACTAAGCCAAACTGAAGCCTTAGTTCCTCGCTGTTCTGAACCATTCTGCATCCCCTGAACACGCGCAGCGCATGCATATCAAATGGTGGGTTTGGAGATGCGCCATAAATGAAATGGCTTGGCCCCACAGCCCACTCATTCACACACACACACACACACAACACTGGTGCGCTCTACTTGACAAGGCGACTCACACCATGCCGACTTCGTTTAGCCATAGTACACAGGCTCTG
Organism: Clonorchis sinensis; assembly: GCA_003604175.2. Classification (NCBI taxonomy): domain Eukaryota; kingdom Metazoa; phylum Platyhelminthes; class Trematoda; order Opisthorchiida; family Opisthorchiidae; genus Clonorchis; species Clonorchis sinensis. The sequence goes on along the minus strand of CM030370.1, from coordinate 2,319,313 downwards.
AACATCTCCATTCTACTCCCATAGCCCAAAAGGTAGTTGACGTTTCAATTGCCTCCGCGACTTGCCTCTTTCAGCAGCTGTTTGCCGTTTGCTTGTTCGAAGTGACTGAGCCGTATTACTGGCCTGGTTTCCCCCGACCGGATAAAAAATCTGGCAGCTGGAGATTTTTAAATGCACTAGCCGCAATTATGACTGCTTGGTGACTTGTCACCCTGCAGATCTGGTGGTAGCATGCACGAGGGATGAAAACCTCGTGTGGTGGATGGCTACGTCCTGGGGGAGGGACGACCTGTTACGTTGCACCATGGTGCGTTCGTATACTCGCCACCCTCCAGCAGCACGGGTGTATGCCCATCGCCGGTGGTTCTGAGCCTGGCCTTTAATTCAGGAAAACCAAAAAGAGCACCGTTGCTTGTCTGTAGCTGGATTGGACTTGTTCCGGTTGTCATTTGTCTCGCAACACCAAGAAATACAAGCGAATGACAGCTGTCCTTTCGTTTGTCTATATATATATATATATATATATATGCATGGGGTAGCCTGAGGGTACTGTGTGAGGCTCACGGCTAATGTCGACGTGCAAGGAGTTGCCACCTTCGTCTTAGTTGGATCACACCATCCCAAGCCCACTTCACCATCCAAACATAGCACACACGTTCTATCCTCTTGTCATCTATAACGATCATATGCAAAATGCAAATAAATTATTATTTCCTGATTACAACCAGTCACAGCTAGCATTTAATGGCTGTTCTTTTTGCTATGCACCATTCGTTTTCTGGAGTTGACAGCAGTGACTCGGCGACTGGTGATCCTTAATCTCACTTTCCTGTTAGGTTGACGTAGTAGATCTCAGTTAAGCCACGGTTCTTATCCATTATCTGGGAGCCTGTTGCCTATCCGCTTTTTACTTGTCTACTGTCACTGCTCACATTAACCCCTTTTTGCACAACGGAGACCCTATGTCATGATTCTTTGGTAAGCTAAAAACTGCCGCCCGTTCCAACTAGTCCAACAGCTAGCCTCCCTGCTAGCTACCTCGACGACAAAGTTCTTACCTTCCTAAAACTATGCACCTACTCTGGCCCAACTAGTACTTGGTTTCTAGATCAGCAAACGTATCCACCTTTCCTGGGTCCATTTAGCTTGCTGTCATCCCCTTTTAGATTTTTTCTGTTGACACCGTTGTATCATATGCCTCCTGACACTCGCCACATGCTACTGCTTTCATTCTATTTCTTCCTCGTTGCCCCTCTTCCCAAGCTTCAAACTTCTACTGCAGTTGCCCAAACGCCCTGTAGGACTGTTATTCATTCAAACTGGCTGGTCCCCGGTCTACACTCACACGGTCCTCCAACGAAAGGGAAATTATCCGTGACCCTGCATCCGTCTGACTCTCTGTGTCAATCTCCGTCTCACCCAGATCCAGCTGCCACGGAACTGCGTATCCCTTCTCCGATCGCGGCACCCTTGACGACCGTTACGGGGCTGTCCATAAACCGAAGCATGTCAGTGCAATGATGGCATGGCACTGTCATACCAGTGTGATGGCACTCCGCAACTATTCTTCAAAATCTCGACCGCAACCCTCGCCCAATCGAGCCTGTAGTCGCACTACGAGCAAATTTTTCATCCGGCCCCGTCTCTGGGACGAGTTCTTTCGTACCCGATGAATTTTCGCTCAAATTTGGCTAGCCTGGTTTCTGACAATTTCGGCTTGCCTCTTCCACAAGTTCAAATCCGTATACGATGTTCGGTTCGCCCTATGTATTAACACCACGTCCCCATTCTGCTGCACCTGACTTCCCTGCAACTGTTGCAACAGTGAGTTTGCTTAGTTTCAGATTAAGCCACATTTTTGAGACAAAACTCGCCATGTGCTCCCAATTCGAATTATTCTACCTCCATCTCCACTTTTGCTCGTTGTGACTCCAGCCGTTTGCCCAAGCGCCCAAGGTCACTCATGGCCAGCAATGGTTTTCAGTTTTAGTTCATGCCATGTTCATGTCTTTGAACTAGTCGGACCTCATGACCATTGTTCCCTACAAGTTGGGAAAGCAACTATTATTATTATTATTTCATCGGATATTTCCCACTGTTTATGACATTGTCCTCTTTTCGCGCAATCCGCACTACCCGCAAATCCCCCAGTCATGCTTCATTCTGACTGTAAACGTATGATCATGCCAGACGGTATGTCACCCAAAATTTGGGAATAAACATTATTATTATTAGTGCCCTAAATGAGCAGACTTGACGCCAAGTAACCGCCCACTCACTAGGCTTTAGTTGCCGCTGCATCCAAAGGGTGCACGTGTGATGACGCACGTGGTCCTAGGATCCTCGGGCTCAAGTCTGTACAACTTGGGCGCACGCCAAACAAATATACACCCCTCCTTAGCTCTAACTTCGCTGCGCCCAACAATGCATATGGTTGCCGAATTCCGCTATTGAACAATCGATATACATACGGCGCTCTCAATAACGCCAATGGGACTAATTGAGCAAGTAATGAGTTAACCTTTATAACAGTAAGGCTCCAGCTTTAGCGTGGAAACCGATTTGGAATTGTGGACAAAGGGATTTATTAAGCACTCCTGAGTTAGCCACCACGCTTTGTTTAATTATATGTTTTAAAGGATATTGCGGAAGCGGCGTACGAGTCATACTTGATTATACATTTTTCCTTTCAGAAACCCTGTCGAGTAAAAGCGGCCCCCTGAAATTGAGAGATGGATTCACCACACATTACTTTTGTACCGATGCAGTCAATAATTAGAAACATGGTTTGTTAAAGGTGGTTGTGTAGTTTCTAGGCACGGGGTTGGTAGACTGATGCCATGTATGGATATAAAGGACCGCCGTTGATCGTTGGATTAGTCTATTATGTATAGCTGGGGCAGTAGTAAATTACGAACATGTGTGCAGGCCCTTCAGTTACTTACGAAAGAAATCGTCTCAGAGACGGGGCCGGATGAAAAATTTGCTCGTAGTTGCGACTACAGGCTCGATTGGGCTAGAGTTGCGATCGAGATTCTGAAGAGTATAGTTGCGGGAGTGCCATCACACTGAGTATGACAGTGCCATGTCATCGTTGCACTGACCTGCTTCGGTTTATGGACAGCCCCGTAACGGTCGTCAAGGGTGCCACGATCGGAGAAGGGATGCGCAGTTCCGTGGCAGCTGGATCTGAGTGAGACGGAGATTGACACAGAGAGTCAGACGGATGCAGGGTCACGGATAATTTCCCTTTCGTTGGAGGGCCGTGTGAGTGTAGACCGGGGGCCAGCCAGTTTGAGTGAATAACAGCCCTACGGGGCGTTTGGGCAACCGCAGTAGAAGTTTGAAGGCTTGGGAAGAGGGGCAACGAGGAAGAAATAGAATGAAAGCAGTAGCATGTGGCGAGTGTCAGGAGGCATATGATACAACGGTGTCAACAGAAAAAAATCTAAAAGGGGATGACAGCAAGCTAAATGGACCCAGGAAAGGTGGATACGTTTGCTGATCTAGAAACCAAGTACTCGTTGGGCCAGAGTAGGTGCACAGTTTTAGGAAGGTAAGAACTTTGTCGTAGAGGTAGCTAGCGGGGAGGCTAGTTGCTGGACTATTTGGAACGGGCGATAGTTTTTTAGCTTACCAAAAAATCATGATATAGTGTCTCCGTTGTACAGAGAAAGGGGTTAATGTGAGCAGTGACAGTAGACAAGTAAAAGCGGATAAGCAACAGGCTCCCAGATAATGGATAAGAACCGTGGCTTAACTGAGATCTACTACGTCAACCTAACAGGAAAGTGAGATTAAGGATCACCAGTCGCCGAGTCAATGCTGTCAACTCCAGAAAACGAATGGTCTATAGCAAGAAGAACAGCCATTAAATGCTAGCTGTGACTGGTTTTAATCAGGATATAATAATTTATTTGCATTTTGTGCATATGATCGTTATAGATGACAAGAGGATAGAACGTGTGTGCTATGTTTGGATGGTGAAGTGGGCTTGGGATGGTGTGATCCAACTAATACGAAGGTGGCAACTCCTTGCACGTCGACATTAGCCGTGAGCCTCACACAGTACCCTCAGGCTACCCCATGCATATATATATATATATATATTAAGACAAACGAAAGGACAGCTGTCATTCGCCTGTATTTCTTGGTGTTGCGAGACAAATGACAACCGGAACAAGTCCAAGCCGGCTACAGACAAACGGCAACGGTGCTCTTTTTTGGTTTTCCCGAGTTAAAGGCCAGGCTCAGAACCACCGGCGATGGGCGACACACCCGTGCTGCTGGAGGGGTGGCGAGTATACGAACGCACCATGGTGCAAAGTAACAGCGCGACCCAACTTCACTGCAATTCTGTTTCCCTATACTAATACCACGTAGCTTAATGCAGTCGACCCGTCGCCATCCTATGCTCAGCTGCCATGGATATTTCAAATTAGCAAACGGGACCCGAGCCTTCCGGTTCTGTGCATCAACCTCACCTGTCACACTAGAAGCAGAATTTCGAATGTACATATAACGCTTCACAAATTAGTATGTCTCCTGCGGACTGTAAGTGGCGCGTTCAGTCCAACTCACGTAAGATTTTCCAGATAAACTAGTCCGTCATCTCGGAGGTCCTACTTCCGTCAGTAACTATATGCTTGAGTTCCCTAAATACACCAGTTCTCCGTGTGTTTATACCGATTTGCTCTTCTCGCCCATTCGGTCCATTACATGCAACTACAAACAAATTCATGCCTTATTCTGAATATAATCCTATGATCAGAACTGCCTAATCATGCTACCCATCAGTTGTGAATAAAGATTTTTATTACCTTAAACTTTGAGAGTGCAGGGTGCATACCAAAGGACGGGATGACTTTGGTCAGCTCATTCAAAAACATCTGCGTCTTTTCCTTTTCTTGAAAGATGGGAACAATGTCCGCATAATCCATCTCGACAAGGTTTTCGTCATTTATGTGAAAACCGGGGTCCAGAAGACATTAGTTAGTTAGGAACTGTGACGAGTTTTGGCTTTGATATTTCGGGCCACAGTCTAACTCACGGCATAGTGCTTTCTAGTGGACTTTCTGAGACTCTTCCCATTTTGAGTCCCCAATGTAGGCACGGCTGTCTTATTGCCTCGTCTGAATGACAGCAACGAGACACCATGCTCCCACACTGGACCCAAGAATATCCTTGATACATGCTGGTCTCAATTTGTGACGATTCCTTGGCAAATCCTTACTACAATGACAACCCTAAATGGCTCACCAAGATGCTCATGTATGGGGCTGTCCACGGACTCAAGTACGGCGTCGCGGTGACGGTACCGCGACTACCATACCCAGTCTGATGACTTGCCCGTAGTTCACCATATCCCTAATATTTACCGAATGAGGGCGTTACGTGCATCCTCAAAGCGCTTTAATCAGTTAAATTTGTGCCAGGACTTGAAAGCACTGGCCACCTTATTGTGCTGTCTGCTTGTTCTGACCATAAACACACTAATTCTTCCAACGTCACTATCGATGGTCCGGTATAGCCCTGCGCCCGACATAGCGTGTACTGACCACCATAAAAAACAACTTACTAGCTGTGACGAATTCTTTGGCTTGGTTTATCAGGACACCTGCCACAACTATAGGGGACTGTTTCATGCACAGGCCGTGAAAGCCCGCTCAATTTTGATTTTGCGTCAACATGGTGGACGCACTTATGGTTCTTGTGGTTTCGAGATTATTTCCAAAAGCAATACAAAAGGAAACACGTGAATAAACCGGCTCCCCCACAAATTTCCCACCGACATCACAGGGACATCACGCGAAGCTATTGGCAACCACTAAAATATGCATTCTGCGCCCATGGTGGACCTCGAGTGGGTTTGAACAACTTTTAACAAAAACTGAGCCGCATGGGGATATCTTAAGGGACCGAATAAATACCATCGAATGTTGAAGCTTTATTCTGAAGTTATCTTCCTCCGAACGATGGTTTCAGAGAAGATTTGAGTGTGCTTCTGAGACTCGGCCCTCAAACGAGGCTCTAGGTTTTTGGTCCAATTTGACCGGCTGGGTAACGCCAACTGTGCTGGTTCACCAGATCCGATATCCTGCTTTCTCATTTTCCGCATTTCGGACCTATCTTGTTATGTTCCAGGTAAGAAGCCTCTTCTTCGTTTTGTTTTTGCCCGCCACCTTCAAATCCTTACTATCTGATCTCGCTCGATATTTTCCCCCAAAAGCAGTAATAACCGCGCTTTTCTGCCCGTGCTGGTTTAGGGATGATTATGTCTACATCTGATTCCGCCTACTGTTTTTGACGCTGTCCCTTTTTCACGCAATCCCCTGTACCCACAAACCCCGCCAGTCATGCTTTTATTCCGGCTGTAACATTATGGCTATGCCTGACGGTTTGTCACCAACCATTTGGGAATAAACATTATTATTAACCATACGTTTTCCCAAAATTTTGTATTCTACCTGTGTTTTACCCCGCATAGAGTCCACTTCCCCTAAATATTAGTAGAAGACAGATCAGAAGCTGAGTTTTCAGGCGGGACTGCAATGAAATGTTTGTGAACCAGCCACGCAAACTGTGCGAAAGACGGACCAAAAATACCAAGACTTTCATCACGCATGACTCATTATTATCCTCCAACCTCAGGCGCAACCTACCTGAGAAAATTATTCACTGGTTTTATCCCCGGTCAAACTGCGAACGTGTACCACCATGCAGCGGATTTTTCACCCTTTTCCTTGAGAGTCATATCCTTCTCATCCTTCTCATTCATCGATAGGTTGTAGCTTACTCTCGCGCTACAGGGGACACTTGTGCACTGTTTCCGTGTCCACTTCCTTGGCAGCCTTTCTATTCCGACTTCTGCCAGCTGCGCGTCAGTGGAATGTCCACAAACCGTCCCCCGTCATCGGGGGCTTCAACTCAGAAAATATCGGTTGGAGATCGTCGACTTTCACTTGCTACCACTTTCCCTTAGCTCGTCCCTCTCAGTGGGTGGCAGTGACACACGAGTAATCTAACCACTTTCCAAATTAGCCACTGACAACCGCCCCATGACCTTATTTTTACCAATAGAGCATCATGATGGGCGACTTCATGACACTCCCATGTCTGAAAACCCATGTAAAATCGTGGACGATATTCCGAGGAAAACGAGTTCCTCAGCTCCATCGTTCATGCACCGTTGTCGACTGTTTTAGATGAAAAAAATGTCTTAGTGTCATCGACTATATCAAAGGCATTCGTCTGCCTTCTTCCCACATTTAATTCACCCTTAAGCAGATCACCGTATTATCACGGAGTCATGCGAAGCTACATGAAACCTAAACGTAAGATCTGAGCAAGATGTACGCAAAAGTGACATCAAATTAGGTGCTAATATTGTCTGGGCATACGGCGGCGGCTTTCTTTGGCACCAAAATTCCACAGGCTGGGAATCTGGTTACGCATTACCCCAACAGCCTACAGCTCCCGCATAATGATACGCACCAGAAAATTGATTTGAACTAAATTCACAGTTTAACATGATCTTGGTGTTTGGTCAACAAGTCGAGAAGTGGATTATATATACAATTCCGGAGCTACAAAGCTGCCGATACATTCTGGGGTCTAACCACGATAACCACACAGATTAAGCCATCCAGAATTCTGGCAAGTTAACGCCAAGAACTGGAATCAATCCGGAAATGATTTTGTTGTAGGTCTGACGCACTTAAAGTTGAGTATTTCTCCGAGCTTTATTCGATTCCAGCCGTGCGTATCATTGTTGTTTTGCTCATAGCTCTTTGCCTAGGTGAGGGAACTTTCATGGTCACAAAATATCACTGGTTGGCATGTGACTATTATAACGTAATTGAAACTAAAATTGTACCTGTTATGGCCCATTTTTTCGTATGATCTGATGTGTGTATATCTCTCTCCCTATTACGGGTACCCCCGATGAGCTACCACGAGCTCCAGACAGGAGACAGCAGTCCGCTTGCGCATCCCATTGAGCTATTTTGGTACCCTACTTGACGTGTGCCTGCCGTTTTGCTTTCAGTACATGTACGTTTTTGCCTCCCTCTGCTCTGCTCTCCTGCATCAGCCAAATTGCGTGCATATGTGCTTTGTGTGCTGTTGCTTCCTTGTGAATGTTGAATGCCACTAACTTCCTGGCTACCCACGCTACATTTGGTAGCAGAGGTGGAACCCAGTATTAGCTTGTAGATACTTGAGCAATATGCCTGTCAAACCAACGCGACTCGTCAGTGGGCGACGAGACGGCAAAGGCATCAGCTGACTTCTCACGATTGAATGTGTCTCGAATTCAGCCGGCTCTAAAGCCACCGGCGATGTTCCTCCCTGATGACTACTTTGCTTTGTGGTTGTTCTGAATGAGGGTGGTCCTATCATCTTTACCTCCGGAGCAACATGGACAGTTTATCCTGTCCTGTCTAAATGGCTCCACTGCGCGCAGCATCATTCATTCAGGCTTTCTACTGTCTTCACCAAACACCCTCCGGACTTCTTGCGCCATCCGTTCGACGCAAAGTGATGACTTTCAAGAACATTTTTTTAAATAAGAATCAGGACTTTTGTGAATCAGCAAATGAGTATACACACGCCTTACCAGGACTTCCAGCCAAGACATACCTGGAGTTGCAGAACGTTTGTAACACACCCACGGCCCATCGGTGAATGCCTTGTATGCGAAACGTCGACTTAAAGGCAAGATTCCGTCGGAAGTTAGACTGCACTTTGTGAGACTCGGTCCAGGTCGACCGGACCTTCGAACAACTGTGTGATGGAGATAGTCCAGCGCTAAGTCCTGTGCCATCATCGCCGTATTCACAACGTCGATGTCAGGGCCCACGAGCCACCAGCGGATACAACGTGCGCTGCCGAAATTGGTTTTACCATGCATGATTTGGGATGAATGCCTGGCGTTATGGCCATAACTCTCCCAGTGGTAAGTGTCGGTTGTCCGCCAGTATCCCCATCACGTCTGCTAGGAAGATCTCCCCTTTACTTATCACAGGGCAGTCGAACTCAAAGTAGGTGAGCATTTCGGTAGACATTGGAGCTTCCCGCTTTTATGTTTCTATTGATTCATTAAGACCGAAAAATTACTGCGGTAGCTACCCGAACTTTTAGCGACCGATGGATATGCCATTCCATCACTTGACACGAATAGAGCAGTGTTTGTTTTGTCGGATTTAGTGACGGGTTTTATTTTCTTCTGCGCGCTATCCAATTGGAGCGTAATCGTGTGTATGGATTTCTTAACAACACACGGCGCCCACACTGCCCAGGGAGACAATATTCGGTATTCCAAACAACCATGTAACAGTACCTCATCTGTCGACATATAGAATGAATAACGCATTTTGTGCTTCAACATCCCAGAACTACGAAGGAATCCTGTAGTCAGCTTGCTATCGGAATTTTACAGTGCACTGGATATCACGCAACCTTCTCTGTAAAGAACCAGCATTGTTTAACATGCAGTTAATACACGCGGCCATAAGCCAATATGTAACCCCGGGAGCATTCCAATTCGCTATCAGACCGACTTCCGGAATACTGGTCTGGTCTTCACCAGTCACGCTGGTAAAAAGGGATGGTAGTCTAAGGATATATGTAGACCACAGGCAATTACAAGTTACTGAACGTGACTCATTCGCGCTCCCACGCGTCGCCGATACCATTAATGCAGTATCTCGTTCAGAGTAGTTCTCTGTTTTGGATTTGGTGCCCGGGTATTGGGAAGTCGAGGTCCACTCAAAGGACCACTGCAAAATGAATTTCGCAGTGCCGTCAGATCTACATGAATTTAAAACAACGCCATTTAGACTTTCAAACGCATCAGCTACATTTCACTGTCTCGCGTACGTGGTTCTTGAAGGGTTAGACGACATCATTGTTCACGGGAGGAAGGTGAAAGAACACAACAGTCAGCCACAAGAAGTTCTGTATTGTTTCAGAGAGGCTGACCTAGTCCCTCGCGCGGAGAAATGCAAGTTTCGACGACGTAAAGTGCTGTTTTGGTAACATTTCCTGTTCCTGACAAGGGTAAACACATTACTGAGTGGTCGACACAGACCGGTAACCGTGGCTCATGTAGCTTCCTCGGACTTGCATCAAGCAGTGCACCGCTTTACAGGCTTACCAAAAGGGATCAAACATTTTCTTCGACTGTGGAACGTGAAGAAGCTTTCAGTCGCCTTCATCAAGCATTAACATCCCCACCTATCTCACCTTACCCAGGGTTCTCACTTGGTGCAGGTGAGTCTGTCTTAGATACGGTACTGTCAAAATGGTACGAATGGTGACGTACTGTCCCAACGTGCTGCTGATCGGAGTTGTCAACGCATATGGTAGCCGCGTTCTAGACAAGTGTGACAGTAATTGCTGTACTACCCGATGTGAAATGTTTGCCATGGTGTACTTTCTCCGTCAATTCCTACTTATCTGTTTGACCGGCAATTTCCTGTCCGATGGACCACCATTCACTACAGTGCTTGCAGAATATCTGAGATCCCGATGGTCGGGTTGCACGCTGGCAGGAGCGGATTCAGTATCATACTTGTAGTTGAGTTTGCGGCCTTGGAAATAGGCATTCGAATACCGACGGCTTGTCTTAAAGACCAGCTCAGGAACTGGAGTCTCTTAATGTGCTACCCGTTTATTCCCAACTTACGGCATGCCTCCCACAAGTTGGGAATAAGCATTATTGTTATTCGAATGAACTAAGAAGAAAAATCCAGGGGCGCATATATTGACAAAATTCATCCTCTCTAGCATCAGGGTAACCCCAAACCCTCTAGACGCCTGAAGGCCTTGAGATCTCCGGCAGCAAAGAGTTTGTGGTCACAGTGGGGGCAACTGCGAATTGTATCCCGATTGCTTTAACCTGTGGATAGTCGGGATGGTCAAACTCGTGTCATCTTTCCAGCTTGCTTCCAGCAGACCGTCAAGGCGGTCCACCAGGATTTGGGACACGCTGGACAGAAGAAAACGGAAGCGCACATTGGGCGACGCTACGGGTGGTTTCTGCTGCACAAAGATGGATTTCCTGAATTAAAGACTACGTTCAGAACCACCGGGGATGGGCGAAGCACACGTGCTGCTGGAAGGGCAGCGGGTACATGAACGCAATAGGTGCAACGCAACAGGACAGTCGTACTGTGACCAGTGGTTGAAGCCAGTAGCAGCGGTGACATTCCGTCAGGATCATAAGTGCTGACCAGCAAGATTACGTGGGCTTGACCTTCCTAACCATATCAAAAGAACTGGCTATCGATCCACACTTCACAGATGCAAACGGAAAGTACAGCGATAAGGCCATGCGGAGAAAATGTCGTCTGACACAAGTCAAACGTACGTGAATCCCAAAGGACGGGGCGAGATTTACACAGCATAACGGCACAAAACCTACGCACTCGGATGAACGCGCTGGAAGCTTCCAAATAAGATGCTTTCAAAATTCGGGATTAAACGAAACCTAAATACCACGTCATTTAGGGGACACGGTGAGTACGAAAGCAACTTCGTCATATCCCCGGCTTCAACATGGACTCTGAGGAAAACAAGCGAAATATCAATAAAGTTAAGAAAGATGTTATTCCAATTAAAAAGTTCAAACAAGTGAGTCGCCAGGAAGTTGCAAGCTACGGAGTACCAATCGAGCGAAATCATGCAACTATCAGGAATGGAACTATAGTCTTCTTGGATGCAGTCAGCACGGTGTTAAGACATAATGGTTGCGAACCGTGTTTTCCACAAAACTTAATAGGACAGGTAAATTTCAAAATGGATCACAAGGTTGAGAGGAAAATAAGATTTTGTTGGCTACAACCTAAAAGTAACTATTCCACAAATATGCCAAAATCCTAGAAAACCAAACCAACGAAACATACGGTCAGATAAAATACAAACTCGGCCCCCCTCCGTTTCTCCCAATGAACGCATCAGACAGACGAAGAAGACCAAGCAGTTTTGCGGCAACCATCTTTGCCCAACTGAAAAACGCGGATACTCGACAAACAGTTAGCGCCAAAAACTGAGCAGCGGAAGTCCGTAGACACAAACCAATATTTGGCCTCAAACGAACTGCCTTAAAAACAGTGGGAACTCGAGAACCACAGCTCCAATAAGAACAAGAGCAGAAAATTTTACATATGCCATCGAGGCCAACACCCGCCTAGACTAGACTAGCACAATTTCGGGCGCCAACGGACGAAAGACGAGAACTCTGTGTCAACCAAACAACAGATGGTGTTGGCTAGGGCGCCAGTCCACTGGGTACCACTTACGACCAGTTCCCAACAACACTTACTAGTATCTGCATTGCTAAAAAGGAAGTACCACAACACAAACCCTCATCTTCTCGACATGGGTTACCAAAGCCCTTGAAATCTAAGCGAAAGTGACCAGTATCTTTTGCGGTAAGTGTATCATATTACTTCAGCTCACTGATACCACTACCAAGGGGATGGCTTCAACGTCCCCAAGACTTCCGGGACTGAACCTTGATTGGGTCCAGTGAAAACGTTGTGGTTTGCACTCTGCAAGGAAGAAGCCATAGTATGCATTGATCTTGTCAGATAGACCCCAGCTTGTTATTAGACGCTAATTTGTCCGCTCCCAGAGGATTTCAATGAAATCCCAACTCGAAAAACATGAGATATCGTTCACTCTTCAAATAGGAACATCCGTAACCACAAATTAGAGCAACCAGAGCTAAATGCTTAGGTCAGGCAAGTCTCACAGTGATGATCATCAAGAGGAATGTCAAAGGCTGACAACTGCGGCAATAATGCTTGTAATAACTTACATCTCTCAAGAAGATGATCAACAAAAGCAGTAAGAGAACAAAGGCACAAACAAGTCACCTGAATTGTTAACAGACATCACAGATGTAGTGTTCAACAATGGTGGGATATAGTGGGATAGCAGCAAGGCCCGAGCGTTAGAGAGAACTGGGTATCACAAAGGCAAGACAGCAGGCAACGGACATTTGATTATGCCAAACCTATACAGTTGTTGGCGTACGTAATTGTCCCACGACTGGCGATGCTTGCTGTACAGGTTCAAGTAGAGGCCAAATACGACGAGGAGTGCTGACCACACGTAACTGAAAAAGAAAGATAAACAATTACTTTGTTAGGCAAATGTGGATTACCCACGGGTCCAGCGAAATAACAAGCCAGAATTGCTTCGGCTATGTGCCTTTCAGGTGAACGACAGCCGCTGAACAACAAGAACAAAACCGACCCGGGAAACTTGGGCGAAAGCCTCGATCCTGTGTATCAATCCGTGAGTCCGTGAAGTGATCCAAGTGATTCAAACGGGAACGACACTTTGATATTTGAAGTCATCTAAGAGAGCAACGGAACTTGCGGCGCTGACAGCCCAAAAAGTCTCTGAAGTTAACAAGACAAACTGCAACGAACAGAATGGTGGGTACCTTCGTACTCGACTACTGACCTACCCCTGCTACCGACAAAAGTAATGGGTAGCCAAAACATCTTTGCCTTAGTTAAATAACATTCAGCTGACGCATAACTTGGTTCTACTCAACGTGACACCATGAATACGCTGATGGTGAACTATCAACTTATCGTGGTGACCACAAAGCCGCTGTTTTCTGATTGACCACGTTAGACTTAAAATTTGGTTCCCGTGGCGTAAATCACGTGGCTCATCCATTACTTTAGTTATTGAAATTTGATGAGGGTTCGAAACCAATGGATGCCTTTATCTAGTCAGTATGCCAAAGCCGTGTTCACGTACTGCTTGGAACCTGGGTGTTTCGTGTGGGCGAAAGATAAAGGAACTTGGACGTTGGTTTGTTCGCTGAGTTGGGCGATTTGGTTTCAAACGTTTCATCACCATCAGTGCGTTAGGAGAAGAATCGCGTGGTTGTTGTGCGTGCATGGATTGATATAGGGTCTAATCACCCTCGCCGACCTTCACCGAACATTGGTCGTTAGGGTGAGCATTCCTATTTGCCCATTGGTTAACCTGTCTTCTTATTAGTGGGCGTCCGGCTAGCCTTGAGAACTGACCTCTCCGGTTCCCCCACCTGACTCAGAGTTACCATTGGGTTGGTGGTCCTTCGCTAGTAGTGGTGCGTAAACAGGGTGGGTTTCGATACGCCGGTTGACTAAATCTTTTGTGCGGGCTGTGACAGATAGTATATTGTGCAGGCTGGAAGAAAACTCTCTACAGTCAAGTGGGGTAACCGGAGAGGCCCAAGCCAAAGACATCCACCAATAAGAAGACAGGTCAACCAACCGGCCAATAGGAATGCTCATTCGAACGATCCATAATTGATGAACGTCGAACTGGGTGAGAATTGAAGAAGCCATGTGCTCACCTATCAGAACTGTTTGTTCAACTGGGTATGGTCGAGATTAGCATATCTCATTGCGGCCAGAAAGGCTATACCAACCATTAGCGACTGTGATGGCACGAGCAGATCCCTCAAATACCGGATGATCAGGAGCTTGAAGAATGACAGCGAACACTGGCGGATTTCGAGGCCCACAACATGGAGAAGCCTTTCGCTGCAGGCAACGGCCGCGTCCTATTTTAGCTGATTCGATCAGCATGTCAAAAGGGAGGGGTCGGTGAAACAATATGCGAAAAAGGCGAAACAGCAATTCACTCCCTGAAACGTCGTCTTGATCGGTGGGCTGAGTTCAGCTGGTCATCTTCAACAGAACGGCTGGAATAACCCAGTGGGTCTGAATGAAACATCGACATCAGCCCGCAATCAAAAAGAGAAATTCAGCGTGACATATCGCCCCTTCATGGCGACAAGGTAGCTGGCGTGGGAGGTCTGCACTCCACAGTCTCCAAAGAAGGTGGCGAGGTCCTGATGGACAGTCTGACAGCCATACTGCAGAAGATTCAGAACGAAAAGAAAATGCCAGTCGAATGGAGTTTCTAGTATCCAAAAAGGGCACGAGAACGTCATGTGAAGATCACCCTGGCATCAGCCTAATATCCGTCGCATCTAAGGTGCTCTCTGGCACCATTTTGTGCAGATCCGTGGGTTTCGTTCTGGCCGAGGATGCATCGACCATACCTTTACCTTGAGACCAATTATTGAACAGCGCCATTCCCAGGTTGGTTGTCTTTTTTTATCTGAAAGCTGCTTTTGACTGCGTCAATCGCCAGAAACTGTGGCGGTGTACGGCGACCAAAGGAGTCCCTTCCAAACTTTTATCGCTTACGCGAACTCCTGTAGGAGCGTACCAGTATACGACAAACCTTCACCTGAGTTCACCAAGTCCGGTGGTGTAGGACAAGGTTGCTCTCTCTCACGTTTCCTCTTCAACTTTTTTATTGTTCTTATTAGTGGGCGTCCGGCTAGCCTTGAGAACTGACCTCTCCGGTTCCCCCACCTGACTCAGAGTTACCATTGGGTTGGTGGTCCTTCGCTAGTAGTGGTGCGTAAACAGGGTGGGTTTCGATACGCCGGTTGACTAAATCTTTTGTGCGGGCTGTGACAGATAGTATATTGTGCAGGCTGGAAGAAAACTCTCTACAGTCAAGTGGGGTAACCGGAGAGGCCCAAGCCAAAGACATCCACCAATAAGAAGACAGGTCAACCAACCGGCCAATAGGAATGCTCATTCGAACGATCCATAATTGATGAACGTCGAACTGGGTGAGAATTGAAGAAGCCATGTGCTCACCTATCAGAACTGTTTGTTCAACTGGGTATGGTCGAGATTAGCATATCTCATTGCGGCCAGAAAGGCTATACCAACCATTAGCGACTGTGATGGCACGAGCAGATCCCTCAAATACCGGATGATCAGGAGCTTGAAGAATGACAGCGAACACTGGCGGATTTCGAGGCCCACAACATGGAGAAGCCTTTCGCTGCAGGCAACGGCCGCGTCCTATTTTAGCTGATTCGATCAGCATGTCAAAAGGGAGGGGTCGGTGAAACAATATGCGAAAAAGGCGAAACAGCAATTCACTCCCTGAAACGTCGTCTTGATCGGTGGGCTGAGTTCAGCTGGTCATCTTCAACAGAACGGCTGGAATAACCCAGTGGGTCTGAATGAAACATCGACATCAGCCCGCAATCAAAAAGAGAAATTCAGCGTGACATATCGCCCCTTCATGGCGACAAGGTAGCTGGCGTGGGAGGTCTGCACTCCACAGTCTCCAAAGAAGGTGGCGAGGTCCTGATGGACAGTCTGACAGCCATACTGCAGAAGATTCAGAACGAAAAGAAAATGCCAGTCGAATGGAGTTTCTAGTATCCAAAAAGGGCACGAGAACGTCATGTGAAGATCACCCTGGCATCAGCCTAATATCCGTCGCATCTAAGGTGCTCTCTGGCACCATTTTGTGCAGATCCGTGGGTTTCGTTCTGGCCGAGGATGCATCGACCATACCTTTACCTTGAGACCAATTATTGAACAGCGCCATTCCCAGGTTGGTTGTCTTTTTTTATCTGAAAGCTGCTTTTGACTGCGTCAATCGCCAGAAACTGTGGCGGTGTACGGCGACCAAAGGAGTCCCTTCCAAACTTTTATCGCTTACGCGAACTCCTGTAGGAGCGTACCAGTATACGACAACCCTTCACCTGAGTTCACCAAGTCCGGTGGTGTAGGACAAGGTTGCTCTCTCTCACGTTTCCTCTTCAACTTTTTTATTGTTGTGTTGCTTGAAATTTCTCTGCCTGTCTCTGAAATCTCTGGGGTCGAAATGCTCCCGGGACGTTGCCTCACAGACACTGAGTACGCGGACGATATTGCTCTCCTTGGTTCAGATGGTTCAAAAACTCAAACCATTTTAAATAACCTAAATAACTCTGCCGCACGGTATGGTACGCAATTCACATCTGCAAAATGAAAAATGCTGCTACAAGAATAGGTGGAATTAGATCCCAACCTCATGCTTTTAGACCAACCAATCGACGTGGTAGATAAATTTGTTTACCTGAGCAGCTGTATAGGTTCCGGGGGGACCGGCTGGAAATGAGATTATTTTTCGAATCGGGCAGCTTTTGCCAACCTCTGACACCTACAGCGCCGAAGTGACGTTAGTCTACCAGTCAAGCAAAGAGTTTACACTCGGTGATGCAATCCATACTGGATCAGAGACCTGGCCTCTATACGCAGAAGACATACAAAAGATATGTGTTTGAGTATCGGTGTTTCCGAAGCATTGGTCGGGTCTGGTGAGAACATCAGATTAACAATGCTGAGGTACGCCAGATGGTCTTAGGAGGAAGGAACACTCCCGTGACGGATGAATTACTCAAGCTTCATTGGTTGCGCTGGTTAGAACATGTACTCCGCAAGCCAGAAGACCGTCTGCCTCTCAGAGCTCTTTTCGCCCAGCCCTGTGCTAAGTGGAAGCGACCGAGAAGTAGACAGTGTATGACCTGGCAAAGAAGTATGAAAATACTTATTCGGGTCGACAACTGCTGGATGGGGACTCCGAGACTCAACTGAACTCAACCATGGTTAATGACACTGGCAGAAGTGGCTCAATCGCGCAGTCGGTGGCGCTCGTGAATCAAAACTATCGCCCTCAGTGCTTAGCTACCCAGATCCCGAACTAAGTGAACATGAAATCGCATCCAATTCTCGGTTTGGTGTCTCACACTGTCTCGTTTTCTGGTGATCGAAACTGTAGCAGATGGAACCAATGCATTTATGGTACATAGTTTATAGCTGACCAATTGATTGACCTGGGTGAGTAAACCCTATTTCAATCCACGCACGCGCAACAACCACACACTTCCATTTATAACGCAGAGATGTTGTCGTCTCGATTGGTGATGAAACATCTGCAACCAAATCGCCCAGCTCAGCAGACAAACCGACGGCAATCAGTAGAACCTGAGCTACCAGTATTATCTTCATTGACGTCAATGAAATTCACTATGAAGACCTGCAAAGCTAAAGGTTCCATTCTTCGATCCATACCATTTAGGCAGTAATCAGTAAAACTCAGGTCCCAAGTGACCCATTCCGACTTTTATTGATGTAGCATGTGTATTATCCGATATCCTCACGTGACTTGGTCGGTAGCCCGTTACTGAACAAGCGAGGCTTTTTACCTAATTGAAACTGAATATTCGGTCGACCACGATGGATGATCTCGACTAGTAAGGGTAGTTCCAGCACATGTTTTATCTGTGAGCCACACTGATCCTCAGTGTCATCACGTTTCCAAATGTTTCGTTACGTTATATGCGCACTGATACCAATGATACGAAGGGCTAGCAAGCATGAGAAACCAATGAGACAGAAAACAACCTAATAAACACACTTACCGAAACAAAAAGCGATGCGTTTTAGTTTGAAGATAGTGTGACAAAAAGATATCACCGAACAGCTATAAATCGGGGAGTTTATCGATGTAATAAATTTAACCCTATTTAAAAACAGATGAAGCATACAGACGACAAGCCACACAGATGAGGACATGGTTGACTAACCAAAACAGCGATTCCAAAAATGATGCTAAGAAAGAACAGTATGTGACCTCAGTGCGACTGTGCACCGATTGTTGGAACGCATCCAGCTTCTTCCTCCATATAATTGGCAAACAAACTATATTAACATGGCCCGGATAGGACATGCAATCGAGTGCAATCGACGCACTGCAGGAGTCGATCAAATGCTAAGGGCGGGTCAAACGATCGCTCATATGTAATCGATTGAAAAAACGTCAAAGACGATCGACCACGCGCTATAACAAGTGTGCAGTGCGCTCCTCTGGACGAAACAATCGACGGATTCTAGTAGACCAATTAATTTATGGTCATCTGATCCTAAAAAACGACATGGTAAACAGAGCCACTGCTGTCAGACTATGCCAGAACAATCTGAAAGATAGCTGGCACAAGAGGAAAAGTAATTCTCGTTGCAATAAGACAGAGTGTGTTTGTTAACACTAAAACAAGAATTTTCACCAAGGAAAACCCACAGAATCCATGTTGAGAACTGTCTACAGCTTACAGTTGACTGATGAGCACCAATCTGGACGAAATGAATAACAAATCTCAATTTTTAGGAGCAGCAACAGCTTGTCTTTGTTACAAAGCAGAGGTGATCGGTCCTGGAAAATCACTACGATATGCATTTGCCCCTGATTGGGATTGACTAGACGGTTGTAGCAGGATTCTGTTGCCTGTTTTTCAGATAACCGGATAAGCGAGTACGGACTTCACATGTAAGTATGACCTATTGGAATTCAAAGGCTTTATCTTTAGGAAATGTTTCAGTATTTGTTAGGACCTCAAGTGCTCGAATCTTTCCACACCCACCTGGTGGGTCTTATTCAGGACGAAACGCGAAGTGGCCCGCCTTTCTAGAATCGTCCACTTTCTTTAATAAGTAATACCTGCAAAAACTCAACCCACAACTTGTCAATTATCAGGTCCTCAGCGAGAATCGAAAAAAATTGGCGGCAATTACTATTCACCGAAAGTCGGATTCACGCTGAAAGTGGAAGTCGCTTGAATACCGGACTTTGTTTCAATGTGAAGCATTGATTCCAGACCGTATCAGACCATCCACAGGATCCAAAAAAATTTGGAGGAAATCAGGATTAAGTCCCTTCAAAACTCACAAACCGCCAAGATTCTATTTTCAAGAATACATAGCCTATTCAAATAATGCTACAGATTCTATCCATAAAGATGGCTGAGTGAAATACGTAAAAGGAAGTCTGACACTTTTGCTAAAACAGTCGGTTTTGGTGGGTTCCCCACTGTCATAAGGAATTCTTTATCAGGGTATTCGTCGAATTCAGTAGTATCTGAGCTCCGGTACTGAAGGCATTAGACTGGAAACCGATAGTAGGTTAGGCGCACTGGGGTGTTTGTATGGATACAAGTACATCGCACGCTTAACAATAACACACGGAGGTGACATTTGCCCGTTTTTCTGATTTCGTCAAATTTTCTATACTACTCCAACGCCACTCTGGCGTAGAATGCTTGTTGTCCCTTTGAGACAGTTCGGTAGTTAATTCATTGGCCATTTGGGAGTGGCCTCTGTGGACGATTGGCGTATCATACCAACTGATCAATACATACAGGCGAGAATGATAAGTAGAGTGATTAACAGCGCGTTCATCACCATTCGGTTTTAGAGACGTTGCTCCATGTGTGTCCAGCAGACTCCCATGTAAGTAGGTGTCTTGTTTTTCCTGTTTTCCAGACGCGACTAACTAAATCATGGTGCTCTGGTTCTCTCCACAGACATATCAGAAGAGGCTTACTACAGTACCGTAGTGGAGACGGCAGTGACACTCACCGAAGAAAGACGGATTCAAATAAGTCATGCTGAGGAATCTTGTTGTAACGAATTCCTTCGATGGATATTGACTGCCTCCGAAGAATACACGTCCCTTCCGACAAGCACCTGTAATA
This sequence comes from Clonorchis sinensis, assembly GCA_003604175.2. NCBI lineage: Eukaryota > Metazoa > Platyhelminthes > Trematoda > Opisthorchiida > Opisthorchiidae > Clonorchis > Clonorchis sinensis. The sequence continues at coordinate 2,298,906 of CM030370.1, read as the reverse complement.
AAGATGTTCTTATTGGGCAAGTCAAACTAAGTCGTCACTAAGTTTTGTTCAATGAATATTGCTGTTTCAAGTGTGAAGTTCTAGAGGAAAACGCCCACCCTAACACCTGAGGAAAGGGTTAGAGTAGGTTTGTCAGAAAAACTTACCCCATTGCAAATGGTTTGTCAAATAAAATGAAGGAAAGAATCATCGTGACCGCTTTCCGGAATGTAGTGACTAGACGGGGAAAATAGCAGAAAATATTAAGGAATGCACATTAAAAACTAGTCTGTCGGAAAAATGCAAACAGGAGAACCATACAGAAGCAGGGGATTTCAAACAACGAAATAATGTCATTAATTTCTCTCTAGATATAACTTCGATACATAAATTCAAGGTCGCTTCAAATTTGCACCCCACAATAACGTTGACGACAAAATCGAACAGAAAAGGTAAACAAGGGACAACCCCGATGAACTACACCAGTTGTCAGGAAGTCTGTGGACACTACTCACTCTACATCTACTGGAGATATGGGAATAAATGGCATGTTGATGGGCGGTACGTGTGGCATTGCTCAAAAACTTGATGTAATGTAAACGTGTGGTTAACATCTACCAGGCTGAAATCTTATTTGATACTGTCGGGTTCGCGTCTCGCATTCTGAAGGTAGGCATCGTAAAGTAAGAAGAGGCAGTAGCCGAGGTACGACAGGCGTGGTCGGAATAGCCAGTGAGCACGTGTACGATCACCGATTTGCCCCGGGATAAGTTCTTGCTCCCGCACACGAATGAACAACCTGATCACGATAGAACAAAAAGATTTACCTCTACGTTTGAGCAGAGCTTGGCGGAGCTCCATCGAGCTTCATTGCAGAAAGATATACCAGTAATTCAGACACTGTCGGGGGATTCGAACTCACAGACCACGGTTCGAAAGTGGAGGGTCCCCTACGTTGTTCTTTGAAATGTTCCACCAAGCGGTCATAATGGTGATGTTTATTACATAGTAAGTTTCAAATATTATCCTTGACTGACTTATGAACTGTTTTCTAGAACCGATTTTTTCGGTTAGCTAAAATAGATTCTCTGCATTCTCAAACACACTGACCTATTCCATTTGTTGAACTTTGTGGTTCTCGCAACTCCCTGTCCACACGTTTGAAACTTCGTCTAGACAAACTGTGCTGAGCAAAAGAGGATAGGGCGCCTCACATCAGAGAGATCCAGTGGTTTCCGTGTATGTGCTGGAGAACATCACAGATATAGTTCCCGGTGTCATGTATAGCCGTAGCCCAGCTACGGTCAATGTTCTTTGAGAAGGCCGTGAATAACGTATCGCATAATAAGCTTTGGTATGTTTCCCTGACACGCAGCTCACAAAGTTTCTTTACTGCTTACTGGGAAGCTCGCTCCTAGGGTGTACTGAAGAAACTTGATGAAAATATGCAGCAAAAGACAGCGGGAACTTTATCAACTTGTGTATTCCAAAACGACCGGCAGCCAACAAATGGAACTTGCTATCGGTAGCCGATAACGATGTGATCAATTTGATCCCAAGGCTGTTCAGAAACAGGACGCCAGGCACACAGCGACGTCCTCTGAGCCAAAACTCAGTGCTGCTGAGAGGCAGCTTATAAGCATCACAAAGTTGCATTATCAGTGCGTTTCGCGTCTAGACTAAACAGACCATTAACAGGTCTCTGAGGAACTGAAGCGTCCTAACAGTGCATTGAAACTTCTCGCTATCATGACTATATCCGAGCTCTTGCCGGCAGACATGGGGTGGTGAGTTCTTCACAGAAGGCGTCTTTAAATGAAGCAGAGCTACGGTCTGTTGACGCATAAATAGGCATGACAAATACCGTTCAGCACTTCGACCAGCGCGAGTTTTTATCGAAGCGGAAAGTCAGAAAGCGCAGAATTGGCTGTTTACAGGTATTCCGTCGAGCAGTGAAGCACCCGCTCGCGAAACGAGGGCTATACCGACAACCCGTTGTAACAGCTGCATATCACTCGGAGTTAGTAGCCGGTAGCAAAAAGATAGGGGTGTCGTTAGCTCAGAAACTGCGAGGTTCAGAGATGTAACAGCAATTAATCGTGCAAGGGCAGCTTGTTGGATGGCCTAACTGAGAGTCCGAACTTTAACGGTTGCAGTGAAAACAGTAGATGGCCGAAAACGGATGCGGAGCCGTAAATGTGAGCGGTAGTGCACGATGTGGTAAATCCCCTGGTGCCTGACTAACGTACCTACAGGTGGGATCTACATAAGAGTGATGACCAGATGAGACAGGAGAGGTAAAAATGAAGAAAGATAGGACGGGTTAGTAGTCACATGATTTCGCTTAACCGCCCTAGTGTATGCAGCGAATAAGGCGAAGCAGTTGACTTCACAACACGTCAGTCGGTGTGGTATGGAGGTACTTTTATTTGTTCTATGTAGGTAGACATACTGCTGAAAGCCTACATCAAGCCAGGAGAGCGACCAAGGTTCGCACTCAAAGTATTTGGTTGGAAAGCATGATCGCAAAACAGCAGTAGTTGGCTACCGGAATGGTCAACATTTAATGGAGCAAATTGCCACACGTCTTCTAACCCCCAGGAAACTGTCTATCAGAGCTCTATCTATTATCAACCTGACAGGAAAGACTATGTAGACGTTGAGTGGGCATCCTATTGTAGAGCTCAGTGGGTTACTGAGATACACACACCATTGCACAACGATAAGGTTTAACCCCTTCGGCGACGGATTTACATGTATAGGGATGAAATGGACATGCGGTGCAATGAGCAAAACATTCAATGAATTACGGTACACTGTGGATGGAAGATGTCAAGATACGGAAGGATGACCACGGTAACTAACACAGGAACCTGAACTGGTCATTGAAAGTCACCCATGGCATCGTTGTGGGTTTAACCCTCCGGAATGTTCACATTGTTAACCGGTTTTTATAGCCCCAAATGGGAACAGCCTAGCAGTTGAATGCAATAGTGCCGACTTCGCGAAATGCCGCGCTAGATAACTACAGGTCGTGAAAAGCACACAGGTAGAATTGTCTGCCACTACTGCTCGAGCGCATATCGAGCATACCACGCAGTTGCTTCTCCTCTGGGTGTTCATGTTTCTAGTCAGAATCACAACAGGGGCGAGATGGCTCAGTGGTTAGAGCGCGAATTTACTGGCCGGAAGGTCCTGGTTCGAACCCGACCCTTGCCTCTCGACTTCCCCTGTCTAGGCTTGGGCAACCTGGCAGTATCCCGGCCCTCGTGCTTCCTTCTGATGGCACCGAAATGGTGCTACAGCTGAACGATTTTTTTCTTTACAACAGTAGAATTTCCGTAGAACGGAGAGAGCGGAATTTAAGTAGTTCAGTAGTACTGGTCGTAAAGAAGCCATTTAGGCAGTACAGTTGAGAGACACGCATTAAAAACACGCCACTGAGATCAACTAGTGCTTATGTTCAGGGTCAACGTCTACTGGATTCGGTTGCGCACGTTTAAGTAGCATTAGTTCATTGATAGCTAGGCGTACGGAGTTCACATCACGCGCCACTAGCGTGAACGGATTTTTCAGGTCAGGCCTGTGGCTTGCCTAAATCACTTGTCGTGAACCCAGAAAACACTGTCTCAATTGATCGGTTTTGCCGTGGACAGAACTGTCGATTAATTTAACAAAACGGAAAAAGGGAAGTCAATATGGCAAATACAGGGAATCGTAGGTATCATAAAGCATCGTAAAAACATATCGGTCAGATTACGAACTACCTTCTTGCAAAGTGTGAACTGGTATGGTGAAAAATGTACAGTTGTTGCATAAGTGTTTGTATATTTTGCTCCTCCTCCTCCTCCTCCCCCTCATCATCATCGTCATCATCATCAATGTTCAACCTTGATGCTTTGTTGGCAAACAACTACCCCATGCCCTCCAAAGCAATTGGACGGAATGGAATTTCTTCCTCGGCAAATGCTTCTAGAACCGAACTGAGAGATTGACTCTCATGTGATGAAGCTCACAATGAGCACGACAGATGATGTATAGGCGCTGCTGATAAACTATCCTACAACATTGAACGGCTGCTGCTGGCTTTGTTGGGTTGACAAACTAACCTGAGGTACGCGCCGAACAACGCCATACAGCGAAACTACTCAAAATGTTGAAACCCGAGATAAAGCAGTGTACCATAGCACGAGAATTATCGAATTTGTAACAATTGCTGCTGTTTTGGTGGTTTTATTCGAACCTATGTTCGTGATAAATTGGTGTGCTGTCCTGCTTACTAGAATCAAGCTTAGTTGTAAGAAAGTTATCCAGAGGACGGGGCCTGTTGACAATTATGCGGATTCAGCATGTTACAAGGGTGGATTTCAGTTATTGTTACGTAAGTGAATTGGAAGCAATCACTCAGGACGAACCGAAAAATCAGTTGCAGAGAGTGTGCTTCTATGAGCTACTTAATCGCAACAAGGACAAACTTGGAAGAATTCCGTATAGGTTTCCCGTATTGCAAAAGCAATGTGATTGTCCAGTAAAAGTTCGATATCAAGGATTGTCCCATACTCCAGAATGAAGGCTTCCAGAGGGGTGGGTGGTATTCCAAGGCAATCATCAACCTTGCTTGACAGTGTAAACTTAAGTGTTATTTCATCAAACGAACTCTAGCTTTTTGGAGGCAGTTATAAGAATTTCATTAGCGCCGAAAGAGCTTACCGGTTACTGCTGTCAGTGCTCCGTGTGACTGAACCAGGCATAGGACGAAATGCAATCCAAAGTAGCCACAAATCGAAAAAACAACACCATGACCGAACATCTTGCCAGGATGCTGTTTGGGCAATAAACAAACGAAGGAGGTAAGTTAGTTTATGAAAAGTTTACTGATACGTGTGTGTGATGAGCAATGGCACGATTGCGCCACGCACGAGGCCATGACAAAGTAACTGCTCGGCAGGTTCGTGTAAGGCCGGGAAAGCACATAAAATGGTTACTGCCGAGACCGGTGCGAGACACATTGTATCAACCTGACGGTTCAATTCACTACTACCACACAAGCATTTCTAAACATAGGAAACTGAGTTCTTAGTTCTCATATTTAGGACCAGGAGCAAATGCAGTTGCTCGACTTCGATACCAGCCTCTGCTACTCTATTTTTTCTTATACAACGTTGTATCTAAAAGCACAGGAGTAAGCACTGAGCTGTGACCGAAATTTCAATGTGTAACAACACCGTGCACTACAGCCGTCGTACTTCAGAAATTTAAAATTTGGCACCCACAACAGGGAAAATCTGAAAGCATGCTCAGTGGAAGAATGAACTTCACCCGATGAATGAAACTTCCATCTGAGAAGTCGTTGCTCGAGGAGCCAGTCAACACGTGTGACCGCGTGATGTGGATCCCGTGATTGAAGGATGAGCGCCGCTATATCCTGTCTGAGCGCGAGTCAATCACACTGCTGATCAGCCACTCGTGGCCGAACGGTTAAGTGTCAATTGCTGCTGTTTTGGTGGTTTTATTCGAACCTATGTTCGTGATAAATTGGTGTGCTGTCCTGCTTACTAGAATCAAGCTTAGTTGTAAGAAAGTTATCCAGAGGACGGGGCCTGTTGACAATTATGCGGATTCAGCATGTTACAAGGGTGGATTTCAGTTATTGTTACGTAAGTGAATTGGAAGCAATCACTCAGGACGAACCGAAAAATCAGTTGCAGAGAGTGTGCTTCTATGAGCTACTTAATCGCAACAAGGACAAACTTGGAAGAATTCCGTATAGGTTTCCCGTATTGCAAAAGCAATGTGATTGTCCAGTAAAAGTTCGATATCAAGGATTGTCCCATACTCCAGAATGAAGGCTTCCAGAGGGGTGGGTGGTATTCCAAGGCAATCATCAACCTTGCTTGACAGTGTAAACTTAAGTGTTATTTCATCAAACGAACTCTAGCTTTTTGGAGGCAGTTATAAGAATTTCATTAGCGCCGAAAGAGCTTACCGGTTACTGCTGTCAGTGCTCCGTGTGACTGAACCAGGCATAGGACGAAATGCAATCCAAAGTAGCCACAAATCGAAAAAACAACACCATGACCGAACATCTTGCCAGGATGCTGTTTGGGCAATAAACAAACGAAGGAGGTAAGTTAGTTTATGAAAAGTTTACTGATACGTGTGTGTGATGAGCAATGGCACGATTGCGCCACGCACGAGGCCATGACAAAGTAACTGCTCGGCAGGTTCGTGTAAGGCCGGGAAAGCACATAAAATGGTTACTGCCGAGACCGGTGCGAGACACATTGTATCAACCTGACGGTTCAATTCACTACTACCACACAAGCATTTCTAAACATAGGAAACTGAGTTCTTAGTTCTCATATTTAGGACCAGGAGCAAATGCAGTTGCTCGACTTCGATACCAGCCTCTGCTACTCTATTTTTTCTTATACAACGTTGTATCTAAAAGCACAGGAGTAAGCACTGAGCTGTGACCGAAATTTCAATGTGTAACAACACCGTGCACTACAGCCGTCGTACTTCAGAAATTTAAAATTTGGCACCCACAACAGGGAAAATCTGAAAGCATGCTCAGTGGAAGAATGAACTTCACCCGATGAATGAAACTTCCATCTGAGAAGTCGTTGCTCGAGGAGCCAGTCAACACGTGTGACCGCGTGATGTGGATCCCGTGATTGAAGGATGAGCGCCGCTATATCCTGTCTGAGCGCGAGTCAATCACACTGCTGATCAGCCACTCGTGGCCGAACGGTTAAGTGTACAAACTACGAGTTCGCGGGTTCGAGACGCTCCGGAGTTTCGTGAGATGCGCACTGCTGATGATTCCCAATAAGGATGAAACATCTGTACAGTGCTTCTCGGCCTTTCAGAATAGATTGGCTTCACTTACAGGAACAAATTTCCACAAAAAAAGCACGCTTCATTGTGTGCGCTAGATCCAAAAGAAGTCGTCCATCAGGTATCTACCTACCAACGCATGAGGCACAATCAACGTTGACAGTAGAAGGAGAAAGGCCGTCGTGACCATATTTAGCACGCTCAGGTTAGACCAAACTTACACCGCATGGTATATAGCATATAAATAAAAGTTGGGCACAAAAGGAATGGATCGAAAATGTCCCGTGAGCAACCAGGACACGAACGCTGACAATAAGCTTACCTCGACAAAATATCTCACCGACGACAAGAATTGTCCACTCATTATTATTCCACACAACAGTACAACGAATCCGATCGTATATGAATAGAAAAGCTAGGATGAATGGAGAAATGCTTGGATGAAATTCGACGCGTGCACGGCGTAACACAACGGTAAAAACAGTTATTGTGACGCAGAACATCGCCACCCATGGAATGTAGACCAGTGCAAGCGAATGTACGGGATTTATTTGGAGAAAAAAAGCGAAAGTGTAACCATGCAAACCATCCGCCGGTGGTGTTACGCATCAACTGAACACGATGGGAATCGGTTTAATCAAACATAAGTCCAAAAGAGTAAAAAGTCAATGTTATTTCTAACAACGTTCCGTGAACACTGAAAAATGAGCCGCAAGACAGTGCCTAAGTGCTTAGGATGGGGCAAAACTAAACTTGAGAAGTGAGACATGAGGTAGGAAGACAGTGGACAGACAGCATGAGAAACATTCACCCAGCAACCAAGTTTCCAACATGGCACAAGTTGGCTCTTTGCTCGCTTGTGAAAGTGGCTAAACAACCGCTGGTCTAGTCAGACAATACGGATACCGGTGAATGGTCAGTACATATACTAACTAGTCGCTGATATTCGTGGGAGACCTGACAATTATGAAGCCCTCAGCTCAACCAAATGTCGTTAGACCAGATACGGTCCGATTGCGAAAAGCTCGGCTTGAGTGGAGTCTCGTTTGAAGAACGCGTGGTGATGGTGGTGATGAACACCAACCAAAGGGCTGCGAACCAGTCTTTCAACAAGAAACTGATGTGTCCCATTAACGGCAGAATGGTGAGCGGCAGGTTTGACCGGGACTTTCTTACATTTTGTTTTCTGCTCATGTGAAGGTCGTGTACCACCAAGAGACTACCAGATAACTGCAGCTGACCATTGGTGGTAAGTAGGACTTAAGTCTAGCCTTGATCGGAAACTCGGTGTGTTGTGGATACCATCCACTTCTGGGTGTAACAACAAACACGAGTGGGATTCATTGTTTTTGCGTTGCAAACATCTCATTGTGAGTCAAGCATCGGTTACTGAAACCACTTGAGAAAAACAACCAAATAAACTGTGACAACGTCTGCTATCAGTTTCCCGAGAACCGAAAATGATTTTGGCCATCAAATGTTGACAAAATGATCCGAAATCACGCCTTTACAAGGAGAAATGACCAGTGATATTCGGTTCACACGGTCGGGGAAAACATCACTGATTGTATAGGATTCTCGTGTAGGTCACGCTTTCATTTGAGGAGCTAGTCTACAACTAACACGGTCCAACGTTGATACAGTAATCTACTTGGCTCGAATTATTGATCCATTTTTGTGCTGTCTGCCTTCTCCTGAGGTACAGCTGATGATCTGCGTACGTTCTACTTACATGTGTGCTGTATGCTGAATGCTGATAGGTCTCCTTTGCGGAGTAGCGTGGTAAATGATGGGTTGTGCTGACAAGGACCAGTGGGATCTAACAGGAATGATGGGGTGCCCCGGAAGGTACGCGAAGCGAAAATTAGTACCTCTAGTTAAGAAACATGTTCACCTTTTTGGCCTATTGATACAAATAAATTCAACAACACTCACAAGTTCTGTGTTACAACACCTCATCTTTCGCATCACCAATTCCTGATAATTACCCAATGCGCCATCACAGCAGAGAGCGAGGGATACGAGAACCACGCCTGGAGCGAAGAGAAGACAAACAGGTGACGAAAAACCAAATATATTAGGATAATATAGTAAAGGTTGGTGGGCGGACCATTGCGATGAGTTACGTACCATTTGTGTGAGCGCAAGTATGCACGCACGCGAAACCATGCAACCTAGTCACCAACCTGATAAGAACCGCATTGACTCAGCATAACCAATCCCCAGTAAATATGGATCGATGCTGTCAGTGCAGGACTGCAAAAAAGTGCATCGATCTCGATGAGAATTGGTGTAGGGTGCACACAACAAAAGATATGAGGCATTGTTAGCAAATATCTATTAATTAGGCAACCTGAAGGACATATAAATCAAACGCGGAGGCTGTCGAGTACTATAGATGGTATTACAACTCCTACGTCAGTCCCTGACTTCGTCTATATAAGAAGGCACGGTAGCTTGAGAAGACAAACGAAAATTATGACAACAGTATTTATAGGGTTATCACGGAGTTTCTCAAAAGGGCACACTGAAATCTTCGTGCGAAAAGCGCCGAGCTAAAATGCTAAATCCTGATTGGTTCAGTCTGACCAACCGGTAAGCGTTCGTACGGTCCGTAGCCGGCTCGCGACACGACCATCCGCTTATTCCTATTCAGGCCTATAATGCGATATCACGCCATGGGGTAAAATGCATAGTAAAAGATCAGGGTACTCGTACCGTTCATTTCTGGTGGTTCTATTGCAGATGGTGCACTCTTCTTGAAACTGCTATCCTAATATTGTGAATGCACCACTAAAAATGACTGACATGGGTACTGCTATGAACGAGTTAGGCATACCTTGATGATATTTTTCGGATGAGTGCTGTGGATGAATTCTAACTGTGGCACCCTAGCAAACCGTGAGGAGATTCACCGGAGACTGAACGATGATACGTCCATTAATTGTGTTCAAACAAAAGTTGTTCAGATTATATGAACTGACTGCGGTTGACTACACTGGCTGGATTTAGATTTAACGTATAACCAACAAAGTTGATACAAAATTGGTACAACGCTGATTGTTTGCACGTAACCTCAAAGGCGTAAGCCTTGGGCCGTGACCTAAATACCGACACCCAAGACATCTGGCGCAAATTGATTTAACCTCTTATGAGTCGCCAATAAAAGCGAAACAGATGCTACGTTGTAATTAATGGATTGAAAGTAAGAGCAAGATAACAGCTACTTCAATTGCGAAACAAATCAAACCCGATAATTCGACTTTTACAAGAGATGCAAGAGAGATCCACGAAAGTGAACCATTTTCAAACATGTGATCTAGAGGGCTAGGTATGAGACGAAACCAATGTTCATGGTGCGGCCCACAAATGCGTACTCCTGGCCGCGATAGAGCATGTCGCACACACCACTGAAACCAGTCTTTGCATTCTCGAAAAACTGTCGGATTACAACCCGCCCGTTTCTGTATTTTTTCCACCGGGGTACACAACTCGTTGGCATGGGTTGTTCAGAACAAGCAACTCGTTGGCATTCGAAGAACGTGAAGTGTTCAGGGAAGTTTAATAATTACGTGCAGCCAACTCAAGTGTTTTTTTGGTGATGTGAGCAAATTTGGAAATTTTGAACATTGATGTCGTCCTGTTAGTGAAACCAACGAAAAGTCTAGAAGCACTGTACAGCCGTTTCACCCTCGTTGTTGCAGGTTTCACAAAACTCAGAGAGTTTCGAGTCTGCGGCCGTTCGGCCAGCGGTTGAACACGTAACGGTTTGGCAAAGAGCGGCTGATCAGAGCGATCAGCTGCCACTTGCACAGGAGATGGTACCACTGATCCTCCAATACTGCAAACCACATAATGCGGTCACGTGCTGACTGACTCCTCAACCGAAGACTGCTCAGAAGGAGGTTTCACCAATTTTTTTGAAACTATTCTTCCAATGAACTACTTTAGAGGTTGACTGTGATGTGAGGAGATTTGGAAATTTTCCATAGAGATTTCGTCCTGTCACTCGAGCAAGTAGTCAATAGGTGACCACGTGATGTGTTTTCCGTGACTGAAGGATGAGTAGGATTATGTCTTGTCCAAGTGATAGCTAACCATACTGTTGACTGCTGAGTGGTGGGCAAAACGGTTACGTGTTCAACCACAGGCCGGAAGGTCGTGGGTTCGAGTTCCGTGAGATTTACACTGCTGATGATTCCAAACAAGGATGAAAGGGCTTCACTGACAGGAAGATATCTCCACTGAAGCACATTTGCAAAAAATGCATTTCGCGTGTATCAGCACACCGTGTGGATGTCTTATGGTTATCTATCTATCAAAAGCCATATGAACGAAGAAAACTTGTTCAAAATTTAGTTAAAATGGAATGACTACTGGAATTTATAATGCCACTAAGACACTGGCTTACAAAAAGGTCAGTGAAGTGAATCAAAACGATCTTCTCGTGCCAAGATAGCAGCAAGAAATGAACTGGAACTGTTCGACCGGGAGAGTACTGTGGCTTGCTGAACCAGGAGTTATCAGTGGACAAAATGCCTCAGATATCTAATAGAATGAGTCTTTTGCACATCCTTAAAGACTAAGTTGTTCAGTTATTTTATTTTTTCATTACAACGGGGATAGTTTACTTCTCTGTGGCTCAAAATCTCATTGAAGCAACGCGCTGAGACTTATTCCAATATAAGTACAAAACTACGAAAAAAATCGTTCAGCTTTAGCACCCTTTCGGTGCCTAATTGCCATGCCACCAGAAGGAACCACGAGGGCTGGGATACTACCAGGTTGCCCAAACCTATACAGAGGAGGTCGACAGGCAGAGGTCGGGTTCGAATCACGGATCTTCCGGTCAGTAAGTTCGCCTTCTAAGCACTGAGCCATCTCGCCCTGCTTCTGGCTTGGCATTTACGCACACGTAAAGGGAACCTGAAAAGGGGTTTTCGGTATCCGAGGGCCCGTACCAAATTAAATCATAAAACTGCTGTTTGGAAAGTGTGAATTCCAAGTTCACCCCTGTATGGACCCGAGAAACCCATCAGAATCGTCCATCGGGGCTCTGTAGGGCAGCAATGCCTAAACTATACTTTTTCAAGCCTTGGTACCAAGCCAACCTACCAGCCCGAAAAAATAACAATTCGCGATTTGAACCTCCAAATGGAACATCAAGTTCCGACTACACTAGGCATGAGTGGACAACAACCGGGAATGAAGAAATGGCTTACCAAAGAATGTGAACGATGGCTGGACTGAAACATCGACCAGCGTGAATGAAATTAACCCGACAGTCATCACTAGAACTGCTGTGACCTCCAGTGCACTGTAACTCTTTCCTAAAAATGCAGAGTAAGGGTTGACAGGCCTCGGAAAAAACTTACGCTGAAGTAGAACACCCCCAATAAGAACTGGAATCATTTTGCAGGACTTGAAAATAACTTGAGTGGGATAGTTCAGATAAGTGATTGACGCGTTGGAAAACGCGATCGTCCCGACAGTCAGAAGGGCCAATAGGAAATAAAGGCGGAACAGTCCTCTGGAAAAAGATCTGGACGGTACAATATCAATAACAACACGGTACCTTTTCAGGGAGATTTTTTGGAGCCATAGTTCAGAATAGGAAAGTATGGCATAAATGAAGAACTGGAACAAGGTGAGAAATGTGGAGTGGGGTTGGATATCATTGTTTCTGAAGATAGACTCCTGAAAAGTGATAGAAAATAACATGGTCAAATTTTCCTGTCTGTCAAATCCGTATCATAAGTGGAGATTTGCTTCCTTGGAGGAGCGGGACTCGCCTAAGAGCTCTGCACGAAGAGAGACTAGTCAGAGGAATAATCTTGACACCCCGGAATTTCTGCCCATTGAAAAGAAGGGTAGAACACACTTTAGTTACCCAAGTGGATAAGCTAATCTCAAGAAGGGTGAACGCTCTGTACAGTGAATGCTAGCAATTTAAATAGTTCAGATCGTTGGCACTAAAAACAAGCTGTTCTCTATCACAGTAGCGGACTCTTCTTGATCGAAAAAGACTTGCCTAGGCCGATGGTTTGGCCTTGGATGCGCGCTACACATCATTCGACGAGACCACTCTGTTGAACTTCCAACTGAAGGTGATAAAACTAAAACGATGCACGAAGACGCAGTAAGTACCAGTAAGTGTCTTACTAGTTAAGGTTTCGTTGCTACTGTACAAATACATCTTCGTGACAATTTATCATATCTGTTGCTTGTATTTCCAACTCATCTGAGCGTTACGACGACAGTTGGCCCGTAACACTCAATATTAGGAGGTGGACAGGACGAGACAGGATCACAAGGTTGCGCTAGTGTGCTAGCCACACAGCATACATTCCAGACGAAGTTAAAGATAACAGCATGCACTCATAATAACTACTTGGAACACGTGTATACGGACAAACTCCCATGACCCCAGTGGAAAACGCGGCTGATTTGATCACTTATCCCATGAGAAAAAATCTCCACAGAGGAAACGTTTTGAAGTCCGCCGAAATGGTCACATCGAAGGTTTGCTTGTTAGGTCATCCCTTTACCTCTAGTTGCAAAATGTTCGTCACTATCATCAAGGGAAGTAAAGCCGTGGTTTAATAAACGCTGGAATACAACACAAGACATTGGAACATTCGCCTACAGGCATAATTAGGCGACAGACAGACCATTCTGTGATACGGTAGTCGGATCAACAGACGCTTTGCTGATGGTTTGATGCCACTTGCGACAGGACAACTGAATTCAATCGTGAGCGTCGTGTTGAACTTGTGTCCGGTGAGGTCCCCAAAAGACGCTGAGTGAGTTCCGCTGATGGTGCCTTTATTCTAGATGATGCTCAGACAGACTTACTTTAATGACGTCCAATGACGTCCTACTTCTTGGTAGTTTCCCTTGAGGATATCAGGTTTCTTCTCGCTATGTTTCTACCCCTCTCTGCTTTCCACTCTTTACTATGGCTCCCTTTTCTCATGGGAGTTTAGCATGGCAGTTTAGCACTGGCATGTATTACTAATATATTTCTGTTGGCGATGGTGACGTTGTGATTGCTCTATAGTACTTTATAATGACCTATTATTTAACCGAAAAAAATGGAGAACGATGGGAACCTGGACAAAAAACCTCGTAAACCATATCAAATACATAAGACTGAGCGAGACGAACTTTTGCAACCCGCTAGTGCCACCGACCAGCAGCCGAAAAAAATCGTTACTTTCTTAAAATGAGGACTACTCAGGGGAGAACCTAACCGTAGGGAGAAGCAAGGGACCGAGAAAAGGCAGCTCCTTCGGAGTCTGCTGTCTCTCTCTCTAGGGGTCAGACAACCGTACAAACAGGAAACGGACTTTGTCAAGCCTGTCAGGCTAGTTGCGAAGAGATGTTCATCGCTATAAACAGCATACCATATTCTGCGGCCTTTCACCTTTATACACAAACACATAAAAGCCCTATACAGGGGGAACGTGAATTCTGTGGTCCGCCGCTTGATTGCAGCCCAGTTCGCCTCACACGCAGTGCGAACATTTGACTAGCCCAAGTTAAAACTTCTTCTGTGCGCAATAAAACCGATACGCGGGAGGGACCTGTTCCAACCAGCGCAGCTTGTTTGACCTAAAGTTGATCAACCAGCCAATGCTCCGGTAGATACAACTGTCTTGTGCGTTATTTCCTACCTGTGATGCTACCACGACCATGCTAACTGAACAGCCAGGCAGACCATGAGGTAGGAGTTATCACTGTCGTTTTGTATAAAGTGCTCTTTGAATATCACTTTTGAGGTGGCGCACGATGAAATTCTCCGAACAGTATTTTAATCCTCAAAGTAAATGAACTGAGTTCACCTGCCACAGGACTTCTGCAAAGACATGTAAATATATCACCAAACTCAAGCCACTTCTTTTGAAGTTTGGTTGGAGGCGAGGGGTATAGAATTAGGACTCCACAAACACACGCTGAACTAACACACCATTTAGAAAAATCCGTTCAGAGGGGTTTGTTACTGAACTGCCGTACATCAGTTTCCATTACCGGTAAACTCAGATGGAGGGAACCAGCACAGACTTCTAATGACACGGAGCACAGTAGCATAAAAACTAGATCGAAGATCAGCTAATCAGTAAAAGGACGATCGGAATGGAGATATCACCCACATAAATGATAGATTGTGTTTCAAACAGTGCAGAAGGCACTCCGTCAGTTAAATTTTCTCATAACAAGAGGCCAATGACATTCTTAAAAACAAAGCTGTTCGGTATCATTCTTACTAATCTGGGAGTTACACCGACCGCACAATAAAACGTCTCGTAAGTTCAGCAGAAACATCTCAGGCGAATTATCGCTGATAGGAATATCAAACACACATGGACTATAAATTATTACAGTATTAACAGAACTGACTCACCTGTAGAGCTCCGTAAAAAAGATAGGCCACGAAAATTCCAAGCACTGAAACTGAAAACTGCTGATTTCTGGATAGTTTTGAGAGGTTAAATCCACAAATAAGCACATCAACTTCAGGCCTGGAAGAGTGGTGGGAGTGCTCTTTGATATCTAATGTCACGGAACAATTGGGGACGTTATGTGAGACAAGTGCAGACGACAACTCTTCCTGGTGCTGATGGCATACTGTTTCTGCATTGTCCGTCCTCATCATAAGTCGACGATACACCAAAAATCAGGCTACAATTTCGAACAGACGAATAAAGTTTCATCAGGTATGTCACAATCGCAATAAACTTTATCCAACATAAGTGACAAAGGACAACAGGCTTCGACGTAAAAGAATATTGTCAGACCATGTGGCAACAAAACCAAGGGAATCGAGTGCCCATCTGGGACAAGGATTAGATGGTGTCGGCGGCAGACATCGTTCAGCTGTAGCACCCTTTCGGTGCCTAGCTGCGATGCCATCCGAAGGAAGCACGAGGGCTGGGATACTGCCAGGTTGCCCAAGCCTAGACAGGGGAAGTCGAGAGGCAGAGGCAGGGTTCGAACCACGGACCTTCCGGTCAGTACGCTCGCGCTCTAACCGCTGAGCTATCTCGCCCCCATACAGCGGCATACCGCTCATCTATATCCGACCTAGAGCATATTACAAATATATGTCGGTGATAATTCGAGGTGTCTTCGCCAGAGTGGAGAGTCTGTTCATAAGTGGATTGCGATTCCTCTAATTATTCTGTACACGAGTGCGCAAAAGGTGCTATGAATCTGAAAGGAGGTCCTCAACACGCCGCCATAAGATAGAGTTCCTGCGGATCAACGAACACACAAAAATTTCGGAAGATTCAACAACCACGGTTAGGAGAAAAGCCCGTCGAACGCCCTTTATCAGCATTGCGCTTGCTCTGTCTCTAATACATGCCAGTCGTGAAATTTTATTTCCTCAGGTTTGTACAGTGATAGGCCACGTGCAGGGAATGGTCATTGGAGATAATTTTGTAGAGGATCGTGGAACGTATCCTTCCTTCTCTCATCACAACGGTTGAGGCTTTAGGTGAATCAAGTGGTCACTCTTGGCACCAACACAAAGGTCTCCTGCAAATGATCATTCAGCTGTAATACCGCAGACCTTTCGACCAGCAAGTTCGAGTCCGAGCCATTTGAGCTACCTCGAGCTCAGACAGAGTGCTGAAGCAGCGGAGTTCTAAACTGTACCAAAACGTCAATCGGTACCACAAGCTAAGGAGAACTGAGTGGTTAGGGAGCGAGCTAGTAAGCAGATCTGTGGTCAAGTCAAACCCCCAGTAAATTTGGATGATCTAACAGCAGATCGACCCTCGTGCTTTTATCGGGTTGCACAGTACCTATGCACCTATGCAGAATGATCTTTTTAAGTGGCTACCGCCCACCGGTACACGTCGAAAGTTGATGCACCTCAGGTGACCTGTTTGTCCCATGCATTTCCACCTTCCAGCATCCGAGCACGGAAAGGTGGGACCAACCACGGGGACTCGGCGTGCCATTGGTGTTATACCACTCTACGGAAAATACAACTTATTCTGCAACACCAAATATCAAGCACTACAGCGCTCGGTATCAATGTACGACAAACGAATTCCTTCCTCATCACGATTTCGGTCGCCAGCATCTTTATGTCACAAAGACTGAACCTTACCATGGTGTGACGTTTGTGCGCTTCCATGACCAATTCAGCTGTACTGGGTGGTGTCCGCGCAACACTCACAGAGTCTGTCATAACAAGTTGGTCAATGGTTAGAGGTCTGACCGATACAGTCTCCTGGCCATCCAGGTATGGCGACTCGAATGCACTTGATTTGCTGGAAAACGTCACCACCTTACGACCAGGCTTTTGGATCAAAGGCTTTGTTCGAGCACCCCAACGTCCTCCTGTTCAGATGTCAGTATCTGAGCATACGTACAAACGTGATACTCACAAAACTAAAAATAATCTCATGCCAAATCAACCGTCGCGTAGTGTCATCCGCCAGATTACCTTACTTCCTGAATACAGAAAACCGAGTAAGTGAAAACAGGCTACTGCTAACACCTAAAAAAGAAAGTGTTCAGCTGTAGCACCGTTTGGGTGCCTAGCTGCCATGCCACCCAAAGCAAATACGAGGGCTGGGATACTGCCAGGTTGCTCAAGCCTACACGGGGAAGTCGAGAGGCAGAGATCGGGTTCGAACCACGGACCTACCGGTCAGTAAATTCGCACTCTAACCACTGAGCCATCTCGCCACTGCTAACACCTACCTTCTTACACTATCAAGTGTTCCCTCTACCCCACCCGAATTCGAACACTCTCCGCAAGTCCAGCACTAGGACTGACCGTTTTGTTCGCCGTGCATCAAACTTAGCTGCAGCTTCTGTATGTTCGACCTCAGTGACAACTCTAAACACCTCGAAATCTGTTTTCAAAACCCGAAAGCTGGTTTAATAAGCTACCTTTAAAGTTCGCAAACTGAAGCGAGCAGGACAACAGGTGGCTCTTGCTCGCACACTGGATTCCCTCTGGATTAGTGTATGCTGTCTGTCAGAAACAAGGATACAGGACGCAAGTATTGTAATTGAACTGACCGCCCCATCGCTCTCTTCCAGGTTTTGGTTGCACACCTCTGGTGATGCAGAGACCGCTGCATCTGGGTTAGCTGCGTTGGGTATTGTATTCAGCGAACGGGCCGAAGCATCTATACTTGCTCAGATATCCGTTGATAATCGCCTCTGCGCGGTTCGTTTGGCAACGTCTGTGAGAGAATCTCGAGAAAGTGAAAAAAACTGTTCAGCTATAACACCCTTTCGGTGCTTAGCTGCCATGCCACCCGAGAGAAGCACGAGGGCTGGGATACTGCCAGGTTGCCCAAGCCTAGACAGGGGAAGTCGAGAGGTAGAGGTCGGATTCGAACCACGGACCTTTCGGTCAGTAAATTCGCACTCTAACCACTGAGCCATCTCGCCACTGCTAACACCTACCTTCTTACACTATCAAGTGTTCCCTCTACCCCACCCGAATTCGAACACTCTCCGCAAGTCCAGCACTAGGACTGACCGTTTTGTTCGCCGTGCATCAAACTTAGCTGCAGCTTCTGTATGTTCGACCTCAGTGACAACTCTAAACACCTCGAAATCTGTTTTCAAAACCCGAAAGCTGGTTTAATAAGCTACCTTTAAAGTTCGCAAACTGAAGCGAGCAGGACAACAGGTGGCTCTTGCTCGCACACTGGATTCCCTCTGGATTAGTGTATGCTGTCTGTCAGAAACAAGGATACAGGACGCAAGTATTGTAATTGAACTGACCGCCCCATCGCTCTCTTCCAGGTTTTGGTTGCACACCTCTGGTGATGCAGAGACCGCTGCATCTGGGTTAGCTGCGTTGGGTATTGTATTCAGCGAACGGGCCGAAGCATCTATACTTGCTCAGATATCCGTTGATAATCGCCTCTGCGCGGTTCGTTTGGCAACGTCTGTGAGAGAATCTCGAGAAAGTGAAAAAAACTGTTCAGCTATAACACCCTTTCGGTGCTTAGCTGCCATGCCACCCGAGAGAAGCACGAGGGCTGGGATACTGCCAGGTTGCCCAAGCCTAGACAGGGGAAGTCGAGAGGTAGAGGTCGGATTCGAACCACGGACCTTTCGGTCAGTAAATTCGCGCTCTAACCACTCGAGCCATCTCAAGAAAGTGAGGTCCATTGCACCTTGTTTATTGTGTCTGCTTACGCCCCGACGGAGTGTATCTCTGCCAAAGTCAATTTCTTTGTTGCTCTATGTACTGTTTTACAACGGGTTAAAAGCACAGATATCATTGTGGTTGCTGGTGACATGAACGGCCAGGTAGGTAGACTAAGCGCTGCTGAGGACCCAATCAGGTGGTCGTCTTGGGTTGGATACGAGACACGGAAATCGTTTATTTTAGATGTGTGCGGATCACAGACTGTTCCTTTACAGTACGGATTTCCGGAACAGCGAAAATCGCTTAACGACGTGGTGCCAACCAACGAACCGAGTCCCTTATTCAACTAGACCACACCATTGTCAGTTACCGGTGGCGAAGGTCGATCATTGACTGCCGATTCCTATGGAACACCAGCATGGACTACGACCATGCACTTGTGCGCTGCTGCTTTTCATTCCACTTTTCAGGTCTATGCAAAACGCGCATATCTCACTTAGCTATTGAGAAGATAGTGGTCCCAGAAATCGAACGAAATTATCAGAACCGGCTCTTCGTCCTAAGTCGGATTTTAACGGTCACTGGGAAAAGACATCTACAGTGATACTCGGAGCCGGAACTGCCGCTTGGGGTACAACCTAGCGAACCCCATCCAAATGTTGGATCTCTGGTATGACCGTTGCTGTCCTAGAAGCCTGGCTGCAAAGTCCCCTTGGCCACAACAAAAACTCCACCCGATGCATCATCCGACGCCCAGCGGAACTGATTGTTCGTGCAGACCACGAAGCTCGGTGGACCCGAAAGGTCGAAGAAATGAAAGAGGCGAAAAATGATGGAAACGTCCGCAGGCTGTTCCACTTGATTCGTTCCACTGGTCCTCGGAAGCCCCTTGTCAGCGAAACTATCAGGGGTCAGAATGGCTCTCTGATATCCAGGAAAGAACGTTTGGACCGCTGGGCACAACACTTCGAACAACAATTCAGTTGACTACCTACTAACTCCAATCCGGACTGTTTGCCTTCGACAGAACTGTGGACTGTAAACATGCAACCACCCTTAACCTCAGAAGTGTCCGACTGTGTATCTCTAGTCAAGCGTCAGTGTGTTCCTGGCCTTGATGAACTTCAACCTTCTCTGTTCACGGATGGCGGTGAATTCTTCAGTCACTGATTGTCAAACCTATTTGTGTTCATCTAGAAGAAAGCGGCCGTCGAGACAACTGGGGTGAGTCGACATTAATGCTAATTTTCCAAAAAGGTACTAGCAATGAATGTGGTAACCGCAGAGGTGTTATTTTGACTCCCGATCACTGGTATCATAATGCCTCTAGCCTTGCAACCGAAAGCCAATGATTGGTCGAAACAAGGCTTTGTGGAATTCAAGGTAAGGTACCTCTAACTTCTAGTCTTCACCCAGTTTTCTAGTCACCGATTCAAAGGAGCTTAAGAGACTCGTGAGGCAAGAACATGCTGGGACAAACCCGTGCTGCCTGTCACTGACTAGCCAGTTTTTTGTTACACAGTTACGTGAAGAGGCGAAGAATCCTTCCCATAAGCTTACAAAAAATGCTCATGCTGAGTTCCGAGGTTACGCTGAAACTCCCCTTCCGTGTGGGTACGATCGTGGCCCTCTAACGCTCCCTCCGTATCCATCTCATGGAAGAATTGTTGAAGAGACAAGCCAGACCCTCAGTTCGCTTAGAAAGAGCCTGATTGACCATGGGAGGGAGGAGGCAGTAGAAATCTGGAGCCCTGCCTGGGTTTCCGTTCATTACTTCCCTCCTAACATCACCCACTCCACAGAAGGGTACAAAGCTGCCATCATCATTAAAGACAACACCAGTGTTGACACTGATGCTTCACTACCGTGCCCGTCGTTGCGGGTACCGGTCCGCGATGGCGGATCCGTTAAGTATTCTTGAAGTAGCTGCAGAAAGCCCCGAAATCCTCAGAGCAGCAGTTCCACTCAACACCAGTTCCCTTGTCTCCCTTTAAGGAGACTATGGGAGTCAGTTGGTTAATGAAATTAATATTGTTAGATGTACAATGGAAGTTAGGAACATCGTCACCAATCAGGATCAGTCGCAGAGCAGCCAGGTTCCCAGATGCGCTTTTCTAGGCGGATTGTGCTTCTCCCGAAACATAAGAAATCATAAATAAAGTAATAATCGTTCAGCTATATCACCCTTTCGGTGCCTATCTGTCACGCCACTCGAAGGAGGCACGGGTGCTGAATTCGAGACGGATGACAGTGTGACGACTTTTCCCTGCGGACGAAGAGGCGGTGAGGCGCAGCATGCCACTCTCACAAGGCGTCAGTACAGGTCAAATATATTTCACGTACTGTTGAAACTAAGTCTCTCCGGGCGCCTAACCTGTGAACAGAAAGCTTATTCGTTCTCCTATACCGCTATGACTTTCTACCAGGGGTGCACTCCATGTTATAAATGGAGAATTAAGATACCCTATTATGAGGGAGCGGTTGGATCTGAAACGGATCAATCTGGGCGAAAGCATACACTGTGAATCACGTCCTCGGTTCGTCATCGGGTTTCTTTCACGATTAATACACCAAAACTAGCTCCGGGTTAGAAGCTTGCTGCGGTCGTTTGAACACATGAGGGCATGAGGTGGTCATTTGTCGTGGTTTCTCCAACCGACCCTTATTCCGGAAAGCCTCGTCTAAATCCAAAATGTTCTCATCGATCAGTGCTGTGCATGAAGTCTATCGGGGCACTAATAATTTCCACTCCAGAGCTGTTAAGCGCAAATCATTCATCCCGTTGTGATGGTTGTAAACAATGCGTGCTGTGAACCCCAGCCCCTTGGAATCTACAAAGGATGAGTGTGCGGCTTCCTCCAAAGACTCTATTGTACGCCCGACTCCCTCGAGCAAATGACCCGAAGGTCCCATTTTCTAGACGGTCATCTTTACAGCATTATCAACGACAGCAGTACAGACCATCTTCCACATTCTCACACAGTTGACTTCCGGCTTGGGGCATTAAATAATACTACTCAGGCTCTTTAATAGGCATCTGACAAATTCTCAGCAGGTCTTAAATTTCCTCCCTTAAGCAGAATCTCTCGAAATCTTTCTGCCAAACAAGGTTTAAGCGCTCACATTGTTGGTAGCGTGGTGATTGTGACCAATTTCTCAAATGGTGCTTCTATTAGGAGTACCACCAGGGATCCTGTCTGACGAAAACCTTGTCGATCTGGAATATGCAGATGACATCGTTCTTATCTTTGAAGAGAAGGAGAAGGCGCAGGTGTTTTTAGATGAACTGACCAAAGTCATCCCGTCCTTTGGTATGCACTTTGCACCCAAAAAGTGTAAGGTCATGCTCGTGGACATGCAGTCACTGAACACGCCACTTACAATCCAGGGAGAGGCACTGGAAGTTTTGGAGCGTTTTACATATAATGGAAGTTGTATTAATTCTGATTGTGGTGTGACAGATGAGGTAAATGCACGAATCTGCAAGGCTCAGGTCGCGTTTGCTAATTTGAGACACTTATGGCGTCAAAGTGGTGTGTCCCTGATTCTCAAGGGACGTGTGCATCAAGCTACATTGCGGGCTGTTTTGTTGTATGGCTGTGAGACTTGGCCTGTTCGAGGAGCGGTACTGAGACGTCTTCAGGTGTTCGACAATCGTTGTCTCCGAACTATAGCTCGTGTGGGATGGTGTCGGCGAATCCGTAACGAGTCAGTTAGAAGGCGAGTTTTGGGTTGTGCAACGGGTACTTCCATTGAAGAATGTGTCCAGCACCAGAAGCTACGTTGGTTGGGACATGTGTTGCGCATGCCTAATCATCGTTTGCCGAAGAGAGTGCTGTTTTCCATGCCCAATTCAGAGTGGTGGAAGCAGAGAGGTGGCCAACCCTTGACCTGGCAGAAGAGTATGAAAGAAATCACGAAACGCTTGGGTGCTGTCGGTGCTACTCGCCTTCCAGGAAGGGGACCACGTGATCCTCACTGCGCCTGGTTGGAGACGCTGCAAGATATGGCTGCCAACCGATGTCAGTGGCGATCTTGTTGTCAGTTTCTATCCAGATTGCCTGAATGAGTGTTTGGAGGTGTAGGCACCTCGGAATGATTGTAGTAAGGCAGCACTAAGTCCCCTCCCCGTCCATCTTTATTCTTTTTCTTCACAATAGGGCTTTCAAATAAATCATGGTTGTACGGCAGCGAAGCATCGGTGTTCAACACTGATGTCATGCTGTCGATGATGATGATGATGATGCAGGGATCCTGAGTGGGGCTTTACGTACTATTTCACAATATGCTGTACCTGATTTCTTCCCCATTCTCTCTGTTTGTACTCGCGGTCACTCACGAAAGCTTTCGTTTGAAGTGCTCAACTCATAAGCTATCTTATCCAGCTTCGGCCTGCCGCACTATGTCAGTCGTCTATCCTGAGCCTTATAGTAGGATGATTGATGACAATGCTCACGTCACAGACAGGTTTTAATGTGATAATTCCATTCGAAGTCGGAAACTTAACTATCATCACGCTTCCAAGACAGGGGAAACAGTGGTCGCCTAGCTGGCTCTTAACTAGTGAGTGGCACGGTTCATCCCAACATTTTTTAAGGTTGACGCTTTCACAATATCCAATGAAATATCTACTTTATATACGTTTAAGGAACATTAAGTACAATTATACTTCTTATTTTGTCTTCCTAACTTGCGATATTCCACGTCTACCCAACGGCTCAGTTTCTTCAGTTCACGGTATAGTTTTTAACCTGGAATATGCAGACGATATCATTCTCGTCTTTGAAGAAGGAAAAAGCGACAACTGTTTTGGTTTGCATCCACAAAGAGTAAGGTCATGCTCCTGGATATGCAGTAACCGAACACATCACTTACAGTCTAAACAAGCACTCGAGGTTGTGCAACGTTCCACGTATCTTGGAAGTTACGTTAGTTGCGATTGCAGTGGTGAAGTCCGTTCAGTGAAGTGCTGCAATTTGTTTACCTGAGCAGTTGTATAAGTTCCGGCGCCGACATGACGTGAATTTGTCTGTCAAGGGCAGAGTTTACATTGCGGCGGTACGATCCATACTGCTTTATGGACCAGAAACGTAGCCTCTACGCGCATAGGACATACGAAAGAGGTCAGTGTTTGACGATCGGTGGCTCCGAAGCATTGGTCGAATCTGGTGAGAACATCGGATTTGTAATGCTAAGGCACACCAGATGGTTCTAGGAAGAAGCAATTCTCCCGCGATGGATGAATTACTCACGCCTCATATGTTACGCTGATTGGGACATGTGCTCCGCATGCCAGAAGACTGTCTGCCTCATAGAGCTCTCTTCGCCCATCCCTGTGCTGAGTGGAGGAGGGCGAGGGGAACGCGGCCAAAATATGCTGCAACTGTTTTCGGCAACTGAAAAACGCCGGGATAAGGAAGCTGCGATGCTGTCGAGGAACTTCGTGTGGGATTTTCGGAGCATAGTTGCTTATGCGGAGTGGCAGTCGCGCTAGCAAGTGCCAAAAGCTCGCGAACGGCAACCCCTTTACCCCCAGGAGGCTTAAAGCCAGGTAGTCGACCGCGTGGTGTTAAGCGGAATTCCACACCAATACCGTTTTCCCCTCAGAGTTGGGCGTTGCTACGGCCGAGAAGCCTATCCCCCACACGATTGGACAAACTTCAGGCCTTTCGGCGGTCCGGCGTCAACGCGGGCTCTGATTGGTCGAAAGCCTAGAGCCAGCGGCCAGTCATGACAGTCATTGCCGAAAGGCCGGCTACCACTGGCACATCCAGAAGTCGTCATAAATTCCAGAATGTTGTTGCGGCATACACCTTATATATGACACCCTGTAAGTGTTTTCAGGTTTTTGGTTTTAACATATTTTTTAAATTTTTTTGAATTCTATTTTTTGTAATTTGGCGTTAATATATGTTGTGCCCCTTTGGTGATTGTTTTGACAAGAACGCTAGCTTGGGAGTTTCAGACCGAGAACTAAGCAGATGAAAATAACGTTGTTACACGGGTTTCGGAAAGGGAAGTGGACTGCACCCACTTTCATGATTGGCGACACTCTTGGTGACGCCATGTTCCCGAAGACGTTCAAAATGTTTGTGTAGATGCACGAGGAGCTGGGTAGGAAGTGAGCTGGCGACCAAAATGTGATTCTGCCAGAGATGGGCAGAGTCTAGTGTGTGGATAACTGATTCAACGCTTGGGCGCGTTACTCGAGCCAGGTGGTAATGTGTTGTGATAGCAAAACTCACTATGCTGCTGACCAATATTACTCACTACTACTACATGTGGTAGTGACTGCTGTCCGATGGAAAACACACATCAACCATATCTTGATGAAAACACCACTCCTGGAAAACCCAGCTAAGTCGTAGCTTTGGGGGTCAGATACAAGAAATCAGGAGTCTCCTGACTGACCACCTTGTAGTCCGCAAGCGGATACCACTCAGAGGAGTTCTTCTTGATGACCAAATGTAAAGGCGAGGAAGAAGGTCCACAGTCAGTACTGACAGTTCCGTTATCAGTCATAACCAGTGTACCAAGGGTTAAGCTAAAATTTGCCACCTACTTCCAGCACACACAAGGCCGCAACGCACTGCTTCCGGTATAGCATTAGACTTGTCGTAGTCCAGTAATTATATTCCAGCATGTATTTTCACGTTGTGATGCCGTCTGTTCAACCGTAGCACCTATTCAGTAGCTAGCTGCCGTGCCGCCCAAATGGAGAACGAGGTCTGGTATCTGGCCAGGTCGCCCAAGCCTAAACAAGAGTTGAGATGTCGGGATTGTGTCCGACCGACGAACCTTCTGGTAAGTAAAGCCGCACCTATACCATTTAGTTAGCCCAAGACCAAGGTACCCCGACGCCTTAGCAAGTATTGCGATGCTCTCCAAGAACGTTCTTGATCGACAAGGTGCAGCCTGCCACGCCAGTATTGACGACTAAAACCTGCCTGCCTTCCGCAATTTATAACTCCAAGCTGTCCCCGGTTGCTGGTGTGCAGACGGAGATACACCCCCAGCATCTCCCGAACACGCCACATTTGGTTGACATGTAAATAATTCAATCTTCATTTCGCAAGAATTCACCTACGGCGCAAGGGACATTTATGAATTATTTTTGACGCACAATTATTGTTTCTGTTTTGAGTTCTCACTTAAAAAGTTCAGCCCCACTCACCACAAAGGCTGGGTCTTTTCGCTCCGCGGCGGTTATCCAGTGACACACTGGAAGGTTTAACTTTGAAACGTGCAGCCTTTCGCACACAAATTTGGTCACTGGATATAAGTCTGATGGACACGGACCCAAGGTCCTCCAGGTTAGAGGCAGGGACCGGAACGGTGACTTTTTTAGAACACCTCAGCAAACCATTCACAGATGGGATAACCTGAAGACTTTTTGTGATGCCCATGGTTTAAATCAACGTGCAGAGCTGCAGCAGCCTTCGTCTTGCTTGGGGTTGCACCGCACCAGAGCCCACTTCGTCAACCAAACAAAATACATGCACCTACCTACTACCCCCAAGAGTGGACATGTAGCAGCCCCTTCACCAGCATACATGACTGTACAGCTCACCGCCGCTCGCTAGATCACGAGATCTGTTCTTTTTTCTACACTCGCAAATCACGCTACACGATTGTGACTCACTTGACTACACAGCTCACAATCGCTCCCTAGATCACGAGACTCGTTTTAGCCCCACACTTACAAATCGCGACACACAAGGATGACTCATCTGACATTGACTATCTGCTGTCCGATCAGTGTGGCAACAAGTGGACACCTACACCCACGCGAACGAACCTAGATATAAAAAAACAGCACAGGACACAGAACGGAACAGAGCTACGCACGTCGCCCAGCTCCGAGTCTAGCCGCTCAGGAATTACAGCACACCACGCACGGACGGACAGAAAATACGTGTAGCTGCGACAACAGCGAAGAAGACACGAAACCTGCATCCGGGCCTGCAACAGGATTTATCAACTTGTATCTACAATACGATAAGTCCCTTGTTCACGTATATACCTTGTGTAATCATTTTCACTTAACAAAGTTATCATTGTTAGTGCTCTCAGCATTCTGTCCATATAACTAGGTTTCGGGTCCTAGTAGAGCATTAACAAATTGGACGGGTGGGCTAACCAAAGAATTCATCCGACCATAGGCCGGAGTCGATTCTTACGATGCACTAATTCACCCGGCACAAAACCGTATAGGTGTTGGTGAAGGGGCTGCTACAGACACATAATGACATATATATTCAGTGAGATTCCTAACCCTCCACTACCAGCATAAAGGACTGGCGCCAAAAGACTTTTCCTTCGCCATGCATTACTTGTAAATTGAACCTGACGGCAATGATTCGAAGACTCGTGACCACTTCTCTTATATTCACTTTCTCTTCTAGACTATGCTTCTGTCCAACTCAAGTTATAACTTACAGATAAACCAGTCCATCTCGGAAGTCCACTCCCGTCAGTCCTTATACGTTTGATTCCTCTAACTACACCACCTCTCTGCGTGTTTCTACCGGTTTGCGCTAGATCTCTTATATTATAATACCATATACTAGCAAACTCAACATGCGCTTGATCGCTAGTCCACTGAGTACAAATTTAGCGCTATCCTGTTTCATTTAATCACTTGTTGTTGTCACCCTAATTGTCGTAA
Organism: Clonorchis sinensis; assembly: GCA_003604175.2. Classification (NCBI taxonomy): domain Eukaryota; kingdom Metazoa; phylum Platyhelminthes; class Trematoda; order Opisthorchiida; family Opisthorchiidae; genus Clonorchis; species Clonorchis sinensis. The sequence continues at coordinate 2,271,286 of CM030370.1, read as the reverse complement.
ACGTTTTTTCTCCCTATTAAAGCGCATTATCCCATCTGATATCTCCTCAAACTCATCAGGTTCTACTGATCCCATCCCATTCCCTCGTCTCCCCAAGCCTCGACCTACGCAATACCTGATTCGGACGCCCTCTGTGGATATTATCCACTCCGCCTGACCAGTGGTCTGAATCTCCAGGGATCCCAACTGGGCCAAAAAAGAAAAAAACCTGCGAAGTTACATCGACTTCGTTTTACCTCTACTGATTGCCTCGGACAACATGGAAATTCCCGCTGCTCAAAGAATTCAACATCCCATTCCAAAAACCTCAAACACATGGTCCGTTACGGGGCCGTACAGAAACCGAAGTATGTCGGTGCAGTAATGGCACGGAACAGCGATAATCAGTTTGACGGCGCACCCACAACTATTTTCTTCCCACGCTTGGCTGCCCCCTCTCGACCGCTCGTTTCATTAACTGCATATACGAACATGCTCTTCACCTGGCCCCAGCCGCCTCCAGGTGTTCATTCTAGTCTTCTGAACAACTGTTCGGATTTAACCAATGCGGTGGACTTTCAGTCTGTGCCCCCCAAAAAGTCGATTATTATCTACACAGTTCGCGTTCCGGCTTTCTTGTTGTCGCCAATTCACTCTTCCAAGGAACGTTTACATTCAACTCCACCGCAACAGTGACACCAGTGGGTCTCTACAGTTTCACCTTACACTATGATTCTGAGATTCCTGCTACATGTTATCCGCATTGCTAACCCTACATTTCATCATCCCCACTTATGCTTTTCACGATGCCAACCATAAACCTAACAGTCCACGGCCACGAGACCTCAGCGGTGCTTTAGTTTTTAGTTCAAATTGACCGGCTGGATGACGTCAGCTTTGCCGCTTCACAAGATCATTCCGCTCGTTCCTCATTTTCTGCTGTTTGCAGATTTCTTGTCATGCATCAGGCAGGATACCTCTTGTTTTCCCCTTCCTCGTATTGTTTTTGTAGAACACCTTCAACTTCTTACGAGTTACTCTTGCTTCATCCCAATAATTTCCTCAAAAGAAAACAACCAGCAATAACTGTGCTTCCATGCCCGTGCCGGTAGACGTGACCGCGCCTACATACCCACTGTTTGTGACATCTTCGGTTTATGCGCAATCTCCAATAACTATAAACCCCGCCTGGTACGATGCATTCTGATAACGACAACGTGATCATGCCTGACGGTATGCCACCCATCAGTTGGGAACAAACATCATTGTTAATATTTTTATTGTACTAATTTAGCAATGAGCCGGCATCCAACCTCTGCATTTCAGCAAGCCTTTTGAGTCAAAGGCTTTGTTCGAACACCCCAGCGTTCTCCTGTTCAGATGTCAGTATCTGAGCATACGTACAAATGTGATACGCACAACTAAAAATAATCTCATGCCACATCGACCGTCGCGTCAGCTCGAAAAACTGAGTAGCCGTCTATCGAGATCCCCTGGTGTGAGCCAGGTCTCTGTAAGTGCGGTAATGGACGGCTGTTCGAGACAACCTGGCTGTTTAATATCGCTAAGTTTCTTGTAAGGGCTAAGGCAGTTTGTGGACAAACATTTCAACACTGTCTCTGCTGCCTCCGGAGGTGAGGGGCCGAGAGTTGTGTAACCAGGGAGGTTAGCGGACTTAATGGCTGTACGTCGGGTTTGAGTCGAGGGCTCCGAAGGGACCTCTGAGGCATATTTGTCTGCTCCTTCGATTGGTGGTTTCGAGGGTTGCTTTTCATTTGCAGGGTGTTTTTGCCCTAGAAGCAAACAGATGATTCGAAGCACCAGGTGTGTTCCTCTGGGCTGCTGGTCCCATGCTTCCTAAAGTACGCTCCGTGGGCGAAAATTTCGTCTGCGCACTCCTGGGAGTAGCAGGTAGGTGCCTGTACTTTGTTTGGTCGACTAAGTGCGCTTTGTTACGGTACAACCCGAGTTTTGACGAAAGCAGCTACAGCTCCGTACGTCGACGTAAGCCCTGGGCATCACAGTCTACAGGCTATCCCATGTGTTTTTTTACGAATTTCTCTTATTTTTTATTAAACGGACAAAAGCCCAGTTTTTTCTTTTTTCATGGACTGTATTTTATAGCTTTGTCAGTTAAATGGCGCAACCGGGACGAGTCCAGCCCAGCAGCAACAAACAGAGAACAACAGTGCTCTTTTATTGATTTCCTGAATTAAAGGCCATGCTCAGGGCCACCGGCGATTGGCGAAGCACCCGTGCTACTGGAGGAGCGGCGGGTGTACGAATGCACCATGGTGCAACGCAACAGGACGACCCTTAATGCAGGACGTACCGACCACCACACGAAGTTTTCATCCCTCGAGCATGCTGCCAGCTCTGCAAGGTGGCGTGCCGCCAAGCAGCCATAATTTCGACTTGTGCATTAAAAAAGACCTCCAGCTACTAGATATTTTATCCAGTCGGGGGAAAGCCACGCCAGTAAAACACCTCAGTCATTCTGAACAAGCAAACGGCAAACAGCTGCTGGGAAAGGCAAGTCGCGGAGGCGGAAGCTACCATTGGGACAATGGGAACAGGACGGAAATGGCCAGAGCGTGTGAACGTGGTTAAACGACGACGATGCGCAAGCTATCGAGCCAAACAGAGGCGCACCGTAATGTTTTGTGCGTGTGCTGAATGGGTTGTGTGGCGTATAATACGTCCTCAGGTATGAGAAACTCTGACTTATACTTGGACCATGTTAGTTGGGGTTGGGAAGGACGAGGCACCACTCATAAAACAGAACGGATAGAGTAGTCCAGGGCAGGGAATTAGCTGGGAGAAAATCAATGACGTAGCAAGGTATAGTAATAAGGTGGCTTATTTTTTGATATTATTTTAATTTTTTCCGTCCACTAAATGTACCTTCGTCAAACTTAGAGGCGGTCTGGACCCCGTTCATAAAGGAGACCAAGGGATAGTTGGGTATTAAGTAGGACGCCTGCGGCCTCACATATAAGGAGGTCATCTACAGACTTTGAAAACGAGTGTTGGTGTGTGATATTTTGAAACTGATCAGGGAGATTGTTCCAAATTCGAGTGTAGTAAACAAGGAAGAAGTAGTGGGTGGGTTTGTACGCGCTGGAGGGCACACTAAGAGGTTGTAAGATTTACGGAATTTACGCTTGGCCTAGCCTCTGCTATAAAAACATTTTGGTACGACAAACGGTGCAGGAGAGTTAACTTTAGCTTCAATTATCTGAGCCAAAATGATTCTAGGCCTAAGATTACAAAGCGGGAGGGGTTGGAGAGAGACGACCCTCATTTGAGAATATTAGGTCTAAGGTATGTAGACCACGAGTGGTGCTGCCTACAATCTGGGACCAACCCCCTACACTACGTTGGGCAAGCAGCGAGGCGTAACGAGTGGGCCCAAAGCGGGAGACCAGGAAATATCCGGAAGGTTGAAGTCACCCAGCACAAATTAGGACGAGTGAGGAAGGCGTGTGCAGTGGAGATAATACGGGACAATCCAGCTATAGAAGCTGGAGAGGGGGCCCGTGGTAGGTGGATACAACCTACCAGAACAGGTCGTTTGGTCTGTTCCGTGGAGATTCAGATGGCCTCTGGAATCCCTTCTAGGCCGGAATCATCAATGGGGGTTGCACGAAGTTCCAATTTGGAATAGATGGCACACCCTCCACCTCTTGCGTTCCTCCTATCACACCGGGGGATGTTATAACCAGGGACTGAAACAGCCGTCTCTGGATTTTCAACTGAGAACCATGTCTCAGTCACAAAAATCAGGCTTGGTTGTGCAACGGCGATAATGGCACGGAGATTATGGACTTTTGGCAGCAGTGAGCGAACGTTAAACAGTATCATTGATAGTTACACTGGGGAGCACACCATACTAATTAGGAATTTACTAACCTCAACTACGGTGGAGCTCGGTACTAGAGGGAAATGTGTGGGTGAAGTAAGGGTACATGAAGTGTAGTTGACTAGGCGGGTGTCCGGACTAGGTCCAGGTGTATTCAGCACTGGGGGTAGGGGGTGAATATTGGGTGAAAAAGGTTTGGATCCACGGCAGAAGGTAGAGTATGAGGCTCATTATGGGATGGGGAATATCTCTGGAAGACTGGTACGCAGTTGGAAGTGTTTGGGAGTTGGGAAGTGTTTTGAGACACGAAAACATGCGCATCGTCAGATGTGGAAAGTGATACGTTGCAGAAAGAGGCGGAGGGTGTGGGGGGTGGGTGGCATCCGATGGACTTCGTCGGGGCCCCAACGCGCAGAATGCACTGACCTTATGCAAGAGTTGACGAATGTCTTCCAACATGACAACCAAATCGGTTAGGGGCCGTTGGTAGTTACACCTTGACGAGATTGGATGTGACGAGGACGCTGGGACTGAATACAGACGTGCATGGCGTTCTCTGTAGACCTCAGATACCACTACTGGGTTCCCCATTATGATTCTAGTTAGTTCTCATACCATTGTACTAACGATGGTGGTACGAATAAAGGGACGTAATGCTCACATGTTATGATCGCCAGTGGCAACGCAGATCCTAGGAGAGGACGCACGGTCGTCCACACCCAATGCCTAGTAAGTAACGTTCGTTATTGTTGGGCGGTGACAGTCGCGGAAGGCTCATAGCAAGGCGATAGTGCGTTCCAAGGGGTCTCTTACCCAGTCTTAATGAACCAACCTGTAACTCGTTGTCGCAATGCAAGCTTTTGGCTACGTGTCAGCAGAAATGGCAGCAGCAGTAGACGCAATATCAGATTTAGCAGCCACATTCTGGGGGATATATGGGGGCTCCACATAAATTGGTGCTACGTCTTCAGAATTTTTATTGTGAGAGACTGCTCAAGCAAAGTAAAAACGGGTGGAATCCCCGGAAGGCGACAACTCGGTTGGCGCCCGTGAATTACTGGTGTTTTTTGTCCTTCAAGGATTAACGGACTGATACACAAGATCGAGGAATTCGCCCACGATTCTCGGTGCGCGTTTGTTCCTATCGTTCAGCGGCTTCCGTTCACCTGAAAGACAGGCCAACTAAGCAATGTAGTACCGTTCTTTAAGTTTTCAACGCGGGACAGTAAGCTTGCCAGCGTGAGGACTCGCCTAAAAACCAGCTTGGCACCAGACCCAAAACCAAATTCACTACAGAAGAAAACACCTGATGAAAGCGGCTGTTCCATAAAATTTCCCGCCGTTTCGATGGAGACATGATACAAAGCCATTGGTGGCCAGTAAAATATGAGTTTAGCGCCCATAGTGGACCGTGAGTTCGTTTAAGCAACTTCCAACAAAACTGCCGCATGGGGTTTGAGTTAATGCCATCAAATCCTGGAACATTATGTTGGAGATTCCTTGATTCAAAATGTGATGTCGGAGAAATTTGGGGTGTGCGTCTAAGGATCGGCGGTCACTGGCATTGGAACTCCAGGATTTCAGGTTGCCCACAAAAGTTTGACATAATCTTGACAGCGCATCTGGAAGGGCGTTGATATCGATCAGAAACAGCAGTGGTCCTAAGGCGGAGCGTTGAGGAACCCCAATGGAGACCAACGTTGAAGAAGAGTAGGTCGATCCTAATTTCGCTCGGAATCTTCCACCCTATTTGGTGATACCCCCAAGGTACTCCGTGCAATAGAAGTGGCATTGTTAAACAGTAACCAAGCTTAAACCTCCCCTTTTGTCCATGACCCTGACCGAAATGATGAATTTTAACACATCAACCTAACCAATCGACTGGCGATAACTAAAGGCGCGGTCTTAATTACCATGTCTTTGGTCAGTCGTGTCCTGAGGCTGTATCTCGGACCCGGTAGCTTACAGAAGTTGACTCACGTGAGCTCGCTACTCTATGCATCAACGTTTCTTTAAGTGCCACGTTTACAGTCCCACCAATCCTTTGCACCCCCGCGCTCGTTTAGTCCCACACGGGTTTCGCAATTTGTTGCACACAACCAGGGGTAAGCGATTCTAACCGGAGGTTTCGATTTATTTCACAGTACTTCAGGAAGTTATACCGTTCAAGCTCTCTGACATCGGAGAGGGCATTCGGGAAGTTGTCGTGAAAGAATGGTAAGCGCGGGCCCTCGAGTTGGGGCATAACTTTTTATCAACATGATTATCAGTGAGTAGTTTGTACGCATTTCACCACTTTAAGTTCATTATAAAACGTAGGGCTGACTGGAAGCGAGCTTCTTAGCCTAAAATTTCATAATTCTTAAAGGTGCTTATAACCTTAGGAGGACCCACCCATACAGTTATGGAACTAATTCATCACGCCAAACTTATTTCGGTGTTACAACTGTATAAGTGCCCGCTAACGTTCCGTATACAGCGCGTGGCGATTTTCCGAGAAAGAACGCAAATCCTAACCGTGGTGCGAATGTGTTTAACCGATAAGTATAGTTATCGGTTGCACGGAACAAACAGGATCACGTAATGCGCCAGTGTGTGTAAAGTTAAAGCCGTGACCGGAATACATCTGAACATGTGTAGGGATATGGATAAAGTTAGAGAAGACTGATAACATATGTACGCCACACATGTGGTGCGACAACCGGTAAGATCTGACGATAAAGAGAAAACCGATGTTCGGTGTCTGTAGGTATCAAGTCCCGGGGCCGATTAGGAATCTGATTAGACAGGAACTTGAGATATCTCATACCAGTGGCCTTGCTTACGATGTTGAACGCCTATGACGAGTTATTTAGCACATTTATTTACGTACACGGGGCAGACAGGCCGTTCCCGCGAGGACCACTCAAACTAAACACAATATGACAAGTGCGATTTCTCCATTTATGCAGGCACCAAGTGCTACGGCACTACGTGTTTGTTTCCTCTGGCTTTTTTACTGTCTTCCTGGACGCACCAGAAGTCTCCCGAAGGGGTAAATACCTGACTCATGGGGACACCAGTTTGTGTTCTGAGCATATGGAGTGACAAGCGGTTATTAGAATGTGGGATACTGAAGGATAAACATGCATTAAGGGAGCGTCAGTACAGTGCGTAAGCAACAGTGCGACCAACTAAATTGGACCAATAAGGCCGAAAACCTAGAGGTCAAGTCGCAGAAAACATGAGCAGCTACGTACAGCAGACCACATACAAAGCGGCGTCAAACAGTTTGGGCGTGTATCAGTCTGCGATTCGTCAAGCCCAGTGAACCTGGCACACAGGAGCGTGTCATTAGTCGTAGATCTCAAGGAACGCCTCCTGAAGCAGGTGTATGACTAGCTGACTAGGCGGGCGAGATGGCTTAGTGGTTAGAGTGCGAATTTACTGACCGGAAGGTTTTTGGTTCGAACCCGATCTCTGCCTCTCGACTCCTCCTGTCTAGGCTTGGGCAACCTGGCAGTATCCCAGCCCTCGTGTTTCCTTTGGGTTGCATCAACAACAACATCCGTGTTGTAGCAGATGCTTGTTTGCCGTACAGCCACCCGGTTTGTCTATATATGCTAAGCCTTTGAGTGAGGAAAGAGTGGGTGAGGGATGGGACCTGGTACTGACCTGTTGAAAACATTCTGAGTTGCTTACACATCCAAGCGTTCAATCACACAATTCAGAAGGAAACTGGTAGCACAAAGGCCACTGACATAGATCAGCCGCCATTTCTTGCGCAGGGGGGTCATGGGGACCCCATCCTGGAAGGTGGACCGCACCAACAACACCCACTCTTCGTAATCTCTTTCACACCCTTCTACCGAGTCACGCTTTGTTCATCTCGCGGTTCGCGCCATTCTGGAGGAGACAGGGAAAACAATTGTCTCACACAAGCAAACGTCACTGGGTCACTTGACTGTCAGTTATCTGACCGAAGGGCCTTATGCTTCGCTGCCTATTAACAGTAAACAAAATAACACCCTTCTAAATACACGAGATCCTTTCTGTATAGGAGCCTTTAACGTCCGTACTCTATGTCAACTTGGCAAACCGGCAATGCTTGCTGAAATCTTATACTCCCTTAAAGTTGATGTATGCTGTGTCTCCGAAACACGCATACAAGACCCAAGCGTGATTATGCATCTCATAACGCCAAGGATGAACTCAGCTCTTTCACATTTCTCTCCGTGTGTCCGGTGACCCAGAAGCGATGACTCGTGGACTATATGGCGTGGGAGTTGCACTCAGCCCCAGAGCTGAACGCGCTTTGCTGGATTGGATCCCAGTGAACAGTCGCCTTTGCGCCGTTCGGTTATCCAGTTCAATCAAGCTCACTGCCTCTCGGCATAAAAAGCGGTGCCTGTTTGTAGTGTCAGCTTATGCCCCAACGGACTGCAGTTCTGATGTTGAGAAGGATACCTTCTATCGAGAACTATCCGGGCTCATTCGTCAGGCAAAAAGCACTGATACTGCGATCCTTGCGGGCGATATGAATGCTCAAGTGGGTCGTCTTAGCCCCTTAGAATCATATTTGGGCGATCGATTCGGAGCCGATGCCCGTCGCACAGACAACGGAGATAGACTCCCTCAGTTGTGTGCTGACCATGAACTGTTTCTGGCAAGTACGAACTTTCAACGTAAGTGTTCGCATCGTGTAACCTGGCGGCCGTTAACTGCAAATCAACCGTGGACCCAGTTGGACCACGTGGCCATCAGCTACCGGTCGAGAGCCACGATTCAAGACTGCCGTTTCTTCTGGGGCACACAACTTGATACCGATCACGCCATGGTGCGTGCACGCCTGACACTGCTTCCCTTTAGGCCTTCGCAAATTAGCAAGAAGCATGCCAATCCACTATCTTCGAAGATCGACCATAGCTCAACAGTACCGATCTGAGCTAGCCCAACAACTCTCCACAGGAAACCAGTACTGCACTGGCAGTGAGCATGTGGATGAAGCGTGGCAAAATGTGAAAGGAACCATGTTAGTGGCGTTCGTGCTGTCTGTCCGACCTCTCTGATTCGACCACAAGACCACTGGATGTCGGCGAAGTCGCTATCCATGATTGATGCCAGGACATCCATACCATCAGGCAAGGAGTACGACGGCGCACGCCAAATAGTGAAGAGTCAAAGGAAAGACCCTACACCCTCCCACTGCCTTGTGGGTCAGACTTTGAGTCAAAGGCTCAAGGTGGGGTACCTCAACTCAACTGCCTTCTTCGACCTCGGCAACCGGGAAGTATCATTTGCCCTTGCAGCTCGCTCACCGGCCTTCCCCTACACTCCTCCCAACCCATCGTACAATGCAGTGCCATCAACACATCTGCCAATACCCTAGCCACTGTTGCGGGTCTCAATCATCGTCCAGAAAAATAAACCAAAAATGATCACTTACTAACCTCAAAAGATCTGGTCCACGTTGCAGCCTTTAATGTCCGTACTCTATGTCAAATTGGGCAACAGGCATCCCTTGCTGAAACCTTACTTTCCTCTCTGTCGATGTGTTGTGTCTCCGAAACACGCATACAAGATTCCACTTCGGTCGTACTCAAACCGCTTAGGGCGAACCAAGATGTCCCACATTTCACCCTTCGGGCATCCGTGATCCTGACGCAATGGCTAATGGTATCTACGGTGTGGGAGTTGCACTCAGCCCCAAGGCTGAAAGCACCTTACTGGACTGGATCCCAGTAAACAGTCGCCTTTGCGCTGTGCGGTTGTCTGGCTCAAGTAAGATTAACGCAGGTCGATGCGGCAACGGTGTTTGTTTGTCGTATCAGCATACGCCCCAACAGACAGCAGTTCTGAGAATGAGAAGGACGAGTTTTATCAAGATCTGTCACGACTGCTTCGGTTGGCAAGAAGGACGGATATAGTAATCCTGGCGGGTGATACGAATGCCCAAGTTGGACGGCTAAGTTCGGAAGAAGCACAGTTGAGTGGTAGATTTGGAATCGATGCTGTGCGTACGCATAGTGGAGAGCATCTTCTTCAGTTGTGTGCAGACCATCGTCTGTTCCTGACCAGTACGAACTTCCGCACAAACGCCCACATCGAGTTACTTGGGCCACCTACCACAAGACAGCCCTGGACTCAATTGACCATATGGCTATCAGTTACCGATGGAGAGTCTCAGTTAAGGACTGTCGTTCCTTCTGGGGTACGCAACTTGACTCTGATCACGCCATCGTGCGGGCCCGCTTAGCACTTCGTTTCCCGCCAGCACTATGCGCCGAAAGAGAGCAGCTCCGTCCATCAACTTCTGACAAGTTTCAGCAGCCGAAGAGTATCGAGCTGATTTGGTTAGAAAGCTGCTGGAAACATCATCATCATCATCATCAAAGACAGCAACATCAGTGTTGACACTGATGCTTCACTGCCGTACAACCATGAAGTTCATCTAGTTTCATATGCATATATATATATATAATTATATATAAAAAGCCCTAGAGTGAAAAGAAGAGAAAAAGAGTGGATGAGGGAGGGGACCTAGTGCTGGCCTATGTCAAGCATTCTGAGGTGCCTACACCTCCAACCGCTCAATCAGACAATCTGGAAAGAAACTGACAGCATGAACGCCACTGACATCGATTAGCCGCCATTTCTTGCAACGTCTCCAGCCAAGCACAGGCGGGGTCACGGGGACCCCATCCTGGAAGGCGTACAACACCAACAACACCCAAACTCTTCGTGATCTCTTTCACGCCTTTCTGCCAAGTCATGCGCTGTCCACCTCGCGGTTTGCGCCAGTCTGAAGGAGGCACAGAGAACAACACTCTCGGTAGACGGTGTTTCGGCATGCGTATACATGACCGAGCCATCGTAGTCGGTGGTGCTGGATGATTTCCAATTGATGTACCTGCAGCACAACCAAATACCCGTTTTCTAATCACCTCGTGACTAACACGCTGACGCCATCCAAAACCAGCCACGCTTCTGAGGCATCGGTGGTCGAAAACCTGGAGACGCCTCACATCATCTGTCCGTAGAGGCCATGTCTCGCACCCATACAACAATACAGCCCTTACTGTAGCCTGGTACACACGACCCTTAAGATCTAGTGAGATGCCTTTTGACGCCACAAGTGACGCAAATTAGCAAACGTGATTCGAGCCTTTGAGATTCTTGCACTGACTTCATCAGACACACTTCCGTCAGAGCTAATACAACTACCGAGGTATGTAAAGTTTTCCACAATCTCCAGTGATTCTCCTTGAATTTTAAGGGATATGTCCGGAGACTGCACGTTCTGAAGCATGACTTTGCACTTTGAAGGTGCAAGGCGCATGCCAAAAGATGGTATGATGGTGGTCAGTCTGTTCAACAGGGCTTGTGCTTCACTTTCGTCTTCAAAGATGAGGGCGATATCATCTGCGTACTCCAGATCGACAAGGCTCTCACCAGCAACGATTTGAACACCGGGGTTTTGAAGACCTTCCAGCGTTCGCCTCATTATTTCATCAATGACGAAGTTGAACAAGAATGGAGAGAGTGGACATCCTTGTCTGACACCACTTTTGTAGGGAAGCTTTTGGAGAGCTCACCACTCACCCGCCCAGAAGTATGTGAATATAGGGATCGGATTATGTTTACAAACTTCTGGGGCATACCCTGTTGAGCAAGTATATTTAACAGCACTGACCGATCGACAGAATCAAACGCACCCTTGAAGTCAAGGAACACCAAGATTGTGGGTCGTCTGTACATGTGGCGTTGCTCTAACACCTGACGGAGTGTGAAGATGTGGTCAATGCAGCCTCTACCCGGTCGAAATCCCGCTTGATTCTCACGAGTCAAGGTTTCGCGTGCCATCGTAAGACGACGAAGAATCAATGACGCCAGAAGCCTTGTCACAACAGGAGTCAAACTAACACCTCTGTGGTTGCTACATTCACTGCGAGTACCCTTTTGAAAATGGGCACTACTATCGATTCACCCCAGTTGTCTGGGACGGTCTCTTTCTCCCAGATAGACCCAAATAGGCTAGACAGGCACTGGCTGAGGACCACCGCCATCCTTGAAAAGAGCAGGTGGAAGGTCGTCAGGACCAGCAGCACGATGACGCTTGAGTAGAGAAATACACTCGGACACTTCTGAGACCGAAGGCGACTCCATATTTACGGTCCAGCTTTCTGTTGAAGGCCAGGATTCTGGATTGGAGGTAGGTGGCCAGCTGAATTGCTGTTCAAAGTACTGTGCCCAGCGGTCCAGACGTTCTGCTTTATTGCATATCAGGGAGCCATTTTGGTCTCTGATTGTTTCGCTGACAAGAGGTTTTCGAGGACCAGTCGAACGAATCAAATGGAACAGCCTGCGCACATTTCCAGCATTCTTTGCATCTTCCATTTCTTCGGCCTTTCGGGTCCACCAAGCTTCTCGGTCTGCACGGACACTCAGTTTCACTTGGCGTCGGATGATGCGTCGGGTGGAGTTGTGGCGGCCAGGGGGAATCTGTCGCCGGGTCTCCAGCAAAGACACGGTCCTATCAGAGATCCAGTGTTTGAAGAGGTTGGCTGGGTTGTACCGCAAACAGACGTTCCAACCTTGAGTAGCGCTTTGGATATCTTTTCCCAGTGGCCGTTTATATCCGACACCGTACCGTCCGGCAGGCATTCGACGAGTTGGTTTTGATAGTTTCGTTTGACTTCTGGATCCACTAGCTTCTCAATGGCTAAGCGAGGTGTGCGCGTTTTGCGTACACCTGAAAAGCGCAATGAAAAGCAGCAGCGTACAAGTGCATGGTCGGAGTCCACGCTGGTGTTCCAGAAGGAGCGGCAAGCGGTGATCGACCCTCGCCACCGATAACTCACGGCGATGTGGTCTATTTGGGTTCGTCGCTGGTTTGTTGGTGGGCACCACGTTGTCAAGCGATTTCCGCTGTTCCGGAAATTCGTACTGCAAAGGAACAGTCTGTGATCGGCACACATCTGAAGTAAGCGGTCTCCGTTGTCCGTGCGTCTCGTGTCCAAACCAAGACGACCACCCAATCGGGCCTCAGCAGCGCTCAGTCTACCTACCTGGGCGTTCATATCACCAGCAACCACAACGATATCTGAGGTTTTAACCTGCTGTAGAAGGGCACCTAGAGCGTCATAGAAACTGTCCTTGGCAGATTCAGAGCTACAGTCAGTTGGGGCGTAAGCAGACACAATAAACAAGGTGCGATGGACCTCACTTCCTCTAGATTCTCTCACAGATGTTGCCAAACGAACCGCACAGAGGCGACTATCAACGGGTATCCAATCAAGCAGAGACGCTTCCGCTCGTTCACTCAGTACAATACCCACCCCAGCATATCCAGCTGCAGCGGCCTCTGCATCACCAGAGGTGCAGCCGGAACCTGGAAGAGAGCGAGGGCAGTCAGTTCGATCACGGTACTTGCGTCCTGCGTCCTTGTTTCTGACAGACAACATACATCAATGCTGAGGGAATCCAGCGTACGAGCAAGAGCCACCTGTTGACCTGCTTGCTTCAGTGAACGAACATTAAAGGTGGCTAAGTAGACAGGCTTTCGGGGTTTGAAAACAGACTTCGAAGTGTTTAGGGATGTAACGGAACTCGGACGTACACAATCTGCGGCTAAGTGTGATGTAGGGCGGGCAAACCGATCAGTCCTAGAGCTGGGACCTGCGGAGAAAGTATTAAAATTGGGGCGGGGGAGGGTAAGACGGAAAACGTGAAAGTGTAAGAGAAGGAGGCGTCAGCAGTAGCATGTTTTCGCTTACCCGCCCTGCTGTATGCAGCAAGTAAGGCGACCCGGCTGATGGCACCACGCGACGGCCGATGTGGCATGAAAGTACTGTTAGTTGTAAATGTCATGGTTGTACGAGGGCTGGGATACTGCCAGGGCGCCCACACCTAGACAGGAGGACGATTAGGTCCTCAACCAAAGCCTTTGGCTCAAAAGCCTAACCGCAAGGCAGCGGTGTTGGGCTGGAAATGCAAGTATTACCATTTTTAGGAACACGTCGCCACACATGTTCCAACCCCAACCTGGAGGGCCAGGAGACTGTGTTCGTCAGACCTCTACCCATGGACCAACCTGGTATGAGAGACTCTGTGAGTGTCACGCGGGCACCCCCAGTATAGCTCAATGGGTCGCCGAGGTACACAAACCGCCACACCACGGTAAGGTGGAAACGCACAGTCATGTGGACGACGAAGATTGCTTGAGGATGGATGAGGCGAGCAAAGAAGCAATGCTCTCAGCTTTCAGAACTGCTTGTCCAGCCCATCTGACTGACTCAATGAACACTGGATATCTTCGGGATCAGCAGATCTTATTGCTACCAGAAAGTCCATACCAGCAACTAGCGACTATGATGGCACGCAGATCCCTCAAACGCCGGATAATCAGGAGCCAGAATGACAGAGAACGCTGGTGGATTTCGAAGGCCCAGGAACGGAGAAGGCTTTGCTGCAGGCAAAAGCCGCCATGTTTGCTGATTCGGTCAACGGGTCAAAAGAAGGCAGGTGTCAGTGAGACAATATGCGAAAAAGACGGAACAGCAATTCACTCCCCAATCGCCGTCTTGAGCCAGAGCTGAACACTTTCAAGAACAGTTCGTCTGGTCCCCTTCAACACAACCACTGGAAGAACCAAGCAGGCCCGAATGGAACGTTGACACCAACCCACCATCAGCAACCGAAATTTAGCGTGAGATTTCAATCCTGGCGACAGGCACCTGGCTTGGATGATCTACACCCCGCGCTCTTCAAAGAAGGCGGTGAGGTCCGGGTGAGCAGTCTGACAACCATACTGCAGAAGATTTGGATCGAAACAGAATACCAGCCGAATGGAGCTCCTCGACCGTCATCCCAGTTTTCAAAAAGGGCAAGAACGTCATGTGAAACCATCGTGGTATCAGTCTGGTGTCCGTCGCGTCTGAGGTACTCTCTGGCATTGTTTTGCGCAGGTTGATGGATTATCGCGAGAGACAGATTCGTGAGAATCAAGCTGGTTTCGCCCGGTCGAGGATGCATCGACCATATCTTTACCTTGAGACAAATTCTTGAACAGCGCCACTCCTTCAGACGTCCCACGTTGGTCGTTTTTCTGACTTGAAACCTGCCTTGATTCTGTCGATCGTCAGCAACTTTGGCAGTGTCTGGCGATCAAAGGTGTCCTTCCAAATTTCTATCTCTTATCAAGGCACTGTATGCGACTCCTGTGGGCGCGTACGAGTATACGGGAAGCTCGCCTGAGTTCACCACGTCCACTGGGTAAGACAAGGCTGTCCTCTTTCTCCCTTTCCTCTTCAACTTTGTTATTGACGCTGCTTGAAATTTCTCTGCCTGACTCTGAAACCCGAGTCGAAATGCTCCCGACGTTCCTCGCAGACATTGAGTATGCGGACGATATTGCTCTCCTTGGTTCAGACCCTTCCGAAATGCAAATGATTTAAATAACCTAAATAACTCTGCCGCACGGTTTGGCATGCGCTTCACACCCTGCAAAGTAAAAGTGCTGCTACAAGACTGGGTGGGATCAAACCCGCACCTCATCCTTGCAGGTGAGCCAATCGACGTGGGATAGATTTGTTTACCTCGTCAGCTGTATAAGTTCCGTGGACTCTGGAGATGAGATCATTTCTCGAATCGGAAAGGCAAGGAATTTGCCAACCTCCGACACCTGTGGCGCCGACGTGACGTGAGCTTGTCTGTCAAGGAAGAGTTTACACTGCGGTGCGATCCATACTGCTTTATGGATCAGAGACGTGGCCCCTACGTGCAGAGGACGGCGGAAGATGTCATTGTTTGATCATCGATCCGCAGCATTAGGTCTGGTGAACATCAATTAGTAATGCTGAGGTACGTCAGTTGGTCTTAGGAAGAAGGAACTCTCCCGCGATAGATGAATTACTCACGCTTCATAGGTTGCGCTGGTTGGGACATGTACTCCGCATGCCAGAAGACCGTCTGGCCCGCAGAGCTCTTTTCGCCCAGCCCTGTGCTGAGTGGAAGCGACCGAGAGGTGGACAGTGTATGACCTGGCAACGAAGTACGAAAGCCCTAACCAGTAAACTTAGTCGGGCGGGCAACTGCCGCCTCCCTGGATGGGGACCCGGGACCACCAGTGGTTAACGACACTGGCAGAAATGGCCCAATCGCGCAGTCAGTGGCGCTCTTGCATCAAAGCTATCGCCTTCAATGCGTAGCTACTCAATTTCCGAACAAACTGAACGTATCTTCGCCTCCAAGGCTTCGTGTGTTTTGCCACAATCTCGTCCGTCGATGACTTGGGGTGGTAGGGTAGCTAACTGCTTATTGGAGGCGGAGCTGAAATTGGTGCGTACATGCAGGTCTGTCAGTGGACTTTCAAATGGGGATTGGAAGGAAGCTGCATCAAGGCAATAGCTTTGTGCGAGCGCACAGCGATTGTGCCCTCTGACAATGTCTGTAGCCGATATGCTCGTCTCGGGGTCCCCATCCAGGAGATTACGGCAATGACCAGCGCAGCTGAGTTTGCTGGTACTGGCTTTTATACTTCGCTGTCAAGTCATTGTTTGACCGCCAATGGTTCGTTTCCACCCTTCACGTGGTTCTGCAAAAAAGCCCTTCGAGGAAGTCGGTCGACTGGCATACGGAGCAGGTTGTCAAACCAACGCAACCTATGCAGTGTGACCAGTTCATCTATCGTGGGCGAATTATTTCTTCCGAATACCATTCGGTGTATTTCAGCATTGCTGATTCGGTGTTCTCACCAGACTCAGTGTGATCAGTTCATCTATCGAGGGTGAGTTATTTCTCCCGAATATCATTCGACGTACTTCAGCATTGCTGATCCGGTGTTCCCATCAGATTCGGGCAATGCTCCGGAGACATCGGTGGTCAAATACTGAAAGTCTCTTGACGTCCTCGGAGCGCAACGGTCAGGTTTCTGATCCGTATAGTAATACGGAGCGCACCGCAGCATTATAAACTCGACCCTTGACGGATAAGCTGATGTCACGCCTACGCCACAGGTGACGCAGGTTTACAAAAGCTGCTCGGGCTTTCCCAATTCGGATGGAAATATCATCTTTCGCGAGACCACCGGGACTGATACAGCTGCCCAGGTAGACAAATTTGTGTACTACCTCAATCGGTTCACCCGCAAGCAAGAGGCTAGGGTTCGGGCCCACCCAGTCTTGCAGTAGCACCTTATACTTTGCAGGTGTGAAGCGCATGCCGAACCGTGAGGCGGAATTAGTTAGATTATTTAATATTGTTTGCATTAGCACGGGGTCAGATCCAAGAAGAGCTATGTTGTCTGCATACTGGATATCTGTGAGCGGACGCCCCGGGAGCACTTCGACACCACATGCAGTAGAGGCTGATGATGAGTCTTCCATGATCGTATCAATGACGAAATTGAAGAGGAAAGGTGAAAGAGGACAGCCCTATCTGACACCACTTGATGTGGTGAATTCAGAAGAGAGCTTCCCGTAGACCTTCACATGGTCGCGGGAGTTGGCGGGTCAAGAATTCATTGGGGACATCTTTGTTCCACAGACACTGCAATAGTGCCTGGCGGTCCACAGAGTCAAAGGTAGCTTTCAGATCGACAAACACAACCATTGTTGGTTGCTGGAAGCAGTGTCGCTGTTCCAGAATCTGTCGGAGGGTGAAGATATGATCGATGCATCCTCTTTCAGGATGGAACCCAGCTTGGTTTTCATGAATCTGTCTCCCCCTGTGTTCATTCAACATTCGAAGGATAAGACCAGAGAGCACCTTCGATGCCATAGTTAACAGGCTGATGCCACGGTGGTTTTAACACAGCGTTCGTGTACCATTTTTGAAGATAGGAATAACGGACCAAAGTCAATTTGTAGCGAGCGTATAGTGAAGTGGTTGCTATCCACCATTACGTCAGCTCTTTGAAGCTCCTTTAAGGATGGAAGCTGTCCGTGGCCTTTCAGGCGAGAGCCGAATGGTGTACCGGTGCAGAGACTTCCAGACCCTTCAGTGGTTTTCACTTCGTCAACTTCCCCCTCGAGCTTCAAGCGATCTCTTTCTGCGTCCTTAGACAGAACGGATTATTTACTCGGATCCAATGGCTGATTCCATTCTTAATGGTTATCACAACGATCTCCTTGAAGTTGTAATCGACTGAACGTGGTGCTGGTGATTTGCTGCTCTCTAAGTCTGTGTGCCCTGGCACTATCCCAGCCTATGTACAACCGTGAATTACACGTTGACGAGTAATCTCATGCCACAGCAGCTGTCATCTGCTGTGTCGCTCTACTTGCTGCATAAAGCGAGGCAGGTAAGCGTAAACAGGTTACTGCTGATGGTTCCCTTATTTTTTGCGTGTTTATTCGCCCTGTCTTACGCCGCTGCTGGCGACATCTCCCTAGGCCTATTCCTAAGGACTGACAGATCCGTTCGCCACCTATTGCCGTTGGCCGCAATAGCTGGTACGTCTTCAGGCCTTCTATCATCTGAGTCTCAGCACTCTAGCTGAAGTCCGCTGGAACCAACGAATTCGGAATGAAGGTGACCAGGGGAGTGTTTTTGATGGGTGGCACTCCACTCAAAGAATGCGTCCAGCACTGCAAGCTAAGGTGGATGGGCCTTGTATTACGTACTTCGAGTTACCACCTGCTGCTTCGTTTTCTGTGCCTACGTAGGATTGGCGAACAAATGGCAGTGGACGGAACTTGACATGGTAGAAGGGAATGAAGGAGCTTACGAAACGTTTGGAGGTTGTTGGTGCTGTTCGTTCTCCTGCATGGGGTCCACTCTACCTTCCTTGTGTTTGGATGGGGACACTAAACGATGTGACGGCTAACTGTCATTAGTGGTATTCATGCTGTCAGTTTTCATCCAGGTTGTCTAACTGCCTGTTGGAAGTGTAGGCACCTCGGATGTTTGCGGCAAGATAGTCCCAGACCCCCCTCCCTGTTTCATTTCTCCTTTCAACTGCATGTTTTTCACACCGCGGCATGCTGTGGCGAAGCATCACGGGGGATTTTTCAACAGCCAGCGGAATATCTATTGTCACTTGTTTTATGAACTGCTTAGCCGTGCACCTAGATCACATGTCGTAGTGTTAGCTGAAGAAGTGGCTCATTGCCTGGGCCATCCAAGACAGGAAAGTGTCTTTCTGACAGCCCATAGCTGTCTGGAAAATGCTTACTCGATTAATTTGGCTGAGGCGCTAACCTACGAGTCTGAAGTTCCGTGGCTGCAACCCAACTCTGGTTTTTCGATTGTTCTTAGCAGTATCCCAGCCTTTTTACGGCATATATATATATATATATCCCAGCACGGCATAATAATAATATAACAGTAATCATAATGGTTAAGCTGTAGTACCCTTTTGGTGCCTATCTTCCATGATACCCGATAGAAGCACAAGGGTTAAGATACTTCTGGGTTGCCCAAGCCTCAACAGGAGCAGTCGAGGTGCAGAGGTTGGGTTCGAACCAGGAACCTTCCTGCCAATAAATTCGCGCTTTAATCACCGAGCCATATCGAGCTCGAGTTGCACGGCTGCTGTCCGCTGAATGTGCCACACCTGAAAGACTGTTTTATGCTTAGGTCAATGCCTGTTCATTACTAGCGCCCACTTCACACCCGGACGCTGACTCGCTGCTTGGCTTTTTGTCGACGGTACCGGTCTCCTGAATCAAACTGATCATATCGCCGTAAGTAATCGATGGCGAGGGTTCGCTGAGGATTTCCATCCTCAACGAACAGCTTGTGTTGATTGTGGGTTACCAATGAAGAGCTTAGCCATGTGCTTTCGTGGGTGTTCAGAATGACACGACACAACGGTGTCTTCCATCCTGGCGGTAATCCATATTTGTCAAGGTAACCTGGCCGTCAGTCCAGCCTTACCTGCCGTATACAGCCGCAAGCAGTGAATTTTTGTTAGCCTACTGCAGTGAACACTGCGAGGTACCATCCGAACACACTGGGATTTTGGTGGACCATGCCCCTAGCCTCTAACTGAAAAGTCCCACCTGCGAGGCAACGGGAAACAGGGTATTTGTGGACCCTCCCCGGAACCGATGACTTAGTCTGACCTGCTCGGCTGCGGGGGGTTGGCCTAACACGAGAGCACAGGGAGTAAGACGTTACTGTCTCATTCCTGATGCGGCTGCGCGCAGCAGGTATCTTTTGAGCAGAGCCGGACTCTTGGTTTTAGAAGTATTTCAACTGTATTGAATAATGCACCGGCGGTCACGGTCAACCGTTGGGTGATCGGAGTGTGTGGGTTTTTGGGGCCGACTTTTTTAACCCGTCCTTCCTCGTGGGAGGGCAGCATTGCTGCTTCCATAAATGTGGACGTGCTGGTCGCCTGAGGGAAAGACCTTACTGCCTTCACACTCCTATCGCAGACGACAGTACGAATTTACCCCCAGACCGCCTCGTAATACGATTACTCGTAGTATGGGATCTCGCTGCCCTTGAACTTACTGCTTCCCTTTGGCCAGCCAGTGTAGCCCGCGGGATCATTGCAGCACTCAAACCCGACCACCACGTCAAGGTGGCAGTTTAGGTCGGGTCACGGTATGCAGTCTTCAGTTTTTTCATCGATATCAGTAGTCAGTCTCTTTCTTCCTACCCGGACCGTTAGCTAAGACATCCATCATCAGCCAAGTTACTCGACTGAGTTGATCGGTATGTTCTCCTTAACGTGCTTGCTGAGCAGGGAATACCCGGAAGTTTGTTATGACTGTTGTGACTGATTGTGACTGATTTTTCGGACCCTGTTCTAATTCGTTTGACTACTCTGAGCCAAACATAAAGGCATTTATGGAGCCATTCGCGAAATAGATAGCTGAGGTTCAAACAAGCTCAATTGTACGGCACATACTGGACTGCATAGAACCGGAAACATCTCACCATCATACATCAGCAGCGCAGTCATCAGCTACTACGATTTTCCGAGTCCAAATCCATTAGGTCAGTTCGGCCAGATCTGGTCTCTTCACTCTCACCTTACCCTGCTGAGACCCGGTTATTCCTATTTTTTCTAATCCTTGGGCCGACCATCTCTCACTTGATCCGTTTTGTCTCATGCCTTTCTGTTTTGTCCAGTTGATGTAGTCTTGTGTCTCACACCGCACTACGTCCCCGATTTTTTAAAATCTATACTTCTGTTACGTTTTCGATAACGCAGCGAGCAATGATAATATGCGCGGACTGTGACTATATACTATCCCCAGCTATGCTGCCTGATCCCGACTCCTGGTACAACGGAATAGTAAGAAGACGAAAACCTGGACACAACTGTAATGCTCCGAAAAACAAGCGATTTACAGGCGATGACGGAAAAATGACAATGCATATATATATCTAGTTTGACCTTGAAAATGCCGGAAGTTCGTTAGCACACACAAAGATACAGTTTTTTGGGGGGTATTGGTATCCCCAACAAATTCCAATGTATGTAGGCGGTTCGCTGGAAGTTCACGGAACAACTGAGATGTTGCTGTTTCTTGCTTTGGTAATAAACAAATGAAATCCAGTGGAGATGACTGGTTAGATTATTCTTTGATTGTTTCAGATATTCTCTTAAGAGACAAGCAGCTCCGTGTTCTGTACTTCGGATGTCAGCATACGTTCATTGTCTTATTTTCAGGTTTGTTGAAGTAGGTGACAGTGTGCGGCAGTTTGATCCTGTCTGTGAAGTGCAGAGTGACAAAGCTACTGTTACCATTACTAGCCGCTATGATGGTATCGTCCGTGCCCTGCATTTTAAGCCACATGACACGTGTTTGGTTGGTCAGGCTCTTGTAGATATTGAGGTGGACAACAGCTCTTCAGATTCGGATAAGCGTGACCTTCAGTCCGTACCTGTTGAAGTGCCAGATCACATCGAGCCAGATGCCGATAGGATAAAGGTGTTGGCGACTCCGAGTGTTCGTCGACTTGCGGCGGAGTACAAGGCAAGTGTTTAGTTTATTGTTCAGTTATTTTTGCGGACGAGTGTCCCTTTTCCTGTAGCATTTCGTGGTTTATTAGGCGAAAAATGCCCAGTTGGTTTACGCTACTCGCTTCCTACGAAGTTGTTTTACATATCTGAGCTCGTTTTGGAGGTTGGTGTGGCTGAAGTTTTCTTCATGGTTTTTTTCATTCGGTTGAAACTTGACAATGTCCTCGAGAATTGGTTTCTGAACTACAAAATGAAAATCCTCCAGTTACGATTGATAGTGTGCATCTCAATAAGCTTTCGATTTGAACAGATCTAAACGAAGGGTGGGGTTAAACACGTTACAATTCGGTACAATTCGTTGCAGTTCGTTCAGAGTATTCCTTTTAAGTGATTTCACATCTGGTCATATGCGGTTACAAATTAATAGCCTTTAATCGACCGTCGCGTGGTGCCATCAGCCGGGTAAGCGAAAACAGGCTACTGCTGACGCCTCCACTCTTTCTACTTTTTATTCTCCCTCCCCCTCCCCACTCTCCTCTTGTAGGCGCAGCACTAAGGATTGATGACTCCGTTCGTCTTGCATCGGTTTTGCGTACAGCATCTGCTCGCCACATGGCGCCGACATTCTCAGGTATGTCAATCAATCAATCAATCAATCAATCAATCAATCAATCAATCAATCAATCAATCAATCAATCAATCAATCAATCAATCAATCAATCAAGAGCTGCTCTTGCACTCACACTGGACTCGCTTGGCATTGATATGTGCTGTGTCTCAGAAACGAGAATTCAAGATGCAAGCACAGTGATCGAGCTAACCGCCCCATCAGTCTCCACTCGCTTCCGACTGCGCACCTTTGGTGATCCAGAGGCTGCTGCGGCGGAATGTGCAGGCGTTGGTATCGTCCTAAGTCACCGAGCGGAAGTATCCTTACTTGACTGGATACCTGTTGATAGTCGCCTCTGTGCGGTTCGTCTGGCAACGTCTGTGAAAGAGTCTCACAAGCGGGAAGTTGATAGGTGTCTGTTTGTCGTGTCCGCTTACGCCCCAACTGACTGTAGTTCCGACGCCTTCAAAAACAGTTTGACGACGCTCTGAATGCTCTGTTGCAGCGAGCTAAAAGCTCAGATATCGTGGTGGTTGCTGAGGATTTGAATGCACAAGTAGGCAGGCTTAGCTTATCTGAGACTCAGTTAGGAGGTCGACATGGATTGGACTCGGTACGTACGGTCAATGGTGAACGATCTATTCAGCTGTGTACTGATCACAGGCTGCTTTTATGTAGTACTAACTTCCGAAATAGCCGAATTCGTCTGGCCACATGGTGTCGTCCAACAGCATGCCGGCCACAAACTCAAATCGATCACATTGTCATCAGTTACCGATGGCGTGGGTCAATAACTGACTGCCGGTCGTTTTGGAACACAGCTGTGGATTCCGACCAAGCGCTCGTCCAGAATCACTTCTCTCTACGTTTCCCTGGGCCGCGTAAGGTGCGAACAAATCGCTTGGCAATTGAGAGACTGGCAGATCCGGATGTTAGACGAGTTTACCAGAATCGTCTTCTAGAGTCTCTTCCAAATGTTCCGCTATCAGATGTGAACGCATACTGGGACGAGATTGCCACCTCTTTGGATAGTGCTGGGAATTTTGCCTGTGGCACGGCACCACCAGGTGCACTCAAGCACTGGATATCAGACCGAACGGTGGCACTGCTTAAATCTCGGAGAAATATCCCAGCCGGCCCCGAACATAAGTTGGTGCGACGAATTATTAGACGTCAAGTGAAGGGAGCGTGCAAGCCAGCACAGCAAACCAAGGAAATGGAAGAGGCCCAGAAAGCCGGTAATGCCCGAAGATTATTTCAGTTGATCTGTGCGACCGGCCCCCAGAAACCGCCTGCGAGGGAAACCATCAAGGATCGGAATGGAGTGAGCACATCGAAGAAGAACTCCTCGACCGATGGGCCGAATACTTCGCACGACAATTATCATGGTCACCAGCTAGCACTCATCTGGAGCCCACAGGTGAAGCAGATCCCTGGATGATGAACGTGTAACCGCCTACGGCCTCGGAGATTTATAACTGCATATGTCGTCTTAAGCGTCACCGAACCTCGGGTCCTGATAACCACCCACCTGAATTGTTCAAAGATGGGAATGAAGTCCTCAGTCAGTGCTTGTCTGGTCTGTTTGTTTGCATTAGGGAAAAGTAATCTGTCCCAGACAACTGGGGAGAGTCGGTGATAGTGCACATTTTCAAAAAAGGGGCTCGTATTAAGTTTGGCAACCACAGGGGGATCAGCTTGACCCCAGTCGTAACGAGACTGTTGGCGTCACTGGTGCGTCGTCGCCTTATGCTACCACTTTCCAGAACAACTTTTCGGCTTATTTTCGTCTGTCACTGCGCGCTTGTGTTGAATAAGTCTCGTAAGTGAGGCTGGGTTAATGCCTTAATGCTCAAATGTCTATTCATTGCCGTCCAAGGTGAAGGCACCGTGTTCTTAATTACTTCCTTTAAAGATAAGATGTGCTTTTGCATTCACCCTTTACCTTTCCTTAAACCATTTACTATGGTGTTCTTTCCTCGTAGTCGTGTGCTACCAGCATTTGCAAGGCAACTGTGAGGGTCGTTTTACTTCATGGCCGCCAGACTTGACCCATCCATTCCGAGGAGCTTAGGCTCCTTCGAACTTTTGGTCACTCGTATCCAAAGCACAACGAGACTTACGTGGCTGCAGCGAATACGTGACATCCCTCTCCGTTTGACTTCATCGTTGGTGAAATAATGAGGCGAGTTTCGGAGGCTCTTCAAAACCCAGGTGTTCAACTCGTTACCGATAAGAACCTTGTTGATTTGGAGTGCGAAGAACACATCGTCGCATACTTTGAAGACGAAGACAAATCAAAAGCCCTATTGAATATAATGGTCACCATCTTTCGTCATGCGCGCTGCACCTTCAAGATGCAAGAATTCCAAGAGCCCGAAACGCGTTTTGTAGCACTTGTTGTGTTAAGAATCGCCGGATGTGACGGGTCACCTATACCAGGTCACAGTTGGGGCTGCATTGTTGTGTGGTTACAGGTCATGGTGTCTGAGGGGTGATACGTGAGGAACCTTCAGGTTTTTGACCACTAATGTCTTAGAAGCTCTGCCGGTGTCGGATAGCGTCAACTAATTCGTAACGAGATAATTGGAATACGGGTATTTGGTTGTGCAGCAAGTATTTCGCAGAAAGCTTTCAGTACCATCAGCTGCGACGGCTCAGCTATCTGCCACACATGGCACAATATCATTTACAGAGACTAAAGTTGTTCCCCCTGCTCCCTTCAGAATGACGAAAACCATGAGGCGGACACCGTATGACTTGGCAGAGGGTGTGAAAGAGACCATGAAGAGTTAAGCTGTTGCTGGTAACGTTAATGGTTCAGTTTAACGTTGAACCACTAAGGTTGCCAACAACTAAACTCCCGATGGTTCAGCTGGGCGAGATTGCTCAGTGATTAGAGCGTGAATTTACTTACCGGAAGATCCATGGTTCGAATCCGACCTCTGCCTCTCGATTTCCCCTGTCTAGGCTTGGGCAACCTGGCAGTATTCCAGCCCTCGTGGTTCCTTCGGGTGGCAGTTAGGCACCGAAAGGGTGCTACAGGTGAACGATTTTTTAATGGTTCAGCTGTAACACGGGAAAGGACTCGCCAACAAGGAACATAGCAGGTTTATCGCGAACAAGCGAGTGCAAAAGTTACAAGGGGCCTCACGGTATTTAAGGGGCACTTTTGACATTGATCTGATCGGCTTTTGGTGAACACCCATCATCATCGACCGTGCTTCTCTGAAATGCTTCAACACTCGTAATCTGTGGCGTGCCTGTACACTCGTCGGCCGTTGCCGCATCATTGGTTGATTCACTGGCCTCGGTGCTTGCCGGCTTCCTTATTGAGATTTTGGTGGGGTTTAAGTGGTTCCAGGCATTCTGGGATTAATTTCATGAATCTGACCATCCTAACAATAGTAATGATGACAGTGATGGTGATGCTGATGATGACAATGGTTGTGATCGCGATTGATGGTGACAGCAATGATGGTTACGATAACAATTATGTGGTGAGAATACGGTACGAAATTGTCTGTAAGGGTGTGCTTGGTAGTGAATCACTATCACACGAGCAGCAGTTGGTACTCATCGGATTTAGGTGGTCGGGACATTTAAAATGCATGCTCAGTCATAGCCTACGCAAGGGAGCTCTGCTTTCGCTCCAACCCATTGTTGGGAGGTTCACGGAGGACGGGCCATGATCTGAATTCGGCTAGAATTAAATAGAGTGCTGTGGGACCTTCGCACCTGGCTAGGACCCACGTGACCCTTCTTGCGCTTGGCTGGAAACGCTGCAGGACGTCGCCCGCAGACGACCTCAGCGGCGAACTTGTCCATTTTTAGCTGGACTGTTTTCTGTCGTTTTATGTTGGTATTGCGTTGAATGAGGTTCGAAAAGACCCCTCGACGGATCCCGTTGACGGCGCCGTACTTCTGCCTGATGCTCAGATATGCTTATTTTAACGCTTTCCGAAGGTATGCGTACCGTTTTCCTCAAAGTATTCTTTATGAGTTTAGGACCTCTTTACACTGAGTCTCTACACTCACCACATCTTTTCAGTCTTTACTTGGACTTTCTTTCCTCATGTTTATATGGTCGTTTTACCGGCGCTATATTTAATGGTGTATTGTTGTGATGATGACGATATTTGGCGCCTAGGGAACTGTGAACGCATTTCAGGTTTTTTTATCATTCTTTTTTTCTGCTCTCCATTTCCTCCTTGAAGATCAGCTTATCTGATGTCGTGGGCACAGGTAAGGCGGGTCGTATCCTGAAGGAGGATGTGCTAAATCTCCTAGACAGGGAGCAGCCTACAGCTCACGAAACCACCATAGCTGCTTCGACTCCCACCTCTCCGTCCCCACCCCAGGTTGCATCCATGGAGGAAGACAAAATTGTCCCGTTGACAAGTAAGTGGATATCATTGGTTTACTTGTGACCTCATTCATCACTTGATACTGGTGAGCCTGGTTTAGCTGGTGTCGGATTAATGACACCCAATTAGCGATCAACGTCGAATAGATCCCTCGATAAAATGGTGTTTCCCCATTATGGCATTTTGCCGTTTTCGAATGTAACACGTGGATATTTCTTTTCAGGGACCAGCTTCGACCTGTTTACTTGCAACTCCTCCTTCTATAAAGTAAACCATGCCACCCCAGACTCTTGTTTAAATTAATGGGTACCTCTTGCCTAACAAGCGTGCATGCAGCCTGCTGTTTTTTTGTTGCCTCCTCTGCTAGAGTGTTTCGGCCGGTCTGTTCTACCGATAACTTATCCGGAAAATTCAGTGAAACTAGCCTCCCTAGTTCATCATCATCGACAGCATGACAGTCTGATTATTTGTTGCTTCCTGTCTGTCACGACCTCGGTCAGCTCGGTCAGGTAACCGCAAATT
The DNA here is from genome assembly GCA_003604175.2 of Clonorchis sinensis. Lineage (NCBI taxonomy): Eukaryota > Metazoa > Platyhelminthes > Trematoda > Opisthorchiida > Opisthorchiidae > Clonorchis > Clonorchis sinensis. Next base: position 2,244,044 of record CM030370.1, on the reverse strand, counting down.
AAGTGAATGGATGGTCGGTGAACTGAATCACCGTGAGCCTTAGAGAGAGATTCGTCTCTACGCTCGTCGCTAGCTAGGAGAATTTGCTACAGAGCGTACATTTCCATCTAATGTCTGTAACAGCATTATGCACTAGATATGTGCTCTTATCAAGTATGATTATTCTGTTGAACTGCACTGTTGAAATACTCACTGCAGTGAGCCCGAGGTCATACTGTGAAAAAAAACCGGCGTAGTAACATGCCGGCATGTTCGAAGCAGCGGAATCAATGTAGAAAGTTCTGTGTTTGAACATATCAAAATCGCTAACCAGTCAGAAGTTTCGTAGATTTGAGGGAGATAGTGATAAAAGACGACTGAAGAGCCAGGGACCTAATAATGGTAATGACTGTCTGCAAGACGTTTGTCATTGGTGCGAACCTTAAACTGTTTGTTCATCCCTGTTGTTCAGTACAAGGTGACTTTATCATCTCCGATCTTTCCAGTCTCCTGGCGAGCCATCTCTCCTAATTTCCCGCTTACGTCATCTGCCATAACCACCAAGACTTAAGGTGTTGCGTCCGGGGGAAGTATCACCATCTTTTGAAAATGTGATACACTCACTAAAAGCTTATCTTATCACGCGTTTCGGTCCAGGTTTTTCCAACCGTTAGTACTGCACAGGTGCGAGTAAGTTGCCGCAGTAATAGGATACCAGAAGTATGTAATGAGGAAGGGTATTCAAACTCGTTACCATAATTTTAGCACCTGTCGATAATTCGGTTCATGACCATCTGATGACCATCTCATTATCTGCTCCAAACCGGGATTCTATTTTTTAAGAACTATGTAACTCTCTGTCTCAGTCTGTATCTTTCTTCAGCAATAAAAAGGTCCGATGTATTTTGTACTGTTATAGAGGGGCGAGATGGCCCCAGTGGTTAGAGCGCGGACTTACTGACCGGAAGGTCCGTGGTTCGAACCCGACCTCCGCCTCTGGACTTTCCCTGTCTAGACTTGGGCAACCTGGCATTATCCCAGCCCTCGTGCTTCCTTCGGGTGGCATGGCAGCTAGCTAGGCACCGGAAGGGTGCTACAGCTGAACGTTTTTTTTATTGTGATACCATTAGGGCAATCTTCGTTTCAGTCCATGGTCGCCCAATCCCTCGCTTCATTAATTTGGGTTTTGATTATCAGCTTCTTACCCTAACACGAATAGGCCACGATAATAATGTACCACACTGTGAGGTTTTCCTACATAACACATACGGAAAGTGAAAATACTTTACTTGTACGTACTAGCACGACTCCCCCCTAACGTAATAGTGGTAACGCCACCGCAATGTAATTTACCGTTCGATTTCCATTGGAAGGTAGGGACCATCGGCAATGTTTTTGAAGTTCCGAATAAGCGTTTTCCCTTAGGAGGCATAATTTAGAAGAATACCACCGTAACTCGCAGAGTGTTACTTAACTTAAAAGTGATTATTCCCTGAGACAGGACTAATTGGTTGGCGAAGTGCCTTGGACGGGCTACCGAATCTGCACAAATCCACTGTTGGTTTTATTGATTTACTCCGTAGGCTCCATAGAGACCGTGTTGTTTCGAGACTCACTGGTGTGAATCTCTCAATGTCAAGTTATCTTCAGGTCAAGCAAGATATCTCATTGTGGACATTCTCGCAAACAGGCCGTTTCCTTTCGCTGCTCAATCTTGATCGGGCTTAACTGTTTCGTGTGACAGTTCTGTTAAAGGACTAAATGTAAGCTGACTTAGAACTTTCGTATTTTGTACTATCTTTTTAGACAAAAAAATCGTTCAGCTGTAACACCCTTTCGGTGCCTAGCTGCCATGCCACCCGAGGGAAGCACGAGGGCTGGGATACTGCCAGGTTGCCCAAGCCTAGACAGGGGAAGTCGAGAGGCAGAGGTCGGGTTCGAACCACGGACCTTCCGGTCAGTAAATTCGCGCTCTAACCACTTGCGCCATCTCGCTTTCATTCCAGCTTTCATCCAGCTTTCATTCCTCCACCGGAATCATCCTGTATTCATTCTGTATGGTTGTTTCTTCCTTCTTCGTACGTTCAACGTAATTTGGTGAATGCAGATAAGTTCACATCAAGCTTTGCACAATTTTTACCTACTACATTGCGATTGTCTTCAGATTGCACAAGATCCGGCTCTGCTGATATTCGGATTGCCACAGGCCAAGCAGACCGAACTGTTGTCCAGTCTACAGGCCGTCGGTATATATTTTGAATGCAGTGAATACTCACCTTATCGATGTCAGCTTTATTTCGAGCCATATTTTGCTTTGGCCACACCGTGGCATGTTAGAAATGTGTACGTTATCCGTAAAAGTACGCTGTTTTGCTCAACGAAGTGACTTCAAATCGGTGGGCAACCTCGGGTATCTTCACCAGACTTAACAAGCAGTCGTGAAGTCAGCACACTCACGTGACTCCTTGTTTCATTGAGACAACCTGAATTTTGGATTGACTGAGTGATGGGTGAACAAGCACAGCACATAAGCGCAGTAAAGGAACGGTCGTCGTGGACACAACTCATTCACACCAGAAACACATGACTCATGCCTACAATATATCGGGAGACTTGAAAGCAAAAAATTGGTGCATTAGCTGTCCAAGTGTTCGGAGAGACTGAGTTTGAAGTGGTTGAGGAGTGAACTTACTGATCGGAAGGTCCATGGTTCGCACCCAACCTGGACTTCCGGACCGCTCCTGTCTGGGCTTTGACAACCTAGCAGTATCTCAGCCTTTATGCTTCCTTCGCGTGGCATGGCAGCTAAGCGCCGAAAGGGTGTTAGAGCTAAACTTGATGTATATATATATATATATATATATATAATCCCTTCTGAGAATGTGAATCATAGTGACGGGTTGTTTGTACAACAAAAGTAGCTTCTTCAAGACCATAGATAAGTTGCGAACTGCAATCTTGGATGCATAAAATTGGGAAGCTTAAATCTTGCGGAACATAACCAGAAGTATTACAAAATGTGGTAGAGAATGACAGACTTCCTATATCCCGAATTATACTTATTTTTCAGCTGTTTGAGTTGGCTTTCACACCTCAGCAAACTTTTGATTCGATAATTTTCTTTGGTGTAAAAACGAAATCAGTGGTAAAAGTGGGGAAAATACCATTCATGGTCAGCTTTGCTGGTGCACTCCGTCAGGCTAGTCGTATTGTTGAGGCTTAGTGTGTACGGTGAACGGAGAAAACAAGGCGAACAAGAGAGTTTAGAAGGGTAGCGGAAGTGGAAGCAAGCGCGGGGTATGCGAGGTTAGGAAAGAACTGTTTTCGACCACAAACCGATTCATCTCGCAATCAGCTTTACCGGTTATCCTCGAACGGCCACTAAATTGTTCTTCCTAGTATAATTATGCTATTCAGTCAATGACTTCACAGCTATCCGAATTGCACTAAGTTGCGAACATGGACCATCTAGGGTCTGGTTGAATACCAAACAACCAGCTTTAACCATAAAATTGTTAACCTAACGGATAGGTAGCCTGCAGCAGGTCACACTTTCAGTCACTAATAAAGATGTCTTCACATTGCTAATTTGTTGGTACCATTGTACAGTCACGTTCTTTGATACTATATCGTCGAGGACAAACCTGAAGACCGAAGACATTTCAACCAAGAGTTGAAAGTAGCCAGCAACTCAGCAGAGTAGGAGTTTATTCGTTGAGGAGAATGTTTTGGATCCAGAGTTAATTTCTTAGCATCCTCAGCTATATTTTCTGTGTTGAAATACATTTTTTCGACGCGGTAGTTCGTTTGTGGGCCCATTTACCTCTGTTTGGTTTTAGCAGACCCAGTAGCAAACATGCTGGTGTTCTGTGCGAGTGCACCATCAGAATCCGCAAAATGCTGTGACAACGATGAAATAAACAGAGAATTCTGTCAAACTGTTACCGTTATTTTACGGGACAAAATCACCGAAAAAATACCGAAAAAATCTTTGGAGGCCGGAAGGTAGTTCCAAGGTGCAATCGACGGAACCAAATCGTTAATGCCGCTATAAGTGGTGGAATCAATATATTCGAAGTCGGATCCACTTTCTATGTTAATCATCACACCGAGTGAACGCGTCCTCTTCGGTGCCAGCTACGCTAGCGTGACTGCCTAATGCACAAACGGTCGAAAGTTCCTGAGATTGAGGTGACCTTCAGAGTCGAACAGTTTGAATCGGCTGTTTGAAACATACCGACACTCGCAGTATTCCCTTCAAAATAGTTTACCACCGAAGAGTCCACTAAGACGCTTCCTACAAATCACGAAGAAATGGAGAATTAACGCACATTCTCCCTGTCATGTCATCCCTTCGGGTTGATAGCTGTCCAGAATGAAATGGAGTTCGTTCGGTTGCACCATGCGAACACACTAACCTCAGTGAATTCTCTTCTTCATATTTCAGTGGTTCAGCGGACAATGAGAACGACCATGACCTTATCCAACCAAATTCCCCATTTCGTGCTGTCTACGGAGTTGGACGTTACTGAACTGGTCGAACTACGTAGCCGCACTGCGAAGGCATTTATGGAACAGCATGGACTGAAGCTTACCTACATGCCATTCTTCGTCAAAGTATGTCTTCTCTGTATTTTGCATCGTAGCCGTTGTTTTGTATAAATAAATCCATCGTACTCTAAATCCAAGAAAATGAATAAATAAATAAACGCATCCAAGTTTTTTTGGCCTACAAGCTCGTACTTAGAATTCGATAATGGAGTGGACAGACTTAACCGATCCTATAATAAGGTACCTTCGAGAAAAGGCTTGTTGTTTTCGAACAGACGAAGCTACGAATCAGCAAAGTGTACTGAAAATTTCACATTGCCCAACGAACTCTCTTTAGTCCGCCAATGAGAAGTTCCCAGGCAAACTATTGGGACGTCAAATATAAAACACTTCTTTAAGTGATCAGTATGAATTAAACACGCTTAAAGACTCTCTGAAGCCAATATGCGAATGCTCCCTATCTCGAGGTACACGGTCAACGAATAAAACTGCATAAAACCCGAATTAACCAATAGAGCCATGTGAAACCGATCCGTCCCGAGGTACATGTCGGTTATCGCAGAAAAATGTCGAAGGCTAGAACCACAAGTATCAACATTCTGACGCTGCTTCCCCGACATGAACAACTTAGCCAACCACAACCGCATTTACGAACTTAGAAGATTCAATCAACGCATCAAATTTACTAATGCTTCGAATGGTGGTCAGCCTTGTTTTATTTCGCATACTGTTTGCTGTATGACTTGTAGGCTTAGCGGTTAGAGCGCGAGCGTACTGACCGGAAGGTCCGTGGTTCGAACCCCGCCTCTGCCTCTCGACTTCCCCTGTCTAGGCTTGGGCAACCTGACAGTACCCCAGCCCTCGTGCTTCTTTCGGGTGGCATGGCAGCTAGGCACCGAAAGGGTGCTACAGCTGAACGATTTTTCTTTCGTCCAGACTAGTTCATATATTTCGGCTATAACAAAGAACCAATCAGCTGTTATTTACAGCACACCTAGGTTAGTGAAAAGAACGTGTGGAGGGGTAGGTTATTTGGTTCGGCGGAATAGGTACGTTAGCTGGTTCATAGACTATGCTGCATACCAAAGCAAGCATGTGACTTTCTAATTTTGTTCGATGAGGGCACGTGAAACTAGTCCATACGTCCGGCATTGTATCCGACATATTCGGCACGTGTGTGAAGAGAGTACTGGGGCTCAGGTTGTTGGTTCGTTGGGACGTGCTGTCAACATCCTCTCGACTGAGAACGAACCGTTTGTCCAGTTCGGCTATCAAACCAGCAGCCGGCCATTTGGTTTTTGCAGTATTTCATGAGACCTTGTTATGGTCTTTGGTTTGTTCGCTCAGCTGAGCAATTTGATTGCAAACGTTTCATTACCAATCAAGGTGACATCATCAGTACGTTGTTAGGAAGCGTGGTGGTGCTTAGCGATGGTTTGATGGTTGTGCCTAGTTATCTCTCTTCGGGCTAATAGAAGGCTTTTACGTTATTCCAACCTATCTGTTCAACACATCAGTTGAAATTGGTATCTGTGCACAGCGCTAATGGGTGTCAGGTGTTTGGTTGCGATAATTCCAATCTCGTAGAACCAAACGCTTTATGTTCTGGTGGCGGTTCTGTTGACTTTTATATGGTTTAGACCAATGATAACAGCGCCATTTACACGCTCTGGTCAGTTTCAAACATGCTCAGCCACGTATGCCCTACTGCAGTCTATCCAGTTGGCCTAGATGAGATGGATCGTGTCGCCAATTGCTCAATGGTTGCAACCTGTTGACCTCAGGACCACCCATACGCCAGCCGCATCTTTGCAGCTGGATAGTTTCAGTTGAATGGTGCGCTTTGTTTTCATTGGCAATTGATTTAGTCAGATAATCAGATTGTATGTAGACAGTTGGTTTGTGCTCCTCAGGTCTCCGTATTCTACTGAAGTCCAGTTCACATTCTTGTTATGAACAAACCAGTTTCTCTTCGCCGTCTTACTAGTTCGCTCACACTTGGCAATGTATTTCAAATCATCCATTGTCCTTCGACACATTTCAGGCTGCTTCACTGGCGCTTATGCAGTTTCCCATGCTAAATGCTCATACTAGTGAAAATTGCGAACACATGATTTACAAGGTGAGTTTTACTGAGAATAAGAATCGAAACATATGACGTGGATGAACCTTTTCTACGTTCACCTTACTACTGATCAACCATTCGTTGTCAGTTAGTAGTGTTCAAGCTCCTATCTGGATGGTCACGGGTTAGAACCTTTCCCTTGCGAGATTCATGAGACCCACTATCAACAGGGATGAGCTGCGCAGCTGCTCGGCAGGATGAACTTCGGATGTGAATTATGTCCACCTAGGACGAGATTTATAGAAGCGTTTCGTCATGTCAGTGCTGTTAAATGCTTGCCCAGTTAGCGGCTGCTGTAAATGCTAAGCGTGTCTTTGAAACGCCTAAGCTGAGTGACGAACTCCAACCATTGTTAACAAACTACTCTAGCATGGATATTTTCACATCTGAAACGTTGGCATCAACCCTGAGTTGGTAACTGCTTCCAGCGTTGCATTATGGACCGGAAGGTTGAAGCAAACCTAGGACAGAGGGTACGAGCGTTCTCAGATATTTCTTTACATTTTTGCTGTAAATTCAGTATCAAACTACATTCTTCCTCGGTTACGACTAGGGGAAATCAGCTAATTCGATCATATTAGAGAAATAAACGTGTTGAAAAAGGTAGAACGTTCACGACAGATACCATAACTATTTTCGAAACTGTCCATACGCTTTTGTCTACATTTTACTGCTATCACGTTCAATGCGTTGCTACCCAAACTGAACATGCCTTCGCCTCCAAGGCCTGATTGTATGTTCGTAACCACCGGTGGCCCCATTTGCTAACACTTGCCAGTACAGCTAACCTCTGCGGACACAGAGGAAAGACCCCCCCCACTAACACTACCATCTCGATTGTCGTCGCAACTTCTACGCACTTCGTGTTTGCCGCCTCTAGAACTCTTTACTCCCGAATACCGCATCTGCCTCCAACCTGGTAATCTTCAAAATGTGACTCGAACAGCGCCTTCAGTCGTTCCGTTCTCAGTCTGTTAAACAATCCAAGGGCACCCGAGCCAAGCACTGTTATACTATTTGGGAAAGAGGAGCTCAAGTTAAATGAATTCCGCGTGGAACTCAATGAAACTTTACTGGTACCCGCTGCCTCTTGGGTTGTTCGAAATTTGTGAATACGTGTTGCGTGGAAGGCTTAGCTGTTTTTTCTCAGTGTATGTCTCATCCTAAAAAAAGGTTGCGTGTTGATCACTGCTAGTGCAACTGCTCGACGATACTAACACAGATCCTTTGAATCGCAAACACATTACGTTAATACAGATAATCACCTGAGACTCAGCACACTTGGGGGCGAGATGGCCCAAGTAGTTAGAGCGCGAATTTACTGACCGGAAGGTCCGTGGTTCGAACGCGACCCCTTGCCTCTTGACTTCCCTTTTCTACGCTTGGGCAACCTGGCATTATCCCAGCCCTCGTGCAACCTTCGGGTGGCATGGCAGTTAGGCACCGATAGGGTGATACAGCTGAACAATTATTTTTTTACTCAGTACACTACTTTTCTGATGACATCTCGTGGGATTGAGTAGTTTGTGGAGTATGGCACTTTGTGGCAGCAAAATCAAGGCAGTGTTTAGTGTACCACGTGCCTTTGAGTGCCTTTGACTTTAACAGACTGTAGATCTTGGTGTGCAGGTCATCAGCCAGCATTTCCCCACTGTTATTTGACCTATAGTGTATTCACTTTTCACTACTTAATTTAAATCTTTGTCCTTGCATTTCTACAAAAAGGCGGCGCACAACATCGGCATTGCCATCGATACACCAGAGGGTCTTCTGGTTCCCAATATCAAATCGGTGGAGCGGTTGTCCGTGATTCAAATTGCAGCTGAGCTGAAACGCCTGCAGGACCTAGGAGCACGTGGAAAGTTGGGAACTAACGACCTGAGTGGCACTACAATCAGTCTATCAAATATTGGCAGCGTGAGTTTAGCTGAATTTCTTTATATCCTTAACAATGCCACAAGTACCTGCCAGAACCAGAGTGTTTTAACAATTAGTTCTATTGTGGTCAAGAAATGCACCCACCATCTCCGGAAGCGCTGGGTCGCCAAGACGATTGGCTGGATGTTTGTCTCGGGTGGATCACTTAGGTGTGTTTGAATTTCAAAATCCTATGCACACTGATCATATTCAACAAGTTTTAACTCCACATGCTGTCACACGACCTTCACTAGAATTAGACGACGACAATTTGGTGGTGTTACAGAATGCGGTTGACCTTCTGCTCTGGAAAAGGTAACATCATAACTTCTATAATTGTGGAGATGTTTGGGGAAACACCCCTTCTTTCTCATGCCCCTACGGTTAGCGGAGAGTACGATTTTACCCCCCCCCCTCAGACCAGACTTGTAATGCAGTTTCCGATAGTGCGTGAACTTGTGGCGGACTGTCACAATACGAGATTCGACAAAAGTGTATCTTCAATTCAGCCACCAGTTTCAACGATCTATGCTGGGTTTGTTCGCAAAATAATCATTGTCCGAATTCCCGCCCACTCATAGCAGACGGAGCCTTGAAAATGACTTTTTAAGGATAGGTTTTCGTATTGGGGTTTGCACGATTGGTTAGGCTTCTGTTAATTGATTCAAACAAAGCGGCCTTATTCAGTAAGTGCTACTCGACGGTAATGACCAACGGCGACTTATTGACTTGGCATGTATGCTCCCCCAATATCACACATCCCATTCGCCACCACCATCGCTCTACGGAGCTGTGGGCACGTTCCACTGAAAGGTCGATACGTCGATTTTATCAGAACTAGTTGCAGTCGTGTCTCTATTGCCAAAAGAACATAGACAAGTGCTCTATAAAAGTCCTAAAAACAGTACTTTTACGTGTGGATAGTAGTTTGACAACTATAAGTCGGTATAGTGTGTGTGAAAAATGTTCTCGCCAATGCCCGCTGGTTTCAGAGAGCAAACGTGCCACGCCGAATAACAAATAAAGATCTGACCGCAGTTTAAGATTAAACAACTGCCAGCCAGCTCTGGCCTATAGGAATTCTACTGACTGTTTGCATGGGTTAAGAGATTCTGAGCTGTTCGACATAGACTCAGATTTTGTGTCATAATGCACTTTATTATAATTAAGAAACATGCGATTCGGTGCCTTTCATATGGTTTTATGCTTACGTGTTCCATCAATAGCTGGGCGGAACGTATACCTCACCGTGCATCCTCCCACCTCAAGTCTTGATAGGAGGAATTGGACGCATTCAGGTAGGTCTTATTATTTGTTGATCATTAATGGAGTATCAATCGGACCTTATCTTGTTAACTGCAGCTATTGTTGTGGCTTTCTGGTAGTTGACACGGTGGTATTGGGCTGGCAACTGAATTGCAAATGTTTCGCAACTGTTTGAGGAAACCTTATCAGCGCTTGGTTGGGTAGTTTCTCTTAAGCCGCATGATTTGGGTTGCATTCATCTTACATGCACGAATTGCTCACCGCTCACGCTCCAAGCAACAACCCGAGTTCTATCCACGTGAAGCACAAACAGTGTGTCAGGTGCAATGTAATGGGTTATAACCTGAACAACTAGGCATAAATGGGTGCGAATATATTATCACTGTCTTCCAGGCAGTGGAAGCCGCATCCAACGCTATTCCAGTGGTAATTCTTCGAGGGTGTCTGCCTTGCGTCACCAGGTCGAAAAACAAATTTGACGCACTTCTGAATAACTGACGCATCATATTCTCAGCTTTCGTAGGTACAAGTAAATGGCGCGTTAGTTCCTTCCAGTTGTGCTGGTAAGACTGAAAGAAATCCATCTGTGGCGCATTTTCGATGCACAGTTGCCTTGATACTTGAAGGAGTCTTAGTGGCTGTAGTACCACCAGATTACCTGAGCATAGACAGGGGCAATCGGATAGCCAGGATCGGATTCGTCCCACGGGCCTTCAGATATGTAGCCGTGCACCGTAACCGCTGAACTATGTCGAGCTCACTATTTGGTGTTTAGGTGTCAGTGTTTTTTCGGTGACCTTGGCATTCGGAATGCGAACGTTTCACCAACCGCTTAACAAGCATCAGTGAGCGGTTGAGTAGGTGTTCCTTGTCCTTCTGCCTGCTGTTATGCAATTTTTGAAGCCTATCTGATACATTCATCAGGGTTGGTTAGTCCCGGGGAGTAGTCCCCTTGCACTGTGGTCCTATTTACCTGCAGTTGATTGGTTCGTCAGCTGTTTCTGTCCCACCGGTTTTGGTCCTTCTGCTTTTAACCTTTTTATCTCACTTAATTGGTCGTTTTTTATCGATCCGTTGCATGGTATCCAATCGGCTTCTAGCTGGCTCTTTTTGTTCGTATGGGATAACCGGATGCGATAACCATAAAAACTGTGCATCCAAATACCTTGACAGTCCAAACCAACATACATCTGTGAACAGCCTGTGTTTATAGAAATGAACCGCACTAAACTCAAGTCTGGTGGCCCTCATTTCGAGTTGTTGTTATTTTTTCAATCTTTGCATCAAGTTTTCCTCTAACTGCTCGCCAATCTTCACTTATCCTATGTTAGATAATCATTTTAAGATCTGCCCAATTGTAACCACAGTTCTTTTTATCCAGTCTCACGAAATTACTTCAATCCAATTTCTCACAGAGTCAGTCTCCGACAGCCACAGCTCATTCATACAAGTCAGCGTAGGCCCATACCACTCATCGTCCTTTCTACAGCTCACGGCATATCTAAGTGGCCTATTTCAGGTGTGCAGGTGAGCGTTGCAGGTATGTTAGGCGCGCTAGAGAAGTGCAGATTTTCACAAAAGTCTGGCCAATTGATGATCCCTATCCTGTATTGACCCAATCGAGAATACACTGAAATCGGCTGGCCCACTACGTCGTCAAATGAAAGTGATTGTGCGCCCCGACTGTGGAGTCTGGTGGACACGGAAAGCTAAGTAAATGAGAGAAGCCAAGGAAGCCTGGAATGACCGAAGACTATTTCAGTTGGTCCGCGAGCCACATTGTCAAGGATCAGATTGGAACGACCATCTTGAATAACGAAGAAAGCATCGATCGTTGGGCCGAATAGTTTGAACAACAGTTATTGTGGCCATCAACTGCCACTCATGTATAGCTCACAGCTAACGTAAAACCCTAGACGGTGAAAGTGGAACTCTCCACAGCCTCGGAGGTTTATGACTGCATATGTTCTCTCAAGCGCCACCGAGCTTCTGGTCCACATTGTTCAAAGATGCAGTAAAGTCCTCAGTCAGCGTTTGTCTGTTTGTCTGTATTTGGGAAAAGGAGGCTGTCTGAGACAACTGGGGAGAGTCGGTGATAGTGCCCATTTTTAAAAAAGGGCTCGCAGTGAGTGTGGTAACCACAGGTGAATCCACTTGACCCAGGTCGTAACGAGGCTGTTGGCGTCACTTGTGCTTCCGCGCCTTTCGGTGGCTCGTGCAATACTGACTCGAGGGCAGAACGCGGGAATCCGGCCTGGTAAGCGTTGCATTGATTTCCACGGTGCATTCGACTCGGCTGACCGGTCTGTTCTCCTTGACACGCTTGCCTATCAAGGATTGCCCCGGAAGTTTGTGAACATGATAAGTTCTTTGTATCATAATTCCAGACGTAAGATAGCATAGGTAGAGCCCTCCAAAAGTTCCGTACACAAAGCGGTGTCCGTCAGGGGTGCCCATTCTCTCCATCCTATTTAATTTTGTGATCGATGAGATAATGAGATGAGCGCTGCAATGTCTTCAAAACTCCGGTGTTCAAATAGCCTCCGACGAAAACCTCATCGATCTGGAATATGCAGACGACATCGTTCTCGTCTTCGAAGAGGAGGAGAAGGCGCAGATGTCTTTGGTATGCACTTTGCACCCTCAAAGTGGAAGGTCATGCTCCTGGACATGCAACCATTTATAATCCACAGGGGGGGCACTCGAAGTTGCTGAGCGTTTTACTTATCTTGAAAGTCGTATTACTTCTTTTTCGGAAAAGTTTGGTAGCAATCGGTAGATTTATTGCTTGGCAACGTTTCGCTTTTGACACAAAAGCTTCGTCAGGCCAAGTGACTAGGTTACGAGCTTGGTCGAGATTTGAGGCGGAAGAGGAACCAATCAGCTAAGTCAAGCTAAATCTGTGTTAGTGTGTTAGTGTGGGTGACCAAGTGTTAGGCCGATGGGGAAACCCACATGGATTTCGGTCCAGCCTATAGTCTAGTTCTTCTATTTTGGTTCACGTGCTGATACCTCTTCAACGTCGTTTGCACTTTCTGTCCGTCTTTGTGGATGAACTAGTGCTACGACAGTTGTGTAAGGAAGAGGGTATTGGGATGTCCACCACCCTGTTTTTGCTAATGAATCCAAATGCACTGAGAACCACAGTCACGTGTCAACTTGGCTTAACTAAGGCTGTTTTCCATACGCTCGCCAGTTGTACACCCTCGATTCTGTTCACGCTGTAATGCTTGGTAATTTCCATCGCCTCGGCAATCAGCCGCTATGGTGGGAATCGCAGTCACCGTCTTAAAACTTCCACATTCTCTACATCTCCATATCTATTCTATGTCCTGTGTCTAACGCAGGTACCGCCATCTTTTACCGTTGTCTTTGACCAGCTCTTGGTATTCTTCCGAGTTCCTTGATGGTTTGTTTATCTGCCTTTTATGCTCACCAATTCTGGTGTGCAATTTCCTGGCAGTTTGTTCTATGTAAACCCTAGTGCAGTCGTTGCAGTTACGTTTATACGCACAGTCCCTTGTTCTTCCAATCGGGAGGGGCTCTTTCAATTCCACCAAAAATGAGCGTAGCATTTTTCCCTTCTAGAAAGCTACTTGAATGTTGGCCAAGTTAAGCAGTCTTGGAATAACCTCCGATGTTCCTGCTTTATATGGACTGACTGCTGTGCCAATCCATTACTTACTGGGTCTAGATACCGGAGCCAATGTCCTTCTTAGGTGATGCCTAATCAATCAACCCCGTAACCTAGTCACTTGGCTTGACGAGGCTTTTGTGTCAAAAGCGAAACGTTGCCCAGCAATAAATTTACCGATTGTTACCAAACGTTTCCGAAAACGATGACTACTCAATCAGTTCCAAGTGTTTTCCACCTGATTGGTGTTACTTCTGATTGTAGTGTGACAGATGAGGTTAATGCACGAATCTGTAAGGCTCGGGTCGGTTTGCTAATTTGAGACACCTATGGCGTCGTGATGCCTAATCAATCAACCCCGTAACCTAGTCACTTGGCTTGACGAGGCTTTTGTGTCAAAAGCGAAACGTTGCCCAGCAATAAATTTACCGATTGTTACCAAACGTTTCCGAAAACGATGACTACTCAATCAGTTCCAAGTGTTTTCCACCTGATTGGTGTTACTTCTGATTGTAGTGTGACAGATGAGGTTAATGCACGAATCTGTAAGGCTCGGGTCGGTTTGCTAATTTGAGACACCTATGGCGTCAAAGTGGTGTGTCCCTGAATCTCGTGGAACGTGTGTATCAAGCTACAGTGCGGGGTGTTTTGTTGTATGGCTGTGAGATTTGGCCTGTTCGATCAGCGGAACTGAGACGTCTTCAGTTGTTCGACGACGATCATCTCAGAACCATAGCTCGTGTAGCTTGGTGTCGGCGAATCCGTAAAGAGGCAATTCTTTTAAGGGATGTGTTTAGCACCGGAAGCTGCGTTGGTTATGCCATGTACTGTGTATGTCGAACCATCGTTTGCCGAAGAGAGCGCTGTTTTCCATGCCCAGTTCAGAATGGCGGAAGCAGAGAGGTGGCCAACCCTTGATCTGGCAGAGGAGTATGAAGGAGATTATGAAACGTTTGGGTGCTGTCGGTGCTACTCGCCTTCCAGGATGGGGACCGCGCAATTTCCACTGCGCCTTGATGGAAACGCTGCTAATCGATGTCAGTGGCGTTCCTGTTGTAAGTTTCTATCCAGATTGCCTGAATGGATGCCTGGAGGTTTGAGCACTCCGGAAGGTAAGGTTTTTGGGACGAGGGTGTGTAGTTGAAAGGAGAGATGTCAACCCTGAAGTCTTGCGCATCGTCGGGGACACTAGTTAATGAAGAGGCTTACATGGTAAAATAAGAACTGTTAGATGTTTAGGACTGGGTAGCGACCAAAAAGGTCGATCAGATAGGGATTGTGTATTTTCCAGCTTTTTGCTAGGCGCGAACGATCTTCACTTTTCATTGCTTTGGGGCTCTTCAGGAACTAACTTGTCGGCTTGAATTCTCAGTATCCCTAATTTGTCATTTCCAGCGTTTACCCCGATTCGGCGATGATGGTACCATCACCGTTGGTCACATCCTCAACGTCAGTTGGGCAGCTGATCATCGCGTGATCGATGGTGCTACGGTAGCGCGGTTTTCAAATCTGTGGCAGTCCTACCTCGAACGCCCAACCAAGTTGATTCTTGAACTGAAGTAACTAGCTGGACGCACTTCCTGCTCGATGCGCTTAATTTGTCATCCCTTCCCGGTTAACATATTCTTATTTTCGTGAGTTTTCAATACACATCTTGACTTTTTTGATGATTTTCAGTTCCAAATACAATGGTTAATGCACACCTGTTGATCTTCCTTTGGATACTTTCTGCTCGAGAATAAGTTCGAGGCATAACTACTTTGGATTACAGCGTACCATTCGATGACGAACCCCAATTTCGTAGATGCTGCTGGCTTTTGGTAGCCCCTGTTTCATGTTTGTGTGACCTAGAGTGAATGCATAAGGCTGAATCAAATCTGACTGTTCACCAGAGTAACCGTTTCAACCAAGCTGGTATGCTATAATGAACTGGTGAAGTGCGCTAAAAGTAACAGTTCACGACAGGGAGAGTACTAAATGATGTACAATCTTATTCGTTTCTATATTTTAACCGTACAAATATTATTCAATGTAGGCACCTTTCCTTCGTTCTGGGAAGGATATTTTTGGAAGTGATGGGAGAGAAACTATTTTGGTTATTTCCTTGAGGCCTCTATTTCGTTATCGGTCTCTCAGAAGAGGCCACGTCCGAACTCCTCAGATGGTCTCCGCAGAGCGTAATATTGTACCAACACAACCAACCCAACTGAATCTCTCGTTTATAATGTTCTTGATCACTTGTATGTGGTGCACCGGGCCGCATCATGTTTCAGTTGATACGATTTTCGAGGTATCGTGATACATCTTATAAACTTAATACGCTACTCATAGAATCGCTGAAAATCCCTCGACAACTGGGTTCCAGATGAGTCTCCCGTCAAAACTGAATTGTTATGCAGTTGGGTTTGAAGTAGAAGATAACGTTGATGGAAACTCGGGGACTGCCGCTGCCTGATCAGCCCCAAGAAGGACAAAACGGTCATGGGCTCTCAAAGAGTTTTCAGTAATCTTATAAGTAGTTTGTTAAGTCCGCATTTCATATTAGATGAACCGACACATTTTTGGGTTGGTCTTATGGCAGCCGTGAGTAGTATGACACTATTGTACCCCACGAGTTGCTGTTTCCTGTTAGGGTTTCTTCGTGAGCAACTTTGTCAACTGATCTTTTTGTATTTTTTGCTGGTCAGTCCAACCTGTATTGCCCCGGGCTTTATGGTAGTGCTGGCTAGCCGCACATTTTTCATCACTATGAGTGCATTTGGCTTCGCTGTGCGAGTCCTCCTTTTCAAATAGTCTAAGAGATGGCTTCCTCTCTTACCATTCCTCTTCATCTGTGTTACTAATGTGCTGCCTGCCTCTGGAACCTCGGGAATCGAAATGCTCCCTGGGCGTTCGCTCACAGATATTGGGTGCGCAAATGATGTTGCTTGTTCCGTTTCAAATCCTCCAAAGATACAAGTCATTAAAAATAGCTTAGATAATTTTGCCGGATGGTTCGATATGCTCTTCACACGTGAAAAATGTGAAGTGCTGCTACAAGACTGAATGGGATCCAACCGAACCAATGCTTAATAACTGACTCAATAATCGGTGGCGCTCCTGCATCAATGCTATCACCTTCAGTGCGTAGCTATCCGGCTTTTCGGCTCTTCAGTCAACCAGACTGACCCAACACCAACTATTTTATTATGCCAGTGCCTGACGATACACCTTTTTTCGGTGACCGAGACGAGTAGCTAGAACCAGCATACTTTTATAGCTGACAAAATGAACTGAACTGAGGGACGTGATTGTTGGATCAATGGGATCATCATTTCGACTAAGTATCCTGTAGATTCAAAATGAGCGGACATCTTAAAATGGAGTTTGCCGTTTTCTGAATCACAATGCCCCGTGGGATATACTTCCCAGGAGATAGACTTTTGAACGAAGTATACAGAACACGCCCATTTGATGTTAACGGGAGATCCAGCTGACTCTCTGGTTCATGATATTCTAGTGAATGTGCTGTAGAAAGGCCGGCTGGCATGGCATTTGAGTTATCGCTGTCGAAGATCTTTCAGTCATCCCATGAGCGGCATATTTCAGCAGTTTTGTTTCCAAATTGGAGAGGGTGGTGAAATCCCCAGTTCTCCAAATTTTCAAGGCAGTCGGATACCTCTGGGGCGATTACATGTGTTAGTAATGTGAGGAGATTTGGGGACTTCCAATTGAGATTCCGTCGTATGGATGAAATCTTTCTGTGCGTATATAGGATTTACATTGAAGGATGACTGATACTGTGTCCTGTGTAAGCGCCAGTTGGTCACAATGCTGATCAGCCCTCTGTAGCCGAGCAGCTAGTTGTTCAACCTACTAGCCGGGAGGTCACGTGTTGGAAACTCCACGGAGTTTTGTGAGATGCGCAATGCCAATGACTCCCACTAAGCATGAAACAGCCGTAAATTGCTTCTCGGCTTTTCAGCATAGACTGGTTTCACTTGCCGGACGAAGTCTCGTTTGAAGTTTACTTGTGTTCATGTTCTAACCACCCCGAGAATGCTGCACGGAAATCAACAAAATATCCGTCTAAAAAACCCATGCGTTGGGAACTGGACTATGTTTGGAGGAAATCATCGCGTGACGACGTTTGTAGATCTTTGACTTGAATTGTCACTGCGTCACCTTAGGTCTCACCCAAAACAGCTACAAAGTGATTTATAAACTACACTGTGTAAATGGGTCGGTTATCCTTTGTTTAAGTCTGTTGAGTTCACCATCAATGTCTTTCACCTGACACAGGTCATCGTAGTTTCGAAAACACTAGGACAAGACTCACTTTTCTGGAAAATGTACCAACTAATTTAGAATGACATCAGTTGGTACTGAACCAAAGCTACAGCTATAGCTCCTCACTATTGAACGGGCGGCTAACGCAAATCGAACACCGACGGAGTTGATGAAGCAGATTTTTCAGGATACGCTTGAAATTTTGTGCCGTCCTCCTTTCTGTTTGAATTCCCTTGGTACCAGTCACTTACTCTTACACACTGTACACTTCCTCACATCCGCAATGTTGGCCTTCTCCCAGTGCCTAAGGCCAAAAGCAGTACGTGTCTCCACTGTCATACGCTAACTAGTGGCCCTTATTCAACTACCCATGCAAATGCACGGCTGAAATATGTAAGGCGCGGTAAGGCAGGACTATGCAGCAAGCGTGATTCGGGTGACCAATGGCATGACCGACGGCCACGGAGGGACATCAAGCGATGACAGTTCCGAATAAAGATGGTGTTCAGCAAGATAAAACCTGACGTGTAGATAGAAAATCGCACCACCATCACAACAGAAGTATAGGTCGTCTGTGGCATGTACCAATAGAAGGATGGGTTGACAACGTTGTCCGCACAAAGGTAACGTTTTTGTGTGCTCGTTTACCTTTAAGGTAAGAGGACTTTTAAGTCGGAAAATTCATTCTAAGTGGAAGATTTGGGATTTGCTTAGAGAGTGCACATTCGTCAAGTTGATTTCTCCTTGGCTGGCGTATGGACCATCTTTACCGAATAGAACTTAAAGAATCGGAGTTGGTGGATTTCCTGAGCTTGGGAGTTAGGAAGAGATTGTACAAACGGCAGCTAACTGATGACACTCAGTACAGCTTTCATCTGGCTGAATGAAAATACATCAAACACGAAGTGTTAACAGTTACATGAACGATAATAGGAGAGTGATGCGGCAGGCTTCCAGTGTGAGAGAAGTGGAAGAATATCCACTACTCGCGGAAAAATTTGCGCATGGGTTGTTCAGCGTTGGTGTGCACATGAATACGCTTGTAGACCGCTCCACTGAAGGCATTATACTTCTGACATTCAGGCACTGAGACAGTACGAAAAATTTTATGCTTAAGTCGATAGTTCCGACACAAGTTAATGTGCGCTTTCTTGCCATCCGGTTGTACAATGTCAGGTGAGAGTATACTGAATCAAAACAGCCAACAAATACGAGAAGACGCGAAATGCGTTCACCTTCCGACCAAGAGTCTGACCCCAGCCTCGGCGTCTGTCATGTTATCTTCCAGCGGTTAAGCGTTACTCCACTTGAATCCCGCATAGATTAAACTGTAGTTCAGGAGATTCCTTTGCACATTTTACCGCGCAACTTTTGCCTCTAGCATTATCAAGTCTTTTGATTAGTTCTCACCTGCCTCGATTGTCCAGGAACCTGAACATAGGTCAGTCGCAAAGCAGTAGACGAGGAAACTGTATCACCAAAATAAGGTTATTTTGTGTGACAGCACACCTATTAGGCGCGATTAAGCCAACAAATCAGCCCAGACGAAATAAGCACAGGGTTGTGCACCCGCGAATCGGAGTAGAATCCATGGCCATGGGAATAAAAACTACCCTTAGCCCCAGGACATTTTCAAAAAGGGTGCTCGCAGCGTGTGCAGTGATCACGTAGGAACCAGCATGACCCCCGTTGTAATCAGGCTCTTTGGTTCGCTTATTTTACGTCGTCCTCCGTATACGCGTGAATGCGGGACCCGAGAACAGTAAACAGGATTCCGGTCCGGAAGAGGTTGTGTGGGCCACATCCTCAAATTCCTCCCATTGTGAGATCAATGACATTCGTATAGTCTTGGTGTTCCTTGATTTCAAAGTGCGTTCGATTCTATGGACCGGTTAGTTCTTTTCAACGTGTTTACGCGACAATATATGCCCCAGAAGTTCGCGAATTCCATGCACTGTTTGTAACCACACACTTGGGAAGCTATCCAAAAACTTTCCTGCAAGCACTAGTATCCGACAAGTTTGTTGACTCTCTTCGGGGGCGAAATGGCTCAAGTGGTTAGAGCGCGAATTTACTGACCGGAAGGTCCGTGGTTCGAACGCGACCTCTGTCTAGGCTTGGGCAACCTGGCAGTATCCCAGCCCTCGTGCTTCCCTCGGGTGGCATGGCAGCTAGGCACCGAAATGATGTTACAGTTGAGCAGTTTTTTTTGACTCTCTTCACGCTTGTTTAGTTTTTAGTCCAACTCTGGAAGGTTTCCAAAACCCCGGTGTTCAGATCCCTCCGAGCCGAAACCTTATCGGTGTGGAATATACGGACAGTATTTTTTTATTTTTGAAAAAGAGCGGAAAGTGCAAGTAATACCTGAAGTGCTGACAGACTTCATTCAGTCGTTCGGCATGTACTTTTCTCACAAGAGGCAAATTCATGCTGCGGGACATACATTTTTTGAAAAAGCCTCTAAGAATCCAAGGAGTAATACTGGAGGTTTTGGAACGCTACACGTGTCTCGAAAATTGCATTAGTTCTGACAGACTGTAAACGAACAAATCTCAAAGATCAGAATTGCGCTTCAAAAGGCTATCTCACTTGGTCTAAAGGGACTCATCTATCAGATCAAAGTGCGAACTGCAGTGTTGTGCGGCCCCGAAAGGCGAAAAATCTAAAGCAGTTTCAACTCTTTGGCCACCGATGTCTCACAAGTGTGGCTGGAATCAGCTGGAACCAGCGCATTCGCAATGAGACGATCAGGAAACGGGCCTTTGGTGAAGCGGACGGTAGTTCACGCAAAAAGTTCATCCAGCAATGCAAGTTTAGGTGGCTAGGCCGTGTGTTATGCACGCCGAGATGAGCACTGTTTTCCGTGCCCAATTCAGAGTGGCAGAAATTTGGAAGTTTACCGAATTTTTCATTGTAGAAAGGAGCAAACGTTACACGGAAAGTCTGGGTTTTGTTAGCGCTGTTTGCCTTACAGGATGGTGCCCTATGTTCGCTTGTCTAGATACAGTGAACATGGCGGCCAACCGATGTCAGTAGCATGCATGCTGTCAGTTTTTATCCAGGTTGTCTAACTGACTTTTGGAGGTGTAGGCACTTCGGATGCTTGTGATCAGCTAACCCTAGGTCCTCCTCTCCATCCCCTCTTTATTCTTTCCATTGTAAGGCTTTTTTCAACTAAATCGAGGCGGTTTTACGGCACTGAAGCACCAGTATTTTCATCTGGTGTTGCTGTCAATGGTGGCGGTTATTGTAGTATTGAGCTGGACTTTAAAAGTGACAGGCCACAGCCTGTATCGCTATCGCATGTACTGATAGGGTTCAGATTACTCATTGTTACTCAGCGTATTGACCAACACTGGTGACTTGGTCAGACTGAGCCTGCTTGCAGAGGCCTCCCTGTACTGCAACATTCTGCTTTATAATTGGCGGCAAACGCAGTATGACTTCCACTAATTTATTTATCTTTTTGATACCTCCAGGGCTTCTTTTACCAAGCCATGTTAATGACCTTGGGTTGAAGAATGACATAGGCCGCCTAAGAACGTTACCATACGCGGTCTCGAAGATCCTCAACTTAGCTAGTCCAATCTGTGATCAGTCACTCGAGAAATGTCTCCAGCTCCGCAGAAAGTGCACAATTACCGAGACTGCACCATAGCTGAAACTCCACATGTGGCATGCGTTTTTGGCGTAGGCAGTCAGTCACAGTTAACACGCGCACACATTCCAAGCATTGCATTGCACGTTATAACACACGAACAGAGTTCACAGAAATAAAATTTCTCCGTCTCAGGAATTTCCAATCCCTACATGCATTCGCACAAAGACGGTTTAAGCAAGATACAATCATGTTTTACTACCTCTTACCTTTCAGACTGTCCTTTGAAGCTGTCACCGAATCAAGACAGAGTTGAGAGATCCTTCTGACGGGAATGAAAAGCATCTGTGATGTTAACTATAATTATGAAAAGTAGAAAAGAATCACTTAGCTTTCGGTCGCGTCATTATGTGGATTTGGGAAACGGTTTCGGATTACCAGGACTAGCTTTTAAGGAATCAGCTAACCTTCGCGAGCACGAGCTCCAAAGCTGCACAGCTATAACTTCAGCTCGGCTGAGGAGTGTGAACTGATAGTGGTTTTTGGCTGATCCGATGAAGTATACATGGGTAGACGTTCAGCATGAAGGTGACCATTTCGTTCGGCATGTTGACTTTCGTGGTTTTCACGTTTTTTTTCTGAGCTTGCCTAAACCTCTAGTGATGCTATAGCTCTGAACTTGCGTACGCTACCTGGGTTACTTTCAAATGTCCTTCCATATATTATCATCGTAATTGTAGCTGTTCTAAATTCACCGTTTTCCAAATCTCCTACACTCTTACTGACGATCGAGGTTGGTCCAACATCAGTTTCCCCTTCGAGATACAAGACTGTCCATTCCGTCATCCTTTGAAGAGTTATTATTTTTATCAGGAAGGTCAGATTCCTGAAAGCAACCACTGAATGCCCGAAGTCTACTAAGACCCTCAGCTCTGCTAGATGTTGACCAGACAGACAACACCCCCTCAATATACAGCGCTTCACAGCCTTCTATCAAACCCAGACAGCGCGATTCAGCGTTGATCAAGGTCAGACAACGTCCCCGCAATATGCAGCGCGTCGCAGCCCTATACACCAAGGCCAGACCGCGTGCGTCAGCATTGGACCAAGTTAGACAGCGTCCCACCAATGACTAGCTTGAGGCACTCGCTTGTTCGGAATATAGCTGTTGTGTTCCCTTCTGTGAGTCTTTTTTTCGGCATTAGGCACTGGAGCGGGTCAGCTGTCAGATACAACAGACTGGCGAATCAGCAGGCATAACAATTTTTCACCAGGTCCGAACAAATTTCTTGTGAAAAGACCTTCAGATTGTTCGCGGACACAGGACCGAGATCTGTCTTCAGTGCATGGAACAGGTTAGCCATCTATGTAAAAGTGCGTGTTTATTAAACCTGAATGACTAACGGAGTGAGAAGGCATAGATCGCGGAATGTTACTTTCTCTCACCAACCACAGTACTAGAACACGGCGAACTTATCAAATTCCACATTATCTATTCGGGGAAGTCACGAAACCTAATCTGCACAAATAACCATGTTTATCGATTACTGAATCACATAAGACACAATAATGCGCAAATATACATCTGTATGAAGTGATTTCTTCTTCAAACTGATGAAAATCACTGTCCTCTTCTCTGGTACAACACTCCTTATAAGGTCAGTGAAAACTCTGCGGCAAACCACCTGCGGACTTATTCAAGCCTGAAATTCTAATCAATGTATCAAGGGTTGTGTTTTGAACATATGATCACTTTCCGAATTTTTGCCGAACTTAGTGTAATTGATTTATACAGACTTCATTTGCCGAAACGCACACATTACAGTTGTATTGATTGCTGCCGCAGTGATGCTCGGATTGCGATGTTTCACAAAAAACCATCATTTACAAGCTGTGCAATAATCGATTTGTACGATCCTACATGTTATGACATTTCAGCTATTTTCTCGCTACTGTATGCGTCACTTTTTGCACATGGTACTACAAAGATCTTGTTAACTGCTGCCACATCTTCTGTTTGCTGGCTACTGTTCTATTTTAATTTCGTAGCCGAAAAGCCTAAAAAATGACGACGTGCAGCGACTGGCCGAAAGAGAAATCTTTCCACCAAGGCCGTAGCGGGAAACAGCGGTGTGAGCGAGCCAAAGACATATATAGGTACGCCCAACCCACCTCGCCATTCAAGGCAAAGCGCGCAACAAACGGGTGACTATGGTTCACGTCGCTTTCTGAATCCAGACGACATATGAACAAGTGTAGGAGCATGAACGTTTGTCCAGTTGCCTGGCTTTTTGTTACGAAACGAGGTCAAATCACCCTCCCGTGTTTGTTTGAGGGCTGGGTTAGTTGCCAAAGAACACCCCATTTCCGCAAGTGGTTGCACCATTTTTCGCCTGGAGAGTCCTACTCATGTCCTGGAGCAATTAGTCCCGGTGAGTCCGCACCAAACAGGGGAAGTACTGTGCTCCAGTTTCGCCCATATTAAAGCTCATCAGCATTGTGCACCCTTGGCCGTGCCAGGATTGGTCTCTGGTCATCTTCAATCCGGGACGATTCAGCCAATCACAGTGCTCGCGTGAGCACGTTCGCACTTTAGGACATGATAATTGGGGCAAGCTCAGCGTGTGTGTGTGGACTCAGCAAAATAAGCGCATAAGGGTAGGAGGAGCGTCGTTCAGACGGGAGTGATGTGGGTGCAAATTCATTGAGGACTACTATTGGCCCCTGACACGATCTAGTTCACGCACTAATGTCCGTTTCATTTATTGCCCATAGCTAGGCGAAATCAGTTTCCATTAATGAATTTGTCCAATAATGTGGTCGATTGGACAAGTTTTTTAGGGTTTACCCAGAACATATTAAGTTGGCAATTTTAGTAACCAGAACAATTCGTGATAAGCGTTGTTTGCGCAAGTTTCCTTTACGGAACATCCCCTCGTGTTACGTCTTTTCTCCGAATGGGATTTAGGGGTAAGAAAAGAAAGGAAGGAAACCTTCACATTTGTGTGCGAATTTTTTGCTAAGCCTAAGCTCTTGCGAAGCAGAGCAACGTCAAAATTGATTTCAACATCGAGGAACTCATCTAAAGTTTCAACAGTTTCAAATTAGCGTTATTATGGGCCCAAAATAAACGCCCAGTCCATAGGCAAAAAATATTGCAACAACAGCAGAACAGTTTTGCCTTAGACTCGCCTGAAACTGTCATGTAAAAACTAACTTGGGCCACAGAGATGCTTTTGCAATCACGTCTTAATTGTTATTGGCCAGCGAATCCCAGTTGCCCAACCCAAGGTTTCTAAATCATGAAAAAATGAACGTAGTGAATGACCAACAACCAAATTCTTAAACGACCCCGGGTCGCAACCTTCGAAATTCCGTAGCCTTTCTGTCTAAGGCTGAGTACCTGAGCACTCACTGCTTCAGACAGAACCTTCGACAAACTCTCCAAATTTTATCCCCACCGAATGCACAATTCGTGTGTTGCGTCGATCAACCTCATCGCCTCATCTTTTTCATCTTAACTGGGGCTACAGAAGCAACACAACCAGCCTAAGAAGGGGTTAATTTTACCAACGTGTGAGAACTATCCGCTCGCAGACCATACTTTGCATGACTGCTTTTGGTCTGCCAAGGAGAGCGTATCGATCGTTTACCTACCATTGTGGCCTACTCTGATGATTAGAGCTATAGGTGATCTCGGCCGGTGTGACTTTTACGGCACTGTTACCCGGCCAGTCTAATGAAGATGATCCACACGCAGTGATGCTGGTTCATTGGCAGATGTAGTTCTGAGCACATACGATACAATACAACAGCAAACGAACCAGTTATGCCGGCGGAATACATGCGTATTAGAACTGAGCAATAGAGTCAAGTGTGAATCAACCGGCCCCGCTGAAATTGTGTAGCAAAGGGGTGAGTAGAGCATCTGTGAGTGCAGCTCCTCCGCATGCGAGTTCGGACTTCTGAAAATATGTCAACCTAAAAGTTCAGTAAATTCAATCGTGGGCAGCGATGTGAGCAGATTTGAGTGCGGCGATGTTTCTGAATGCACACAAACGGATGTGCTTTTCAGGAGAGTTATTGAGTCGGGGTGGCTCGAGGGATGACGTTGTGCGTACGCTTTTGGATCATCGGATCTCAATTCCTCTCAAGGCTGTCTGGCTGCTGACCTTCGTCTTGACATTCTGTGTACTTGTTGCATCACCAATTAAGACAAAATGTTAGTTACCGCTATACCAGATGATGTGTTACCGCTCAAGTGAAGGCGCGAACTTCGAGCACGTTCGTGAGCAGGCCAAATAAATGCGGCTCTATTCAAAGGGGTCTGAATGCGTCAGGTGTCTATAGAAGCCACCGTGAAGACCAGTCACATAAAGCATTCTATGGTTCAGCTAACTATTTCTTTTGATTGCTGACATTCGTGGTTTCAGCCACGATAAGCATACGTATAGTTTGCTGATTTTTTAGACGAATGCCTTTGGGGTGTCGCTCTGGTTCTGAAGTCCAGCCGTTGACTGATCTGTTCGACTTACGCTAACACCTGTGCTCCTAGTTAGCTGACTGAATGGAATCAGTTTCATTCAATCAGCTAAGCCACAAATCTTCCAAGTAAACGAAGGCAGAACATTAATCAGATAGGTGTGTGCACTATCGTTCATCGACCGCTCTTATTGTGTAAACGCGGCTAATCCGTGACCTTGTACATAAACTTGACGGAGCTCTAACAACCGATCTGGTGTTATGGAAATGCCTGGGCCATATTTTATGAATAGGGTCGCTGGGATTGAAGGAAATGGCTACGAGGGCAAATACAACGCAATACAAGTTTGACAACCTGTTGACTAAGATATCAAAAAAATCATATTTGTGGACAATTCGGGTCACCTATACATAGTGTGCCAATATCGGGTACAAATTTGCTTGGCGAATGTCACGAACTGTATGAATCGTAGTTACAAAAACGGTTCTTTAGCACGCTGATCATAAACCGGTATTCACAGTACGTCTGTTTTGCTGAAATTCGGTTTTGCCTCGGCGAACTCAAATTTGAATAGAACCACGACTATATGGATTGAAACCGAGTGTTACTCGCACTCCCTCACGTCTCAGACAGTGTGCAGCAAACACTCATCCTTTCTTCGGTTAAAAGCAACGAGAAGTCCTATATCGGGTTGTTCAATGACACAGTTGCCTAGGTCCTATCTGCAGGTGTTGTGTCAGAACACAAAAGCTCTGGCGCCTCAAAAACATTGCAAACCATGTTTGCAATAGTTCGAACGAACCAAAGAGTCAACAATAATTACAAGCCAAATGCCTAGGTGTGTCGCACTCAGAACTGATCAGTTGGTCGTATCGAGGACACATTTTTGGGTGCATTCTGGTGCCTGACTACCGTGACTGTTTTGGATGAAATCAAGCACGTTTGATATGAACATGTAGGAATGAAAATCCACGGAGTTTCTCCACCGTGAGTAAGATGGTGATAATATCATTACAGTTTTTCATCGAAGGTGACCGCATAATCGTCAGTGTTACTTCAACTTCCTCTCTCCTGGTAGTTCTGGCAGGGTTAATCAGTTGTAGATGTTTGATCCGGTGCCACACGAGGTACTGAGTGCGCGTTTCAGAGCTACCTACTCGGTTCCATACAGACATCCATTTCCCGAAACAGTGGTTACACCTCGCATGGCGGTGACTTATGCTGCGCTTTTACACAGTCCCCATGCAAGTTCAGCCGGCTGGACTCGCTTTAGCTGCCGAGCATTGATGTCCAAACCGGTCCTCATGCGGTCGTCTAGTTGACCATCGATCACAATACTTCCAAATGAATTGCCACAGTTTTGGCATGCTTCCTAATAGCCGATGGAAGATTGACTGAAACGTTCCAACATGAGTGCCTTTGCATTGACTGTGAAGGAAGTATGCACAAAGGGGATAAGTGACCTCGTAAAAATATCGACGAATGCGCCTAATCTCACTGAGATGTATTCGGGTGTCCGTCAGTAGTAGGTTACTCGAAGCAACCCAGGAGCCACATACAAGATGGATAACACACCGACAGGACCAAGTGAGTGATTCATCAAGGCACTGTTGGCCTAGAGTCGAAAACTATTCACAAAAATACCCTTGGAAATCGATACGTAACTCTTGTAAATAAGTGGGTGTGCTTCTCATTTCGCTCACAAACACACTGAATAAAGCTATGAACCTTTAAGCTTGGAATACTCACTCTCTTTTATCAAACCAACCAATCTACGCATTCCTAGCACGCCACGATTATGATGAGCATTTCGAAACACGCGCGTCAAGACTAACACAGGTACATCATTTTTGAAAACAAACGTGGAAGGACCTCCTGACTCATTCGTGATCGACCAACACACAGTAATAGTGGAGCAATTCATGTCGTAACTCGAAGGCACCTCGAGTCTGATGGTTACTGGTTGTGGATAGGGGCAACTAGTGTAAGCGAGTATACGGTATTGACTCATTATTTAAAAAACGCAAAATGGCAGCAGTGCGTATCTCACAAATGTCCGGAAAGATTCGAACCGGTGACATTGCGATTAGTTATTCAACAAGTTATTCAGGTGCAAGTTGCTCAGCACAGTGTGAATAGTTCACACGTAAAGAGGACTTAACGCGTTATCACTCAATTGCTCAGTCCATCTTGTGATTTCAGACTGCATCAAATCGGTGAGTCCAGGTGTCTAAGAAGAGTTCCTATTACCGGAGTCCACGTAAGACAACCAATCTGCTTTCACTAGCAACTTATAAATAAACCTATGTGCTCCAAGTTTTTCATGCCTCATTGGACCACCAAAACCTTAACTGTATAGGGCGGAGAAGACGAATCTCTTCACACAGGCGAGGAGGGATAAAAAACAAACAGAAAAAAGTGAATTTCTGTAATTGGATGAAGCACTCCGTGAAAGAAAAACATTTTTACATTGAAGGTAATGTTAGTTCGTATGCACAGTGAGTTGTTTGGTTGTTGGGAGAGAAAGTGGTTGAAAAATATGAAAAATTCATATCAGGAGAAGGACACGAGAGATTCAAAACGTGCTCCGAAGTCCGTAGCAGTAGGTAGAATCAAAAACGGAGTGAGAAGTCAGCTTCTGAAAGTAGTCGAAGCAGGTCACGTTGTAGAAAATGCACATTTTGAATAATACAAGTAACTACAAATTTCGAAGGCATACGATCCCAACCGATCAATATCATCGTCATCTTACAGACAAAATATGGTTTCCTTTGAGAATACATGATGTTTGATTCTCTCGATATTTATCGTACTACTACCTACTAATTTAAGTAGCTCAAATTGTCACAATATATTTGTACAAATGGCAACCGCTCGGCTGTGGTGGGAAAACAAAGTAGTGTAAAGTTAACATACATACAAGACCTAACGAGTAGCAGAGTATTCGTAAAATGCGGAAACATGATAAAAACAGACTAACGATGCTCATAGTGCGGCCACTTAGAATGCACAGCGCACCACGCACATGGTGGTTACGCTCCTATGGGTAAAACTTAGTCGTGGGATGGAATGGACCATGCTGTAATGTGGAACCAGTAGGACCCAGTGACGTTTATCTGGGAGAAATCAAACGCACGGAAAGTTCTCAACAAATCGGATGTAAGATTCATCAAGAAACGCTTCTATCCGATCAATCTGAGCAGATAAGGAATGGATGGAGTCACTGCATAGGTGTTCATTGAAAAAACGGTCGTTCGTAGATGTGAATGAACCATTTGGGCAAGGTTCTTCCTGAAGTCCTTGTTCTTTTTTGCAGAATACTTGCTTTACTCCAACGGACGATGGGCTAGTGAGTTGTTTCGGAAACGGACTGGGTAGCTGCGTTTTTTCGTCTTCAGATTTCTTCAAGTCAAAAACAACAGACTGGGAATCTTCGGATGAATCACGGAGACAATTCTTGGAAGAACCTCCTTTCAGATCTGATTCGATCGCCTCAGATTCGATTAATTCTGGATCCAATTTGATGCGCTTAATAACAGGGTTTGACTCAAGTTGGGTCGAGTGTCCATTTGTATCGCTGCTTCCCGAGAACCTTCTACCATGATAAGAGGTTTTCGCTGTGTCGTCACTGGCGCTGGACACGGTAGTGGGAATTGGAACGATATTCGGTGTATTTCTTCTCTGACAGGAATGTGGTCGGTCACAAGCATCCAGTGGGTTGAGATCGCTAGATATCGTACCGGTTTCTAGTAAAGACTGGTCGCCCAAAGGTTGAACTTGAGCTATCAGGTTGGAGTTTTGTGCACCGTTAGCGGTTTGCTCAACCACCGAATTTTCTTCAGAAAGCAGGAAATCCAACCCCATATTCAACGATGATGTCGGCTTCTTGCTGCACTCGGGCTCGTTGGCACTTCGTCGGCACACAATTTCCTCCTCTGATATTTCAATCAAAGCATGATCTTGGGGCTTACTCATAGCCCGACTGCTTTCCTCACTGGTTATCGTGGAAAAGTAGGTCGTCGTTGTGGAGGCCGCAGACACTGATGGGCTTTTCGATTCAAAACTGCTAGGTTCCCGAAGCAAGCCTTTGCAGATAGAGTCCTGGCAGACAGAAACGCCCACAGATCCAACAGAGGTTGACGGAGACGTTACATTAGGGCCCATATGATCTGTGGGATGCATATTAACTCCCGGAATGGATGCGAGTGAAAAACTGTTCGACGATGCGACGGGACGAGTTACCAAAGTGGGAGAGGTGGGTAGTGAGGAGCCCGCATGACTGGCTGATAAGGGGGTCCTACTCGGAGAACCGTTTCTTGAGGAAGAAGAGACTGAATCGGACCAGCCCATCTGCGCAGTTTGGGAGACGATCATGTGCTCAGGAACAGTAGGCAACGTGGAAACAGTTTCGGTACCAAGGGCAGTCAAGCGAGTCGAACCAGTGGAACTGCGGCGGGCTTTCGAGTTGCCATCAAACGTATCTGTCGAGCGATGCGGAATAGTGCTATCATACGCTGAGATAGGCTGACGAAGCGTTGCCTGATATTTGCTGTCCACAAGATCTGTCGATGGATATTGACATGCGTTCGAGGAGTCAGAACTTGATCTCGGCGATTGTGTATGCTGAGGGGTCAAAGTAATACGCTGCTCGTGCGGTGATGACTGCATCCCCAGCCACGTAACTAAAACACGGAAAGCAGCAAATTAAATTCACCATCTAATTCGGTAGGGATCCAAAAGTTTTGTTCGACAGCTGCACAAAAAGCACGCACAATATTGTTAGGAACACACGAAAGCGCACTACTCTCTGTCATTCACGCGCCCGTATGTCGTGAAGTGCTGAGTAACGTTACAGAATCTGAAAACAGCACGCTCTCCTCCAGGAGCAGCTTTTCCTGGGGAACTGCTGAATACCCCATGGCGAACAACAAACCGGTACGTTTCCACATGACCCGAAAGAAGCACAGCGGCTCAGATGATATCAGATACCCAGCCTAGAGAGGTATAATCGAGAGGTCAGGATTAGACTCGAACAACACACTTCTCAGCCGGTAGCTCGTCTATTACCACTGAGCTATCCCGAGCTGCGTAGGTTTCCGATCGAGATTCAAGGCAGATCTATCTAACACCCTCAACGGCACGAATCGGTTTACCTCAAATAGCCATATAGTGGTTGACGAGGCGAAAATGTTCAGCATACGTGTTTCGTGGCTGTTGGTGCAAATGACGCGCCATTAGCTTGTACTAGATTATATATGCACAACGAAATCGGTTAACTTCCCTTTCACCTGCATGTCACGGAAGATGACAAACGGGGCGCACATAAACACTCTGACAACTAAGCTCAGTGTGAGCCAATCAAAGGCCAATGCCTCTTTAAAGAGAACGGCCTTGGTCAGCACCTATTCTGCACAAAACAGTACTGTTCGAGATCGCCCTTGTTCGCTGAGTTCTCGTATAAACAGTCTGCAATAACCTGTAACGCTGTGATACACCTATGTGAATGTATTTTCGTGATGGAAACCACTCACATAACTGTAACCATCTGATGAGCTCCAAGAGGGACGAAATCGGTCGTGGGTAGTCGGAAACTTTTCAGCAACCTTGTGAGTAGTCTCCTTCGAAAAAGCATAGTGCGATATCGTGAACTCAAACAAGATGCAGCTTTTGTGCAGCGTATTCAGTCGAAGGACATTATAAACGGGAGATTCAACTGAGTCTACCGTCAAATCAGAACTGGTGTGTAAATGAGTACAGTTCGGTGTTACTGTAGTTTTTGTTCAACGCTCTGACTCTGTAATCACAACTAACCTCTGTAGGCACTTCCGGTATCTCATCGCGCGGACAACTAAGACACCGTAGCGACGTCAATCAGCAGACATGTACAGGTGCTGACAGACACGGCCAAACGACGGATGCTCGATAAATGCAACAGCCCCAACGTCACCGCACCACGCACTATTTTGAAACAGCCTGAAATTAATTTCAGTACCAACAGGTATTAAAGGCTAAAGCATCCAAATTCACCACGTTATGCTGAGGGGATGCACAGTTATTTCACGGACAAGTCAGCGGACGGCACCAGGCATGCGGAATAACGCTACACTGATCGTTGCCTTATTCGTTAGTCGGGCAATTTGACTGAAAACATTTCATCACTAATCAACCAACCAACGACCATCTACGCTATCTGAGCTATCAACATTCGCCTCAATAGCAAATGGTGTACTGGACAGCAGGAAAGGGCACGTACGGTGTCAGGCTTGGACGATTCACTACCCAGAGTATTCTGGGCACCGTGCTTCCCCAAAGTGCCATGCGAAGGACATTCCCCTATCAACCACAATGGGTAAGATGTCCCTTTACTTTGCATTGTGTGGACAGACTGTGAAAGATTGTAGGCAATGCGGACAACGTCGGGCGATCTACGCTCAAAAGATTGTACCCGACTTCCGAACTAAAAACGGCTGCTTCCTCTTTCTGAAAGCCGATGGCTTAGAATGCGGATGTGTATGTAATATGTACGTATGTGTGTGTGTGTGTGTGTGTGTGATATAGGATGAATTTCCAGTAACTGGTTTCTGGAAGTTCCCAAATAAGTTGAAAGTCCATCAACCAAAGGTTGAAATGAAACTGTTTTTGCCGTAAGAATTTGCTGCGTGACAGATTCTTCCGCGATGCAGTCGACCAGATGCAGAATTGTCTGTCCGCACTGCTCGGTCCTGCTCCGTCCGTAACCAAACTGACCACACACTGAGCTACGAACACGCTCACACTAAACGATCCACCAACCAAACAACTAGCCATTGACGGTAAAAACTGCCAGGTTAGAAGTATTGATCCTGGTTGGTGTCGGTGTGTAACTCTATTGCCGATAGACGATCGGATTTGTGAAAAAGTGTGTATCGAACAGATGGACAGATGAGTGATTAAAACGTGTGTGTGTGTGTGTGTGTGCCCGTGCACAAACACGAGGTCACACGTATAGGCAACATGCACGAACAGATAAAGACACATTATCATCATCATCGTCATCGTACGGCTAAGGACAGAGCGAAGTAGAAGCAACAAGAAACTACGATTCTACCAGGCGCCTATACAATAACCCGATTCGTGTTGTCTTTACACAGCCATTGATGAATTCAGGCACTTATGGCAAAACTGCGACGCGTTGCAACATAGTGCAGCGAAGAGCAACCGTCTGGTACCTAAGCTCACTTGTTAGGTTGACGTTACTGGAAGACAATCCATTAACTGACATACGGATTAAAACAGCCAATCGTCTGAATGTGGTAGAATTGCGGTTAACAGCTGCCATAGAAGCTGAACAGCCAAGATACTGTCATGTTTCGGAAGCCTAGAAACGAACAAGCAAAAAGCGAGAGTGGAATTCGAAGCAGGACCCTTTCGATTGACAGTTCGCGCCTTAGCAACTGGGACACTTCAGACTCCAAGGTCACAATAGCTGCCTGTCTGTGGGAAAGTAATACCAACATTGGCAGAAGTACTACCCGCAAGTCAATGCAATGTTCAAGTCACGTGCTGGTAATTACTCCTCGCGATCGACCCAACTAGATTCACTTCCGTAATAATAACGAGATGTTCGTTTGATAACTTGGTGCTTATCTTTTTCCGCTCGATCTGTCCACATGATTAAGACATTTGGTCCCCACTTTTTAACCAAATTTACAATTAAAAGTTCAAAGCAGGGTTCACACAATACGGGTATAGATTTCGTCCGACAGATGAAGTCAACGGTTCCGGAGAGGTTTGGTAAACAATCGATGGATTTATTGTTGTTTACTAAACCTCTTTGAAACGATGACTAGCCAATCGGTCCCAAACATTTTCCAGTTGACTGAAGTCAACGGTTATTGAAAAGCCTACGGTGATTTCACAGTCCCGTGGAGACTGAGTGTTACGGATGTGGGAAGGTAGCTGGCAATTCTAGACCCATCAGGAGATTGAACGAGTTGATTCTCATCCGAGGGTGAACAACCTTTCACCGCCAAAAAAGCAGTTATACACGCTATACACATCCCTGATTTGTGGTATTTTTTCACAAAATCAAGATTCAGACTGGGGCTTCCCACAGTCCAGGTCGAAAACGTGTCTATGGTCCCTTGGCGAGGTGAGATATGCGGATGGGCATGTTTTAGACACTAGCAGATCAATCGAAAGTAAGTAATTCGAGGTTGAAAACGTGCGACGATCCAGAGCACACTCGGAGGATGTATCTTGGTCATGAGTAAGAAAGTGTTTACATTCTCGAGCAGAACGGATGTTTCCATTATCTGATCCAAATGCATTTATCGATTTAACCAAACCCGGTTGGAAACCTAAGACTTATAGAAAAGAATAACCGATTCAGTCACCAGCAAACCGAATTTTATCATTTTGAGTATCAGTTGCTCGAGAAATGGACGAAAAACAGGATGATTCTAACGGCACTTCGCTCACTATCTCTCAACCCTCTCCAGTGTTCTACGACAGAATTCCTCGTTGATTTGCGAGTGTGAATGGCTGGAGTTAGCATAAGGCACTGCTCGGAGTTGATGGTCGCTAATCCCAATAAGGTAAAGTGAAACAAGCCACGCTACACAGGCCAAAAGAAACGCAGTACAAACGGGAGAACGACTGTACTGTACCTACACGACTGACGACAGTGATTGACGTGTATGGAAGATGTGAAAAACGGCGGCAGTGAAGCAAGAATGCGTACAAAGACACTGCACCAGCTCGGGGGTGACTAACTATGCCCAATAAAAGATATTCAACTAGCGGGACGGAAAAGTACTTCACTATTAGACTGAGACCAGCCTCCGGAATATATTTCAAAGACCTCATTTTTTCGTGTTCAGAGATTGTATATTTCTCGTAAAACAACGGGCTCTGCAGTGATATGGACAGCGTTCACATCCCTCAATACAAGTCCACGATGACGGCCTACACCGAATAAGTAACCAGTGAGTCACGTTAGCTCAAAAAATAACAGGTGAAGTAAGCCTACTAAGTGAGTTGGTTCGTACTTATCATAGTAACTCACGCAAGCTTTCACAGATGGCCTTTATGATGCAGTGGTGTTTCGCTGCTCGATCAATCCAGTGTGCACAGCAGCCGTGGTGTGCAACCGGCCCGGTTACATTCATCAGATGAGCACCAACCATGAAGTTATGTGACAAACGCTCAGTAGGTGATGTGTGTGTGTGTACCGATTAATAGACCAGATAATACCTATCCAGTGCTGCATGTGAAACAGGCAACTCTCAGTACATTGAGCATAGATTGGCATACGCAACAGACCTACGCCTTACATGCAAAAGACCAAAAACTGAGCTCGAACCTTAAGAATGCTGACGGGACAGAGGTGAATTCCACCATCATAACATAGGTGGTGAGCTTCGTGTGACTCGATAGACTGCTCAGTGATAATCTCCCTTCAGGTGTACGGCTCCGCTGTTTAACTTCAGTTAACTAGTACCGTAGCATCAGTACTAAAACAGTTAGGCTGATTCGGGCAAACGAAATTGTGGACATGAGTACCGCCGTCGATGAAGGCCACAGAGTAGCACGCGACCTAGATTCAAGATCCAGTGGCCAACCGGAACACGATACGGTCCTACACGTGGACTGTAAGCTCCTGACAGCACTGTCCGTAGCTTACAGTCTGTTACGCATGGAATTTTGTTATCTTAAAATCACCTTTGTACGAGGGGAAAGAAGGCAAACCTGATGACAGATCAGACAGTCGGAGAAACAATCGTGTAAAAGCTTCGCAGTCTACACTGTAGCGGAGCTGGTTTGTCTTGTCGTAGGAGCCAGGCAGAGCGCGCCAAATGCAGTAATATTAATAATAATATTATTATCATAAAGTCGAGAGACATCAACTCACTTGGTTGTGAAGATGGTCGCGTGGCTCCTGGCTGCCGTACGTTACCAGTCGCTTCATTAGATCCGGATTCTGACGACTGAGGCCCGCCAACCTTCTCTTGCACGGATGGTGATCCAGACCAGACGGGCCATGGGGGAGAAGATATAACCTCCTTGCCAGGTGTTAGAGGTGGTGCACCGACAGGGCCCGATTTCGACCGGCTCAAACAGTTGGGTCTTGACTGACCGGTTCGTTGGGGTGTTGATGGTGTTGTTGATACTCCCGTGTTCCAATCAGGTGTTGTACAAGCTGTCGCAGTTGAGGGTTGTGTTCCTCTAGCGTCACCCGTCTTAATCATCGCCATGGAAGAAAAAGCTTGAGTGACAGTTTCTGTCAGTGGACCAATAACTGGTTGCCACTGATCCACGTCAGGTGGTAAATCTAACGATATATGGGCTGGTAACCTCCAGTAGCCGTCGGATCGTACCAAAATTGTTTCAATCGCAGGGTGCACGAGATTTAAAGCGTTCAAAATGGTTGTATCGATGCACAAACCGTCCAGTCCAGCAGGGCTCTTGTGTCTACAGAGGAGACGAAAACCAAAGCATTCTAGTAGGCATACAGATAGTCATGAAGTACAGTGACAAATAAATTAGAGCGACAACGTGCATGATAGGAAGTCTATTGTTCCAGAGATTGTCAAAGATATTGCCTCAATGACCGAAAAACCTCTCAGAGTGCGACAGGCACCTAACGAACAGATTGAACTAGGTATATATTCACAGCATGCAAAATAAGCTTACAGCAGCTCGCGGTATCATCATCATCATCATCGACAACATGACATCAGTGTTCAACACCGATGCTTCGCTGCCGTACAGCCATGGTTTATTTGAAAGCCTTATTGTGAAGAAAAAGATGGACGGGGAGGGGATTTATTGCTGCCTTACTACAATCATTCCGAGATGCCTACACCTCCAAACACTCATTCAGGCTATCTGGATAGAAACTGACAACAAGGTCGCCACTGACATCGGTTGGCAGCCATATCTTGCAGCGTCTCCAACCAGGCGCACTGGGGATTAACGCGGTCCCCATCCTGGAAGGCGAGTAGCACCGACAGCACCCAAGCGTTTCATGATTTCTTTCATACCCTTCTGTCAGTCAAGGGTTGACCACCTCTCTGCTTACGCCACTCTGAATTAGGCACGGAAAACAGCACTCTCCTCGGCAAACGATGATTAGGCATGCACAACACATGTCCCAACCAACGCAGCTTCTGTTACTGGACACATTCTTCAATGGAATTACCCGAAATGCACAACCCAAAACTCGCTTTCTAACTGCCTCGTTACGGATTCTACGGCACCATCCCACACGAGCTATGGTTCTGAGACAACGATTGTCGAACACCTGAAGACGTCTCAGTTCCGCTGCTCGAACAGGCCAAGTCTCACAGCCATACAACAAAACAGCCTGCACTGTAGCTTGATACACACGTCCCTTGAAATTCAGGGACACACCACTTTGACGCCATAAGTGTCCAAATTAGCAGACGCGACCCGAGCCTTGGAGATTCGTGCATTTACCTCATCTGTCACACTACAATCAGAACTAATACAACTTCCAAGATATGTAAAACGCTCCACAACTTCCAGTGCCTCTCCCTGGATTGTAAGTGGCGTGTTCAGTGACTGCATGTCCAGGAGCACGACCTTACACTTTTTGGGTGCAAAGTGCATACCAAAGGACGGGATGACTTTGGTCAGTTCATCTAAAAACACCTGCGCCTTCTCCTCCTCTTCAAAGATTAGAACGATGTCATCTGCATATTCCAGATCGACAAGGTTTTCGTCAGAGGCTATTTGAACGCCGGTATCGTACGAACCTGAGTTTCCTATTATCCGACACTTCGGAATTTTGCACAGAGGATGAATACTAAATCTTATCATGAAATGATTTTAATCTGAAGGAATTAACCTAAATCCGGCTTCGCATAAGAAAACCGCAATATTTGAAATGCCCATGAAGTGACCTTGGAGATAAATTGAAATGTTGTCTGTAGCGCCAATCAGCTTAACTATGTACTTAGGATGCATCATGACAGGAGCATTCCAAACCTGGTTACCATGGCTAATCAGCTGATTATATATATATATATATATAATATATATATATATGCGCGGAAGTATATACATTTTCAACAAGTTTCAGCTGAGCTCAGAAGGTAAGCTAATGTAAGGTAAGTTATAACAGTCACCGTAATGAACGAATCAGATGGAGGGAGCTGGAATAAACAGCGAACATTTGCGGTCCTTTAGGGCAAGAAGAAGACCAAGTGATCTACCGGGATAATTCATACTGATGGCGTTGGTAGCCACAAGTCATCCAACTCAGAACTAGTCCCAGCAGCTGTTCCTCGGCCCTACAGAAACCTTGAGTTCTATGCTTAGTCGCAGCGTTGTGCTGTTCTAGATTGAACGATATTTCGATTGACTAGCTGAAAGCTAAAGGTTTTAGAAAACCGGGTCAGCGGGAATCGATAGTCACAAGTCGCGTCTGACGAATAAGGTCACCAACAGGGTGAATTTAGAGGTTGCGTGTTGATACTGAAGTGAAAAGAAAAAACTGATGACCAAAGGGCCGAGGTGAAAAGCAACCCTAGCTTTCTGGGGGGTCAATTCTCACGTTCACAGGTGGGAAGCGAAATGAAAATATCTTACTTGAATTTTAGTGGTTCATTCATTGGTTTGAGGGAGATAGTTATCTCACTTTGAAACCATATAAATTATACTTTGGCCTCAACTGCGTGAAATTATCATGAGCATCGAGAGGAAAGCGTTGAAATTTGACCAAACCTGAAAACTGGCAACTAGCGACAGCTAGGCTCATGGCGTCAACGGTCAGAGGCTAGCAGTAATCGAAGGACACAAAAAATGCAGTAATCCTAACAACGATGATGCACAACCACTGGATACTTTAAGTTGGGACTAACCTGCAAATCGGACAGTTTAGTCGTGGCCAAAGGACCTCTCGGCGAAGAAATGCCTCCATATCGAACGCTTCGACGTGTTCACAGCCCATGATGCGTCCTGGCACATTCATGCGAGTTCGAAACACAGGACAGACCAGGTTTAGTTCGGCCACCACTGGAGTGGGACGGGCAGGTGAAGGAAGACTCCCGGAGGATTCACTGCGGGAACCAACCCGACCCTCTAGGATGTCGCAAAGCGCGTTCACCCCAGCCGGTCGCCGTCGTTTTAATCCGTCCAAGAGAACATTCAGTGCGGGCATGTGAGCCATGAATGCGGCAAAGCGATGCGTCTTAAGTGGGTGCGGAAATAAAGAGAACATAAAACAGCACAGAAATGTGTGACCGATGATTCCTCAGACAAGAAAATAGCATAACAGGGATGTCAGAAAACACTGATAGTGTACTATAGAGGAGAATGTTGGTAGCTCAGGAAGTATATAGTATAGTATAGTAGTAGTACAATAGTAGTATACTGTATATAGTGGTATATAGTATAGTATGGTATATAGTATAGTATACCACCAGTGATAGCGTACCATAAGGGACGACAGACTTTTTTCACAACAGGTAAATGCAGGGCTTAGGACTTAGAATGTGGTTTAAAACAGAATATTAGGTAATCCAACCACTGGGTCGGTATCTTGCCATAACTAGCTGTTAACTTGTCATTCTGTCCTTGGTACCCATCGATCTCCTATGTCTATCTATGAGACCCCAATACGGAAACCAGGGCCTTGTGTAGCTGAACTTTTCGGGAACCGATCACGTTTTCACCAAACATTCCAAATTATCTGCAGACTGAGGCTACGACTGAATATACGTTAGTTTAACTCCTACTGGCGAACATTAAAAGAAATAAAGAGCAGATAAAGCTAATTAAGTGGAGAGCTTTCTGTTCCTCTGATTGATGATGCTAGTCTGTTTCCTCAGGTTTGTATTCCAGAGTAAAGTAGTAAAAACGATCAGTGTGAGGAATGGGGGACATTATGTTCTGTAAAACTATCAGGAAAACAAAGTTGAATAACCATAAAACTGCAGGCTTCAAGATCCCAGGAATTCCAAAATAATGGCTTGTCCGGCTCGAACCGTCCCTTCACCTCGAGCTGGTGAGGCGGGTGCGATTCAGCACATTTCCCTTCCACATGTTTCCACTCAAAGGAAGCGGGAAAAACTAAACCAGCCATCCAATTGAGACTGACTACACTAGTTGCCAGGGCGAGATAGCTCAGCAGTTAGAGCGCGAGCGTACTGACCGGAAGGTCCGTGGTTCGAACCCTGCCTCTGCCTCTCGACTTCCCCTGTCTAGGCTTGGGCAACCTGGCAGTAGCCCAGCCCTCGTGTTTCCTTCGGGTGGTATGGCAGCTAGGCACCGAAAGGGTGCTACAGCTGAACGATTTTTTTCATTATTATTATTTGCCACACTTGACCATGAAGTCGCATGAACATTCTCACAGATTTGAAAATACATGCGGCCAGTTACAGGATTTGTCTCCTTGGCCTTGCAACACTCGTACTTTTAAACTGTGGACTAGGACGCACACCAAAGTGAGCCAACCGTGCCCTTCAATCGATCGTCTCGACCCAGATTGTTGTGCGTTTTCTATTCTTACCGATTAAGGTCATGTCACAGGCAGTTACGAGAGCCTTATGCAATGTAAACCAACATGCAATTCTATATGGTCTTCAAAGTTTTGATCGACGATTCCTCCGTCGCATAATAGGAGTTACCAAGTTGCAGTGAATACGCAACGAAGTGGTGCGTAAGCGGGAACTTGGTAACGAAGCAGAATCGTTAAAGTAACATATTAGGCTTATCTATTAGAGGTGGTTGGTACACGTACTACGTGCGTCAAACCTCCGTCTACCTGAGAAAGCGTTGTTTTCTGTTCTAAGCCATTGTTAGCGAAAGGTTAGGGGAGAACAGGCCATGGAATGGCAAGGTGAACCGAAAAGGGTTACAGTCAAACTGAATGAATAGTGGGGGACCTGCGCGCTTTCCTAGCAGGCTTGCAAAAAGTTCCGGTTTGCACATGGTTGGAAACCGCACAGGACATGACACACACTCAATCTAATTGATGCGCATACTGTCATCTTCTAGCTGGACTGCCTAGCCAAAGTTCGCCTATCGTTGTACGCGAGGCTTATGTCCGGCGAGGCCCATGAAGGATGTTGGGCAAATCATACTGATGATCCCTTACTTCAAGGGTATTCCTGCTCACTCTCTCTAAACACACAGGACTTCTATGAACTAAGTTCCTACCTTCCCTTTTCATCTAACGCTTTACTAGGGCTTTCTTCCGCCCAAATTTAACCGTTTCATCCAGTTCGAAAGCGCACCTAGTTTATGTCAACCTGTTTCTCTCAGTGATACGCTAAGATGCAATCAGGTCTTACCTCCAAGAGACCGGCCATCGTGTGCCTCTTGTTCATCGTGGCTGCCTGGCTCGGATCTTCTCCGAGGCCCAGTATGGCAATTTCCAACTGATTTCTACCGGGTCTACATAACTGCTTCACGCAAGCCACTTTGTGCGCTGACTGTCCACCACCAACAGAGCTTCGATCCAATCGCAGAAGATATTCGTTGAAGCGAATCTGCACCGCATCCGAGGGCCAATGGCATACTTGAAGTGGTTCAGATAATAGGTGACTGCACACGACGATGTCCAAGTCACTACGTCCAACAATTGTGTTCAAGTGGTTTGCGGTCAAGTCGAATTCGAAACGACAAACATGGATGCCTCCGGGAAGAAACTGATGCATCACATCGGCCAATGAAATTTGAGTAGGGCCCCAAACCATACCGTTGGTGATTGGACAAACCAGCCGGTCGGTTTCTAAACGCAAATGCAGCAGAGGATAAAATGAGTGGTCTAGAAGATCTCACAGGCTCGGGTGAGTGTTCAAAGAGGCAGTTGGATAACACAAATTTCAGTAAAAATTGTATTTAATTGGCTGTCAACCCAGCTGAGGTTGCTAAACCGGTGACAATGTATGGTCAGTTTGTCTGATAGAACCAGGCTTTAGTCATCTAAATGGTGTTTGAAAAAATTAACACTTTCTTTGGCAATGTTGGTCAACTAAATCGGATATAACTGCATTCGGTGGTAAGAACAAGAAAAATCAATGTGCAAATCGGCTTGAAAGACCGGTCTGATCTCCCAAACGATGCTGGCAGAACGACGAAGGAATATTGCACGCAGCAAATTCGCAAAACAGGTAGAAAACTGTGTGCAAGTTTACCGCATCTAAAATCCATGCGTCAGCAACGTTCTCGAAAGCCAAATCTCTCTTGGGCGTGGCATCGGCAAATGACGCGAAACGGACATTGAAATGCGATTGGTTGTTGGACTAATCCAAACTCGCTTCGATACTGGACGGATTCCATCAGCACGAGTCAAGTGTACTGTCCGTTGCAGGGCACAGGCGAGTGCGGCCATGCGGTTGGGGTGTAGGATTCCGTCCAACAGTGATATCTTATTCTGTTGAGGGTGACGGGTTGGACTTATCTTGAGCCTGGCTTTGAACCAAAGAACCGCTTGAAATGTTGTGACCTTTCCCGGTAATTTTTCCTGCTAAATTTAGTTTGATTTAACAGGACGGCTAGCAGTGTTCAGATGATTCCACTAGGAGACTGATCATCGTAGAACATTTGTAAGGGCATCATTAGTTTGTTACTCCTGTAGCAGGGTGTGCCACAAAGTATCACAGTGTGCGAAGGCTAACAGATGATTTTCGCGATAAAATTGGGTCGGTTTAGACAATAAGATATTTGTGACGTTTACACCTGACCCACTTAAGTGTGTGCGGGAATATTGAAGTCAGACTAACTCCGTCTTCCACGCGGCCTATAGGAACATAATAAATATCTGACAAAATTGGTCCACCTGCATCCACGATAAAAGGACTAAGTTTTGATCACACGAATAGGAAGCTCACCAAAAAACGAAAATAGTTTGCGACCTGATAAAGTCACTTGACTTCTATTGAGGTCTCAAAATCTCAAAAGCACGACATACGGAATGGACACGCAGTGAATTAAATATACAAAGAACCC
This sequence comes from Clonorchis sinensis, assembly GCA_003604175.2. Lineage (NCBI taxonomy): Eukaryota > Metazoa > Platyhelminthes > Trematoda > Opisthorchiida > Opisthorchiidae > Clonorchis > Clonorchis sinensis. Next base: position 2,201,263 of record CM030370.1, on the reverse strand, counting down.
GAGAAATAAACTTCCATTCTAGTGAAAGTAACACAGAGCCCCGTGCTCTGAGTCGGAAGTTTGATGGCGGTTGTCATCATTATCGTCTTTAGAAGTGCACCACCGGGGTTCAATTGCCGTACAACCATGATGAACGCCCCAATAAATAGTGGTATGGCTAGGCTGAAGGCCTACATAAGAAAGTAAATCTGGTTAGCCTATCGATATAGTCGATGCGCGATTCCATTTGTGCCGCCAAGGGACCAAAGATGCCCAGTGGGACTTAGAGAATCAAGAAGGGCAAACATGATATGATAGACACTGGACGTTCTTTTATCAAGCTCGTGTACAACTTTCACAAACGTAGGTCAAATCAGGTGAGAAAATAAAAAAATGCATCACTAACCACAGGTGAATGGAAATTGCAAAACAACATCACAAACTATATACGTAATACACTACTCATAAGGTTGCTGAAAATTCCCCGACAGCCCACGATCGGTTTCGTCCTTCTTGGGGCTCATCAGGTAGGCGCAGTCGCCGAGTTTCCGTCAACCTTATGTTCTACTTGAACCCAAATTGGACTAACTTCGATAAATACACTCATTTGCAAATCAGTTTGGTTTTTGCGAGAGACTCACCTGGAACCCAGCTGAATCTCCCGTTTGTGATGTATCCAGGCAACTGAATGTGCTAAACCACCGGGCGAAATCAGTCGTGGGTTGACAAAGAATTTTCAGCAATGCATTACGTATATACATGTATCGCGATATCTCGAATATCGTAGCAACTGGAACATGAGGCGGCCTGTTGCAGCGCATTCATAGACGGGAGATTCAGCTGGGTTCCAAGTGAGTCTCTCGCAAAAATCAAATTCGTTTGTAAATGAGTGTATTTATCGAACATCACAAACTCTTAACACTATTTGTCTACTTTAGTTTTACCATTCTTCAAACAAGTTAGTGTGAAAGTGCTGTTACTAATTCCGCATAGTTTACACGAACGCTTAATCAAAAGAAAAATATCCTATATTTACACCAAATTGTTCCATTTTTCGAAGGATTTCCCTTTAACAGAACTTCGCGGAAAATTAGCTTTTAGATTATCTTAGAGGCTACGTGAGAGACTGATTGTGTTTTGTTGTGTGTTCCGGTCACTGCACGCGGACTGTGTGAATCAAAATGCCCGGGGTCCGCATCCACAAGTCAGCCACATTGCAGCACCTTCAAATACTTAAGGCAAATACAAAGTGAATGAAAAGTTCTCATCATTAGGAACAATTTGTGGTGAATCTAGCTGGTGGATTTTTTAAAGTTAGTTTTAGTACAAGTGAACAGTTATTGGTTTTCGATGATACGGACGACTGTAATATGAGCAGCCGGATCACAGGTCACAGTGATGAGGAAATTCTAATCAGTTGTGAATCCGTGCACCATCTTAAGATGTTTGCCCGAAACTCAGGAATCACCTATCTGATTGCCATATACTTGACACCGTTGCCCTGAGTTCGAACAGCATTCCCCGACGTTCTCGTTTGATTTTTAACTCGCCTCCTTGTTAGCTTCAAAACGTAAGTACATTTAGTTCTCTAATAATACTACTAATAATAATTCAGCTGCAACACTTTCGGTGCCATGTCGTCCGAAGAAAGCACGAGTTGTCCAAGCCTAGGCAGTAGCATTCGAGATGCCGAGGTTGGATTCGAACCAAGGCCATTCCGGTCAGTAGGTTCGCGCCTTAACCACTACCAAACCGTGTCTCGGAGCTACCAACAAATCAATCAAATGAACGTTTCACGAAGCGAAGCTTATTCGTCGTTGTAGTGTTCGTGCGATGCTCCCGCTTCCATTAGCCTATCACAGAGTGGAATTGGAATGCGAACTTCTACTAGCTGAGACAAGTATGGAAAACAGAATTGAACACGACCCAACCAGCGAACGTCCGATGAGTTCAAACTCTCACGGATGAGAACAAGAACAAAATTGGACTGGTATTGGAAGGCGTGACCCTCAATGCTTCGTTCATCTGTTCCAAATGACGGCTCGCCCGTTAGCAAGTCCCACTCAAAGAGGTAAAGGTTAGCAAATAGAATTTTGTGCTCCCTTCGTTGTTTTGAAAGCATCATAAACGAGGTATTCAGCTGGGTTCCAGGTGAGTATCACATCAAAACCAAATTGGTGTGCAAATGAGTGTATATTGCTAAAAGCTTCTTTCTTATAGCGTTATGGGAATTTGGACTGAATCCACTAGAGATACTGTGACATGGGCAAAAAACTATCTAAAAAAATTCCATCACCGGAAAAGTAATGGAGAATCTCTTCCTGGTAGCCACGGCGCAGACTGTCCTGTGCTCCACACTCATGGTGCAAATGATTCGATTCCCGGTGCATTTGATAGGTGAAGAAACAGTTGGTTCAAAGCCTGTTCAGAGTAACTGTAACGGTGAGATTCGTCAAAGACCACGAGGATACCATAATGCTTCCTCGCAGACAGGAAACGTCTCGTGCACACGCAAATGGTGGCGGATTCAATCGACAGATGATGGAATTTCTCACTTCAACCCTATAGAATGCTCCATATATCCAAAAATTGTGCATAATTCTAGGTATTACACACTATAGCCTTAACACACAATAATAACAGTACTTTGTGGTATTCTACTACCCTACTTCTCTAAAGAGACTATCTCTTAGAAAAAGGCTTGCTGAACTTCAAGGGAATAGCCGCTTGACCACAACTTGGAATACATGACTGCGCTGCAAAGGAAGCGGAACAGAGCATGGGGTCTGTGGCGAAACAGAATGCGACTGCTGAACGGCCTTGAAGGATGATGATATACTGTCAAGTAAAATCAATGAAGCACACGAGCTATGGCAATGAAGACATACCTCCCGGTAAATTGACGGAAGGAACCACACCGGGTGCAGTTGCAGTAGGACCGGGGCTCGAGTAAGGAGGTGCAGATAGCTTATCCGTGGAAATCGGTTCAGATCCGTGTGGCTGACCTGTGAAGCCTCTACTGGCTGAGTTGTTTGGTGGATGAGTGGGCAAACGGTTGGAAGTCACTGGTAACTGCTGGGGTCCCGATGGTGGCTGTGACTGAAAATGCAGCGAGGATGAGATGCGGCTGGTTGGTGGGTAGTTGGTTAGTTGTGACTGCATTTGCTGTTGTGCGGCTGCAGTAGTACAAGCGGATGTCGCGAGATTAGATGTTTGAGAAGGATGGTTAGGCTGATTTGCGAAATACGGTGGACCAGTAGGGGGAGTCGAACCAGGATTGGTTGGAGCAGCATAGTGTTGCTGTTGCTGCACGGAAACACCCTGACCTGCAGGGTATTGACGAGGAGAAGCAGTTGACCGAATATTTGAATCAACCGGACCCGAGGACAACGGGGCGTGAGGCATTCCGGCAAACATAGAATTCACCGGAGGTCCTGAACTAGGTCGCATCACCACGCCACCGGATGGAGAGGAGAAGGAAGCGGGAGAGATGCATCCGGTACGACCATCGGCGCCAATTGGTAACGACAGTGGCGGAGAGGTCATACCTGAAGGGAAATTTGCGGTCATGCTTGCAGGGCACATGTTCCAGGTGGAAAGTTTCTGTCGCAAAGGTTGCTGTTGTGTTGGCATGCGAATATTCATTGCAAAAGGATCCGGGTTGGGTCCGGTTAGTGGAGGTCTAGAGATAGCTGAAGCTGTGGCGGCATTGGCCTTCTTCGCACTCGCCTTGCTGCGTCCGGCCCCTGGTGCGGTCTGACGATGGCAAATTGACAATAATAATTAGTAATAGTAAAACAGTAGTCGCGCGAGTAATGGTACATAGTAGGGCAGCGAAGATAACGTGTAGATGAGAACCGCTTACGGGTGAAGGCGTTCGTACAAGCAAACGTGCACATCTAAGTTCACCTGCGTGAATGCACGGATAATAAGTCAAACAATATGAGTTAACCACCTGAGGGCATGAAAAAATGCGGCGCCGGATGCAACTACCACTCAAATAAACATACAAGCACACATGTATCTGTGAGATTCGGGCGCATCAAAGCACCTGGTAGCAAGCATATGTCTAGCTTCGACTGCAAGACAGACAGGTGCCTTCAATTCCAAACCGAACATCAACTGAGTAAATGAATACAATCAACGAAAATCCAAACGTAACCTAGCATTTTTTTTAAACTGATTCCCTCAACACTTCACTATGAACGCTTAGAGATCGGTCAACCGGTGGTGCTGTGCCAGAACACAAAACGGGGATATGGGTCATTCGTTGTTATGTCTACCAGAATCAAACGAGGATTAATCGAAAAAATTGCGTCGGCATTAGAAAGCGTGAAGAATCAACGTTGTAAACTAAATCCGGAGGGGTTATTATCATCAGGAGTAAAAGACGCGGCAACATGGCTGGCTTGTTAATGGAAAATCCACCTGTTTCTGTGGTAACTTCAATCTGCGAAAACCATCTATTCACTACCGATTTGATTTCAGGAAAGTGTGAACGAAATGCGGTCACGAATCAACAGCAGCCCGGTCATTTGGATATCCTATCCCGATTCATTTTGCAACAGTTTATCTATCGTTCAGGAACGCTCAAAAGACCGAAAATGCCAGCAAACAACAAAAAATCAGCGAACATTTCATCTGAAGAAATGGAAATTACTGACACATTGTTCCCATCCGCGATTGCAAAGGTGCAGAGTGAATCAGTAGATCAGGGGCAAGAATGAGTAAAATACTTCTTCACAGTTATCAGGACTCTTGCATGACTGCTTTACTCAATAGTGGTCTGCAGATTCGAAGTAACTTTATAGAAGCATACGATAATGTCAAGGAATAATAAAAAACTGGCGTCCACTTCGACCGTCTTTGACACTATGGGGAAAGAGGTAACCGGTGGAATCAGGTTGTTCATGTACTCTGTGGATGTTGTGCTACAGTGCTTGATACCTTTGTCCACGTGGACAGACGAGGATGGATGCTATGGTCGGAGGTTGAACCATTTTCCCGAGGATATGCGGGAATGAAACAGTTTGAACTCTCCTGATAAGGCCACACTTAGGGAATTCACCACCAGCGTAGTAGGTCGTGAAAAATTGTGAAATTTCGTGGAAATGCTTGTTTTCCTAATTGGTGATTTTCCACCAACTGTGTGTCGTACCACACACAGGGGCGAATCGCACGGAATTCTCCTATTCATCCCCAGAAGATTCGATGCATGTTTCAAAATCCCTCAGTGACCTGAATGACACCCCTTATCTACGACGTCGTTTCCATCTCACCTTCCAAAGCACTCGAAATGAATCTTCATCCAATATCATATTCACCTTAGAAGAAGCGACATGGCAACTTAAAACGGATGTTCACCAGAAGCTGTCGTACATTCTAGTCATCCCAACGTTATGTTTCCACTGTCACAATTTGAAGCCAAACTCTCTTCAGAGAACAATTAAACCAGACTACGGCGAGTAACAAAAGCGCATAAGATCTGCTTTGAACTGAGAGATGATTTTCTTATATTCTGACCAGCCTAGCATTAGAGACGAATGGATAGTTTGAGACGAGTGACTAACACGATGAGTAATGCTCATATCACACAGCCGAATAATTATCCCTGGAAAGGAGAAGAAGGTGTGATGCTATTCATCGAAATTCGGTAGCTGTATTCGTTCAGCTTTAGCACCCTTTCGGTGCCTAGCTCCCATGCCAACGAAAGGAGAGACGAGGGCTGGTTGTCCAAGCCTAGATAGGAGCAGTCGAGATACTGAGGTAGGGTTCGAACCACGGACCTTACGGACCGTAAGCTGGCGCCTTAACCACTGAACTATCTCGAGTTAGGAAGGACCAACAGTCAAATAGCCCCATGACTAGAAATGCCTAAGGTCAAGCTTGAAACGGAGCGGCCACAAGAAAGACGGATGGATAGAAGAAGTACTGTGCTACGGGAATGAGCGCTATTACGTCAAAAGATGGGTACGTGGGTTGCATGCCAGGATGACATCTATATAACACCTATACGGTTACCAATCGATGAGATCTTGCGATGGTGTTTGAGGTGTGGGCATCTCACGCCTCTACTCTCTCTCTCTTTCTCACCGTGTTCATTTCACCATCAGGTCCTCCCCAAATGAATAGATACAATTGTACGACCATGAAGCACTCGACCGTAAACTTCGGGTTTCACATGAGCTGTCCACAGAAAATAAGGTTGATTAAACAGAGAACCAAGATTAAACAGGACCAACTAACCAAAATGTTCACGGTTCGAATACATTCCGTACATCGCGTCTGCTCGAATTTAGATTTCGACAATCTGGCAGTATTCCAGACTTCGAGCTTCCTAGGTGGTAGTTCTGAAAAAGTTGGTCGTCTGCCAACTGAGTAGGGACAGTTACCGCGTAGTCGTTCGGAGCATTAGACAAACCGCACATATGATGTAGGTGCGATGCTAGTTGAGAAGTATCAGAGTGGGCTGATATAGTAGCAGTAACACGTTTACCTCGTATGTCAGAGGATCGGACTACGATTTCTGGTACGCTCAAGTACATTCATTACTGAAAGATCCTACTAAGAGTAGATCGGAATCCGGTGCGTCCCCCCCCCCTCTGATGCGGGAAAAACCGGAAACACCGCGTTACAGCGGGAGGAATACTATTCAAACGAGTGATGCAGATACAAACATGATTTCATACAATCGATAAATCACTCCGAGAAAACGACTCTTCGGTCGTACAGTGGAAGAAACCCATCCATGCCTACAATGGCAGAACCTTTCCGAAAGGGCAGTGATTGTTCTCGGACAGTAAGAAAACCAAAAGACAGGCTGACAAACGGATAAATAAACCTTTCCACTTTGAGCATAAAATGCAGAGATTTAAAGAAATCTATTCCCAACGAGCACGTAAAACTTTCTAACGGAAGCAACAAAAGAAGTTGAAGTGATCCTCACGTTCAGTTTGAATTTGTCGCTATTGTTCTGGGTCACCGGAGACAACGGCAAAGCACTCACCAGAACATTAGCGGACACGCTCAAAGGCAGAATCATTTGTCATTTTTTGCGTTCTAAATGGAAACACCGATTTGTTCACTGATTACCTCGCTAATTAGGACTACGCGTTCGAGACGGTTTTAGAACATCGCACTGCAGATGAAATAGAGCTCAACCAAAGATTTTATTTTGTGTGTTTTCAACAGCTTTCCTCAGGATGAGATTGCATTTTTTCACCTCAAGCAAGACATGCGACAAGCATGAGGGGTCCGCGGAACGGTAGTCAGATTCTACAAGCTGGGTGCTATCTAGTCAAACTCGTTGAAGGACCACGAAATGTGATGATTGCCTGAGGAATATGTATTGAAAAAACAACTATGGTTGTTCTGAGCTCAGTAAACAACGCTTCGTTCTCTTTTCTAGCTCCGATAAGTTCAATTCCTATTGCAGTTGTGTGGAATACCGAATAAACCAAACCAAGTTATGTCCTGCATAACCTATCGGTGTTCCTATTCGCTGTTGCGTATCTGGCGCGTAACCAATCGTTTTGGGGCCCGGTAAATGTCCCTTTAACGGTTCACTTTATGGAAGGTGGAATGTAATTTAAAAAACACCGTAACTGAACATCTTGTCAATAGGGGGATGTCGTTATGCGTGTGGCAGAGAATGCTATATCAGCTACCAGCAACGCAAAGCTTGCCGCTTTGAACGGAATGTTTCATCCAATACTCACGTGATGAATTCGCGAAACCAAGAGCATATTGTACACTAGAGGAACTTGGGTATTATTGCTACGTATTGTATCATCTCCCTGCTGATGTCTGGCAGATACAAACCTGAGCTACAACACATCTCAGATCCGAGATTCTGCGCTCCAAAAGCTACATTTATACCGAGTTCTACAGACAGTCTATGTTGCTGTGTGGAGCGAAGGGTGTGAAACACATTTAGGCCTTCAACCAATACCACAGGAAAGTTAGTGACGTTGAGTGCTGTCAGCGGATTCGTTACAGGCAGCATTTTGGTGACCGAAAAAATCTAGGTACCATTACCTACGGCGGTTCGACTCTACGGTAGACATGCCAAATCTCCACCCATCCAGACTACTATTGTTCCCGATGCCTCCTCCTGAATGGTGCGAACTGCGAGGTGAACCTGTCACCTGATGGAAGCGTGCTGTTCCTTCGAGCTTCCTTCCACAACCGAGTTTCCGAGACACAGGTGGAGCCACCTTGAGGAGGTTGAAAGATGTGGCGAGAACGGATGTCAGTGGCGCCCGTGCTATCAGTTTACACCCAGGTTGTCCGAGTGAGCGTTTTGAGGTGAAGGTGCTTCAGGATAGTCCTAGGCAAGCATCAGGACCCCTCCCTGTCCTTTCTTATTTTTCCATCTTGGGACTTTTAAAAACGAGCCTAATAGTTGCACGACTGCGAAACACCAGTGTTAACACCGATAACGATGATAATAGCAAACGGAATATGGAATAGCAAATCAGCAGATATAGAGCTGAAAAGCACTGTTTTGTGTTGTTGAAACGGAAACTATCCGAACCATTCAAACACATCAGCCTGTCCTGCAACATTTGAACTCAACAACCATGGATTAATGTGACTGCAGGATTGTAAACCAAACAGAATTGGATTCGGGGTGTTGCTACCTGCTGTAGCAACACAACTACTACTCCCAACACACTAAACGAATCGATTTGCTTGCGTAGCAAGTCACAACAAACCAGGATTGCGATATTTTACGCGAAACGGAGCATGTCCACCAATCGGTACATTGTGTTACTGAAATGGGACATTGCTGGATCGTGGAACGTGAATTCACTTTCGCTCTCAATCTTGGGTGGTGTGTACGTGCGTGCGTGCGTGCGTGATGACGCAAATCGACGCACGGTAATGGGCTTGATCGGGAGGTTATCAACTATCTCTGAGCAGTACTGTACTAAAGGATATCATGAAATGTCAAGACCAATAATGAGCTATTCGTGTGTAGGAGTGATGACGCAATCGATTGGACCATTATGAATGTTGATACCAAACAAGAGTAGTAACGGAGCGAGTATTGTTTTTCAAACCAGGCGTGTGCCAGAAACGGCTTTCTGGAAGTCAAATAACACTGTCGTCGTTGGAATAGTCCAGCGGTAGTTGCCATCGCGAGTTGTTGTGGTGCAAAGACAAGTGAGATGGCTCAGTGATCAGAGCGCGAATTCACTGACCGGAAGGTTCGTGGTTCGAACCCGACCTCCGCCTCTCGACTTCCCCTGTCTAGGTTTGGGCAACCTGGCAGTAGCCCAGCTCTCGTGCTTCCTTCGGGTAGCATGGCAGCTAGGCACCGGAAGGGTGTTGCAGCTGAACGGTTTTTCGGGTTTTTGAATAAGATTTATGTGATATTGGAGGGGGAAACAACGTGGAAGCGCATAAACCTACCCATCACCTAACGTTAAAGATACTCGATACAAGGGGAGAGACAGAAGCATTCTTGGGACATTCACAAAATGCAAGTCTGTGAACCACTAGTCGGAGAGGGTGGAAACGCCTTCACTTCCGTGCTGGCTAGGGAAGATTTAAAAGCAATAATCACGCGATGACTTCAGCTGAGAATCGACCACATATTTACATAAAAGACTCAGTCATTTCACGGTTTGTGCAACAATGATGCTCTCAAGACGACTGAAAGTACATCCAAAGAGCGGAAACTCGAAGTGATATCGGTGCTTTAGAGGCAGAGATTATTGTAACAGCCAACAAGAAATAATGTCAATTGGGTGCGCCGACTGTGAGCCCTAGAGGAAATTCAATTATGTACAGCATAAATACAAAACGAGAAAAAATCGTTCAGCTGTAGCACCCTTTCGGTGCCTAGCTGCCTCGCCACCCGAGGGAAGCACGAGGGCCGGGATAATGCCAGATTGCTCAAGCCTAGACAGAGGAAGTCGGGAGGCAGAGGTCGGGTTCAAACCACGGACCTTCCGGTCAGTGAATTCGCGCTCTAACCACTGAGAAATACTACGGTTTCTCGATGGCAAATGAGTCCCATAAAAGTTGTGTCTACCCAACTAGAATGAACCTAACTTGTCACTGGACTGCTATCATTGGTTTGTTGACTGCGCTGGTGGGTTGATCGACCAACCATGGAGATAACGGGAAAAATGGGTGATTGGGCACCGTCTTCCTGGAGATATTTTCTCATAGATGAGATTAATCGTGTCGCACGGGTTCTGCATCAGGGTCATGACTGCTTTATACGGTCTTTATGAATCTGCAGTGATGTTAGTGAAAGTGTCATTTTCTATACTCCGGCATATCGGTAACTGAGGCATGCTACAACAGCGTGGTGAGCCTGCTTAATGGCTAGCAGCCTTTGTCATCCGGATCGATAAGAGCAGACAGTATGACAATAAACACCACGACAATTATTAGGAATTTAGTAAATGAACATCACGGAAAGCTTATGATGGTAATTATGGTAATGCACACATCCACAACTATGCTCTGCTGAGCTCATGTACAAGAGGAAAGCTTATAATTCGAGCTGGGTACACTTGGAGATAGGTGAAGTGCTGGCGACGAAGATTCTGTTGGAATCAACGAATAATCTACAACGGCAGCGCAGGGATTGACTGAAGAGAGGACATTCCCTCGGAAAGGATACAATAACATTTACTGTCAACCAGAATCTGACGTGAACCCTTGCCCAGAGAGGCCGAAAAGCTCCTTCCCCGGGAAGTGGCTCCTTAAGGAGTGTGATAACCAGTAGAAACAAACTATCCTGCGGAGATGAACGGAACTGCACGCAATCGCTGCTAAAAAATCCCTCTCTATGCACAACTGCACCAGCATTGCTGCGGCGTGTTCGAGTAATCATAATTTGTCTATTGACAGTGCACAATTCATGCGACGAGTTCCTCGTCATCGTGCGCCTCTATTGACGAGAAAATCGGTTATGATTTCCAAAAGTTCGGGCATCAGTTGTGTGCAGTTAGCAGAAAAACAACTATCACAATGCGTATTACCAGACACAACATGGGTGTCGCTACCACTACAATGACCAGACACGTGTGCGTATGAGGGCGAATGACCGACTGGTCAGGGCAGGCACAGCAGCCGATGATGAGTTGCTCTGTCTTGTTTTTGTTTCTTCCTCTATCTCGAACCGTCTCGTTTTGCCGGGCACTGCATGCACGCACGCACATGTTCGAGCCCTCCTGCTACCTGCTTCAGCAGAATGGTCGAGTGACTGGCCACATGGCCCAAAGCAGCCGCAATTCGATTCGTTGATCCACACCGGGCGCGGAGGAGTGCACACAGACGCACGCGTCGGCAAGCGTCTTCAAGGTATACGGTAGCACATACGCACACGCGCGCGGAGCATACGGATAACGCAACCGAGACAACACAGGCCAGCAGCACCAGTAACAGCCCTAGCTGAGTCAGCCATTTGTGTCGTGCTGTCTAGCCTGTGTGATGGCAAGACCGTCAACAGACAGTGGACTCAGCTGGCGGGAGGTGAAACGATTCCGAGTGTGACAACAGGATAGTGCGTGGAATGACGTGTTTTGGCGACTTCGAAATCGACCGATAAACCTATGTGAGCTGAATCCCGTCAACCGGTGGCGTGTCCATAGAGCACAAGCACGAGAACGAAAAGATGGAAGCTGTCTGTAGGGTAAGGTGAACAATAATTCACCAAGTCAGCGCGCCACCTAAAGTAAACTATATGAGTGAGCACGCTCAGATGTGCCAGATCGCGATGGTCGTTTCCGACACTCATCCCTCTACAGCCACCACCGACGAAGCCGGTCCAAACCATGGCGGTCGGAGTAGACGGTAAAAGATATGCAGCAAAGCTGACCTTTTGTGTGAATAAAAACTAGATTCAAACACAACGGTTCATAAAATCACAAGAAAAACCCGATCTGCCACGGCGTTTCGACTCCCTTACAGGGCCCTCTGTAATCGAATGAAGGTGTCCAGTATGTTAGCAATTGGGCACTTAGTCTGTAGGAAGTAACGTGGGCAAACACTACCAACCTGTTGTTACCAGAAAGGTAGGAGCTCATTCTCGAAATGTCATAAAAATAGGTCAATAGGGAAGAGATCTACTGTGTACGCAGTAAGAAGTCGGGTTTAACATGTGCCAGCAACAACAGGCAAGTGGTGCGATAAGAATAACTTAATCCAAAACGGAAATGGCGTGGTATACGGGCGACGCGAGTTCGCTCCCATAAGGATCGTTCCAGGATCGACCACGGTCTATGCCTGTTGTTTCAGTCGTGAAGATCTACGAGGCAGTAAGAGCTAGGTTCAGTAGTTCAGCCCTGGGAGTTTCTTATGGTTCACAAGTTAGTTGTTCATCAAAAGAAGCCGCATCAAAACGACTCGATTTGAAGGGCCGATACCGATAGATCACTGAAGTCAGACTTTCCCGGCTGCAGAAAGGTAACATGAGAAAATCTATATTTGGGATAGGGTCGGTTCATAAGGCCACCAAAAGACACCACTAATCCTACAGGATACAAAGGACTATTCGACACTAAGTGGAACTTTTTTAACTGGAATTCTAAATGATATCGTCATCATCACACTGGTGTGCAACACGGTAAACCAACAGTTGTATACCCACGACTGCCCATGCTATGAATGGAAGGGGAGAAGGGTTGATTTTTGGAGTCTAGTTCACGACGACACCGTGTCACGAGCGCTTGAAAAAAGCGAATGGTAGATCCGGTGCGGTGAGCAACCATGTATACAGATGAAGCTAGCAGTGGTACGAACAACTGGAGGACCAATGAATTATGGAGCAGCTTAACCCAATGATTGTGCATGTGCCCAACCTCTGAAAGAGGTCCGGCGTGTGTTGCTCTGACAGGAAAAAACCTGGGTCATGACATAACATTGAGTTATGTCATGTACAGGATTAAAAGCAAGCGGATATGAACTGTAGTCATGGACAAGACGAACCAGGCGGTCAGATTTACGCTGAGTTTGCCGTTGCAAAAATACCGTGTGTTGAGGCCCGGAAGACCGGATCTAGAACATTTCTGCACGAAACTGATTTGTCTGAAGATCACTGACTTGCTTTGGATTGGGTACCGATAAGGAAGAGTTTGCAGATGGAGCCAGTGGGACAAGTTTCAGTGGTTTGACAACCTAGTGCATCGTTTCAGTAGTGAAATAATGGGCTTCTCATCCAGTCACCACAATTTTTTGCGGTTTTATCACTGTCAGCGTAAAGGAGCCCACCGGACCTCAATTTTAATTAGTAAGTTGCAGCTCATCGACCGACAACCAGTAATAAAGTGCTAGTGCTAACGGTAATATTGACATGATGTATTTCCGGAGAAAAAACACCGAGACCTGTACGCCGGGATTTCAGCTGTCATGAGGAGGTCTATACCCTTGCAGAGAGGAAAAGACGAATATCTCTGGAAAATGGACGGATTCCGACCAGTACCGCTGATGTCATGACATGAGTCTTGTCGTCCTGCAGAAGAGTCACTGCTCACGTTTTAAAATGAGGTCGAAATTGATCATTTGGGAAAGACGGTTAGACGCATTCCTGATGATTATTAGTGGGCGGCGATAATCCAGATGGGTACGGAGTGCTACCCCAAAGTCAAGTAAACTCCCAATGAGAACAGCACGAAACGTTTGGGTGCAGTCGGTGCTACTCGCCTTCTAGGATGGGGACGGCGTGATCCTCACTGCGCCTGGTTGGAGACGCTGCAAGATATGGCTGATAACTGATGTCGGTCGCGATCTTGTTGTCAGTTTCTATCCAGATTGTCTGATGAGTGTCTGGAGGTGTAGGCACCTGGGAATGATTGTAGTAAGGCAGCAATAGGTCACTTTCCCATCCACCCATATTCTTTTCAGAAATTTCCGCCCTTTATAGGTGAGGTTTCGACTAAGACCATACACGTGTCAAAGCACTGTTCTGACAGCTCAACAAGTACTTAACTGTGTGCAGCATAAAAGCTTAGCAATAGAACACTCCCCTGGAGGACTGATTACCGTGACCAGGGAATAGAAATATTGCATGTTTGCCAATTGGATTATTTGCGGCAACTTCGTCAACTGGTGAGACAAAAGTAACCTTTTGTTAACATAAATAGGTGCAAAAAGCAACAGAATGAGTTTCGGCGTATCCTGTTTAACACACAAGCAACTCAGACAAGTGTAATGTCAGGAAGTTCACGAACGCGGAGCGAAATAAACATACACCACCATAGTAATTCATTTCTAGGACCACCCCGGGAGGGAGGCGTAGGACAATGTTCACCTTGGTCATCGTCATACTTTGAAGAAACACCTGTGTCGAAGAGATAGTTTGGAATCGCCCGGGAGGGGGTGCACAGTTTTTTAGGACTACGTACTTGTCCTAGTTATTCTGCGGCAAAATGATACAAACTAGCAATTATCTAATGGACTGAAGTTTGAGTGCCATTCAGAAGTGTCACTTCAATTGAGCCTCAGTAAAAACGCTACAAAACTAATACTACTACTGCTATCTCAAGAAACGTTTATTTTCAGCAAGTCTGTCAAAATGCGCTCGCGTCTGATTTGGCCCGCGTATTTCGTCCCGTCTCCCAGTGAGTTCAGTAGGTGATTTTTCACAACTGTGCTTTATGTTGTCTTTGTTGGACAACTGTCCGCCTACTGTTTTCGGTCAGTTTCCCTTCCTCCTTTGGTGCGACAGCAATCGTCCGTTTAAAATGGATAAAATCACGCTTCGGCTGAACCGACCTTGCTTGGGTAAGTCGTATCTACTATATCCTACCACAGGACCGTTATTTGTGCTCTCTACCAATGCCAGACCTAACTTCGCCCATTTGGGCTAAAATACGCGCAAATGATCAGCTGAGCGTTTTTCAGATTTTATGAACCAAAGAAGGAGCAAAAGCGGGTGAGTTGTGGTGGACTTATACTTAGTTCATCGCTTAAAACGGATGGCCGTATAAGTATTTCGCATACATCGTAATGTACGGTCGAAGGACTGTGTCAACTGATTTAGCTTTCAAGGGAATGTCTGGTAGCAATCCTTGCTAAAGCGTTGGATAGTTTCATAGACCAGACCAGACAAATCACAAATTACGCAGTCATGTGATCATAAATTAGGCGCACACACGTTCCGGATAAATTACACTCCTATGCAAGAAAAAAAAACCCGGGAATGCATTCTGAAGCACACCATCGCCTCACCATCTGGGGATGTTGTGATTTACCATGGTGACCAGTTTGGGTTCCAGTCAAGTCGAAAAAAAGTAACTACGATCACATTCTAGTTTTTTTGTTTTGAATGTGGTGTTTCGTTCAACCGATTCACGTAGTGGTGATAGGCAAGGATAGCTTACAATCTCATGTCCCATGCTCCCTCGACGTGGGATCTAAAGACATCCGGATAATCAGTTAGCATATCTCCTGTACTTTGTTGCATCGTTTTAATGAACCATGTGGACAAGTGTCGGAATTCTAAAACATCGGTATGGTGCACTGCATCAACGGTAAGTCCTCTATTCCTGAGCTGCAGTGCTCCGAGTACGGGTGTCAAAACTGGAAACTCGAGAAGCATAGCGACCATAGCTAGTGAAACTCTCGTAGGTATGGATTGGAATCAAAATGGCTAATACAGACTACAATCAGCATGAGTCTTCCTCGCCCAATGGGTTAGGCGAATCCCACGAAAAGTGGGATACGTGTTTCAGCACGTTGAAGTGGCTCATGACGACGCCCGCTATGGTGTAACTGATATAGCAAGCGACGTCATTTTCACCGGAACGAGTCGAAATCTGGGTGGTCGATTTGGAGTGGATGCTCATCGCACAGATAACAGATTCTGCAGATCATCAACTGTTTCTCGCCAGCACAAACGTTCTTATCGTGTAATCTGACAGCCATCAGCCGCAAGCCAAAGTGGACCATCAAACACCGATGGAGAGCCACAGTCCAATACTACCGTTCCTTCTAGTGTACACAAATTGATTCCGATCACACCATGGTGCACGCCCATCTGACAGTTCGTTTTCCTTTCAGGACACCACAAGTCATCAAGAAGCATTCCAATCCACCATCTTCGAAAAACCACCATAGCTTAGCAGTATACACCTGAGCTATCTCAATGACCCTCAACAGTAAACCAGTACGGTACTGGTAGGGAGCACGCGGATGAGGCATGAGAAAATGTGAACGGAGCAGTGTTAGCGGTGTCCGACTTCTCTGATACAATTAAATGGATATCGTCAAGATCGCTAGTCCTGAGTGATGCCAGGAAATCCGCACCAGCAGGCAACGAGTAAGACGGCACGCGTAAATCCCTCAAACGCCAAATAGTGAAGAGCCTAAGGAAAGACCGAGAGCTCTGGTGGACATCGAAAGCCCGGGAGATGGAGAAGACTTTTGCTACCGGAAACAGCCATGTCCTATACCAACTGACACGATCGACTGGCCCTAGGAGAGCAGTGGTCAGTGAGACGATAAGTGAAAAAGGCCCCCATTAATTCACTCACAAAAACGTCAACTGGAAAGATGGACCGAACACTTCGAAAAACGGCTTAGCTGGCCTTCTGAAACACAGCCTGAGGAGGTAGTGCATACGGGCGAATGGAATGTAGACCTTAATCACCCGTCTGGAAGGGAAACAAAGTACGAAATATCGGAACTCAAACGCGAGAAGGCAACAAGACCAGTTCTCTTAAAAGAAGGCCCAGAATCCCTGGTGACCCATCTGACAAAGCTTATTGGTGCTATATGGAACGAAGAGAAAGTGCCTGCGGAATGGGGCATGTCGACAGTTATTCATATCTTCAAAAGGGTTACGCGGACGCTGTGTGAAAAACACTGTGGAGTCAGCCTGGCAGCCGTGGCATCGAACGTCCACTCCGGTCTTATCCTTCGACGGTTGACTGAACACAGATATTGAGTACGCAGATGCCGTGGTAATGCAAACGATATTTAATTATCTAAATAATTCTGCCTCACGGTTTGACATGCGCTTCACACTTACAAGGCGTACAGTGCTACTGCAAGACTGGGTATGCTCGAACCCTAGCCTCATGTCTGTGGATGAGCCTATTGAGATAGTAAACAAGTTTGCCTACCTGGGTGGTCTAGCGAAAGAGAGTAGTTCCATCCAGACTGGGAAGGCCAGAGCAGCTTTTGTGAATCTGCATCACCTTAGCCGTCAAGGGTCGAGTTCACAATGCTATTGTGCCCTGTATATTAATATACGGGTCAGAAACCTGGTCGGTGCGCGCCGAGGACGTGAGGCTCGTAGCAACTCGAGAACTACTCTTACATGACTGACCAAAAGAGAGACGCAACCGGTGGTGGGCAATCGTAGAACTTCAAGCAACCTGATCGGTGATACGTCGGTCAAGAAGTTTAGTTTTTTTGGAAATCGGCTACAAACCAAAAAACAATATTCAAGAAGAAGCTAGTTTTAGAACAAGGTTTACTACACCTCGTTAGAACAATAGGATCATCATCGACAGCATGGCATCAGTGTTCAACACCGATGCTTCGCTGCCGTACAATAGGAAAAACCATAGAGGTCAATAAAAAACGATTCACGTGTCGGGCGATATTCCATTTTTCGCTGTTCTAGCCGTAAGATTGATTTGAAAATGAACGGGCTACGATCATTGAAGGACCTCTTGTTCTCAAAACGCCTATAGAGCTGAGTGTGTGCGAGTGTCATATTGATTCGGCTTGGCTATCCACAGCTCCTCAAAAAGGGAGCTAATCCAGTGGCCATTGAGAGAAGCACCGTTAACTCTATTCCCGGAGGGGAGGTGTTCTCACAAAGGTACATATTGAAAACAAACATGTGGCGACATAATTGGGACTGAAAGTGTATTCGAGCGTCGACTACGTTGTGACTGCAAACCACTCCAGATGAGGTATAACTTAACGCACTTTTGACGATGTAGCAGCTGTGGGCTTGGGCAACCGGTGCAACAGTTGTCCTGAATGACTGACCTCCATCTGAACAGGCCAGGAATTGAACTGATAGTAGTCAGAATTCAGTGAATTGCGAGTTCTATGCTTAACCTGTTAACTCATGAATAAGACACTGTCATCTAGAACAAGTCTTGTGATTCTGAAAATTCCATTCGCATCGACATCCAGTGATATTGCACGAAGATAATTTGCTCTGGCACACATGTAGACAATGCATCTTTTCATAGTAACTAACCACTAGACATGAAGGACCATAGCGTACCGACAAATAGATTAAAAGGAGGGTCGCTTTGGTAAGCGCGGCGGAGCGGCTCACTGGTTGGAGCAGGTGACGTCCGGCCCTACAGCCTAAAGGGCCTTCGGCTGACAATCAGAGAAATACGTTCAGCTGTAGCACCGCTTCGGTGCCTAACTGCCATGCTACCCGAAGGCTGCATGAGGGCTGGGATACTGCCAGGTTGCCCGAGCCTAGACAGGGGAAGTCGAGAGGCAGAGGTCGGGTTCGAAACACGGACCTTCCGGTCAGTAAATCCGCGCTCTAGCCACTTGGACCATCACGCTCCAGAGAAATACGATTGCGGTTCGGTAAAATCGTCACAGAATCTCGACTTATTGGTTATACTTGAGTATACAGGTCAGCGAGGAAGAAGCGCGTGATGGATTGCTTTTTCTGGACCGATCACTGCCCTCTGTAAATACCACTAGTAAAAATGTCAAGCCCTTAGCTGAGGATCAAAAATCTAGCCACGGGATCGAAAAAAATTGAATTTCTCATTTGGGTTGCAGTGAAAGTTACCGAGTGTAGCAATATTCCATGTGACTTCACTCCCACATTCGCTTCGGTTTTCGTGCTTCCCGTGTACCCTCTCTGGACAAAGAGCTATCCACATGGAGGAAACTCTTTTAGCACGAAACCTCCTTCCACTGTAACCGTAAACATCACCAAAACGTCCAACTTACTCCCAAGAGGGAACGCCACAATGAAAACAGCCTACGCTGTGACCCAGATATGATGATCGACTGTTACATCAAACGTCACTAAACAAATAATACTCGTCCAGCAGTGGCACCGCCTAGGCACGTAGCTACTGTGCAACACGAATGAAGTACGAGGGTCGAGATACTCCCAGAATGTCCAGACCTAGACAGGAGCAATCGAAACGTTGGGGTTGGGTTCGCATCATAGACTTTCCTGTCACTAGTTACACATTAACTATCGAGCTCTCTCAAACATACTACTGATTCACTATCCCATCATGCTGTCGGGGTCTTCTTGAATAGGTCGACTTGACTTGAGTGATAATTTCGCCCAGAATAGACGCACAACACTAAACGTGGGTGCACGTGCCAACTGCAGTACGCTCCGATGGTAGTGAAGCTCGAAAACAGGAAAAGTAACGGACAATAACTTCAAACACATCGAGTTGGTCGATGGGCTGGGCTTGGTGATTGGATTACACACGTTCCGCCGTCGATCGAGGAGAAACAGTCAGTCTTTGGATCGTTTCCGTTGTCTTCATTGTTAAATTAGGGCTAGGTTTGAAAAATGTCTTCTTTTGCGGAACATATTTGAGATCAGCTGGATGATTCGAAGATCAGTGCTAATTTAAATGACAGTAGCTGACGACCAGTACACGGGTTCCTCACGCTGCAGGACGCTAAGGTGAGACAGTCAAAACAGTCTTCAGTTCGGCTAGAGTGTGAAAACCGACTTAACGCTCCTGGACGCCAGGATACGTCTGAAGTTTCATGGCCTCAGTATGGACATTGTCATATGGCTCCTACAAAAGACGCATCGAGTTCTTTATCCTACTTTTTCACCGCAAATTTCGATCACGTGATTTGACCGATAGTGCAAGTTAGTGGATCAGATCGGTCAGATCAGACAATACGGAAATCCATAAAAGATACATAAAGACTATAAGTTCGGTTATACTAACACTGGCTTCGCGATAAAGATGCACGTTGTCCCAATCATTGTTATTTTTACTAGTATGACGCTTATGGTGACCTGTACAGTTGATGGTGTTTTCTTGACTCAGTTAGAAGCTGGTGATCCATGATTAAGCTTGGTTCGGTGCATTCCTAGTCCCAGGAAGAAACACCCCATAAAGAATACACTTTGATACCCTGGAAGGTGTCTTCTCCTAGGAAGAGTTGTTCGGTCTGGTGGTACGTGCGATGGTCTTCTTCATTACAGTAGGAATTGTGAGAGACAGTACTGTCTCGATTACAACGGCTATTCGAATCCGAAAAAAAAACAATTGTAGGTGAATGAAATACAGTGCGCAAGAAGCTGGTGACCAGTACTAGGGAAATAAGCTGAGTTAGGTGGTAACATTCAGAGCGGAAAATACCCAGGTGTGGTCTGCAGAATAGATAACTCGGGTCGGTATCCATTTCGTTGAACAACTCGAGTCCAGGCTGACACTGGGCAGTTTCGGTGTTCTAGCAGCAAACGGTACCTATTGAGCTAATTGGAAAGAACAAAGGAGGCCTATCAGGTGCAGTCATAAAATGTCCGCTTTCGGTCGGTTGGAAACATGGTTGCAGCCGGTTGACACACGAGACGACCGACAATGATAGCCAAACCGACGTATGTGTGTGTGTGTGTGTGTGTGCGTCTGGTTTTGCATAGCAGCACAAAACCTTGTGTCGATCGACCGTAAGGTGGGACCAGACGCCGCACTGGGGCCGAATGACTGAACGGGGAGTCATGATGGTCAATTTAGCTCGTTCGGAGGGAGAGTATGTAGTGGTGTATGTATGCATGTGTGTGTGTGTGTGTGCATAGGCGCGTATCAAGTAGATTGGCAAATGGCAGCAGTAGTACACACATACAAAGGCGACCGCCACCAGCACACAATAGGAGAGGTGCGAACAACCGCTGTATGGGCAAGGAAGAGTTTTACATTCAACTGTGATAAGGAGACGAAGCTCCCCCCGTGTATGTGTGCGTCTTGTAGAAAAACAAAAGTTTGTAATATACGTATTAAAAATTGATTGACACAAATTAGGCGTACCGAATGCCTGGGACAGAGTAGAAACCGTACATAGCCGGTAAGACTATAGATAGCGTTGGATCCCTTCGAATCACTTGTGAACGGGTGACAGAAGCCCGGTGCGCTCTGAAGTACGATATTTTCAAAAATAACCGGTTGAAATGATGCAAAATAGGGGCATAAAATGAGAGTCTTATAACGGACCAGTAATACTACAACCAGCGTGAACAGGAGGTAAGAAGATAAGTCTCACCTTATTTGATCGGGTGCGTTTAGGTCGGGCGGTCTTGGTAGTACCCGATGGCTGTTGCTTGCTCCCAGTTGTGACAATAGTATTATCTCCAGGTATGCTCATAAAATGCCTGTCCGCAGTCATTCCGGCACTACCATCAGGTAGGACAGTGACCCCATTCGAATGTATTGATGTGGCTCCAGTAACCGATGGCATCGCAGAGGTACCAAAGAAAATAGAAGAACCCAACGATCGACAGTTACTGGTCGGAGCCGTCTGATGATAGGGGGGCGGAGCCGGAGCGGAATTCGCCATGGCAATGTTCATAACCCCTGTGGGAAGTGCAGCACCGTTCATCAGAGGTCCTCCAGGTACAGGGGATGAAGAGTTCATTGTCATCATCATCATTGGGGATGGGTTGGAATTCATAGCATCAAAGTCCCCAGGAAGGATGGGGATCTGAAATTAATGGGTGAAATGAGTTGGCATTAAGTAACATCAAACCGGACAACGTCGAACTAGTTTTACGATGGAGGAAAGGAAGTGAAACGAAAATCCGTGACTGTGGAATGGTGATGATGCATCCGTGTAAAGAGCTCATGAAGCAGGGAAGCAAAACTACTTCAATTCCGGCGGACGATACGTTTTTGTCCCAGAACCACACCAATGGAATCCTGCACAGGATCGGTAAGATCACATGCGGTTCGAGCTCAGCTGAGTGTACGGCCAGCTGAATGCTCTTTACTCAATGTGGATCGGAGGAAATTAGGGCAGCGAGTAGCAGGACTGAACGGCACATCCAACTATTGGTTCAGAATTGTCAAATCGCATGAAGACAAGTAAATAATTGAAGCTCATGATGCACACGGTGGACCCGCACCACGCACAAGATGTGGCCGAGACACACTTAGTGAGTTGGTGCTAGTTAATCAGCAAAACGACTGTCCTAGAAAATCATTTCTAGCATCATTACGGGCTTACCATCCCAAATGCTGGAGCCATTTTCAGACCGAAACGGTCTGTTTTTGTCTAAAGGACGACAAACGAATTCTAGCAACAACGCGGGTTTAGCTGTCTTATATCTCAGGGGGCTAACGCAAACCTATCGAACTGGTTTCACCCGCCGATCTTTTGTTGATGAATTGCATTGTAACTCTGTGCATTCTTAAGAAGACGGTGTCCGATGAAAACAGCTAGCTGAAACAAAACAGCCAAGCAAACAAACATGGACCGGTGATTCCAACCAACACCAAACCAAATGGGATGACAGGGATAGTCGACTAACACACACATCGTTTTCTTCTACAAACGTGGGACATTCGTCGAATTTTGTCAGTCGTTACGGTGCAGCCTAGAACAAGTGCGGAGGACAATGAGACGACGAAAATTTTAAGGTAATCTGAGGAAGGGGGTTCAGAACGACAACCAAAAGATTCGTTTCGTTTGTGTGTAGAACGAACCAAGCCTGAGGCCACAAGATAAATTTAGGCAATCGCTTATTGACGTGCGACTATTGGACATGGATAATTTGAGCGGTATCTGAGGGTTGTTAAGGTTTTAGTGCACGAAATAGGCTAATTCCTCCGGTGGCCTAACACATAGAATAATGAAATTTGGCATACCGACTAGTACGGATATATATTCGGTTTTGAACTCTATGCCACCAGGGTCACTTTGGACGAACGCTCAGACAGAACTGTTTAGCAGGCAAATAAGGTGACCTTTATTTTCTCAACAACCAACCAACTCCTTTGCTAAAATTTTGAAGGATTTCAGGTCGAAACTCCTGCAATCTTTGGAGAACCGTAGAAATGTGTACCAATGAGCAGACTACGAAAGTATCTTCAGGTAACGGTGAGTGGAAGATGTGGTTTCCATAAATTTCGACGGCTCTGCAACCTCTACAGCATTAATCATCAACAGTGTCGCATGGCCCATTTTCGATCCATCCAAACTGTCCTCACCGCATGATTGCCTACGGATCTGGTCTACTCAACCAATTTGCTGCCCACACAACTGAGCCTTCATCGAATGATTGAGCTAACAATACCCGTCAGTGTCCGTAGCCCTAACCGGGCTAACGTCACAATTCGTTTACTATAAACAGGCCGTTAGACTACCTATGAGTTCAGGTGTAAAGCTAATCAAAGAGAAATCAGCTACCAAGCCAAATAGTGTCCGCGTGCTCCAATTCCAGAAAAAGGCGGTCTTTGCTGGGAAGGACCGAAGCTGCCAGAATTTTAGGGTCACTCTTTGGGGCACTTTACACATCAAATAAAAAAATCGTTCAGCTGTAACACCCCTCCGGTGCCTAGCTGCCATGCTGCCCGAAGGAAGCACGAGGGATGGGATACTGCCAGGTTGCCCAAGCCTAGACAGGGGAAGTCGAGAGGCAGAGGTGAGGTTCGAACCACGGACCTTCCGGTCAGTAAATTCGCGCTCTAACCACCTGAGCCATCTCGTCCCCCACTTTACACATCGATTTAATGAAGTCTGCAGGATAGAAATGAAGTGGTCCGTACAACAGTGTGCAACGCCCAATTTTGCTGCAAGAGTACGCAGAAACCTCGTCAGCAACGCACGGACTGGGAAGACATTTCACGAGGCACGTTTGATTTGAAAGCGGACCAATACTTTGCAGCTGAGCGTTAATCAACATGAAGTTAATCTATGAATAATAAAGGTAATTATTAGTAGCTGACCAGACGGTTGATTTGAGCATTAGTTCATGGGTGGTTCTAGTAGGATTTTGCATCTCTCGGGTGTATTATTCGCGACAAATCGATTAAGTCCAGTCTCTGTTCAAAATGAAGTATATAAAAACATACTTATTGGTGGCCTGGTGCAGCACTCGGGGAATGCGTCTACCTAATGAGCCCCAAGAAGGGCGAAACCTGTCGTGGACTGTCGAAGAATTTTCAGCAACCTTATGAGTAGTGCACTACGTATAAGCATACTTATTGGTTTAATCATCATCATACGACATAATCTTCCCGTGTATTCGGTTACCTGAGAAGTCGAAGCAAAACGCGGTGGCTCTAAATAGCATTTTGAAGCGCCACAACATGAGTTATAAGGAAGGACATGCCCATCGTACCCATAGTCAGCGGAATGGGACAACCTTCTCAATCAAACGGTTCCGTGGAGTCTAAGTGACGCAGGTATTACCAGCCCGCTACCAATGCAGTGGGGGTGAAACTACGTCAACGGATGAAATTGTAGGTAGGAGGAACTGGACGAAAACTAATCAGAATGTCCACAACTCGTGTCACCCGGTCTGATACTCACCTGCTGTTGGTTGGGAGCGTACACTAAATTTGAGGCATTCAAACTGTTTGACATTGGAAACGTCGACGACATGAGCAGATCGGAACACGATCCCATGGGTCCATTGGCAGTAAGTGTGGAGATGCTTGGATCCCGGGGACCAGAAGACATGGGCCGCGATTGCAAATAACAGCCATCCGGTACGCCAGATGAGAGCTGTGGTGAGGAAATACGCGAAAAGGTACCATATTAAAGAGCGATTTGCAATCAGAGTGCACGAAGTCATCGATCAATCTTACGCTTGATGCAGGCGCGTGAAAAACATCTGCGACTTCTCAGGCGTGAAATAATACTTACCCATCCCGCCCACGTGAAAAGGTACAATAATTGAATAAAAATAAGGTAACGACCTCTAGCGGCACAGTGTAACTGTGTGCGTCAGACACACACAGATCTCGCTTGGTTATTTCGATTACATAAGGGAGAACTATGCATGCGAAAATTATTCATGTGGCCTCACGAAAGACTTGAACCGGGCTCTAGGTGATCAGTAGTTCTCACTGGCAAATACGGCCCAATGGCTCTTAATGCAGCTAGCATACACAGTGTTTCACGCTGCGACGGGACGAAGTCACGCGGTAGCATGTGAACTTTAGCACCAAACATCATGATACACACCGTAGTACCGAGGATGACGAGAGTATGAAAGAAATATATCCGCATCGAGAAAAGACAGAAGAAAACGGAGCCACAGGCTGAGTGCACACAGGAAGGTTCTGGTTAGACCGACCACTAGGTCGCCACAAATTCACCAGGCAAGCACGGTGATCCCTTCGAGACACACCATAACGTAAAATGGAAATGGTACAATGTCGCACCTGTCGAGGATACTCGTTGAGCACCCTCGAAGGAAGTAGCTTCTCCTCGAGGTGCCCTCAATGGGTAAGTAACACGGAGAGAAATCGAAAGGTCATGGATCGACTCGAACCACTGACCCCTCGACCAGTAGCTTGCGCCTTACTGCATGAGGTATCTCAGACTGCTCAGCAAAAATCGGGGTAGCAGAAGCACCTCCATACTCCGCAAAGAACCAAGCGCAGTTATTCAAACACATACAAGTTTGCTGCAGAATGAAACATGCGATCTGATAACAGACTCAGTTCAGTCACTTGTTTGACTGGTGAGGAGGACGGAGAAGCACAAGCGAGGATCAGTGGTAATTGAGTTAAAACCTAAAAATGCACCAATTTCGGTACTAAACTCGGAAACAAAAATGTTACAGTTATCCCTCCCACGAGCGAGTGCTCGCTCTTCTGGAGCGTTCGTTCCTAACGTGCAATTCGAAATTTACCGATGACTACACAAACAACCACTACAGTGAGGAATACCTTTTGCTCTTTTTACAGGAAGGCATGTTGCTGCCAGCCACTAGAACCATAATTTGAACAGAGAAACACCGGTAAACCACTCCAAATAGACGTTTTCACGCACGAAAATCACGGGAGACAGTCTGGTTTAACCAAAAGGAAACTCCTGTGAAAAGGGAAATTTCAGCGGCACGAAATCTCCACTTCTCTCGTTCAATGTTAAAAACAAGAGGCGATTAGTAGCTCGATAGCACCATAGACCGTCGGTAGAAAAGGTTACAAAGTTGAGATTCTCGAAGATCAGTTTAACCCCACACAGAAGAAACATCACGGTTATAATGCCCTGTTTCAGCTGCATTGTAAAGCAGTCGATGATAAAGACCCGAATGATACACTAATCCGTACAAATCAGCGAACTCTAGGACTGGATGTGACCGAAAACGTAGACCACGGTATGTACAATTTACCAGTCGTTTGAGCGTGTCGCAAGTATAATGCGAATTAATGGTAGCGAAGCTGGAAAATGAAGTGAAAACGTATGCAATAAGTCGACATTCACTGAGTACCAACAAGTGTCACTACTTCGGTTGCTACATTGCAATTTGCCTTCCCGGAGAATTGTTTCATTTTGTGGTCGTTATTGGAATTTAGCCAGGAGGCTCATTTATAACGACCCGGATGATAAGGGCTGTTGACCATTACGTAGGTTCATCACGCTGCACTGGTATGCCACCGTCCGGGATATGTAAGATTATCGCTGGATGTCCATTGCGTTCACTCTGGGCACCTACTCAAGACACCCGGATGAGACCGATACCCACCGCAGAAAGTGCGCAATGCGGTTCCTGTCATTTCGCGCTCCCACGGAAAAACACTATCATCAAGGAGACATCTAGATAAATCCCCTAGTTTCCTCGGCAGGAAACTGCTCAACGAACACCAACTTAGCCAGGTCCAGATGTGGGTGAGCGGGTCAACCGATGACCTGTCTGTTAGTGGGACAACCGGACCAGCTTCCCTTCTCCTCAAATCGTCCAGCTGTAGCGCCCTTTCGGTGCCTAACTACCATGCCATCCGAACGAAGCATGAGGGCTGGAATACTGCCAGCTTACCCAAGCCTAGACAGGGGAAGTCGAGAGGCAGAGATCGGGTTCGCGCTCTAACCACTTGGGCCATCTCGCCCCGGCTTTCCTTAGATAGGTTACACGTCCAGTTGGGATGAGACAATGATTATATGTAATATCAGATGATTAGAGCGTTGGGTATCGGATTGAGCCTTATGTCTCCATAAGTCACAAAAGCTCATACAAACATACAAACAAGCCGTTTACTGGGTCAGAAGCGAGGACTTCGTGCACAGCCTTACTCTTACAATGGAGTAAGGGTTTCGGTTTGTCTTTTTTAAACGTCCAGGGTCCACGAGTGAAATTTCTGGCATTCCAAAATATCAGAAGCCCACACAGTGGTGGAATGCATGAACGACTAGTCGAACATAAATAAGTCAAACGAGAGTCAGAATTGAATAAACCGAAAGCGACTTTGCCAACATGAGTGACAAAAAGAAAAACTAAGACAGGCCAATTACAGACATCTTTGTGAGAACACTAACCTTTACGTCACTTTCACATCCGATGGGCAGACAGCCACCCAGTACGGTTGACTGCCCCAGTGGTGGACCTGGACCGTTCAAAACAATGCTCCCAGGTGGAGTGATGGAGGTGTGGGGCCCAACCATATTGGATGGCAAACCACACCCGGTGACATTGCTGAACATTGATCCCGACGGGCCGGTGCTACCGGACCTAGGAGTTGGGAGTCCATGGCCTTTGCAGTTCACGGTAGACGGGTAGGATGAGCAAGGATTCGAAGAGTCTGATGGGGTTGATGGGCAAACAGACAATTGGGATGATTGCAGCTGTGCGGACTGTTGAGCTATTGAGGGATGAACTTGCACACCACTGAGGCCAGGAGATTCCTTGCTAACCTGCGGCGACGGAGATTGTAACGGTCGCTGAACCAGTGAAGGGGGCTGCGTTCCAGACAGTGTGCATGATCCCGCACGAAAGGATGCGGAAGAGGCATAGTGCTGAACAGGATAGTTACCAGTGATATAGGCCGACGAACAAATTGGTGGTCTCGGTTGTTGTGCTGAGTACCCAGCAGTTCCCTGCGGCATTGTTGGGGCTCCAGCCGGACAACAGGGAGATCGTCCCATATGACCAGTGCCGGCACAAGCACTTTGAGGCATAAGAGGCTGAGTAGAATGGTAAGGAGCCATAGGAGGCATGTTGGACTTGTTTCCACCCGGTGAGACAGTAGAAGGAATAGCCGTGTTTGAAATGGAAATTGTGTATGGGACCTGCACACTGACTCCGTTGTTCGCATTACTACCGGGCGGATAAGGCGTATACATGGACTGGTTCGTGAACCCTAGAAAAAAAACACGCAGCAAGAATATGTTGTCGTGCAGCAATACAATGGCTTTCCGGGCACGGGAATGCCCCGATCAACATACCAGTAAGGGATACAATGGGCCTAGGTGAAGGAGACTCAAAGTTGAGCACCACATTGTCATTGCGGAATAGTCACGCCTTCGGGTATAAATGATAAAAAGGAGCCTAAAACTATGAAACGGGGATGCTATTTTTCGTGTTCCACTACGGCAGGTAACTTATGAAGTCTAGTGCACCAATGACCGTACTGCGCGGACGATGAATAGGGTAGGAATAGGATCACTTGTACAAAAAAAGAAAATTAACTAACCATTGGAATCCGCAATTCCCGAGGCTGGCCGGGTACAGCCAGGTCGAACAGTCATTGGGGATTGTGACAAATTTCGGCCATTTCCTACAGGGGCCAAGGTTGTCCCAGCCGGCAGCCGTTGTTGTGGTACGGAGTTAGATGCATTACCCGGTCCGCCAACTAGCGGTCCGTAGCTAGATGGTACCGAGGTTGGCTGATTTATTGGTCCGTTCAAATTGGAACCGCGAGCATAACCAGGCGGAAGATTCGAGGAGATAAGTTTCTCACCACTTGGAGTGATTACAGTTTGGAAAGTGGGCTGCTGAGTCTGGAATGACGGTGCCAATGCCCCCTGTGGCATCACTTCTGCAGGCATCTGAGCGGAAAAAGGGGGCATTTGGGAATATGTCTGGGTGGAAAATGCGGATGCAGCTTGGAAATGCTGTGTGCCCGAATTTCCTACCATACCAGCCGGACCCGGGGCAGGCATGGAGTACAGGCCAGGCGTAGACTGCATAGTTTGGACTGATGGGTTCTGGTTACAGACAATGCCAAATCCGAATCCCTCACGGTCGGCGTATAGATCTTGACCATTCTGAAGATTGTTTTGGACGAATTGTGGATAGGCACACGCAGGTCTGTAACAGTCAAGAAAAGGCACCTGGGGCATAACTGACTGAGTAAAAAATTCCGAGTAAAGTGGTATTTTGCAACAAATCACGATAAATAAGTTCATGGAATTTCAAAACCATTTGTCCGACGGCTAAATGAGAGTATCGTCTACGATGGGGGCCAAAATGCTAGTGGTGGGGTCTTACATGTTCCCAAATATGGATAGGCCAGAATAGAGTAATTCACCTCCACCCTAAGCGAAGTCACTCTATCACAGGAGACAGCAACATTCTGGGTTGGCAATGACACATTAAATGGTGTAATTGACCCGAACCGAGACCAGGTCCTTCAGGAAAAACAGCCTTTCTGGAGGAAAAATGTTGAATGTCCTAATATCATTTTCAACTCACACAGCGGATGGAAAATGAATGAGTAATGAATTCCGACCACAAGATAGTCTAGTCGCACAGCAGTCAAGTCAAACGACCATGAGAACCAACACTACTTACTACACTGCGTTATAGAGTCATTTTTCCACATGATTTGACCAGAAAACAATTCATTAACACCTGCGGCAGCAAATCAAGTGATTCACATTACAAATCCAATCAAGTTTACAGACAAAGGGCTCGGATAGTGAACAGTTCAAGGTCGTTTCAATTAATGTGCTCATTCCAAGTGAATAAATCTTAATTACGGTGTTTCGAGAACCAAAATACCAAGTGGCGAACTAACAAGTTTCGGCATGTGCCTCGGTAACTGGATTCTATCGGTGGGAATGACCAGACTGTGCGAAGAGACTGATGGAAAACCAACATCCACCATAGACCCAACCAACTGCTCAACTGTAACACCCTTCCGGTGCCTAGCTGCCATGCCACCCAAAGGAAGCATGAGGGCTGAGATACTGCCAGATTGCCCAAGCCTAGACAGGGGAAGTCGAGAGGCAGAGGTCGGGTTCGAAACACGGACCTTCCGGTCAGTAAATCCGCGCTCTAACCACTTGAGCCATCTCGTCCCCTCCACCATAGATAAGATAAGCATAACTAACTACCTTAGCGAAAATAACTAATAGATTGGGAATATTGAAAGAGTGACAAAGTATTGCGTTAATTTTCTTAATAAAGTGCAAGGTGAGGACGCTGCTGTTACGAAAATCAAGAGCAAGTTACGGAAGGATGGACCGAGGGGAACTTTCTAGACATCGAGTGGAAGGGCACCAGTAGACTATCACTAGAGTGATAATCTTTCTAGTTCTTTATCCACACTTGTTCAATTTCATAGTCACACCTTGGTAATACCAGTTGCTACTCTATCGCTGGTTTATCGCCCTATTATCTAGTAACCCCTAAATGGTGAGGCAATGAGCGGTTCTAGTATCAAGCTGATTTATTTAAGATAAAAGGCCGAGCACACAGAGAGAATTGATCGATGACGCCATCGCAATGAACTGAGCCCGTGTTTAGTAGTAAATCAACAGGTTTAGGCTGGTCGGCGGCTCCTACAGGTTTGCTTACCGATCTCATCCTCTAAGGTTTACACAGATTTTAGAAGCTTTCTATTCGCAAATCGCTTCTGGTTTACCAACTATGTGCAGACGTCCGGTTGTTCAACCGGATCTGCTGATCGGCAGATCCGCCTCGGATGAAACAAAAGCGTATCGAAGTGACAGGGAAAACGCACTGACAAAACGGTCTTATATCTATATTTCTGTTAACATGTACGCACTACGGCAGAATCGTGCGAAACAGGTTCCTATTCATTGGGAAATCACAAGAGACGGATCAACATGCACACCCCCCCCCCCCCGGAATGTTTGCTGGTGCATAAACGGGTTCGAATACAGAATGTCGACAACAGCGTGTTGCTCCGTCTGGTGAGCAAGAGGCACCCGTGCACGGGCCAGACCCTGATTGTGTACGACGTGACAGCACGACATACCGCAGCACGCTGTCAGTCCAACAACTGAGCGAGTGTGAGTAGGTTGCAGTGTTGTACTGGACAGAGGAAATTGAAACTGGACAGTCAATGCGATAATAGCTTCGGGGGTGGTATTTGTGTATGTGTCCTTGTGCATCTACATACACGCAGCCAAATTGAAAAACGTGTGAGCGTGTCAGATTGTAGGTAAATAGAAAACGAGAAGCGAACAGTCTGGTTCTGCCGCCGCGACCGCTCGGCAACCATGACAACGGGACATACTGCCACCGTAGCTAACCAGCTGGTGCAATCTGAAGCCAATGTAGAAAGAGCTCAGTTTACAGAGTGCGAGCTAGCGGCTGAAAGAGAGTACGCGCAGTCCCACACTATGAAAACTAAACTGAACCCATGCGCGTATAGCCATCAAATAGAACAATATGGATGAAAACAAAAATAGGGGACAGGAAGTAAACGCCTATTTAGTGGATCGAAAGCAATGCAAGGGGTCACGTTGACGCCATAATGATAGGTGGTAATACCTGAAAATGAACCACATGCCTTTACAAATATAATCATCGACTTTGGCTACCCAATTGCTCCGGGGTGGATGGTGAAACCATCGACTCCCGACCTAAAGCTGCCACCTTGACGTGGTGGTCGGGCTTGAGTGCTGCAATGATCCCGCGGGCTACACTAGCTGGAACGTCGTTCCACAAGGTGCAACCATGCCAGGAAGGCCAAACAGAAGCAGTCAGACCAAGAGCAGCGAGACCCCGTGCTACGAGTAATCGTGCTACGAGGCGGTCTGGGGGTAAAGTCGTACTGTCCTCTGCGACAGGAGTGTGAAGGCAGTAAGGTGTTTCATGTCCATATTTATGGAAGCAGCGATGCTGCCTTCCCCGAGGAAGGACGGGTTAGAAAAGGTCGGCCCCAAAACCGCACACTCCGATCGCCCAACGGTTGACCGTGACCACCGGCGCATTATCCACTACGGTCGAAATACTTTTAAAACCAAAGAGTCCGGTGCTGCTCAAGAGACACCTGCTGTGCGCAGCCGCATCAGGAGTGAGACAGTAATGTCCTACTCCCTGCGCCCTCGGGTCAGACCGACCCCCTAAAGCCAAGTAGGTCAGACTATTGAGTCATTGGCTCCGGAAAGGGTCCCCCAAGAAAACCCTAACAACCGCTGTCTCGCGGTTCAGATTCTTGAGTCAGAGGCTAGGGGCAGGGTCCCCGAGCAAAACCCTACATCCTCCCACTGCCTTGTGGGTCAGACTTTTGAGTCAAAGGCTCAAGGTGGAGTACCTCAACCAAACCCTCTTTCTCGGCCTGGGCAACCAGGAAGTATCATTTGCCCGCGCAGTTCGGTGTCCACCGATGTCCCTCCTCAACCCCTTCCCCCCACACAAGCAAACGACTCCGTGACTTCGCGCAATACACGCCAAGATCGACTGAGGTTTGCGCAGCTGAGCATCCCTTTGTTTGCACGTTACGCAAACTAGTCACGCGCTTTACTGATGATAATAATAAGAGTCGAGACAGCTCAGTGGATAAGGCATGTACTTACTGACCGAAAGGTTCGTAGTTCGAACCCAACCGCGCCATCTCGACTGCTCTTGTCTAGGCTTGGGCAACCCGACAGTATCTCAGCCCTCCTGCTCCCTTCGGGTAGCATGGCAACAAGGCTGAACGATTATTACGATTATTAATAGTAAGATTAGTGGTGGGCCCCAAACTATGCCGTACAGGTGGGATTGCCAAATCTTAGCATGGACTGCATTGTCACATTTATGTGGAGAACAAAGGTTGCTTAACCAAACCGCTGATTATAAGGCGTCAGAGTCTATTTTCTCCTCCACGAGTACTTGAGTGGAAGCCCATTCAGAGGAACAGAAAATGAGATTGGAACAGTTATGCGGTACCACTGTTACGGTGGTAGGATTGACTGTGTGATCGATAGACGTCCTTCCAATAACTCTAACCAGAAAGAGGGTAAACACTACCACAGGCAAGTTCATTTAGCAGAACAGTCGAAATAGTGACGGAACGACCCCTTTGGGTCTTTTCCACCCTAGACACGACTGGTAGCAGAGTCTCTATGAGACAAATAAGCTCTGACACCATAGAGTTGCTTCTTTTAAAGGCCATCTAACATGCGTATGTACTATTGGTTTGACAATTCCGTCGGATCCGGATAATATCTCAGAAACGGAGATCGGGAGCGGACATAGAAGCTGCGACGAATAGTTTTGAGGTGAACTCTTTGTGGATTCAAATACCGCATCTAGAAATGTGCGCGGTTTCGTTAAGTACCCGGAGAAACAGATAGACACTTTCTCCAGTTAGTAGTTCACGTCATTTCAAGTATCTCCTAATTATGAACTTAGCGTAAGGCATCGCTTTCGTCAGAGCAGCGTAAACCAAGGAATTTCTCAGTAAGAAGGAAAAATTCGGAATATAAAGAGACTACACTTGAGATTGCACTCAACCGTACAGCCTTAAACCATTCATCCGAGATACACTAGTTCTAGGCCGAATGAAAGGTGAGGGCATCTATGGATTTGAGGCAACGGTTCGATCAGTCGGTTGAAATAGACTTTTTACCCTGTCATGATGATGTGGGGATCTGAGGGAGTCGGACTGCAATAAACTGTGTGCACTACTGGTCTGCCTTCAGCAGGTGAAATGGTAACTAACAGTACGGCTGAGTCTATTGTACCAGGTTCCCATACTTCATTGCCAAAGAACCGACTGGAAACTTCCAGATCCTTACGACCTTGCAAACATCTGGTCCTGTGAGGCAGATGTGAAGCATCTGGTTTGAGTGGCCTGAGTAACCTGTGGAATGCAAGAGGATCTTCCATCTTTGGAAAGTTGTTTCTTCCGAAAACCACACGAAGGACGTCGGAAAAACGATCCGACAGTCCCATGAAAAGCAGGTAATGCTTAGAAAAACCAAAGGATCAAACCTTGAAATCCTTCATCTGGACCAAGTTCTCAACCGTCGCTATCGTAAGCAAAGAGAAACTTCAACTCCATGCGCATTCGCACCCTTTGTAGAAGTGGTCAATAGAAGGGCTTTGTTTGCTTATATCCTAACTTGTCTTGGCGGCAACATATGCTATCTCTGAAACAGGTAGAACTTATTCGGACTTGATCGGCCGTCAGCGAGACTGTCACCGAAAAGGGTGGATCTGAAAAATGATCATAGAGGCGTCGGCTATAACGATTATCTAGACATTTGGAAGAACAACTAGTTTTGCTCCTCGCAATGCATTCGCTGGAAAGAGCATATGAAGCGCAGTCAGACAGGTTTAATGAAGGGAAGAGGAGAAAGCGAATATATCTTTTGAAAGGCAGGAAAGTTCTGGACGCTAGGTCTGCCATCGAGCCTTGGAAGAATGTGCCAGGCTTTATCAACATGTTGATAAAAGTGCTGTATAATAATAAATCGAACAAAAAGATACATTCAGAAACAGGACGCTTTAGCGTAAATTTAGTCTTGAAAAGGGGGATGTAAAAAGCGTGTCATCAGCCTGGCGCTCTACGGTCTTATCTTGCGCAGATTGGTTGGTTGTGGAAAAGACGATGGATTTCGTGCCGAGTGAGTCTGTACAGACCAAATATTCGCGCATGTTTTCGAACAGTGTCAATGATAGGGACGACAACCAGAATCCGTCTTTCTGCCTTCCAGGGAACGTCAAACACCTTAGGAGTGCCTATCCACCGTGTGTCCAGCCCAAAATACAGCGATCTTAAAACGTCATACGCGAATTCCTGTGAATGAATGAAGGTTCACAGAAAGCTTTAAAAACAATTAATCGTGTCAGACAAGGGTAATCTTCCTCGGTATTCATATTTTTGTTTGTTATCGATTTGGTTGTGGAAACTGCCCCTTCTACCATCTGATACCCTCGTGGATGGATGATCCCATGGTATGGACTTCAATGCGGAAAATCGTAGAGCGCTACTGCAAGGCTGGTTTTGACCAAACAAGAAACTGATGTTTGCAGATCAGATATTTGATACTGCCAAATGATTCATTGCGAATGCAGTAGCCCTGATGCTGAAACAATCCTTTCCACCAGTCACTCAGTCTACATCTGTGCGTCACCGGAACGTAAGCCGCCCTGTGAACGACACAACTCACAATGCGGCACTGTTCTCTGTAGTATTATGCGGTTCAGACACCTGATCGCTGTCAGGAGATGTTAAAGAAAGTTTTGTTGTTTAATATCTTGTCCTCTTGAGCTGCTTCGTGCGTTTTCGGACAAGTCACGTTCAGCTGTAGCACCCTTTCGGTGCCTAACTGCCATGCCAACAGAATGTGGCACGAGGGCTGGGATACTGCGAAGTCGAAAGGCAGAGGTCGGGTCCGAACAAGTGAGTGTAGGGAATGGTTCCCTTCGCAACCGTGTTTTGATTTGGGTCGATCAAACTCTCAGTGTTTGCACAATGACGTTTCCGAAGCGTGGCAAGAATACCGGAAGACGAGCAATGGTGAAATAATCGGAGTCGTGTTCGGAGAAAAGAACTCACGCGATAGATCAACTGAGGACACTCTCAAGAGTAGGTCGGTTTGGTCACAGTGTCAGAAGACCGTCCGCCTCAAAGAACCCCTTCGCCGAACAAGGCACACGGAGGAAATAGTTTAGGCGAGTAAGAATAAAATGTTCGCTTCATCCCGTCAGCCGCACTAAGTTTGCGTGGTGGCCGAAACGCACCGAGACCCACCAGTTTCGCCTATAATTTATCCACTTTGGTTCAAAGTGGAACATTTGGATCGTTTAAATGTATCGTTCAAGTCGGCTGTTCGCAAAGTTCACAATCAATGTTGATTCATCATGTACAGAACTCTCATGACATTATATTGCTAGTGAAAAGGATGTGAAACGCTGCTAGGGCCAGTGCGAACCAAACGGGGAATTCAGCTCACTTCAGGGCACGGAACGTCTTTAAGTATGGATGACTGAAAACGGTGTTTTATCACACTATGCAGTGTTGTCATCAAGATTTTATCACAAATCTATGAGTTCCCCCTTCAGTATACGCAGGGGGTGTATGCGCACGGAACTCCTTGGCATGCGCCGTCTGCTTACTCTAGATGCAAAACTGGTATGATCGATTTCGTTCAACGTTTCACTACTTATGCGATTGACGAATACAAACTAGGTCAACGTTGGCAAGTGCTGTTTTCCCGGACAAGAACCCGGGGGAAAAAATCGTTCAGCTGTAGCACCCTTTCGGTGCCTAGCTGCCATGCCACCCAAAGGAAGCACGAGGGCTGGGATACTGCCAGGTTGCCCAAGCCTAGACAGGGGAAGTCGAGAGGCAGAGGTCGGGTTCGAACCACGGTCAGTAAATTCGCGCTCTAACCACTTGAGCCATCTCGCCCCCGCAACATCGACAGTGTACAGACATGGCCCCATCACGTTTCTGTATGCGACCTTCCCGCAACATGGTCATGGCTAATGTACAATCGCTGCTGTTACAATGCGGTTGATTCAGTTGTTGTAAGCAAAGCAAAGCTTCCCCATCATTCTTCATTGGCGACCAAGACGATTATCGAACCCTGCAAAACAACTAGCTATCCTTCCAAAGTTTTAGTCTGGCTTCCGATATACAAACCAATCAATCAAAAAAAGACTAGCTAGCCAATTCGGCTATTCACAGTTAGCTTAGATCGGACGCTTTGCGAAACGAGGTACCACACAGTCAATAAAGACATTATCTACATTTACCATGCGCTCGAATCGCATGCGAAAGTAATGAAAACCCCAGTCGTAAGGAAAAAGGAAATTCTGTGTACAAGAGGATCGATAATAACCACGTGCTCATGCGATGAAGCTTGTACATGGGAAACGGTTCTTCCTTACAGACAAGAAAACTTTTCCAGGAAACTTTCTTTTCCAGACAAAAAAACTTTTCTTGCAGACCGGGAGCAAGTAAATCAAGTTGCCACCGTTTTGATTTCCAGTCAGTGCGCATTCCTAACTCTACTAACCCACTATTTCTTTCTTGTCGGTGTATTCAAGTCAGCCTGTTTTCACCGGGCCGAAAGGTTAAACCTGTGAGCAAAAGGTGTCACTCTGATCTCATACTGCTAAGTATATTGGACTGGGCGAAACTGAACGCGCCGAAGACGGAACAACTGAGGGGTGAGCATTTTTCAACGTGCCACTTACAGAAAGCTACCTCAGAAAGACCTAGATAGTTGAAAGTATGCCGGAAACGATATCATATGAATTTCTACGTGTTAGGCTGTCCACAAACAATGAGTAAAGAACATTCCTACCATATACTTTAATGGACTATCCATGAGAAGACGTCTTCGGTGCCCATCATTTTATTATATTGAATCGCTGCCGACCGTAGCCTGACTACTAAAGGTGAGCCCTGCGATCACAGGACTAATTGTTAATTCTGTTAGTGTCGTGCTGGTTACGGGGAATTAGCTAGACACTAGTGTAAGTGCCTCATCAAACTGTCCCAGAAGAGTCAGTACGAACCCTCCACTAAGACAGAACGCTTGCAGACAAAGACGATGGTCTAGTCTTTGCTCCTATGATGAACAAAGCATCTATTTCACGACGGGAAACGCCTGTTCGTCCAAGTCAGATGAAAACTCTAGCGCACAATAGAAACTGATACCTCATGATACTCGATCAGAAGAAAACTGATCGTTGGTATCTAAAGGTCCTGTCGCACAGAGTTAAACAATGCACGGATCAGTAGCTTTTAAACCGTATCAATCGAGCTTTCTTGCCTACCGAATATGCTTAAAGCATACGGAGTGGTGAACAGGCCATGCCACCTAGGAAGGTGGCGAGATGGCTGTGGTTAGAGCGCGAATGTACTGACCGGAAGGTCCGTGATTCGAACCCGACCGCTGAACCTCGACTTCCCCTGCCTAGGCTTGGACAACCTGGCAATATTCCACCCCTCATGTTTCCTTCTGGTGGCATGGTAGTTAGGCACCGAAAGGGTGCTACAGCTGAACGATACCACCTAGGAACTTGCAACTGGAAAGTATGAAAACAATAGATGCACAGTTCCATTCCTTCGGAATACCGATTTTAACTGTTCTCCGGAAGCGTATTTCAAGCCTGAAGTTCCTTCCGGGAGGAGATGCCCTTTGAGGTAGATTACTATATGTTCAAATTCTAAGTTCATTGATTCACCCTCATCATCATCATCATAGACAGCACGACATTAGTGTTCAACACTGATGCTTCGCTGCCGTACACCCCGGAGGTATTCAGCTGCGGGATTGAGTGCACTTTTGCGCGTGCTTCTGATTCTTCTTCGGCTGACCGAGAACAAAAAGTAGTTACCCCACGACGCAAGAGCCTACAGTAGTCGAATGAAAAATCAGATATAGCCGTGCCCCCCTTTAATGGGGAATGTTTCACCAGCAGTACCAAAACTTTCCGTATTCTTTTATGCCTTTATTCTAAGTTACGCTTCATCAAACTAGCGGTTTGTGTCATTTTCTTACTCTCACCACGCTGAAAGGCCATGTGACAAGCGTAGGACATGACCAACCTATCGTGGTGTACACTGCAGAATGGTTTCTGAAAATGAGGCGAATGTATCGAAGCCAAACATGTTTTTCAATTCGCTCGCTGTAGGTTCCCTGGCATCACCCGAGATCAGTTGCAGCTCGGAGACAACGATAGTGAAAACCGGTCAGCTAGTATTGGGACGCTGAAAACTACAGTGCCCACATGAACACCGTGAACCCTCCCCCCCCCCCCCCCCCCCCCCACCTATTTTTTGGACCGATATGGCTTTGTGAGCCGGTAGGAGAAGATTCACTAACAATCTCATAAGATGAGTAAAGCGCCAAGGAAAAGGGACTCCGATGCGAAGAATTCCATTTAAACTTGCACTGACGTACGTAATACCAGGTGCCATGAAGAAAGAGTGAGAGAGTGAGTGAGTTGTATGAATGATATCAGCAAAAAATCGTCCAAAAAAGGTATGAGAATTGTATGAATGATATCAACAAAAAATCGTCCAAAAAAGGTATGAGAATAATTGTAGAAAGAGAGGGTTCATTCACATGGTATCAAGTGCATCTAATTACCGTTTCTGTATGCACAACCCACTTTGCAATGATAGTGAGACTAATGAGACTGAATGCGCATTCTTTAGGTGGGAATCAAGCAACACAACTTAGCGAGTGAAACGTTAATAATACGGATACGAAACGGCTCTTTGGTCAATCACCGCTGAAGTATGATGAAAACTAAGTAACGATTCAGTTACGGTTCTCCTGGGACGGTTGGTCTTCGTGGCCGGTTACTAGAGTTGTGCATACACAAGCATGCAAAAACGCCATCGACTGTTGGATAACCGGCGGACCAGCTGACCGGATTTGTCAGTCAACAGTGGCGAAACCCTTGGACGTCTGTACACAGTTGAAGATCAATGGCGGTTTGCGCAGAGCCGAGCACTCGAGCTACCTATATTCAACAAAATCGTCAAACCTCAGGAGAATTCCCAACAGGAGAGCAGGCCTTGACCTCTCCTAAGTGACTGATCTTCGGAGGTAAGAATTAGACATTCGTGTAATGCGCCGTGGAAAATTTTCTCCAGGAAATCCTTTTTTACTAAAACATTCGATGATCTACAAATGAGTCTGTCTTCCATTTCATAAGCTATGGTTGTTGCATCCAATCAAAAAAAACCTGAGATAGTCAGTGAGGTGTGTAGCACCTAGTATAACATCATTTGTGACTTCTTTATCGTCTACAAAGAACCCGAGTTACCACGAGTTTTATTCTTTCCCTAATATCTTTCGGCACAACATCTTACCCTAAACTCAACGTTGACTGAGACCCACTAGATTCTGCTTAATCACCCTCAGAAACAGTTACCATTTCTGATATGGCATTCTGCTTTACTAACCATTGCATGGAGAGTTTGAACATACAACAGATTACCATGAGCGCACCTAGAATTTAAATTAACTGAGAGAAATTTACTTGCACCCTGGGTTCACTAGTAATCGACACACTGATTTTACATCCCTGAGATTTCGTATCATTTTATTAGGGTGCAGCTGACTCGCTGTTCTTCAGGAGAAAGTCGTCATCAATTAAAAAGTAAACTAAATATTTGAGCGCATGTGCTACTGAGTGGGGGGGGGCACACAACAACAATTGGTATGGAAAACTCAGGCGGGAGTTCCGTTGACATGGACAGTGTGGGTGCCTCCTACACGACAACTAAAAGTGGCGATAACTTTATCAAGAAATGCCTACATTTGAAAGCAAATACTAGCGGAACTCCACGTTGAACGCGATTTCACCCTGGATGGGTCTAAATTCCGAGGCATTTGGCCGATGCTCTTAAAATCACGTGCCATTCAATGTGCAACAGAACTCAAAAGGCTGAAAGGTGGGTCATTCAAAAATGATCTTGCTGTTATGCAGTGGTGCACAATCTCTGCTCCGCTAAGCTCAAGATTTTGTTATAACCAGTCATTCTCAAGGTCACATGATCTACGATGTGTAGTGCACGAAGCTCGCCATTTTGTTTAATTCCTGTGTACGTGCTGCTCCCCCCCCCACTAGGTCTCGGATAGTTTCCTTCCTTTTCATTCGGAAAAAATCCCGTGAACCCGGTCTACAGTTTTCATAGTACTTATTTGGTCAACCAATCATCTTGCATAATTTTACACTCTTACTTTAGTCTGACGAAACAAAGCCTCTGATTCGTCTGTCTTGCGAACCCCCCTCCCGAGAACCACGGGCCCATTTCACAGAGGATGACAAAGTCGAATTGTTGCGACTGCCTCAGCGGGTTTCTGATGGCAGCCCCCGTCTTCCAAAAAACTTAACCGGGATTCCTTCGCCTCCCCAGGGTGATTCTTCTTTCTGGTTTCCAGTAATATCCATACATCTTACAGGATTCCGAAACGGGATCCCCGAAAGCTATCCCTAATTTCATTGTGTGTACGGTAAAAGATTGGTAAGAATTCAGGAAACGGGCCCACTCAAACGAGCAAAACCGACGGTGAGCTGTCAAGTGTTTCTCACCCAGTCTAAACAGATACGTTGCAACTCTCTGCTCTCATATTCAAGCTGGCTTTTGTGATCCGGTCATGTTTTGGGGAAAAGACAGTCAATGAAGTATTTTTAAATGCTAGGAGGAGCAATCCGGCTCCGTGCTTAGCGATGGGACCTTATTTGTGCTTGGTATTGCACTGGAGGCGAATAACATGGTTGGTGAAGGGAGATGACGGTTTTCTACTCTTTTGCAGAAGGTTTTCAAAACAGTACACCTCGAGAATCAGAAGCAGTTAGCGGCCTAGTGGAATGCTTTTCAGCTTCTAACGAAATTCGGCGTTCTACAAGGCTCCATATTATCCTTTTTCTTAAGTTCTCTCTACGGTAACACTTTTACTCACAAGCGCCAAGTCTGTTATGTGGTAATCAAAACTAATGATATGGCTACCCAGAAATCTGGTTCTGTATCGTTTTACACTGATCAATAAAGTTTCCTGGTTTGAGCACGATTTGGATAGTTCTCTGGGACATGGTGCTGTTTTTTTACCCCTGTGGTTTCACCAACGAGTTTGCGACTACGTGCAGTATCCTCCTGTTGTTGAAATTTCCACAAACATTCCTTCTGACTAATCAAATATCCGCTTGGAGTCTTTGACAATAGCTCGCGTGAAACTAAACCTTACAAGAACTAGCATGCGATTGCCTCACAGTTTGAGCCCCCTGCCTGTTAACCACTCACTCATCCGAAAACAGCCTGCAAGCGTCACGTTTGGTCTAACTATATGGATACATTCCAACTATTTGTCGAAGTAGATAGTGTAGTTTGGACGTGTTATATGTTTTGAAAATTTTCACCGCAAACAGCCACCCATGGGCGTGCAAAGCTCCTGCTGAAACCGTTCGTTTTCAAGGTCAGTGGATCTATGCAGAACCCCAGATCACAAGAAAGAGACACGAAAACTGCGACATACCTCATCATCGTGCCATCAGTCGCATTAATCTGCTAGGGTAACCGAACCGGGGGTGGGGGCAAACAGATCAGTATCGAGTATTAGTAGACACTAGCGCGCCGACAGGAGAAGCCTTGCGTTTGGAGTGTGAACACGCGTCGTGATGGATGGCGCCAATGGCTCCCCTGTAATAGTCGGGGGCGGGAGCTAAAAGGGTAAAATAAGCGGTCACTGACAAATGGCTGCAATTAGAGCAATAGTGTGAGTACCAAGTGGGAAAATCGAGCGTCCTAACGTTCATCCGGACAGGTCAAACTACAGCTGAATTCAAGGCATATAGGCCAGTGTTGAACAGAACTACGGTTTATGTGGAACAGCACAGAGATGTGGGAGTCAACAATAAAGGTGGTAAAAAAGCTAGTGGTGCACGCCGCAATCAACGCTACTACTATCAGACGCGAGCTAGTGCATCTCACAGTTGCCGGACGTAGCAACCCAAATTTTGGCAACACTTATTGATTGCGCCCAGTCAAGTAAGTTCAAGCAAACGCTGCCGGTGTGTGCGCGCGCAGCAGTGCAACTACGTGCTTGTGAATCTGCGTGTGCGTATGTGTGTGCACCGCGCTAGAAAACGTAAGTCAAATGCAGAGGAGAGATTCATGT
Source organism: Clonorchis sinensis (assembly GCA_003604175.2). NCBI lineage: Eukaryota > Metazoa > Platyhelminthes > Trematoda > Opisthorchiida > Opisthorchiidae > Clonorchis > Clonorchis sinensis. The sequence goes on along the minus strand of CM030370.1, from coordinate 2,158,564 downwards.
CCTGCGCGTGACAGCCTGACAGACAGGTATTAATACAGACACGCCAACAGAACACCGGCGATAGTGAGACAGGGAGTGAAAGGTGAGGTGGGGCGTGTGAACATGTGGGCGCACGTGCGTCTATCAACACGTGTGTGTGGTTGTAGGGGTGGTGTAACAATAAGCCAAATGACTTTCGATTGCGTGCACACGTGCGCGCGGAAGATCGCGGAAAGCCGGGAGCGAGTAGTGGTGTCAAATTGGTGGTGGATCACATATCTCCACAGACGGAGGCTGTGACAGGTCATTTTTTGTCAGTCGGGTAGTTTATCCAAGGCAAAAGGAGGCAAACAATAAATGGCGGGCGAATTTTGAGTACGACATGGTGGAGAAGCACCAATATTCAACAGTGATGTTACTGTCGATGATGGCTTCATTACAGATGGCGCGCAATGCGACCTGCTGATAGAAGTAGGATTTCCTCCAACAAATACAAAGACCTAAAGTGGTGTAGTTTACTCCGCTATTTTTCAATGTTTGGAACCGAACGCAAACCATCTAACAAAAAAGCATGCTGTTGACAAGGTTCATGTTAGGCTAGTACCCGGGAGGACACAAGTAAAACGAATGCACAGTCATTGGAGAACGTGCGAAAAACGCTGTGGTTGACAAAAACAGGAAGCAAGATAAGGGCGCCAAGATGTGCCTGCTAGCAGACAATAAGTGTTCAGAAAGAACCATGAAGGCCGTGACCAATGGGGTTCAACAAAACAATTATCGTTTCCGTTTCTTTCCACCAGTTACCCTGGATGGTTGTGTGTAGCTTCATCAAACTGTTACAGGACAGATCCTGTAGGAACCAATTTGCTGACGTTACTCACCTCCTGGACGATGACTCGCCGAACAGTTTTTATATCGTGCGTACAACCCCCCTTCACACTATTACCCAGTCATAAAGCAACTGATAAATATGATATTTTAGCCTTTTTTTCGCTCGGTTGTTGACCTTCATCCACTCAACAAGCCACGAAGAATGGTATCTTCTCTAAACTTACTTTATTAATTATACTTTTGTGCAACATTTATTTGCGCTCGATAATTTTATTGTGAAATCAGTCCCAGAAATTCACCTTCCCGTTAATTTGCGACCATCAATGTAACCGATATTGGTTGTTTTGAAGTCACTCTAGTACGGAATTTCTGCTACGATCTGAACACCTATGAGATCGTCTCAAGGTAAAGGCTCTTTCTTATATACAAAGGATCTTACAGACTAACTTCTTCGAAATCACCAAGAACAGTGATGGCAACGGTCGTACGGCTGCCAGGAACCACAAAAAGTCGGTGTAAAAAGGCGCGAAAGATATGTAACGGTAGAAGAAAATCAACACAGATGCTACGCTGTCGGTAGACGGCTCGAAGAATGTATATATCGTTGCTATAACCTTCAGTGCCTCTGAAAAACTACAACGACCGCATCTTGGGGGAAAGGTATGGTCATTGACATCACCAGCCTTTTGTGGTGGCCTTAAGGTCAACGCACATGCTTATCCCACTCGGTTTGTGGCAGTCAGAAATTCAAGGACTGATCGAAGCAGCCCTAACCCATATAAATTCCACTGAACGATTTGGAGGTTGGGGACCGGTAATGCCGTCCGTTCTGACCATTACCACTTATCCAGTTTTTTTTCGTTTTGACAAGTACATAGAAGACTGGTGGACAAGGTTACGTCAGCGAGAGTGTTTGAAGGGATGACCTCACATCTCGTTGAATCTCAGACCGTTTCGCAAACAGGTTTTTTTCTCAAGACACTGCTTATTACCTGAAGCGATTCACTTAAACACAGAGACCCAAACTACGGGAAGTCTTGGGAACATAACTCGCAGCGTGGAGATCCAGGACGCGCAGTACGTGATTGGACCAACCCGGGGATGACATACAGATGAAAACTGGCAGAAAGTTGTCCACACCCTCCGACTTACTACTCACAGCACAGCACGGTTGGTACGCAGTATGTGATCCTATCCATGGTCTAAAAGTAACCAAGCTAGCTTGATGTCTGGTAGCAGTAGAAAACAAGCATTCGCACACTATGTATACAGTCATATACCTCCCTTTCGTTGTCATTATCCTGTTATTGTATCATCATAGTGATAATACCACTGTTGAATATTGAAGCAAAAACACTGTCGAAATTCTGTGACGGAACTCAGGAACAAAAAACATTTGCTTTCGAAGTGAGTCACATGATCAGACCACCCATGAGACCATGTTGCAATGGATTGAAAAGTGCGAGTAACAACAGGAGACGTGGATTGAAGCCCTGAAAAATGTAAACTTGGTCGTGCTGGGGTTTTCGCAACGCACCTCTGGATAGGTGAGAAGTGTGAACCACCACTGGAAACTAACATCAACGATGAACAGGAATGTTTTGTTTTGTTCCTGTTTAGTCCTGATTAGTCTAGTCGTTTCAGTCCTCGTGCATTCCTAAGGGTTTTATCGCAGAACCCATTGAAGAAACGTCATAACTGAATAGGTATTTTCGCTTTTGACTGGCAACGTTTCGAATACCCTGGAGTGACTGCAGTCCTTAAATACAGCCACTAGGCCCGAGTACAAATGGCTGATGAAAAAAGAACTCACAATGGGAAAAGTTCATTGCACGCGGCGTCTCATTGAAGGCGCAAGGAGTAACATGAATCACACGGAAAATGATTTGCACCATTAAGAACATCAGCAACGTGATAACTACCTTTCACATCTGTACCACAACAGGAGAAAACCTAGCCTGTTTGCAAAACTCTACATTCGACAGCATGATCTTGGACATGCCGCCAAATGCCCCAGGTCAGATGAACTCCCCAAGAAGATCAAATAACTTCTGCTTTGTAATCTCCTTGCGCACTGGTAAGTCATTGCCAACGATGTTTCGAACGCCCCGACGATGTATGTAACAGGCCCCCTTGAACCCCGAAAACTATGGCGAGGTCAGAAACGACGAGACAATAAGAACCAAACAGTAACACCGAGTGTCAGGTAGGTTGCCTTACCGACAATATACCGCAATATCGGCAATATGAATGCATTTATTGGTTGTTGATGAAGCTCGAGGCAGCCCAGAAGTTAAGGGGTGAAGATAATGACCGGAGAGCATGGTTCGAACCCAACATGGCTCAACAATTTCTCCTTTCTAAGCTTGAGCAACGTGAAAGTTTCCTTAGGATTGTACAGCAGTTGGCCCTGAATGGACATTTCAGACGAACGACTGATACTTTTAGTATTATGTAAAAAAAATCATTCAGCTGTAGTACCCTTTCGGTGTCTAACTTCCATGCCACCCAAAGGAAGCACGAGAGCTGGGACAGGTTACCCAAGCCCAGACAGGGGAAGTCGAGAGACACAGGTCGGGTTCGAACCACGGACCTTCCGGCCAATAAATTCGCGCTCTAATCACTGAGCCATCTCGCCCCCTTATGCGCTTGTTACTGTTTCTTTGCTTAGTAAAAAAAACGTTTCTAAGCTACCTTTAATCTCGGTCAACAGACCAACAGTCACCTGATTAAAAGCCGGGCTTACCTTAGTCCTTGTTTCCTCAGGCTAAGCCAACCCCACACTGTCAAGTAGGCAGGACCGTTGAGTAAACGGCCTTTAACGACGGCTGCTGTTTTGCAGTCCAGACTGTTGAACCAAACACCAGGGTTGAGGTGTCCAGATAGGTGCTCAGAGGTAGGTACTCCGGACGAGCGCTGTACCTCAGCTTCACTCACATCTTCCACACACTCCTCAAACGGTATTTTCACGCCAGTCTGCGTACTACTTAACAGTTGCCGACACTGCAACACAGCAAAACAGAAATAAGTCTAACCAGTTTAAAGCATCTGACCCATATTGCAGCGGTACTTATTACCAAGCTAGGAAACATACGTCTTTTGTTGAGATGTTCTATCGACGTATATTATAAATCAGAAACTCACAACTCCAACTCAACCATCTATTTTGAAGTCTAGTTCGCTGGATGTGTCATCTACAAGTTAGAAATGGTACTCAGCTCAAATGGTTAGAGCGCGAATTTACTGACCGGAAGGTCTTTGGTTCGAACCCGATCTCTGCATCTCGATTTCCCTGTCTAGGCTTGGGCAACCTGGCAGTATCCAAGCCCTCGTGCTTCCTTCGGGTAGCATGGCAGTTAAACACCGAAAGAGTGCTACAGCTAGAGCTGACAGCAGCTTAATGGATCGGATTCTAGCAAAGTCATTTCAATTCAATTCAATATACCAGCTATAAACCGTGTACCATAGGCACATTGGTTCCCGTTGCTACAGTTTCGATCACCGGAAAACGGGAATGTGGAGCGTAAAACGAAGCCTTGGAGGCGAAGGTATGTTCAGTTTGTTCTGAAATTGGGTAGCTACGCATTGAAGGCGATAGCTTTGATGGGCGAGCGCCACTGACTGCGCTGGCCACTGACTGGCCATTTCTGCCAGTGTCATTAACCACTGGTGTGATATGAGTCCCGGGGTCCCCATCGACGGAGGCGGCAGTTGCCCGCCCGACTAAGTTTACTGGTTAGCGCTTTCGTACTTCGTTGCCAGGTCATACACTGTACACCTCTCGGTCGCTTCCACTCAGCACAGGGCTGGGCGAAAAGAGCTCTGTGGAGCAGACGGTCTTCTGGCATGCGGAGTACATGTTCCAACCAGGGCAGCCAATGGAGCATGAGTAATTCATCTATCGCGGGAGAGTTCCTTCTTCCTAAGACCATCTGACGTACCTCAGCATTACTAATCCGATGTTCCTACCAGACCTGACCAATGCTGCGGAGACATTGATGATCAAACACTGACATCTTCCGTACGTCCTCTGCGCGTGGGGGCCACGTCTCTGATCCATAAAGCAGTATGGATCGCACCACCGCAGTATAAACTCTTCCCTTGATAGACAAGCTCACGTCTAGCATAGTCGCCACTATGCTGTTTAGTCGATTGATATTGCTGGCTTGATTGACTTGATTAAAATCACTCTTGGCCAGAGTGCAAACGGTTCTTTATCATTTCGGAGAAAGTGAAACCTCGAAGCTGGGATACCTGCCAGAATCAACTACTTAGTTCGACCAGAAATAAGCTGGGTATTGCAGCCCCGGCAAGGGGATTGTTAAGTGCTCAGATTGGTCGAATAGGTAATACAGTGGCACGATTTGGAGGTGGATTTCATGTAAACGTTCACGCCCATATGCTGATCATTAGCGTTCCTGGCCGGAATAAGCACTCACTCGGAAGTCACTTGGTCCATTCATCATCAACAGCATGATATTAGTGTTCAACACTGATGCTTCGCTGTCGTATTAACTACCGGTAGAGACCTCAAGTACAGAACTGTCGTTACTGTCCAGCTACTTCTTCACTCTGACCACACCGTGCTGGCCCGAATTCCAATCCGCTTTTTTCGAAGACCACGTAGACAAACTCCATAGCAATCCCTTTCGACGGGTTTCCATTTCTAAAGTTGTTAAGAGCAACCTCACAAAACAATGGTGAGGATGATAGTTATCTGGGTGAAGAAAATTATGCAGCATGATGACCGTGCTCACAGTTTTTATGACCACCTCTCACGGCTCTCCGAAACCCATGAATGAACATTAAATACCGTCGCAACCACTAACTCTTACAGATGCCGGAAGAACGAAACCAGCACCCGATGAACATGGTGGTGTACGGAGACCAGGCTCAACTAACCCGAAAGTGGGTCGATAGTTTGCTCAAATCAACGTCATCGTGAGCAAAAGGTTGAAAACCTGAAACATTCAGAGGTACGGCGAACTAAAAAGCGACAAAGGCACCCCGTTTCCATTGCAAACGAAAATACAGTGTGCACAAATCCAAAGAAATTGTATCCTGGACTTTTCAGAGATGAAAATACGATAGTTATCTTTACAAACCTACTGTGAACTGGAAGGAACCAAAATACGACACACCACCGAATTTAGCGTATTCCTATGGACAAGGCGGCATAGTTGGTTTCATAGATAGAGAAAAACGGGATCTATGTCCAATCTTCTACTGGATAAACGGACCCTGTTGTCAGTTTACTTGCCATACTTTTCTTCACGAAATCGCAGGTTCCCTTGCGGAGGGCGACAAAAGTGGTGTGATACAGGGGACCAGAAACCCGACTGCCTAGACACCACTCAGTACAGAAAAAGATGCTCAGGATGAACGGACCAAACTGTCCGATAGAGTATCGCCTCCTTGACAGATACCTCATTTTCTCCTTTGAAACGGATGGGCTAAAAATCCCTTCAGGTGTCGCTTCAATACTCTGAGAGTGGAAACAATCATGGTCTTGCCGTCGCGTTTTAGGCCAACAATAAGGTAAGAAATTCAATGTTGGAGACTTACGGTCAACTAATAACGGGCCAACAGAAAAAGACTGAAGAGATGGACTGAAGACTTCAGCTCACAACTCAGTTGTACATCATCAATTGAGACGCCCCCAGCCAACGTGAATAAAGCCGGCGGACAAGTGGAAACTACGCTGTCAAAGGTGAGGGCTAGTGTTGAAGTACTTGGTCTGCATGTGGACAAGCAATCGAACAAAAAATTCCGATTATGGACCCACGCACACATCTGAACGGGTCTCAAACCCATGACCTCCCACTTACCAACCGAAGGTTCTCTCAGCTACCTGGGACGCTGCTCAATATCACGCGTGCATTTTAGCTCACCTTGATTCGTCACAAATCTGCCCAGTGGACTAACGGTTGGTTTTGGTCAGTGCCAACAGAGAGCCCTACATGTGACTTCCACGATGGAACATGAGCTGGAAGATGCTGTGAACAGACTTTGCTAACGATCGCGCTTCACGGCAGCAGCTATCCACGATAGTCTTTGAGCCAACTCATTCTTCTGCAGGAGTAAGCTGCCATACAAGTTGTAGTCTGGCACTCAGATGACATTATGTAAAAGTATACACGAAGCACGTGAAAACGTTTGCTACGCAAAAGTTCTCCGTTGTCTTCGGTGGGTGACGCCGCTGACAAAACCTCAAAACAGGCATCGGGGGAAATCGATATGACATCAGGTTTTGTTTGTTTTCATTAATCATCATCAGCTGCAAGCTATGCAAAAGCTGCACTGCGGTTCTAGTTGTCCCGGGTTTGTGCAACGACGATGGTGGGAATAGGTGTGGATAGCGATGCGGTGTAGGCTGCTGAATCCGGAAGTTTTCATTGAGCTGTTCACTCGTGGAATGCACAGAAAGGGATATTGTGCGTTGAGGGCAACAGCTTTGACGCATGCGCGACAGTGAGCAGACGACCTGGTCATGTTCACCAGTCTTTAGCCATGAATAGGTTCCACGTATTCGGGGACCAGTACAGGTGTCGCTTTCATATTTCGCCGCCAAACACAGTTTGACTTCGTCTGGCTGGTTTCCAGACTCCTCATAGTTATAAAGAGAAATAATAATGGTCGTTCAGCTGTAACACGATGTCAGCGCTTAGATGCTACACCGCCCGAAGGAAGCACGAGGTCTAAGATACTATCAGGTTGCCTCAAGCCTAGACAGAAACAGTCGATATGCCGGGGTCGGATTCGAACTACGGATCTTCCGGTCAGTAAATTCGCACTATAATCACTGAGCTATCTGTGGCTCATGGTTGTACGGGATATTTAACCCAGTGGCATGGTACAACCTATTGAGTGCAATCGGATCGTCTGCTGTGTGCGAGTTGCTTCCCCTGAAAACTATTCGGTATTCCCCAACATTACGGATCCGATGCTTTCACCAGAGGCGGACAATGCTTCGAAGACAATGAAGGTGAAAAACACAGTGGCCGGTTCCTGAAGCGCATATCAGCCCGTAAGGCGAGCTCAGCGGGGTTATTTATTATTGTTCGCATAAGAATGCAACCACACCCTGGAAGGATTCTGTCAGAGACCTATGAGTGAACGCCCAGGAAACCTGGAAACCCCCCAGCTTTAGGGGCTGTGAACGAGTTATCCATGGTCGTGCCGATGACGAAGTTGAGCGGAAAAATGGACAAAGACAGCCTTGTATGACACCACCAGCCGTGATGAACTCAAGCGAAAGCTCACAAGAGACCTCCAGAACAAACCAGGAATTGGAGGAAAAAGCGTTAAAGGTCGAAAATCTAAGGCGGTCATCCTTGCTCCACTCTCCCCAGGAGTTCAATCCGATATTCTCTATCCATCTTTTGAATTGGCGTTTTCGCTGGTGAAGCATCTTTTTCACTTACCATTTCGCTGAAAGCTGTCTTCCTTTGGCAGGTCGATCGAATTACACGGCACGGTTGTTTCCTGTAGCGGAAATCTTCTCCATCTCCCAAGCTTGCACTCTCTACCACAGCTCTCCATCTTTCCTTACACTCTCCACTATTTGGTATCTGAGGTCCACTTGCACCATCGCACCTTTTGTTCGCTGGTATGGATCATGATTAGTAAAGTAAATAATATCCTCTAGTCACCCTACCGTTCCAATTCTATCGGAAAACAACCTTGACTGACATATGTATAGCTCCTTTTCAGCTGGTCATGCGTTAACCATATGATCGTTACTCCGCTATAGACGGTATTTGAGTTGGCTCGGATCGATACTGCTGGACTAGAATAGTTCTCCGGTGCTGAATTGATATCTATTGTCGATTAAGGTGGCATGAGGAAAATCGAACAGCAAAGTGTGATCGAACTAATGGGTGATCAGAATCAAGTAGCATTGCAGAAGCACCAATCTGGAATCGTAACACTTCACCGGTAGCTGATGACCATCAAACCGATTGTACGATTGACACGCACGTGGTTACCAGGTAAGATGGTGTGACCGTTTGCGTTGAAAATTTGTGCTGCTAACAAAAAACTGGAGCTGCTCTCCGTTATCTGTGCGGCAACCATTCACCCAAACGTGCGTCCAAGGGAGCAACGACCGACCTGTGCATTCACAATGCCCGCAGGGATGACTTTGTCAGCGCTTTTTTTATTAGGCAGTCCGGAAAAACTTCGATAGAAAGTCTCTTTCTCAATGTACGAACTGCAGTCCGTCAGGTAATCGGCTGACACTACATACAGGCGCCGGTCTCTTAGCCGGGTGACATTGCGCTTGATTGAGCTGAATGAGCAAATGGCGTAAAGACAGCGGTCGATACGAACCGAGCGCAAACTGGAAAAAACCCAATGCCACAAATACTACATGTCACTGATTCAGAATCACCAGACAACTGGAAAGTAAAATGAGAAAAAGCGGGGTTCGTTGTGGGTGCTTTGAAGATGCGACATACGTCAAGTACATGGTTGGAATGATAGTTTTCTTTACTACTGAGAAATAGAACAAGGAATGTGAAGTTAATATGCTGATTATATTGAGACGTTATTCTGGTTGATGTTAATGGACAGACACATCGGGCAGATGGTTGAGAGTCAAATGACCCAGCACGTTTGTTTATAGGGTAAGAAGGAATTCGGGAAGGATATCCGCAAACGAAGTACTGTGAGGGGAAGCCTAAGCCCACCGTGAGCCAATCACAGAAAGTTCGGTCCACGAAACAGTGAGTGATCGGGTTTTCTTGGGAGAGCCTGATCGAAGCTGATGACTCAATTGTCAAACTCAGTTTGATACAGCGGACTAGTCCAGCCTGCGTGTGCAGGATATAAGTCATAGATGTCGCATCTATTAACGTATCGTTGTATTTGGAGCTAAAGCGATGCCGGAGTTGAGTTGATTGCATTGCATTCGCCTAGCAATATGTATTATTCTTCGAGGATATCTTCCAGAATAGCCGCGTCCAGATATTTGAGCGAGACACGCGCCAGAACCTTGCGCGCAAGGCAGAGAAGACTGAATTGACAGTTTTCAGGTAGTCTTAGGGTGATTGTGGCTTCTCTCAACCTATTTTGGACATCTTCAGCCACCCATGTTGTATAAATCAAGTGGGAAACCCAGTCTTCTATTTTCGATCTGACCCACTGAAAACTTTGGCGAACAACCCTTCTTATTCCTCAGGTTTTCTGTTTGGCAGTCGTCACCGCCTCTGAGAAGTGAGCAGTTTTTTGGACTGAAAGGGACTTAACACCATGGGGGCGTTAGGTAACAGGTTTCAGACTCGTCCGTTTTGCTGTCGGTCTGGCTGTCCTGAATGTACGAAAGATGCTGCCCCGGAAGTTGTGGACATAATAAGTTCTTTGTATCCTCAGATTTCCGGACGTGAGAGTACACGGACAGCTCTCCAAAAGCTTCCGTTCATAAAGCGGTGTCCATCAGGGGTGCCCAGTATCCCCATTTCCATTTTACTTTGTGGAACAAAATGAAAATGAGGGCTCAGTGGTCAAAGCGCGAATGTACTGACCGCAAGATCCGTGGTTCTAACCCAACCTCCGTATCTCGACTGCTTCGTCTAGGCTTGGGCAATCTGGCAGTTCTCAGCCCTCGTACTTCCTTCGGGTGGCGTGGCAGTTAGGCACCGAAAGCACTCTACAGCTGAAAGATTTTTTTCTCGCGAATCCGGCTCTCCCGATGACGCAGCAACAGGCGTAGGATGATGCCACAGAACACCTTGGAAGCCACAGCAACAAAGCTGATACCCCGGGAGTTTCTGCACGTCATTGCACCCCTTTTGAATTTGGGAATCACTGTCTGGGCGCTCCATTCTGCTGGAATTTTTTAGCCACAACGGCCTCGCCTACTTCCCTGAAAAGTGTAGTGCGCAAACCCGGACCAGGTGCTTTGTCAAGCTGAAGCAATGAGAGTGCATGCAGTACTATCGTCGACGATGGTGGACTGATGTCCACGTTTCACACGGGTTCATTTGTTTTTTTAAAAGGGTGAGTTGAGGCGTAGCTGAACTGTTCTTCAAAGTGTTCAGTCCATCGGTCAAGACGTTACTATGAATGAACTGAAGTCCTAACCTTCCCGGAGATAGTTTGACTTAGACCCGCTCTCATAGGACAAGTTGATCGGACTAGCAGGAACAGGTTGCGGTTGTTCCCCGTTTCAAAAGCTTTCCCTAGTTCCTGGGCTTTTGGGATCCACTAGCGCTCTCCGTCAACCGCCAGGATCTTCAGTATTCGGTGTTTTAGGGATATGCGCGCAGGTATAGTTGTTGGTATATTTACCTGGCACCAGTCAGAGTTGCTGGTCGTAACGAGATCGTGTCTATTGGGGTGTGCGAGCGATCTTGGGCAGACGGTTTCAAAAGCTCTGGGCATGGTTTCTTCCACCTTTCTCTAATGGTCATCAAAATTATCAGTACACACGTCGTATCCATCGAGTTCTGGTGACTTCTAAGCCAACTAAACTCGATAATATTGAGCTACTGGGACGCTTTGCATGCGAGGAACTGGATGGCTTTGTAGCAGCCGGCATTTTTCAGAGGAAAGGCGAATAGATTCGCGCGCCCGCACAATCCCGTGATCGGAGTCCAGAGTCCAAAATGGACGAATGTTGTTAAGCTCTCCCCCGGCAACTGCTTGTCACATGGTCAAAGTGAGTCCACTTCTAGTTTGCAGTTAGTGGCCTTCAAGTCATATGGTGTGAGTTTGTGCTGGCTAGAAACAAATGGAGTTCAGCACATAACTGAATAAGTCACTCTTCATTATCCGTGCGTTCAGTGTCAACCCTGAATCGGCCGTCAGAATAGGCTTCCTCGGGACTTAGTCGTCCGACCTAAGCATTCATATCACCCACCAGAATTACAATATCGGACGGGCTTGAAAGCATTCTCCTGATCAGAGCAGGGCAATATGCTCGGCTTGCTAACTACCTATGAGCCAGCGCACCAACAGAATTCCGAACTCCATACCAAGATGCGAGGTCGTATGGAAGATTTAAGTCACACAAATACCGAAGCCCAAAAGGAAGGAGGGTAAAAAAGCCTGTCTTAGACCGCATCCATGGGTTGGTGCATAGCGGTTGCGAAATAGACAGGTGTTTACATGGGACACTCTTGACCGAAAGGCACTGACACAGCATTTGGAGACCAGCGGAAACAAAGACGATCCTATGGTAAAGAAAAACAAGCAAGCTTAGTCACTAACAGCTTTAGAGATTACGTGAATATGTGGCCAATGCACGCTCACCCAGAGCGAGGTGCAGTCTGGTTCTCACGAATCCGACTCTACCGAAAATATATCAGTTTATTCAAGATAATGTTACAGGGCACTGGGAATGCTACGGTTCAAAAAAATATGTATAGTATTTTTTGGATTGGAACTACTAAAAAGGCAACCCCCGTCGATATCACGTACTGATTTTGGAGTCTAGTAGTTCTGCGAAGGTTATCACCATCTTCACACCTTACTACCTTTAAAATGTGCAAGGCGTAGGTCATGAGAGCCTGGTCATACCTATGGGCACGGAATAGTTTTACGTTTAAATAAAAAAGGACCACGCTGTTCAGTTGTGGAACCCTTTCAATACACAGTTATCATGTAACCCGAAGGAACAGGGCTGGAAGAGTGCCGAAGCTTGAGAGTAACCATAAGCCAGGGAGGACCTCAAACAATGGACCACCCGATAATATCGGTTGGGTTGGTTCTAATTCGCTGACTGTTTGGAAATACCTAATAGAGGGTAGATAGACTTTTTTCAAGGACCGAATAAGGTTGGGGATCAGTGAACGAAGGGCTCAAGGAAGCTCGGTGGTTAAGGGCTTTCGCCCACGAAAGGTGAACTGTTCTACTCAACAGGTTGAACTGGCTTGGTCACTTGTTGCGCATGCTAGTCAACAGACTTCCTCGGACAGTCCTATTCGCAGAACCAATCGAAGGGTGGAAACGAGCCAGGGAAGGTCAAGAGATGACTTGGCAGCAAACTACGCAAGTCATTGTCAGTAAACTCAGCTGCGCAGAACATTGACGTCTCCCTGATGCGGACTCCGAGACGTAAAAATAAATAAGAATCGTTCATTTTTTACACCCTTTCGGTGCCTCGCTGCCCTGCCACCCGAAGGAGGCACGAGAGATTTGGTACCGCCAGGCTGCCTAAGCCTAGACAGGAGCAGTCGAAATGCAGAGTTCGGGTTCGAACCACGGACCTTCCAAACAGCAAATTCGCGCTCTCACCACTGAACCATCTCGCCCATGGTGGAATTCCCCAAAGTCCAAGTTTTTGCACCACTATACTTCCGAGATATGTCTATAATCTCTCGTTGCGACGTTTACCACATTTATTGCATGACGATGACCGTGAGATCTGAAACATGAATACCAACAAGAACAGCTAGAAATATGAAAGGATCCCCATCGAGCGATAGACTGCTAATAGACTATTCACAGGCAGAGGCGCAGCCTACTATAAGCATGGTGGCTGCGTAGATAAGGCGCAAAACTACTGGCTGGAAGATCAGCAGTGTTGTATCTTACTGAGTGCTACGAATTATGACCCCGACCTCTGCATCTTGACTTCTCCTGTCTAGGCTTGGGCAACTTGGCAGTATCCCAGTCGTCGAATGAAACACGAGTGCAAGGGATTAGAATCGACTGAAGTGTTGAATAGGAGGCTCGTTTCTGGTTCCAACTGTGGAATTTCACCGGAAGGCTACACCAAATGGTGACCTGAATCAACCTATATACTTCAGAATGGTCGTCCACCAAAAGTGAAACTGGCCACATGTAGCAGATGGTCCCGGTCTGCCTGGCTATCTGTTGGTTAGAAAAAGGACGACAGCTAGTCCGACTTAGCTCGCTGCGTCAGTACCCAGTGGTACTTGGAGACTAGTGGTCGGTGAGAGGTAACGGGAGACTACCATCAGTATCGTTACATTTTTCGGCAAAGTTAAACCAACCACCTAGGCGTCTTGTGCGTTGAAGTATTCGTCATTCGCTAGTGTACTTGAACTCCTCGCACTTTATACAACTGGTAAGTGCATGGAAAACAATAACGATCAGTATTTATAGTACAAGATCTAATGCAGGCAACACACGGTCGGCTGTTTATGAGAACCCAACCAGAGCGTGCAAGCTGAGTGCTGTGACAACACTGGCGCAACCTGTTGGAGGACAATCATCTACAATCTACAAATACTGGCAGAAACTTCAGATGAATAGTACAAAATTATCAAAGTAGCCGAACCCTTAGGAAACAATTTATTACATGTGTCACACACCAGGGTTAGGAAAATGGCTGACCCAATTCTATCCGCTGACCAGCTTAGCAGGAAGGACTTTGAATGCCTCAACAGCATACCCTACTTTCTCTCGATGAGTTACTGAGGCACACAAACCATCGCACCACCAAAACGTTCATACCCTGCTTGCGATCACTGCCGAGCTACTCCAGATTTAAAAGGCTCCGCTATCCAAACAATGCTCCTCGTCAAGACCGCAATACCTCGATAATAAGACCACCGATATCCCCAAATCATACCCCGGCTTCCGAAAAATAACATTCTGAGGTCTCATTCAGGTGAACACAGTGACCACCACTGAACCAAATGATTCACTTGCATCATCCTTTGAAAAAGATTTTACCAAAAAGTGTTAGAAGACATTGCGTGGACTAATGACACTGGCGAAACTTATAAAATCATATAGGATTAATATGATGTACTCACCAAAATGCTTCAAATCCTTAACATCTGAAAATTCGAAATAAGAACCCCTACGGTCAGTCTCAAGGTCAACTCGGTTAAGTTCAGATCCCCGTCTTCCGGTATTAAGAATTATTAGTCGATTGCAAGGTGCTAATCTCGTTCGCACCTCTTCATCTAGAATAAGAGTGACATGTAGCCTTAAGGCACACTCATCATACCACTTTTCCGCTACGTGCCAGTCCAGCAACTTTTGAACTCCCGCTGAAATTCCTCTTTCGCCAAGTCAGCAACCTGGTACACTCCAAACGAAGACGGAGGACTTCTCTGAGGATTCGCCTTATGCCACTTCGTAAAACTCATCCGACAGGGATGCTGTCACCTCTTTTTGTGATCATAGGAACCGATTCACAGTTCATAGTCGGACATCATATTTCTCAAAAGAAAAAGTTGACTACAGGAGGCAGAGAATATGAGCTGGCGTTTCGCGGAATGCGGAACCGCTGTAACTCAGAAATCCGCCAATGAAACACGTAAAAGCACGTCACCATACCAAACTTCGCCCGGGAAAACAAAATTTTACTTTTTAAACACATGAGACATCGCCGCAGACATAAGCCAACCGCGTTCTCCTTGGTGGACAGGAAGGGGGAACTGACGAGTTACTCAACAGTAGTACCTGAAGCCTACAGAGGACACTGTGAAGGCCTGTATTCTGCCCCATCGACCTCGTCAAACCCGATCAATACGTAATTACGAACGACCTCTGACGAACATGCTCTTCTTGGAGGAGGATATTTGTCAACTCTTGCGTAAGTCGAACCCATTCTGCACTTTGGGGCCAGATGAGGTACATCCAATGACCCCGAAGGAAACGTCGTTCGCACTAGCAGGGCATTTCTATCTGATTTCTCGTCAGTCGGTTGGCGAAGACAACCTCCCCCCTGCTTGGAAGGAAGCGATTTTCACGCCAAACTACAAAAAGGTTGGCCGACTATCGCCGGAGGACTCACATAGGATGCCATGTTTTTCGACTTCTGAAAAGCATTCGATCGGGTCCCACGCGTCCTGCGGCTCCACAAACTCGAGTCTGAGAGGGTTCAACAGAAAATTCTATGCTGGGTTAGGGCGCTCTATCAGACAGAACATTCCGCGTGAAATTGGGCTCGACCTACTCTTCTCCGGTCTCCATCGGATTACCCCAGGGCCCTCATTTGGGACAAACAGTGTTTCTAATCTACTTTGACGACCTTCCAAACGTTCTTTCGAGTTCGCGTTACTTTTTGCAGACGACTTTGTCGTGAATGGTGAGAATGAACCAGAAGACACCACCAGGATATATGCTAAAAAAGAGTTGAGTATCTGGCTCTATTCAAACATGTCCTTCTCACTGTGCCATGAGAAATCGTCTCAAAAGATATTCGCTGTTCTACGAATGATTCGACACACCCTCTCCCGTATTGCTCGCATGGACTCACAAATACTCTGCGGGGCCTACATCAGACAGCTTCTTGAATATGCTAATGAAGTTGTCTGTTGAGGACGCAAGAAGGACGAGACCCTTATAGAGCGCGTCGGACGGGCTGCATCGAAAATCGTTGTTATCCTTAAATCTGCAGACTATGAAACGCGTCACACGGTGCTTGACCGCCTTCCCCTGAAGTATCGTCGCCCTCGAGGGGACTTATACTTACTTGTGCCCTGTTTGGACAAGGTTTGGTTAGCAGGTTTTTCACGGTGAATCCAGCTAGCACACAGTGGGGACATGGTAAGAAGATTTTTAAGCTCAGAACGCAAGCTTTTACTGGGTAGATGTTCTCATTTCGAGTAGTTGGTACGTGGAATAATCTTCCTCCGACGGTTGTTTACGCTCCATTCAGTACACAGTTGAAAGCGCTATTGGACGCTTTTTTTATGCAAGTCCTCTCGATGGCGATCTTAGTACCCCAGGCGGAAAACTTGGAGTGCAATGCTACACTGTTTCTTCGTCCGTGCCTTTCAGGTGAATGACAGCCGTCGGACGACAAGAACAAAACCGGGCGGAGAAACTTGGGCGTTACTCACGATCTTGCGTACCATTCCGTGAATCCCTGAATCTTCTGAGGCATGCTTCATTCTATCCACTGGTCCGATTATGTGATGATGCATTTGCTCAGGATATCGTACCTCTCCTGTTCGCATCGATATGCTGAGTCTCATCCAGTTCCAAGACGCAAAGGGACGTACGCAGAGACTAAGATGTACTTTGTGACCGTTCGCTGAACCTGACTTCCCCCCAGGAGTTCCCGGCAGCATTGAACAGTTGAAAAGTCATATTGTGTGCTCCTCTGGTGTTCATGTACATACCGGATCTGTGACAGGCTGGAGCAACCCATCAACTCACAAGCTGGTAACGGAAACCACAGTGCTGTACCTGGTTTTCCTCCTTTAAGCATCTTCTAGATCCCAACTAAGTACCATCCATCCTTCGGATCGCCCTGCAGCCCAAGGCCGCCAGCCGGCACCTCCGTTCTTCGGGACACTTTGGAGAAGCGCCGTGATTACTTTTAGACCTGGTTGTAGTAGCTAGTGTCGTATATCTAATCACCGGCCTACTCAACTCTCTACTTGCTACATGTCTTCGTAACTTCAGGGTTCAAATGGATCCGACTTGTCTCAGCGCACGCACAAATGGTTTAGAAAATTAGACCGCACCTTCCCAAAGGACACATCTCATAGCATGTCTTCCGAGTCCCATAAAACGTGAGATCCGTCACCTATAGAGGAATTATCGGTCTTTATCGACTCACTCTCTCGTTAAATCATGGGTGCCTGGGCTTTCGGCACCAGATTCCGCATCACAAAAACCTGCTTAAACTGCCATTATATCAAAATGTTGCATACCGTGTTCGCTTTGCTCCACCGATTCCGTGAGCAGGAACTGCCTACATACAGGCAACGGTGCCGCTTAGGGACTACGGCTGTACCGCACGTCGACCAACACCACGAGTTGTTCCCTCAACTTGTTCCGAGAAATCAGGCTTAAAGAAGTTTTCACCCATTCGGATAGCATAATACTTCTGGGACGCTGCACCAAGCCCAGTTGTTGGTTGCTCAGCTTTTCCCCCTCCATTTGGACAGGGCAATTCTTTTGGCGTGAAAAAGTCCCACCGGCCTTCCCTGGTTTAACTCGGTTCATTCTCTGTAGGCCAGAACGCAGCAGACATACGTGAACAGCAGTCATGATATTCACACCCATTTCTGAGTCTGTATATATTATGACTCTGCATGCTTTCAGAGCTGTTTGGCCCTCAGCGAATTCCTTTGTATTCCAAATTATCTGGAAGTAACGCCGCCTTAATGAACCCGTGGTCTTTAAAACGCTCATCCTCGCAGAGCTGGAAGCTTTCGTCGCCTGTACTTTCAGGCACTTCCCCGCATCATCTTTGGCTTGCAACACACTGACAACAAGTGTTCTTGCTCAAGACCCCACAAACTAATGACCCTGTGCATCGCTCCGCTAATTAAATCGCATTCTTGCAGTCGTACATGTGCTTCTAAACTACTACTGGCTTCGTGAAGCCAGTGAGGTCTTAATTCCGGCCCTTGGTCCGAGAAACGGACCCCCCACAATTTCCGAAATGATGCGCCACGAGTATTGCGAACAGCACTTATCAATTGCCCAGTAAAGCGCTTAGCCCGTACTTAACAATATCTTAACTTGCTCCCTATCGCATTCCGCTTCTATGATCAGAAGGGCAGCCATCAACTGGCTTCTTCCTCGGTAGCTGCCCATCACACAACAACAAGTGTTTCACTGGCCACCACTCCAGAGACACCGTCTCTGAAATCAACTGGTATTCATTTTTCACTTACACTTGCCTCCTTGCTACCGAAGGCCATTCAGTTGATCACCCTCTTCTTGCTCACATGCCCCCATCTCCCCAGAAACTACTCTACACCTCACTGGGCCTTAAGCCGCATCTCAATGCGAGTTCGGATCAGCTGTCCACACTAGTTACGCCCTTAACCTCCGGTGTTATTTGCATCTCGGAAAAACTTAAACGCCTGCCCATTACCACCCGCACTCCATTTCCCTCTTTGCCTCCCCCACTATAAATGGAGTCAATGCTTCTTACGCGACCCACCCAGACCTATCTATGTTTCTGCTATTTTCCCCTCCCGTTGTTGCACAAGCCTTTTAGGCGCTAAACATTGCTGCCATTCTGCGGCCAGATCTGGTTTGTGGAACCGAGATTCAACGCTCATCTCTTAATCCCAATACCTATATTTTGCACCCCGGAGACAACGTCCGTCGCTCTCAAAGGGCAGTATTTTGGGAAAAAAGTTTGCGTTCTTCTTCTCAGATCCTAAATTAGGGAGCTTACACCGCTGCTCTAGCTCGGAAAAGATTCTACAAGATTTCCAAAGCTCCACTGAACAGCACGATTGGGCTGCGTCCACCGACGACCACATTGGTGCAGACTCAGTCGAAACGTTGGGTGTTTGTAGCCTTCTGAGTATATCTCTTCCGCCTTAAGTATGCCCTCCAAGCTATGTCTTGTTGTGCACCGGGTTTAGGGCAAAAAGTCGGTCAAAAGTTATTCAGCTCGAATCTCTCATTCCCCGGAAAATATCGTGGCAAACGTGACCACATCCGCGCTTGATTCACACTTTATGGGACGTCATCACAGCATACAACATGTGATGCAGCAAGGTGCGATGAACCTCTTCTGTAAGCCCATTCTGCACACAACCTCGAGTTACTGGTTTTAAATCCTGACCTCCCGGAAGTGTAACGAATTCCTCTTTTTCTTGTAACTGTACAACGGTGTATAACTGTAGCGGCCCCTTCACCAACATACGTGACTTACAGCCCACCCCCACTCACTAGATCACCAGATCTGTCCTTTTTTTACACTCACAAACCACGCTACACAATCGTGACTCACTTGACTACACAGCTCACAATCGCTCCCTAGATCACGAGACTCGCTTTCTGCCCTACACTTACAAATTGCGACGCACAAGGGTGACTCATCTGATATTGACTGTCTCTACCGGCCAGTAAGCGTAGCAACAAGTCATGTGCTGACACCCACGTACACGCAAACGCAGCTACATATAGGAAAGCCGAGCATACTCTAGACACACAGACTCGCGCGCGCGCAGGGAGCAGGAAGTGAACCAGTCCCCACAAGTCCACGGACAATTATGGAACACGTGTAGCAGCTATGCTGCGGAGAAAACACGTTACCTCCGTCCGGACCTTCACCAAGGGACTCTCACAACCGATAAGTCCCCTTTTTATCTTGCTCCACATTCCGCATTGTATTTATTTTTATACGTGTTGCAACTCACCACTGTCAACCATAGTACAGACTGTTATTAGTGCATATATACCTTCTGAATCATATTATGGCTACCATCAACTGTGCACTAATATAACACAACACACTGATCTTTTATAACCGTTTACCTTGGGTAGTTTCTACCCAAACATCTTCCACCGCGAAAACGTCATGGTTCGCTGTACAAGCCCATACCCCATTCTTTAGACTGTGACAGCTCCGCGCCGATACCACCCATTCTTTCAGGTATACACAAGCATGAACATGCCAATAAATATGCAATACACATTCACCAGACCACTACACGCTTCGGGCCACCGAATACTTAATCCTAATCCACATTCCGGCCTTGCAACCTCCACGTTACACTGCATGTTGTATCAATTTGCAGCTTTTTCATCGGTCTCTTGAATATGATTTGCCGTATATCCCATCCGGCGATTTGTTTCTTTGGCCATTTCTCTCAATTCCTGAACGATCGTCACTTAATCGCCTGTGATTGCTTCTTCACCCTCCTTTATCCCCTAGTGCGCTGCCCACCTGAAAGCCTTCTATCAACTGCCCACCACCCGATCAGCCTTCTTCCCTACCGGTCCCCTTTTTCACACATCCTGGACTAATACTTATTACCCGCAACCGCTACGGAAAAACATCCATTTAGCTGGACTATTCACAAACCAAAAGATGGCTCCACAATGCAATAACGCGAGTGCCATTCCCAATCTGATGGCCCGTCTTGTTTTATCATTAATAATAATATTGATGTTTATTCCCAACTTGTGGGGGCATGCCGTCAGGCATGATCATAAGGTTACAGTAAGAATAAAGGCATGACTGGCGGGACTGTGAGTACACGCGGTTTTGGGTGGGAAAAGAGGACAGCGGCATAGGCGTTGAGCTGTATCCAAGGTAAACGTGATTTTCACTAAACTGGTACGAGCAGGGAAGCTCTTTTTTCGAAGAGAACATTGAGCAAGGTCAGATCGTTAGGATTTGAAGGTGGCGGGCAAAAGCAAAACAAGGGAGGGCAAAAAAGGCGCTTCCTGTCTGATATATGACAAAAGGAATGTAAGCTGTGGAAAATGAGAAACCAGAACACCAGATCCGGTGAAGCAGCAGAGTTGGCATCATCCAGCCGATCAAATTGAACTGAAGCCAGAAAACAACCTCTGACGCCTCGCGGCCTTGGACTGTTGGGCTCGTGGCCAGGGTCGCAAAAACGTAAGTGGGGATGATGAAATGGAGGGACTAGCAAAGCGGGTAAATGGTAACAGGGATCTCAAAAACATGGTATACAACGAAACTGTGGTGTCAACACTGGTGTCGCTGTTGTGGAGGCGGACACAGTATTAAGTTTGGGTTTTGTCCTATTCAATTTTCCAGTGTCGTCGTCCACTTTTCAGGTGTAGGATGCACACAAAAACGTTCCTTCTCCTAACAGAGCTGGATCTTATTTACTCATTGTCTATGGGGACGAGGTGACTCAGCGGTTGGAGCGCGAACTTACTGACCGGAAGGTCTCTGGTATGAAGCCGACCTTCGCATCTCGACTTCTCCTGTCTAGGCTTGGGCAACCTGGCAGCATCCCAGCCTTCGTGCTTCCTTTGGGTGACATGGCAGCTAGGTGTTATCAAACTGGGTATGGTATGACTGATGAACTCACACCGTCCCGACTATTTTCAGTACAAGTATTCTAGCAGTTTACACAAACAAGCCCGGTCATTCCTGTCATACATACCTTACCAGTCGGCCAATCCCATGCCCCAAATTTAAGTTACTGGCTACTTGGCTGCACTGTTGGCTTGTTCTGTCCATAAATTTGCATATTTTCTCCAAAATGGTCAGCCAGTTCTGCGTCACACCTGCACTTTACTTGAGCAGGTAAAACTGGCCAGTAATGCACACTTCAAAATCAGTGATTTTGTTTGCTGCTTGGCCAACAATTCCAGAGTGTAAACACATTTTCTTCTTTTACCTGATGAAATGATCTTGGCTATCCGATGCTGCCCGTGACTTGAGTTAGGTCTCCAACTACTGATTATTGCGACGAATATCGTTTTCACTTCAAAACTGTCGAGTTGTATTTGCAGCAGTTGTTATTTTTATCAATCACGCCGATTTGTTGTCCCAGTTTTTGGTGCTTCTCATAGCAACTAAGTCCCCCCAAGACTCTTTCAGTCTCGTGTGTTTTGCACTTCACCGAGATATACTCATTCCCTAGGTTAACCCGATTTGGTCATGCCAGCGTCTTGAATGAAGCTCGTTTCCATATAGCTACCCGAGTCTATGCCCCACAGCAGACCACCGTTATGCTGTTTTATCTTATTGCACCACTGTTTTCATGCCCGGCATTATATTCCATGGGTCCGGAAAAAGTAACACTTTTCCTCGCTCATCACTTGCTTCAGCGGCCAAGCTTGCGAGTGGCTAGCAAGACACTGGCGGAGTCGGCGAGTTGTGAAGGAGCGCATGCAGTAGAAACGGTGGGGTCATGGTCATATCTTCACCCAGAATTCCGGAGCCCGGATAGAAATTGTCGGGAAAACGGAATTGCACCGAGTTTAGCTTGGGGGTAAGCAGACATGTTTTTGAGAGATATGTTGTCATCCTTAATTTGGTTCTCAGGCAAACTAGCGCACAGGCCACTTGACACATACGACCGAAGATGTGAATACAGTCCGGGCGGTCCCGATAAGCTGAGCAGAACATCCTGAATAAACCGCGAGCTTTCTCGCGGACATTAAAGGAGTAGCATGGGTGATAGATGAAGTGTGTCAAGGTCAGATCCAGCCAAGATGTGTTTTGGAAACTGGTACAGCTGCAACAGCGTCTCAGGCTGGAAGTGAGGAGCTGTTGCTTTGCACGCTATATAAAACAAACGTTCCACGACCATAGATCAAAAGATGGCGCGCTAGTTTACGCTACTTTTTGGCCCTATTTTAAACGTTACTTGTTTGAGATGGTATACATTTTGTGATTTCTTGAGCAGAAACTTCATTCCGTGTAACGATTTAGAACCGTGTAAGGAGAACCCTGTAATGTATTCTGCCTTAAGACTTCTCTTTGTTGGCAGAACTTCTGGATCGTCCGCAAAAATATTGCCGTTGCTCGAGTTATCTCAGATTTTTGGTCTCAGATACTCTTAAACCTTGAGCTTTTCTCAGCAAGTCCAGTTCCATGTTGCCCCGGCACGAAGGAACTGCTTTCCAATATTACGCTCCTTTCGTCTTCGAGACACAACGGCCGCAATTTTCAAGCTATTCGTGCGACCGATTGTCGAATTCTGTCCCGCTTTCTCTTCTCTTTATACCCAAGTGGTAGGCTTTTACTCTAGAACGTCCAACACCCATTCACCGAAAAGTTGTCCCCCTCTCGCCAACCGCTCCCGCTGTACGATCTTGGGCACTGAGCCACTATGGCTCAGACGGTTAAAGCTAGATCTAACTCTTCTACACTCTCCGTTGTACCGAATAGATTTTATAGCAGAGGCTAGGCCAAGATTAAAGTCATATACTCGCTATAAATTCCGTAAATCAAGCAACCGCTTGGTGTGCCCTCCAGAGCGCACAAACTTACACCACTACCTCTTTTTTTACCACAGGCATCTGAAAGAGTCTCCCCGGTCGATTTCAAAATATCACACACCAACATACGTTTTCGCAGTCTGTGTGAAGCAGCAGCCGCCCTACTTAATGCCTAACTACCCCTAAACTTTATGAATAGGGTCCAAACCACCTCTGAGTTTGACGAAGGTACAGTAGTGGACGAAAAACAATTTAAACAATATACTTAATGCATTACTTATAAGGTTGCTGAAAGGTTGCTAGCAGCTCACGACCGACTTCGCTCTTCTTGAGGCTCAACAGGTAGACGCAATCACCGAGTTTCCGTCAACTTTATGTCCTACTTGAACCCAAATTGGACTGATTTCGAGAAATACACTAATTTGCGAATCAATTTGGTTTTGCGGAGACTCAAATGGAACCCAGCTGAATCTCCCGTTTGTGATGTTTCTTGGCAATTGAACGTGCTGCAAACATACGATTGTATCCTTTCTCATCTGATATGTTTTCCATAAGAATGGAAGGTGGTTTGTAATTCTGGTTCCCTACCCACGCCGCCTCGGGCAGTCTACTCCGGATAATGCCCGCTGTTAATTTCGCCGTTCATTTTCCATGAAATTTCTAATATCCACAAACCCCAACCAGTCTTGCTCCTATTCGGACTGTAACATTATGCTCATGCTAAAAGGTCGGCCACCCACTAGTTTGGAATGAATATCATTATTATTACTTCCCTACAACAGTTTCACAAGTGAATCTACCTGCTTCAGATTAAACCATATTTTTGAGGCAAAACTTGGCATTCGTCTCCACTTTGAACTATTCCATCTCCATTTCGTATTTTGCTTTTTGTGACCCTGGCCACTTACTCGGCCGAACAAGGTCACTTACGTTCAGCAATGGTTTTCAGTTTTAGTTCATGTCAGCTGGCTTCGCCTTTGAAATAGTCGTACTTCATGCCTATTGTCCTGGTTTTTCTCGCTTTAAGAACTGTGGTGACTTTTGACGTAATAAGGATGCCTCGTTGGTTTTACCTTCCTCCCCGTTATGTTGTTCCTGCCGCATTCAGGTTGCAACGATCTAATCTTGCCTCAATCAGCATGTTCCCTACAAGCTGGGAAATGAACCTATCGTTGTTGTTGTTGTTGTTAAGCCCACGCACAGATAACGTTGCAAGACGCCTCTGCTTGGCTAGGTAGCTCACTCTCCGTGATCGTTCAGCAATGGTTCACACGCTCTGACCATTTTCGTATTGTTCCCATTGTCTCAATGATAGCTGCCGTCTCATCTGCTTCCTCCGCGACCTTCCTTTTCTAGCAGTCCTTTGCCGTTTGCGTGGTTGAAAAGACAGAGCTGTTTTACTGGCCTGGCTTTACCGCGACCAGATAAACTGTCTGGCAGCCGGAGTTCTTTATTAATGCACAGGCCGCAATTGTGACCGCTAGGTGGAATGCCACCTTGCAGATCTGATAGCATGTACGAGGTGGCCAATAAGTCCTCCAGGGAGGGTTGCCCTGTTGCGGTTCACCATGATGCGTCCGTATATCCGCCACCCACCAGTAGCATAGTTGCTTCACCCATCGCCGGTGGTTCTGACAATGGTCTTTAATTCGGGAAATCCATAAAACTGCACTGTTGTTTTCTATTTTTTGCTACTGGTCTGAAATCTCCCCGATTGTGGCATTTTGCTTGCAAATTTATGAACTACAGACCGTGGAAACAAAGAAAGGGCTGGCCTTTCATCTGTACAAAAAAAGAAATTTGTAAAACACAGATAGAATAGCCTGAAGACTCACACGTCGACGTACGGGGCTGTAACTGCCTTCGTCATAATTGGGGTGGCACCGCACTAAAGTCCACTTCGTCAACCCAACAAAACACACGCACCTGCCTACTGCTCCCAGGAGTTGACAACTTCAAAAGTATGTATGCATGAGATTCCTAACCTTTCGCTGCCAGCATGCAAGGCTAATGCCAGAAGGATTTTTTTCGCTATGCACCCCTTGGCAACTTGAGGCCGATAGCAGTGCTCCGGGGGCCGGTGACTATTTCTCTTACATTTACTTTTTCCCCTAATTATAATACTGTCCATCTCACATAATACTTTACAGACAAACTAGTCCATCATCCATGAAGTCCACAGCCGTCAGCTCTTTTACTTTTGATTTCCCTAACCACACCACCTCTCTGCGTGCTTACCTCGGTTTGCTCTAGACCTCTTGTACTTTAATACCACATAGTAGCAAACTCAAACCCTGCTTCATTGCAAATCTACTAAGCGCAACTCCATCCCTATTCTGTTTTATTTAATAAATCGCTGCCACCACCCTAATTGTAGTGAACGTTAAATTTTTCCTCTCTGTTGATGTACATTATCCTATTTGATATTTCCTCAAACTCGGTAGATTTTACCAATCTCATCCCTTCCCCTCGCCTTCCCAAGCTTCGACCTTTGGAAATACCTGGTTTCCACGCACTGTTTAGCTGTTATCTACTCCAAATGGCCTGTGATCTACATCCACAGAGATCCCCAACCGGACCGAAAAACCTGCGATCTTATGTCGGCTTTGTTCTGCCTTTGCTTCCTTGGACACCCTGAAAAATCCCGCTGCTCAATGAATTGCACACCCCATCCCAATGACCTTGCATATAACTTCCGTTACCTGGCTGTCAATAAACCGTGCTAAACCTGGCCAAGGACGGCATAACCCTATCATACCTAGTTTGCCAGAACACCCGCAACTATCCCTTTCTTACTCTTGACCGTGCGCTCTTGTCCACTCGTTCCATTAACTGCAAATATGAACAAGCGCTTCACCTGGTCTCAACCGCTCACTCCGCTCACCGCTCTGATGAATCTTCCGTTCAAAACTAACCATTTCAACGGAATTTTAGCCGGTGCCCCTACAAAGTCATTAATTTTCTGTACGGCTCGCGTTCCCGCTTGTGTGTTGTTACCAACTTAACCTTCCAAGGGTCTGTTATACCCGACTCCATTACACCGGCGACACCAGTGAGTCTCTGCAGCTTCACCGTAGGCAATGAATTCAAGATTTCGGCTACCATTTATCTGCGTAGCTAATCTCTTCACTTCAGTATCCGCACTTAAGCTTTTTGTGACCCTGGTCATAAGCCAAACAGTCCAAGACCACGAGGCCTCAGCGGTTGTTCTAGGTTTTGGTTCAAATTGACTGACTGGATGACGCCAACTCTGCTGCTTCACCAGATTTGATGTTCTGGTTTCTCATTATCCGTAGTTTGCATTTATGTTGTCATGTATCAGGCAGGAGGCTTCGTTCTATGCGCAAAATTTTACCTGTTTTTGGGCCGTCAAAAAGCTCTGTATACCATTGTTTTTTCTTCTTCTAGTGCAAGCATCAGAAATCAAGACCAAAAATTGCATCATCGTCGATTGCGTGAAACCATCGCCTATGCATGGCTTTGTGCTAACTGAAGTTCGTGAATATGATGTAATACGCTGTCCCAATATATGACCACGGTGAGGGTTATGGTGGTTCGATGGAGCACTTGATAAAAGGGAGGGAAATCCTCCACAATACATATTTGCACAATTTTTTCTGTATTTGGCACGCGGTTTTGGCAGCCAGATCAGCTACAGAGAAAATACAGACCCAGATAAATATATTTAGCTTTATGTAGGTCTAAAGAAGGTTTACATTTTAGGCAGTATTTGACTGAGGGACGATGCGACAGATGAAGGCATAAACATTTCTCGCCACAGTGAAGAAAATGTGAAAGTTCGCGCTTTTTTTAACAAACCAAACAACTAATGATGGGGGTCGATCTTGCCAAAGAAACAAAAAGCAAGCGGAAGTTTGAGTGCCTGCATAGGTAGGACAGAGGGAGTCTCGCTACTATGATCAGGGGTGACATATAAGGTAATAGCTCTCAGCCTGAGAGGCCAGCAAGGTGTGGAAGCACGTGGTGTGTGAGCAAGTAGTACGTTTGTCTTTATGACAGTAAGACATCTGAAAAATTTTACCCAAAGTATGCAATTAATCATACATACAACGAGTTCAGTGATGAAGTCGGTTGACTTGAACCAAAACTAAAAAATCGTGACCTTGGGTAGTGTGGTGGATGGCCAGGGTCATAAGAAGCAAAAATGGAGATGGGTATGGAAGAACTCGGGGTGGAAACAGACGACAAGTTTCGCCCCAAAAATATGGTTTACATTGAAACTAATTGGACCCGCTGGTGTCGCTGTTGTAAGGAAGTCAGGTTTAAGGAATGTTTTAGATGAGGAGATGGTGCCAATGCGTAAGGCTGGACAAACACCGCAATTGAAATCGTTGAACTTCTGGAAATGGCAAACTGCAACTGAAGCGGTGAAACAGGCCCGTTGAATCCGAATGAAGGACTAAGCGAGTTAGAACGAGCTCATCTTAGAGGCATTTGGGCCTGAGTGAAAAATTTGTTCTTTGTCGCACTTACAGGCTCGAATAAGCGAAATGCAAAGATCGAGGATAGGAAGAAAATAGATGCGGGAGTGCCATCAGGCTACGAATAGAAGTTCCATACCATCGTTGCACTGACACGCTTCAGTTTCTGGACAGCTTCATAACTGACGTCAAGGTTGCGGATATCATATAACGCTGCATCATATACAGGCTTCGTGCATATCTGAGGATGAGGAACATTGACAGAGATCACACTTGCATCACTGTTGCACAACGCATCAATTTGTCTTCCATTGTTATACTGAATGGGAGGCGAGCCTCTTAAGAAACTGTTGTGCCGAAGCTCCATGAACCAACTCATCTCATTTTTTACATCTCAGAAATAAAGTTTATCTGAGTGGAATTTGTCTGGGATATTCTGTGGGTGTTGTCTCACTTTTACAGCACAATGCTGAAAGGTAAAAAGCGCTGAGGTTTGAGTTCATGCTTTATCTGGTCCACTGCTAATAAAATGCTAATCAATGATAGTCACTGACTTCGAAATTTCGCTCAATCAAACAAAATGCCATGAGTAACATATCACCGAAACGTGCAAACTGACTAGCCTAACTCCCTGCATAATTTAGAACCTCAAAAACAGTGTAGTCAAGCCGAAAATAATTTTGGTTTACTTCCGAACCTCTGCATGAGGCCGCTCAGTATTCGCAAAATGGAATTGAATTCTCGAAAACTGTTTTCAAATTTACTGATTCATAGTGAAGAATATCTATATCTAGTGAATTGTTCTGAAAATTTTTTTATGGGTGATGTGTTTAAATGAACGGTTCTTCAGGGTCCTTAATCACCGCCGATTGTGAAATCAATGCCTAAAGTAACAAGATGCAGATACTTGCGGCAGAACGTGAATTGCTTACAGTGGACGAAGGTTGCAGGTGGTCCTTCGGCTGAAATAATTCCGTGAGCTTTCTAGAATCAACAACGTAGTTGCAGATTCAAAATACGCGGAAGTTTTAGCTATCCCTCCCCCCGCATACTTGACTGTTTAGCTCATAGCCGCTCACTGGATCAGGAGACTCGTCTTTTTTGACACTTACAAACCACTTCGCACAAAAGTGACTCATCTGACATTGGCTGTCTTCACCGTCTAGTAAGCGGAGCAACAAGTCATGTGCTGACGCTCACTTACACGCAAAAGCAACTACATATAGGAAAGCCGAACGCAGTCAAGACACACAGACTCGCGTGCGCAGGGTGCAGGAAGTCAACCACTCCGCGCAAGTCCACAGGTAAATATTGAACACATGTAGCAGCTACACTGCGGAGAAAACACGTTACCGCAGTCCGGACTTTCACCAAGTAACTCTCACAAACGATAAGTTCCCCTTTTGTCCTGCTCCACACTTTGCATCGTATTTATTTATTTACGTGCTGCAACTTACCACTGTCAACCCTAGTAAAGACTGTTATTAGTGCATATATACCTTCTGAATTATGTTATGACCATCATCACCTGTGCACTAATAAATTATTACTCCTCTAAGTAAATTTTACGATCTATATCCGCTTGCCTGGACGACTACCGAATTGTTTACTTAGACCCCGATAATTGCTATTTCGAGTTATCATCACGGGTAACTCATGCAAAGTTGGAATAACGCAAGGCTTGCAGATGTTGATAACCTATGCACATACGTCATGTCTGGTGGAAAACTGCAGCAGAGTTCTCCATTGTAGCTGCCGAAACATGCCAGGACGATCATGTCGTCGATCGTAGTGGACAGCAGAATGAACCTAGCTGACGCCCACGACTAACATGCGGCTAGGTGTCCTCGATGCATAATCAGCTAGCCACATGAAACCTGCATCAACCATAACAGACAGATAACGAACCTAGCTGACGCACACGGCTAACATGCAGGGGGTGCAGGCGAGCCACATCGCATGGTAGGAGGGGCATGTGCATTCTTCAGCACAGGTGTTAGCCGTCTAGGAGAACCTGGGTGTTTGCACCGGGAACTGTAACTTAGTTAAAGTGGACTGAACTCAGCTTGTTTTTCCCAACACTATGATAGTGCAGGCCTGGGGGTCGCGATCTCAACTGCCTCAAAACGAGGGAACACACAAAAATAGTCATTCAAAAGACAGCATTCAAAGCGAAGCCTCTGCCCTCTAGGATTTCCCGTCGGTCGGGGCGGTATGACGTATGCATCTCATATTCCCGCGTGAGCCAATCGGCTTGCAGGGGTGCCTTGTGTATGGCGTGTTCCAGCTTATCTGAGTGGTGCGGCCGGTTTTCCAGCCGGCAGGTTACGTTCCTTAGACGGTTGTTGGTCACATTACCAAAACGGATTTTGCATGCACCACCTATTTGTGTGTGATATGCAATCAGTGGGCCGTAAGTTAAGAGACAAATCCCGGTTCCGTGCAACGCAGCAGTTTCAGAGTTTGCCGAAATATGTGTGCTGGTATCATGATATACAAAAACGTGGTGTCCGACACTGTTAAGGCGAGCCTTGCGGTTGAATACGTTCTGGCTGCTCACGGCGTGTCCGCGACGAAAAACACATGGATTTGATATTATACGCACTTTCCGATATCTTTTCTAATATGGAGGGAGCACAACGTGTCATTGCAACCGAACATTAATATTGCCGCCCACATTTATTCCACTAGTTTGTCCATTACAAAAGTCTTCATGCGATACTGTTCGCCAATCATATCCCTGGATAATCCAAACAGTTTACTCATGGGAGCGAACTGTCCGCTTTCCACAAAGGCGTACATAATCGAACGTCCGGCACCTATGCCATCCGGGATCACGAAATCATATAGTTTGTACCTACACACTGGATATTTGTTTCTTTATAAAAACTTACTCAAAACGGTTCGTCGCGTGCGTCTCATTGAAATTTACTGCATCCGGGAAACGCCGGAACAGCGCTATATGCTGCCATCTGGAGAAGCATATGTGACTAGTGACTTTCCTGTAACTGCAGCACAAGCAGGCTTCCGGTCGCCCGAAGTTTTCCCAGGATTCAAGGCAGATCATCCGCCACGGTAAAAATGATCTATGCGTCACTCAATCAACAAAGATGGCCGACACTTCTGGCGGTAGTTGCATATGTCCTGAGTTGTAAGGACCTTGTCGAATTAATCGGCCACAAATGGGCGCACTTCACAGGACAATGTTGTATACATCAGCTGAGCCATACAAGTGCCCAACTCCTCTACGGTTGGCCGTTGCTTTACCGGAAGCCGAATATATGAGCAGCAGTAATTAAGAAGGGACGTCAGTTAGACAAACAGCGACAAAATGAAGCTAGATTGGGGTAATTTTTGGTTTGAGCTTGTGTGCAACAGAATGCACAATTTGGTTTGAAGATTTTTCGGAAAAAAGCATTCTCCGACCAAGTTTCACCCTGCATGAGCCCGTACTAAGGTTAATAATAATAATGGTAAATGTTTATTCCCGTATTGCTGACCAAATCGGATTTAGTCTTCCGTAACGTGATTGAAAGCAGACTGCATCTGCTAGGACCAGTTATCACACCAACTAATGTATACATCTATTTCTCTCGCCCTAAACAGGTAACCCCGATGAGTTACCACGGGTCCCAGATAGGGAGCTGTAGATCAGGAATTCGCCAATGTGACCTAAGAAAACAAGCCACCATTCTGGATCTTGCCCGGAAAAACGGAAATGTGCTATTCAAATACATGAGACAGCGCCGCAGAAACAAGCCATCCGCGTTCTCTTTGACGGACAGGAACGGAGAAATCATGAATGACACCATAGTGGTATCTGATTTCTACAGAGATCACTATGCAGGTCTATATTCAGCCGCAGCGTCCACATCACATCCAATCTTATCAAGAAGTGACCACGAACGGCCTCTAATTAAAGTGGACTCCGCGGTGGAGGACATTCGGCAACTCTTGCACAAGGTAAACCCCTACTCGCGTTGGGGCCCAACGAAATCCATCCAACTATCCTGAAGAAAACGTCATTTACACTGGTGAATTCATTTCTACCAGGTGTTTCGTCAGTCGCCTTATCAAGGCCGCTTTCCCTCTGTTTGGAAGAAAGTGCTTGTCATGCCAATCTACAAAACTGTTGCCTGATTATCGTCTGGCAGCTACAGGCCTAAAAGCATCACTAGCGTGCCGTGCAACATGATGGAACGAATTCTGAAGCGAGCCACCCTAGATCACCTTACTTCCAACAACTTTATATCTCCAGTTCAACATGGATTTCTCCTGAACCGTTCGTGCGTGACGAACATGCTTGTATTTATGGACAGCCTAACCCAAACCAAGGACGAGGGACTCATATCGAATGTCATATTTTTCGACTTCTCAAAAGCATTTGATCGAGTCCCACACGTCTCGCTGCTCCACAAACTCGAGTCTTACGGGATTCAAGGGAAAATCCCACACTGGATCAAGGCATTCCTATCAGACAGATCATTCCGAGTGAAAGTAGGCTCGACCTACTCTTCTGCGGCGCCGGTCCCCATTAGAGCTCCCCAGGGCTCCGTTTTGGGACCTTTGCTGTTTCTGATATACGTCAATGACCTTCCAGATGTTCTTTCAAGTCCATGTCTACTTTTTGCGGACGACTTGAAATCGTGGACTTCCAATGCCGGCGCCCTCCAAATGAATGTAGACGCCGCAAAGCAGTGGTCGCTGGACTGGCACCTTCCTCTGAATGACGAAAAGTGTGTCCATATGTCATTTGGAGGAGACTCAGCGAACTCCTTTGTCATGCATGGTGAGAAAGGACCAGAAGACATCACGAGGATAGATGCCAAAAAAGATTTGGGTATCTGGCTCTCTCCAAACCTGTCCTTCTCACTGCACCTTGAGAAATCGGCTCAGAAGGCATTCGCTGTTCTACGGATGATTCGGCGTACCTTCTCTCGTATTACTCGCACGGACTTCCAAATACTCTATGGGGCCTATGTCAGACCGCTCCTTGAATATGCCAACCCGGTTGTCTACTCAGGACGCACGAAAGACGTAATCCTCATTGAGCGTGTCCAGCGAGCTGCTACGAAAATGGTTGCCGGTCTCAAGTCCATGGACTACGAAACGCGTCTCGTGGTGCTCGACCTCTTTCCCTTGGAGTATCGTCGTCTCCGAGGGGACTCAATTCTTACTTACACTCTGTTTGAACAAGGCTTGGCCAACAGGTTTTTCACCGCTGACCCAGCAGACACACGGCGGGAACATGGTATGGAGATTTTTAAGCTCAGAGCGCACACCTTCATTAGGCAAACTTTTTTCTCATTTCGGGTAGTTGCTGCGTGGAATAACCTTCCTGAGACGGTTGTCCACGCTCCCTCTAGAACTCAGTTCAAAACACTATTAGACACTCATTTACGCGAGTCCTCGCACTGGCAAGCATACTGTCCCGCGCTGAGAACTTAAGGAGCAGTGCTACACCCTTTTTTCACTTATGCGCTTCAAATGAACGACGCTGAACAACAAGAAAAAAATCGACCGGGGAAAACGGCGCGAAAGCCTCGCTCCTGTGTATCAAATCGTGACTCCGTGAATTTCCATGAGTCTCCATCTCCATGAATCACCTTGACCTATTTCTGTACTTTAGTCTATGGCTGTCGACTCGGTTTGAATACACGCAAGTTATTTCATCACTCCGGTCTTGCCTTCTGCGTCATACGACCCGTGCAAATGTGTCGCAGATGTGTGTGCCGTATGGCTCCAATAATATAATTTTCCACAGTTGCTCATGCAGAAGCGGCGTGTGCCATCACCGCATCCGGGTGAACATCTAGTACCGCAGATTCCTGAAACCCCACGCTACACCTCCAAGCACCCCTGCGCGCAACTGGTTTGCCTTTTCATAATAAGGCCAAATAATAATGCACACTTCGTTGCAGCTTGAGAATAGGCTAACTGATAATGGCCGCGTGTGTTGTTTTAACCCATCTGTCCTTCAGTTCTGGCGGGAGCGCTTTCTTGAATACAGTCCACGGCAATGGTAAGGCTCATCTGGGGTTCTCCGTATGTGTTCCTAGGCACCCACGTCCGTTAAAGATATCAACGGCCACGTTTTCGTGAAAGAGCTGGCACAGTTCCTGAAGAAGTAGGTAACTGTTTTCCTTTCTTATGTCTCTAGATCCGGTAAAATTAAGCAGCCTGATTGCGCGGATCTTGTCAAGCTCTCAACGGCGAATGAACTGGCTCCTTACGATCCAGATTGGTTTTACATCAGATGTGCTGCTATCTTACGCCACCTGTACCTTCGGCCAACTGGTATGTTGGGTTTGAGACGGATTTTCTCGCGGAAACAAAGGAATGGCGTGAAACCATCCCACCGCGCGCTTGCACACAGCTCAGTAATTCGTAAAGCCCTACAGCAGTTGGAATCCATGGGAATGTGTGTTAAGGTTGAGACTGGGTGAGTGAATATCTTGACGTGTCTTGTATGTTAAAATCCGCTCGGATGCACTTCGTTTGTTCACCGTTGCCGGAGCGTCGACGTGATCGGTCTGATCGAGTGAACGATATATCGCCGTGAGACTTCTCTTGACACAAACACCGGATAACCCACCCTGGTCGAATCGTCGTAATTCACGCTCAACTTAGAAATGAGGAAAACTGGCACAATAATGCCCTGGATTCTATGGAGGCAGGCTTTTTGACCGAATTTATTAGACGATAGTTCTTGCGACAACGCTCCTATCCACGAAGCTGAAGAGAACTACGTTCTCTCCACATTATTCTTCACAGCTGGCGACCCAGAGGCCGCTGCCGTGGGGTGTACCAGGGTCGGCCTCGGATGAGACCTTTGCTTGGTGGAAAAGCGGTTGATAATCGTCTCTCCGTGTATCATCCGGCAAGGCCCATGATCGTCGGTTTATCGTGCCTGCATACAGTCCATCCCCTCGTAACTGTAGAACGACCAAAAACAACTACTATGACTCCTTGAGTGCCCTGTTGCAATGGGCTAAGGTCTCGGATACCTTTGTGGTTGCTGGAGATTTTCAATGCACAAGTAGGCAGAGTTGGCGCATCCGAGGCCTAATTGGGTTGTCCACTTGGATTCGACTCGCTGCGAACGTACAGTGGCGAATGGCTGCTTCAGCTCTGTGCTGAACACAGACCATCCCGAAATAACGGAATTCGTCGGGCTGCATTGTATCCAGCTTCCTGTCAGCGAAAGGACCAAATTGGTCATATTGCCATCAGTTGCCGAAAGCGGATAAATAACTGATTGCCGTTCTTTCTGGAACGTGCGGATTCTGACCCTGCATCGTTTGATGGGCGGACAACAAGCCTAACAGCTGTGAGGCTGGTGTATTCCGTAGTTGGACTGATTCATCAGAATCATCTGGATTCTTCCGACTGCCCTACCACTGGATGCCAATTCACACTGAAACGAGGTCACGTTTGTGCATAGTGCACTGAGTTCCTTTTGTGGCATTGCGCACCCAGGTCCTCAAGCACTAGATACGACAACACTGAGGCTGCTTGGATCTCAGAAATAATCCCGGCGTTCCAGAACATGATTCAACTCGGCGAATTATTGAACGTCAAGTCCAACCGCGGTTCGCGAAGAACAAGGAGTCCCCGTACTGTGAGAAGTCGGTTTGGAGGTAAAGTCGTACACCCCCTGCCATAGGGGTGTGAAGGTATTAAGGCGTTTGCTTCAGGCAACCAGCATGTCCATATGGAAGTGGTGATGCTGCCTTCCTCCGATGAAGGATGGGTTAGGAGAGGTTTCTCCTGAAAACCACACACTCGATCGCCCAACGGTAGACTGACCTCCGGTGCATTACTCTATACGGTCGAAATACTTCTACAGCCACGCAGTGTAGTAACATTCAGAAGGTACCTGCTGTGCGCAGCCGCATTAGGGAGTCTGACTATTATGCCTCTACCGTGTGCCTGGTCCAGACCGGACCAACTTCAATCAACTTCAATATTAACTTCAATCAAGAAGGGCGCCCTGACTGCGGGGCCGAGCAGGTTGAACAACAGTTTTCGTTGTATTTAATTCAATTTATCAGCTACAAACCATGTACCACAGACACTGGTTCCAGCCGCTAGTTTTTTTGAACGCTACAGTTTCGACCACCGGAAAACGTGAGGGTGGGATATACAGCCAAGTCTTGGAGGCGATGGCACATCTATTTAGTTCGGGATCTGGTTAGCTCGTATAGAAGGCAATAATTTTGATGCGCGAGCGCCACCGACTGTGCGATTGGGCTATTTCTGCCAACGTCAACCATTGGTGAGTTGACCCCCGGGACCCCATCCACAGAGGCGGCAGTTTTCGACCCGACTAAAAATAAAGTAATATAGTCGTTCAACTGTAGCACTCCGGTGCTTAGCTGCCATGTCGCACGAGGGCTGGGATACTGTCAGGTTGCCAAAGCTTAGACGGGGATTCGAGAGACAGAGGTCGGGTTCGAACCACGAGCCTTCCGGTCAGTAAATTCGCGCTCTAACCACAGCGATCGCCCCGACCCGACTAGGTTTACTGCTTAGTGTTTTCATTTTTGCCAGGTCTTAAACTGTCCTGAGTCGCCTCTACTCAATACCGGGCTGGAATAAAAAAAACCTCTGTGAGGCAGACGGTCTTCTTTCATTCGGAGTACCAGCGTAACGAATGAAGTGTGAGTAATTCGTCCATCACGGGAGAGATCCTGTCCAGTTCTTCGGAGACACCGATGATCGAACACTGACATCTTCCGTATCTTCCCTCCGCGTAGGTCCCACGCTTCTGATCCATAAAGCACCACCGCAGTGTAAACTATGCCATTGACAGAGAAGCTGACGTCACGTCGGTGCCATAGGTGCTGGAGGTTGGCGAAGGCTGACCTGGCTTTTCCGATTCGAGAAATAATCTTATCTCCAGCCAGTCCATCGGAACTTATACAACTGCCCAGGTAAACAAATGTATCTACCACATCGATTGTCTCGTCTGCAAGCATGAGGTTTGGTTTTCGTCCCACGCAATTTTGTAGCAGCACTTTACACTGTAGGTCTGAGGCGCATGCCACACCGTGCGGCCGAGTTGTTTAGGTCACTTGAGATCATCATCATCATCATCATCAAAGACAGCAACATCAGTGTTGACACTGATGCTTCACTGCCGTACAACCATGAAGTTCATCTAGTTTCATATGCATATATATATATATATATATAATTATATATAAAAAGCCCTAGAGTGAAAAGAAGAGAAAAAGAGTGGATGAGGGAGGGGACCTAGTGCTGGCCTATGTCAAGCATTCTGAGGTGCCTACACCTCCAACCGCTCAATCAGACAATCTGGAAAGGAACTGACAGCATGAACGCCACTGACAACGATTAGCCGCCATTTCTTGCAACGTCTCCAGCCAAGCACAGGCGGGGTCACGGGGACCCCATCCTGGAAGGCGTACAACACCAACAACACCCAAACTCTTCGTGATCTCTTTCACGCCTTTTTGCCAAGTCATGCGCTGTCCACCTCGCGGTTTGCGCCAGTCTGAAGGAGGCACAGAGAACAACACTCGCCTCGGTAGACGGTGTTTCGGCATGCGTAGTACATGACCGAGCCATCTTAGTCGGTGGTGCTGGATGATTTCCCCAATTGATGTACCTGCAGCACAACCAAATACCCGTTTTCTAA
Organism: Clonorchis sinensis; assembly: GCA_003604175.2. Classification (NCBI taxonomy): domain Eukaryota; kingdom Metazoa; phylum Platyhelminthes; class Trematoda; order Opisthorchiida; family Opisthorchiidae; genus Clonorchis; species Clonorchis sinensis. The sequence goes on along the minus strand of CM030370.1, from coordinate 2,121,091 downwards.
TCACCTCGTGACTAACACGCTGACGCCATCCAAAACCAGCCACGCTTCTGAGGCATCGGTGGTCGAAAACCTGGAGACGCCTCACATCATCTGTACGTAGAGGCCATGTCTCGCACCCATACAACAATACAGCCCTTACTGTAGCCTGGTACACACGACCCTTAAGATCTAGTGAGATGCCTTTTTGACGCCACAAGTGACGCAAATTAGCAAACGTGATTCGAGCCTTTGAGATTCTTGCACTGACTTCACCAGACACACTTCCGTCAGAGCTAATACAATCACTTGAGATCGTCTGTATTTCGACTCCCAAGGTTTCAAAGAGGGGTAGAGAAATTTCAAGCAGCATATCAATAACAAAGTTGAAGAGGAAAGGTGAGATAGGGCAGCCTTGTCTTACACCATTGGACTTGGTGAATTCAGGCGAAAGCTTCCCGTATCCCCGTACGCGTCCACAGGAGTTCGCATACAGTGCCCTAATAAAGGATGTGGGTGTGGGGCACATTTGATCGCCAGACTTTGCCAAAGTTTCTGACGGTCGGTGGAATCAAAAGCAGCATTCAAATCAAAGAAAAGGACCATTATGGTACGTCTGCAGAAGTGGTGCTGTTCAAGAATCTGTATCAAGGTAAGAATGTGGTCGATACAGCCTCGACCAGGGCGAAACTCAGCTTGATTCTCACAAATCTGTCTCTCCCGATAATCCATCAACCTGCGCAGAATGATGCCAGACAGCACCCTAAGTGCCACGAATACCAGGCTGATACCACGGTGGTTTTCGGTAACTTTCTTGCACCGTTTTTGAAAACTGGATTGACGGTCGAGGAACTCCGTTCGGCTAATATTCTGTTTTCGTTCCAACTCTTTTACAGTATGGTCGTCAGACCTCGCTACCTTCTTTGAAGAGCGCAGGGTGCATACCATCCGGGCCAGGTGCCTTGTCGCGCTTCAGGTTTGATATCCCCCGCTGGGTTTCGACTGGCGGCATGGTGTCGGTGTTCCATTGGGTTCTTCCAGCCGTTGCGTTAAGAGAGGCCAGCTGAACTATTCTTTGAAGTGCTCAGCCCACCGCCCAAGACGACAGTTAAAGATATTTTTTTCACTGCCACCAACCTACTATTGACCATTGATCGAATCAGCTGAAATAGGGCGCAGCTGTTGCCTGCAGCGAAAGCGCCATCATTGTCGCTCGTTGCCGTTACGGCCTTTCTGGCAGCAGAAAGGTCTGCTGATCTCGACGATATCCAGTGTTTATTCAGTCAGATGGCCTGGACAAACATTTCTGAAAGCTGAGAGCATTGTTACTTTATCTCACCTCCATTCAACCTCCAAGCAGTCTTCGCCATTCGCATGACTGGCGTTGCACAACCCAAAACTCGCTTTCTACTTGCCTCGGTACGGATTCTCCGACACCAACCCACACGAGCTATGGTTCTGAGACAACGATTGTCGAACACCTGAAGAGTCTCAGTTCCGCTGCTCGAACAGGCCAAGTCTCAGCCATACAACCAAACAGCCCGCACTATAGCTTGATACACATGTCCCTTGAGATTCAGGGATACACCACTGACACCAGAGGTGTCTCAAATTAGCGAACGCGACCCTAGCTTTGCTGAATCGTGCATTGGCCTCGTCTGTCACACTGCAGTCAGAACTAATGCAACTTCCAAGATACGTAAAACGCTCCATAACTTCCAGTGCCTCTCCCTGGATTGTAAGTGGCCTGTCCAGTGATTGCATGTCCATGAGAATGACCTTACATTTTGTGGGTGCAAAGTACATACCAAAGAACGGGATGACTTTGGTCAGTTCATCCAAAAACACTTGCGCCTTCTTTTCCTCTTCGGAGATTAGAATGATGTCGTCTGCATATTCCAGATCGACAAGGTTTTTCGTCACAGGCTATTTGAGCACCGGGGTTTTGGAAACCTTCCAGCTTTCGTCTTATTATCTCATCGATCACGAAGTAGAAAAGGAATGGAGAGAGTGGGCATCCTTGACAGGCACCACTTTGTGTACGGAAGCTTTTGGGGAGATTGCCCGTATACTCTCACGTCCGAAAGTATGGGAATACACAGCTTATTATGCTCACGAAGTTCCGGGCATTCCTTGGTGGGCAAGCGTGTCAAGCAGAATAGGCCGGTCAACCGAGTCAAGTGCGCCTTGGAAATCCAGGAATACTAGAATTGTGGGTCGCTTATACGTATGGCGTTGTTCTAGCACCTGGCGAGGTGTGAAGATTAGGTCAACACAACCCCTACCGGGCCGGAATCCCGCTTGCTGTCCTCGAGTCAGTGTTTTACGAACCACCATAAGGCGAAGAGGCACCAGTGACGCCAACAGTCTCGTTACGATCGGGGTCAAGCTGATCTCCCTGTGGTTGTTATACTCACTACGAACCCCTTCTTTTGAAAGTGGGCACTATCATCGACTCTCCGCAATTGTGTGGGACAGACTCCTTTTCCCAAATGCAAGCAAACAGATCAGACAAGCGCTGACTGAGGACTTCACCCCCATCTTTGAGCGGTGCGGGATGTAGGATTTTGTCGGGGAACCTGCCCCTAGCCTCTGACTAAATAGTCTAGACCGCGAGACAGCGGTTGTTAGGGCTTTCCTGGAGGACTCTTTTCGGACTCTGGCTGAAGGGAGTCGGCCTGGTCCGAGGACGTGGGGAGTAAGTCATTAATGTCTCACTCCTAGTGCAGCTGCGCACAGCAGGTAGCTTTTAAGCAGTACCAAACTGACTTGGTTTTTCGACCGTTTTGAATAATGCGCTGGCGGTCATCTTTGAGTGATTGGAGCGGGCAGTTTTTAACACCAACTTTTCCTAACTCATCCTTGATTGGAGAAAGGCAGCATCGCCGCTTCCATAAATATGGACATGCTTGTCGCCTGGGGAAACGCCTTACTACCTTCACACCCCTATCGCAGAGAACAGTACGACTTTACCCCCAGGTCGCCTCGTAATACGCCTTGTAATACTCGCGGGGACTCGCTACTCTTCGTCGGGCTTCTCCCCTTCGGCCTTCCTGGCATGGTTGAACCCTTAGGAACTGAGTTCCAGCCAGGATCATTGCAGCACGGAAGCCCGGCCACCACGACAAGGTGACAGCTTTAGGTTGGAGTTTTCGTTGTATGGCATACTGATGATGATGTTCCTTTTTTCTTCGGTGTGTTCGCCACATTGCTTCATTGATGACGAACTTACACAGAATCGGTGAGCGTGAGCATACGTCAGCGAAGCATCGGTGTTGAACACTGATGTCGTGCTATCGATGATGATGATGACGAGCATAATCCATGTTCTTATCAAAGGTCGACAGCCTAAAAGCATGGTCCAAGCATTCCTTGCTGGATGTCTGAGGATCATTATCATCAGCAAAATCAGTGTAGACACTGGTGTTTAACTGCCATACAACCATAAAGCTCATCTAATTATATTTAACGCCTTAGGGTGAATAGAAGAGAAAAAGAATGGTTGAGGGACGGGACCTAGTGCTGGCGTATGTCTAGTACTCTGAGGTGCTAGGGTTTTTACTTTATCGTTGTGAGGAAGCCACTGTTGACGAGTACCTTCTAACAATGCGTTCCAAATAGAAAAACGAAACCTATCTTTTAGCTGTCCTATCTTTTTGCTGTCTAGGTGCCACGACACCCCGTGTGATTGTCTGGGCTCAAACTGAAGCAGTGTTAAACTTCAGTAGGTTCGGGCAACAAACCACTTCATGACGAACGCTTGTGTTTACTTTTAATTATCCTGGATTATGTAAGAAACTGACGATGCAGGATGTCAGACGATATAGCCGCAATACTTTCACTTGTGCCACACTCGGTGAACGTTTAATATGTGACCATTCCTTCTTTCTTCCAGTGGAAGAGCCCTGAGCTCCGTTGGTCGTCGGGATTTGGATCGTCTGGCTTACCAATTAACAAAATAGATTGCAAATAAACCGTTTGGTTGTAAATTGCTCATCTTTTTCCTCCATTAGCTGGGCCCAGAAAACTTTGTCGATCGTGCGGCTAACTCCGAGTACCTCGGTTTGGGAGATGATGGCCTTGGGTTCAGTAGTCACACTATTCCTATGTATGTTCTCCATACATACATGTTCTCATTTAGGAAATTTTCTGGAAACTACGCAGTGAAAACTGCTGTTCACCCAATCTGTCTTCATGACTTCTACTTCCTTGCAAATTAATTATCAGAATGCAAGTTGGCAAACTGTGTTTTGCTGCTGGTTGTGGGTATGTCTAGACGGTTGGCAAAAGAATAAACATCGATGTCGTTCAGCTTTAATGTTCGAGCCGACTGATCGGATTTAACACAAGCAGGGACGTAGGGTGGACTACACGGCTTGTGTCCACTTATTCGGTTAAACTGCTGCTTTTTTACTTTAGGCTATCCACTAATTCCCAGTAGCTCCATATCCTATGAAGATACCACTTAGGACACGTCTAACTTCGGGCTGCCATTTGTTGAAGGTTTCTTATGAATAACGTTAAACTGTCTAAAGCACCACCTTGGTTGCTCTTATAAAGCAGTCGCGATGTGTACTGTCGACAGAGATGAACGACTGTTGAAAATGGTGCGTTGGTCATGGTCAAACCAACGCAGGCGCTCGATGAAGAGACCTACAAACCTGTTTTCGGTCAAAATACGATCACATAAGAGTTGGATAGGTAGAAGACGGGCCAACGCCCGGCTTTGTCGCCCTCGCAGTGCATACCTGCCATGCAATCCAAATGGAACACAGACGTTGAGATGCTGCCAGGTTGTCCAAGCATAGACAGCACCAGCCAAGATGCCGAGGTTGAGTTCGAACCACGGACCTTCGGGTCAGTAAGTTCGCGTCTTAACCACTGACCCATTCGACCTCGCACAGGATTTGCACGAACACTGAACACCCTGGTCGATCATTTCTGATGGGGCGAAGCTTTCCACCGCACACGGGACCGGTTGACCCAGTCAGCCACAATTCTAGCCCTGAGCACACCGTACCATACGAACATTTTGAAGTCTACCCAAGACGAAGTTCTCCGGTGATGGCAGGGAATTTTAGTTCAAGGGTTTCAGACACCAGGTGCAACAACCAGTCACCCGGTAATGCATTAGCGTCCATGATTTTGCAAACAAACCGAAATTCGCATTTACCGGGCTCCTAGTGATACGCTGGGGCCGTGGTTCACCGAAGAGTTAACATGATATAGAAAGGCTCAATATGCCTTTTCAGAGGTTTGGTAAACAACGAACGAACTTAATGCTGGGCAGCGTTTCACTTTTGACACTAAAACTTTGTGAGGTCAAGTGAATAATTAAATAGGTCGACCGTGTTTTAAGTCAGATCCAATCAGTGAGGTCACTTTCAGCTACTCGACTTAATTAGTGCTGAATGTTAATCGAATATGCTTGTTATTTGGGATGTAAGTTGGAGACTTATGACCAAACATCACTGAAACCATACTTGCGTGTGCCGACTTCGGATGAGCTGCTGAATCGGTTAAGACGGCGCTAATGTCCGCGTATCTTTGAAATTGGTGTGTGGGATTTATGGTATTAAGAGTAACAAAGTTGTTCTGCTAAACATCTCTTGTAGAAAAGTACTCTAGACCTCAGTGGCAAGGAGCCTTGTGGCACATAAACCCAGGCGGCTGGGGCTTTCGGTTTTTTAAACTATTACTGCTGCTAATCTTTAGACCGCTGTTTTATTTAGCTGTCTTCATTACCAAGCCGCTCGTTCACAATCGTAGCTCCAGTTCAGCAAAAGTTCCAGGAGCCTCCTGGAGGGACATACATCTATATACGCTGTAGCAATCAACACCGATATTCTGGCCCTACTCGATATGACAACAGAGACGAGAAACAAGTTACTGAATTTTCAGGAAATCAGACGGGGACGTTGGTTTTTCCCAAAACCTTTGAGCAACTGGTGTCTATGCTACGTTACCGTATAACCGTTCCCCATTGGAAACTCTGATAACTTCTACGAAGATTGGGTATGTCCATTATTTGGGGATGCATTGAACTCGACTGGTTTGAAAAGTTGTAATGTGATAGTATCTCTCTCCACTGCCCGTAAGTACATTTACTTACACGATCATTTCTACTGCCAGATTCACGTTGTTTGAGTAAAGCCTCCCCCTTGTCCACACACTAAGTCTTTCTCAGCTTCTGTGGTCTGGCAGCGCAGTAAGAGCTTGTCACGGAAAATTGGCACCAGGAAAAACGCAGTAATGGTGGCCCAGTCTAAATTCTTTTTTAAATCGTCAAACGTACGATCACAAACAATCGTTCACCAATTCCTGGGCAGCCGTTCATTTTCCACACATTTCGTCGGATGTACCATAAGTGTTCTTCCCTATAAAGTCGTTCTGGTAGCAGATCTCTCAGCACATTATCTAACGTATCATGGGATCAGATAATTCCGCGGCTGGACTGATAATGGCCACACTATGCTACGTTTCTGTTGCATTGGCAGAGAACTGTCGGAGTCAGTACACCAACCTGTCCAAATGTGTTTTCGGTAGATCAGCCGTCGAAGCATGTATTCACCGTCCATTTCCAATTGTGTTGAACGGAAAAGAATCTACTGAAACAGCTCGTCTCCCTGCATCTCATGGATAAAACTGAGGCAGCGAAGATTTGATCCAACTTTGGTTACCTGTCTGAACACAGCCTAAGACTACAGGTTACATAATCATGCTGCTCCCCTACCTCATAATTAGTGTTTCTCTAGGTGCGTCCGGAAAACATGTACCTTTCATTCGAGCAGTTGAGTCACGCAGCTGTAAGTCGTGACGGAATTAAGGTGTTGTGATGGGAGACTTTCTTCACATAGTTTGGCCGGCACTTGTACAGGCTGAGGTCGAGACGGCTCAGCGGTTAAAGCGCGAAATTAGTGAGCGGAGGGGTCGTGGTTCGAACACAACCTCTGCATCTCGATTGCTCCTGTCCAGGCTTCGGCAAGCTGGCAACATCTCATCCCTCGTGTGGTATGAAGGCTAGTTACCGGAAGGGTGTTACAGTTGAACGAATATTATGCAGGGGCTGAGAAATCGGTTCAGCATAATAGAATGCGTAGGATGAGGGGTAATTTTGTTCCTCGATGTAGACTGTCCAAGCAAACGGTGGAATTACATCAACGAAACTGCACGGAACTTACAGTCCAAGGGAATCAAACGTCTTATTGCAATCAAGCTTTTAAAAAAATCTCAAAGTGAATGAAAAACAGTGTATTGTCTCAAAAGTGACACGCCGGTGGAAACAGGGACGCCGAAGCTACACAATATTTATCCGAACACAGGATGCGACTGCAAAGTCGCCTGGAGAAAACAGCGGCCAGTCAGGTTAGGAGACAACCACGAGCATGTATGTACAACGTGAATCAGTGCGGGATGGGATCCGGAAATGAGCTCAAACAACCTTGTACCGTCCACGACCGGACGAACTTCCGGACTGCTGTGAAACGAGAAGTGGGGGAGAAAAGAAGAGTTGAGGTCAAAATACAGCGACTAAACCAAAGGTTGAGTTCAGCCGAAGAAGAAAGATACCACTAACAACAACAATAATGATTTTAATTCCCGGTGAATCAGACGGACTTGACCACCCTTGATTTGATTAATATCGAGAGAGGTCTCACCATGGGTTTTCTGTTGCTAAGCTTCTCGCTAGCGTCCAGTGCTATTAAAGAGGATAATTGGAACAAGGAGAACTTGCAAATGCAATAACTGGAGAACGTATTTATGGAGAAATAATCGTTTCGTGACATATGAAAGTAGCATACTTTTGTGCCTAGTGCACTGTGTACGTATCGGGGCTGTGCAGAAGAATAGTTTGCCTTCATATTAATCAACTCTATTGAAGGATTCAAGTCAGTGGGCATCATGGTGCGCACACAGCAATATGTTGGAGCAAGAAAAGTGTTATCACACCTCAACGGAAGAATATCCTCACGGCGGGTAGAACAGACTTGTTTTCGGGAACGAACAAATCCTTCAGCCCTAAGCTACGCGGCGATTTTCCGTACAAGCACGAGGGAAGAAAAGGTGGAAGCTGTTTCGTGTGTGGCCTTGGCATAACGCACATTCGGAAGTCATATTGAACGGTTTCCTGAAACCTCCACCGTCTAGTCATGATAGAAATTGCTATACAGGGTGAGTCCCTTTGCAAGCTCATCAAAATTCGGAAAACAAGTTGGAAATAATGTGAAAAAGGTGTACAAATGTGGGATCAGCCGCAGTAGCATGTTAGTCAAGAGAACAGTATGACAAAAATGCGCTTTCTAATAGTTCGTCATCAGATCAAATAAAGTGTACGATGGCTGAATCTTAACATCCTGTCTGGGGGGCATACTACTCAGAAGGTGGCTGAAAACTCTTCGACAGTCCACGAAACGCCTTCCGAGTCTCTCGTTAAAACCGAGCGAGTAAGCGAATGCGTGGATTTTGCCCCTTATATAGTATCGTCTGAAGGTTTGAAATGAACTGAGAAGATTGGTTCGATGCACATAAAACGTTTCAATAGCATCGAATTAGTTCACGGTATTGTCTGGCTAGGCGGATAGCCTTCTTGTTTTCCCGACGAGTAACAATACAGAAAACAGTTTTTAGCATGAACTGACACCCTGGCTTTGACGCAAAGGACATTTGGTAGCGTCCGAAGTCTTACCGGTAAAATGCCACCCAAGAAAGAAGCGAGATGGGAGCCCACAGAGACTCAGTCAGTTTGTCGTTAACACTTTATGTTAACCGGGACTGGACGTTGAATGAACAGCGCAAAATCAGCCTTCTGAAGGCGGTGGTAGAGGTGGGAAGTGTAATCGTTGATGGTTTAACGCCCCCAGGAAGGGGACATTTGTGAAATTTGAAGTTGTATCAAAGTAGCAAATATACCAGTTAGACGGAGCGCTTGCAACGTTTTCAGCATACAGTTCCAGGATTTTTCCAAGCCACCATGCAGTTGTACGATAGGTCAAATCGAGCATTGTTACTTTGTTGTTTGTTGTTACTTTGAACCTTGTGAGGTCGAGAGATGGTGTCTACCGGTTTTATGGGCAAATAAGGGCTGCGAAACAATTCCATTTTCTTTCAAACAGGAAACGTTTTTGTGTAGTTGTCAAGTAGCGGTCAAGCAGCATGGAACGTCCACAACATTGCCACATAGGACTGCATAGGTGACCATCAACGCTGGTCTCTTCATACGTACATAAATAGGTCAGGACTAGGAATCTCAGCTTCCCATACAACGAATGCAACATATTCTTGCAAATGGGTCAGACGACCAGTAACGCAGTGTACACCTAGAGATCGCAGAAATCGTACGTAAAGTAACACACTTTTCTAATCTTATGCTTGTGATGACGCTATCTTTCTCTTTACGCGAGGTGACTTATTATACATAAGTGGACTATACAGGAAATATGGCCCGTGATCAGAGGCTACTGTGAAAATATCAGAACGGGTGATGAAAACACAAGCGAGCAAAATATCAGGCTGGACTGATGAGGCGCACAAAATATCGGCGTTCAGAGAGTTGGTGGTAGGAGTTTTGGAACACCGGGATTTCCAGAGACAGAGAATGCTCTGGAAAGGAAATTCTGCAATGGGAAACTGACACCTGGTGAGAACAGCTGACAGTCAAAGGGCGGATGGTACCTGGACGGAAGGCAGCAGCGGTAAAACAAAGCAAGGTGAGCCAGTCTAGGTCGATCAGAGTCCGCAAACGAGCCGTTATAAATAACTGAACAGCAAGTCGACTGAAACAGTGTACTGCCAGCCGGGTACGAAGCAAACGAAGACATGCTCTGAGTGGGCAGAAAGTGAGCAATTCAAGATCGATCATTTATGGCTCGGTGCTTCTTGCTCCATCACGAGAATTCTAGCGAGACCAACTTCTGTGATCACCCTACAAATACGATTGTAACAGTCTTCCTTTGTCTCCATATTTACTCAACCTAAAGCATGTGGTCGTAGTGGTTGGGTTTCTGTGATTCAATGATTCCGCGGGCTAAAATGGTTGGAACTTAGTTTCCCAATGTCCATTCATACTAGGAAGACCAACGGTGGGCGGATTCCTTCAGGACAACGATTACAAAGTCTGAAGAAGTCGATGATGGTGGAAAGTTATAGAGCACAGTTTCGGAACAAAACTAGGTGAACTGAAAGTGTCCATATGTGGGTGGCGAACGTTCCTCGTGGCGGCTGAGCGCAAGGGGAGATGTGCTAATCAGACAGGATAAACCGACAGGTTTGGATATGTGAGAGCACAACTGTTCATAACGATGAGCGACTACTTCCGGCTTTTCTTCACCCGGATCTGAGGTCGTCATGATGATCGAATATGACGAACGAGGAATAGCATATACAAAAGTTGAGGTTGCCTGCCAGTTAGCCCATTTGATAGTTGATCTGGTTTCCGGTCAATTAAAGCTGTACAGGCAATATAGTCAGTGATTGATAAGGAAAAGAGATACGTCACCATTTCGCTCTGCCTAATCGCACGGAGACACGCGTGGCCAAATCACTCGGAGAGTACCCGCTTTTTGCGTTTAAACGGAGTCATTGTGGAGAACCTTGATGACTTTCCGACAAACAACAATCCGACGGATAGAAGCCGAAGACTGACGCATAATCATCCGGTCAGAAGAAAGTAATCACCGAAAAATACGGCGCGGGAAGAGTGTGGATTTTACATGTGAAAGTGGTTGGGTACCGGCGATAAGATAATGGTCAGATGGTCATGAGAGCAATGCGTCGTCACGAGTAAACCCAATATTCGAGCACTCTCTCGGTCAGAGACTCATGTTGTAGAGGAAACAAGTTGGGCGTGGGACCTGGTGACAGAAAAGTACCGAGCCTAGCGGTCCGCAGGATATAGATGGGAAGATTAGTGAAGCCACTCCGAAGTATAAGTGTTAAAGTTACTGAGTTCTGTTGTGTGGTCGGACGGAATGTGTCCACAAGTGAGTTCAACAAAGAGAGTTTAGAGGATGGCTGGTTGTCGTTAGGTGGTCGATAAGCATAACACTATTTATTACAGCTGGCTAGACTGAATTTAAGTCAAAAGGAATGGGAATCAAGTGTACAGGCGTCGTAAGAGAAGTGTAAAACATGAGAGGAACGGGCGTGAGTACAAGCTTCGTCTTAAAACAGCTTCGTCTTAAAAACAGCGGGACTATGCATTCCGGAAACGGTTGATGGCGGAGTTTAAGGGTCCCTGAAACACGGGGTCAGGAAAGGACTAATACTGAAGATATAAGGCGGATAGAAATCAATCAATCGAGTTAACCGTTATAATTCAAACCGTGAATATTGTACTGAGAGAAGGCGGAACGGGAAGTGACTAGTTTGCATATTCATGTTTGTTGGATGAATCATGGGCCATCATGACAGTTCAAGGTCTCTGGATATCGAACCACTGGGCGGTGACACTTCCTCGGGTGAGACAGTGAGCCACCTATCACCTAAAAACACCATTTGTCACTAACGGAATACACTCATCTGCATACTATCTTGGCTTTGACGGGAGACTCATCCGGAACCCAACTGAATCACTCTTTTATGTTGTACTTAATCAAGTGACTGTGCTGCACCAGGCCGCGTTCATCTGTAACACTCTTTCGGGACCTAGCTACCATGCCACCAGAAGGAAGCACGAGGGTTGAGATACTTCCAGGTCGCCCTAGACAGCGGCGATCGACAATTCGGACCACGGACCTGCTGGTCAGCAAGTTCGCGTCTTAACTAGTGAGCTACCTCGAGTTACCACTGAATTAGTCATGAAGGGATGCGATTTTTGTTGAATTTTCATCCAAGTCAATTTCGTCGTTCATCTATCCTATGACCATTGCTCTGGATAGTTCACACCAAAGTTCGGAAGCATATCTGACGTCCAAGCCATCGCTTCAGTGATTGGAACTAGGAGAGCCCGAGTTCGATATAGCTGAGTGGTTAAAACGTCAACTTACTGATCGGAAGGTCGGCGGTTCGAATTCAACCCTAATATCTTGATCGCTCCTGTCTATCTCAGCCTTTCTTTTGGGGTGGCATGACATACAGGGCACTGAAAGAGTTTTAGAGGTGAATGATTATTACCCCACCTCCGCCTCTCGACTTCCCCTGTCTAGGCTTGGGCAACCTGGCAGTATCTCAGCCCTCGTGATTCCCTCGGGCGGCATGGCAGCTAGGCACCGGGAGGGTGCTACAGCTGAACGATTTTTTTTCTGTTATTATACTCCGAAGCCAAAACACGGAGGTGAACCTGTAACGAACAGCTCGCTTTCTTAGGGGCGAGATGGTTCAAGTGGTTAGAGCGCAAATTTACTAACCGGAATGTCCGTGGTTCGAACCCGACTTCTGTCTCTTGACATCCCCTGTATAGGCTTGGGCAACCTGGCAGTATCCCAGCCCCCCGTGCTCCCTTCGGGTAGCACGGCAGCTAGGCATAGGAAAGGTGTTGCAGCTGAACGTTTTTTTATGTGACATGAGTTGATCATACAGTGTGTAGCGCAGATACGAAAACCAATGAAATTCTTAAGGGGTTCCAAGTAACCTGAACAACAATATAGTCAGGAGATTAGCCACACCCCGGGTTCAACGGGGGGGGGAGTGCACATTCAGCTTAATAACTAATAATCAGCTTAATAAAATAATGCTAGGCCATAAATCCTAAAAACGTCTGCTACTACTTTAGGGAACATCGTGATTTGAAGATCGACTGAGTTCGTCAATAACAGCGCATCATGAAACACTGCAAAACGGTCGACTTGAAAACTGTAGTTTGTGTTATTTCAGTCAGGTATTGCAAGCTCACAGTCCAGGAGGCTAGTACATTTCTGTTCACTGCCTGGCATCAGTCCTCTCTTCTGAAAGAAGCAGAAAAGAACTTACCACTTTCAACATTTCTTCCTTGATTACACGCATTATCTCCTTCTTCGCGATGGTGATTTCTCGCTCGGTGACAGCTTCGATGCACAAATATAGTGGTCGGTCGTCGCTTCCTTCGGGAACATGTGTCTTCGCTTTCGCTGGAGGCATATACACCCCACGTACGGACACACCAACGTTGCAGAAGTCATTCAAGTGGTTGAGCATATCACGGCCGGTGATGCGCCAACGCACGCTTTGGGGAAAGTCATTTATAACCAGTTCCTCTTCAAACCTATGAAGTAAGTAGAAACAATTAAACGTATAGTTAGCTAGGGTCACACGATGGACCAACAAAGTTGCTCGTACATTGGCCGATAAAGATGACACACGAGATAACAGAACACCCGGAATAAGCGACTGATGCTGCAACCTACATTGTATCCGTATAAGAGGGAACGTTGTTGGCGTTCAATGTTCAAACTATTCAGTGCGACTGAAAAGATACTACTTGTGGATCAATAATGCAATGCGCCATACAGTGCCGGTAAAAATGACCACTTCGTTCCGAAAATTGCACGAAATTGCCAGCAGTGAAAAAAAAACAGAAAGGAGCTGGTGCGTCTAGACGCTGACTTACCTGCGTACGACATCACTGCCTGCGGGGGCGTTCGGCTCCTCCTCACCGCTTCCAGCTAAGGTTTGTTTAGAGTAGCCCAATTTAGCATTGAGCTTTTCGGCTGCTTGTTCGGCCAGAGTCCGGCTACTTGTGATTCCTGTTGAGACGGCAGCAGCAGCAGCAGCACAACAACAACAACAATACCACTTTCACACAAAAACACCTTAAACAGTTTCAGAACACATTGCGGCTACCCATTTTATATATTGTGTGTTAAGGTGAGTCACAGTTCATGTACATCCGGGGAAAAAGGCACCCCCAGTTGGGCAGCCTTTTGACGAGCTAAGGCCAAAGCTGCACTGAGGGGAGTGGAAGCCGTTTGGGCACTGAACAAGATAGGGGTAGAGTAGAGACAAATAGGGCGGAAATTAGTGGCTTACTCACGACACTTGTCGAAGACATTCTAGTTTCGTGTTGGAATGATAACGAAACAGAAACAGGGCTCAACAAAAATGAGTGCACCCTGTAGACGAAACGAACATGTTACCCGTCTGGTAAAAGAACTGTATTGCGCTGGCTGCGTAATACCCATGATGAGTCAGGACAAGGCCACTGGCGCCCCACGATGAAATCACAAAATCATTCCTATCATCGCAAGTCTATCGCTAGCGAGTGGGAATTCGATAGGTGGTAAGTGATACAAAACACAAATACAGGAATTCGACTTGACGTGGAAAATCCAAGACTCAACAAAAGTGTACGACCGTTGCAGGGTACCGCTCCATCAGGAGTATTCGTGTCATTTCACCTTGAATTTTCTACAAAGTCCCTTCGTATATTTTCATCAGGTATCCGGACAACACTGTGACCGGTGGTTCACATTGCCCGCTTCACAGTGGCTGCCACCTCAGTTTTCCACTCAGACTGTATATTTATGCTCTTCTATTTGTTAATATCTTCGATGGGCCGTCAATAAGGCATGCGAACTCAGTGGCTAATCATAGGCGAAAATTCAGTGGCTAGTTGCCTTCATGATTGCTAAATTTTCTGCAGCACAGTCTTGGATACTGTTCAGACAGACGCAAATCCAAGCGAAAGTGAATCAGAATTTAGATAGCAGTGCTTGTGTCAGGGCGCCTAGCGGACGTGAAAATTTGCCAGCCTTCTAAGGTGGGGTAATGTGAAGCAATGTATCATGGTTCCAGGTGCGATGCCACATATTTTAAGCTGATTAGTCCGTCAGATGGAGGCCATGACGGAGTTACCATTGGTGACCCGAGTCAAATCTTTACCGATTCACCAGATGTATGGGAGTATTCCACTGGATCAAAATACCAGGTTCATGCGGGACCTATGGTTTGAAGTGTCATGCGAGCATTCAGGGTGAGCAAACTAGCAGTAGTAAACTGTTATGTAAAACTGCGGGCACCGTGACAGTCACCGGACACAACACAGAGGTTCCGACCTGTCATCTCATTGAGAGCTGAATTCTGTTCGGTCACATGAAGGTATTGAACTGGCCAACTTACAGGCCTAACTACGTCACACTTGATAACCTACAGGACCAACTGCAACTCCAAAGGAACAAGGATTCAAAAACCTATGGCTCAAAAACCGAGTTGGTAGATGCTCTGAGATGGAAGAAACGTTAGTCAAAATATCTTAGTAAAAGTACAACAAACACTGATAGAGGCGCAGCGGCCAAACACATCACTACAAGCTCTCCACATCGGACGATGGTCCGTGGCGGTCCTACAACCTTCAATCAATGGATTTTGCACCACCGTAATTCTGTGCAAGTTGACCGATAGTAACCATCAACTGTTGACTGAAAACAGCCTCAGCGTAATTGTTGGTCGTGGTGGAAGTATGGTGAGAAACACGAGTAATTCTTTAAATGGGTAAGGGGTCGCATTGAGGTCGTTCGTAATTTTATTGCCGATACCTTCATGTCGCACTCGTTTCCCATCGAAACGAGTCAGTTTCGATAACGTACCGGAAGCTACGAAGTCAAAAACGTGCGTCGCTCAAAGCGGTATGAACTCTGAACAAAAATGGATTAACAGTTGCGGATGAATGATTGCAACACAGGTAGAACTCGTTCAAAGGGGGGGGGGTTCAAGAACACCGGATTCATTGCGGACAAAATCGATTTACTGTTTCAAGCAGCACACAATTCACTAAACAAAATTACACAAACGAACAAGGTCAGACACTCATTGTGTCAGAAATTCAAGCCACTATTCGACTTAAAACTGTTCAGCTGTAACACACCCATTCGGTGCCTAGCTGCCATGCCACCCTGGGGAAGCACGAGGGCTGGGATACTTGCGGACGACTTGCGGAACCGACAAGAATACGAGCAGGATGGGTCCCATCTGAGGTCGTTGTTATCAAGTTTGGTACTCCGGCAGAGCGATAGCAGTGGTTAGGCCGCGAATTTACTGACCGGAAGGTCCGTGGTTCGAACCCGACCTCTGCCTCTCGACTTCTCCTGTCTAGGCTTGGGCAACCTGGCAGTATCCGAGCCCTCGTGCTTCCTTCGGGTGGCATGGCAGTTAGACACCGAAAGGGTGTTACAGCTGAACGATTACCTTATTATAGAGTGATGGCCGAATTTTCCCAGTTTGCTTAAATGGAATACGTTTTTAGGTGTGGGACGTGCACATCGTTGTGTTAACAGAAGCGTTCCTCCAGTTGCCCTCTGGCTTCACCCATAAGCGTTGGACTGCGGTAGACTACAAATCGTTGGACCAGTGAGGGATGAGGTCTTTTCGATGCACTACATCGTATTATCATTTCTGTATAATTTCGAATATTGAGGCTGGATAGTGTCTTCGGAATTCGTCCTGAGGTACTTTCACGGTAGTTCTGTTTTAAACCACAAATCGGATCACGTAGGGTGTGACGATATCGGTGGTATTCTTTCAAAAAATTTAGACGTTTCTTTTAGTACAGCCGCGTTGGTCAGTTTACTTTCAGGTTGCTTTCAAACCCCAATTTCAGCGGTATGAAAATGGACCACGATTTCTCAAATAACTAGATCCAAGTAGATGGCCAAAATAGTTACGACCGATTTGTTCGAGCATGATGCAATAAAAGTTGGCAAAAAATTGGTCGCACGCCTTTAGAGTGTGAGCTAAGGACAGAGAGGTCCGTGGTTTGGTAATGGAAACACATCAGAAGTGGGTATCATTATAGATCGATGAGAAATTACCTTGCAGCGGCAGTGTCTGTTGTCAGTTCTCCAACGGAACTTTTGGCGACGTCCGTCACCTTCCGTTTACTAGCCAACATATCTTCAATCTTCGACTCCCAGTCGAGACTAGACGGATCAGCTTCTTCTTCATCGGAGTCCTGCAAACCCAAAGCGGCTTTCTGGGCCCGACGTTTCTCGCTGTTAAGCTGGGCCTCAGCCTCATCGAACATGAAGCCTTTACCACGGAAACCCGAAGATCCGAAGACCTTCTTACCTTCCTGTATTTTAAAAAGAGTGAATTCAAGGGTAGCGTATGTGGATAAATTCAAACATGTAGATGATCAAACAAAGAGGGAAAGCAGGAGTTTTTTATGATCTCATTATTTTACATAAGGATGTGTAGATTGTCCAAAGGGCGGCACACAATTATGGGACAACTAGAGGCGAATCGAATGGTAAAATGGACTACTATTGAAGAACTGTCATCTCTTCGACAGCCCACGACCGGTTTCGTCCTTCTTGGGGTTCATCAGGTAAGCGCAGTCCCCGAGTTTCCGTCAACCTTATGTTCTACTTGAACCCAAATTGCACTGTTTTCGAGAAATACACTCATTTGCATATGTATTTCTCGAAAATACAGTCCAATTTGGGTTCAACATAAGGTTGACGGAAACTCGGGGACTGCGCCTACCTGATGAGCCCCAAGAAGGGCGAAACCGGTCGTGGGCTGTCGAAGAATTTTCAGTAACCCTATGAGTAGTGTAGTACGTGTATACATGTGTCGCGATATCTCGAATATCGTGGCAACTGGAACATGAGGCGGCCTGGTGCAGCACATTCAGTTGCCTGAAAACATCACAAACGGGAGATTCAGCTGGGTTCCAGGTGAGTCTCTCGCAAAAACCAAATTGATTTGCAAATGAGTGTATTTCTCGAAAACTGTCATTCGTTTTGTCCTAATTCAATGTACACTAGAGAAAAATGTGCACCAACCGAGTTTCATTTCAAGAAAAAATAACTCCTAACAAGAATGAAAGGTCCCATGAGGTTGATTCGACTACGTATTCCCTTATGACGAGGGACCGAACTTCAAATTCATAGTTTATACCTCCGCGAGAATGAGTACTTAGATGAGATAATCTAAGCATTTGTTCGACTATCCAAATAAGCCAATAGTTGATCATATCAAACTTCATACCTGGTTGAAATTCTACAACCGCTCAGACCTGCCTGAAATCATTCGAGGTGCTGAACCCAGGTGGAAGTTTGCCGCAAAACCGTACGTACATATGTCCATGGGGGTAGGCACATGCGGTCATTATGGAGGAAAGAAATTTGGAGACCGTCATACTTGCTGACAACACACAGAGTCATAAGCAGCTTACAGACCAAGAAACATCATAATTGAAGATCAAGCACTTGTCATAAGGCGAAGATATCATCAAGGAGCTGTCGACCAGGGTGGATCCCAATTTGATTCCCACGAATCTTACTCTCCCGATGATGGACCAAACACGAAACATGCGGGCTTCGTGTTTATCGACCGGTTCCAACGGGAGATAATGAACGACGGAGGGAGGTGCGATTCTACCCCTCTTTATACCCTAAGATGTTGTAACAAGCAGAAGACTCGCGAGGCCGTAGAACAGTCGAGGCATAGCCAGGGTACAACTGACTGTCCGTTGATTTTGGCTAACGGCTGGGTAACAATCACGGGTCATAGAGCATGGTAGTGCTGTTCAACCGAATGGGAAGGACCGGAAACCATAGTTTTCAAAGCTGATTGTGAGCTCAATTTATTTTTTGAAACATACCATCCCTTCTATTCACTTCGCAGCAAGAACAGGAGTGTATCTCCGTATTATCATCCCTAAATTTAACATCTTTAGGTTGAACGGAACTACAAGTTGATAATGAATGAATTACAGCGTGGTGCCGTAAACGACCAAACACCGTTAGTTTGAGGATAGTGTGGAACACAACGAAGGATTAACAGCTGATTAAGGACAGATCCTCAGCTATTACCCAATTCACCAGAGTTCATCGTGGTCTTGTTTATATTCCGGAGATCCTGGATGATGGATTACCTATCCGTTGATAATTCGAACTTCCGTTATGCTTTCAGATGTAGAATTGCACGGAATTCAATAGGAGAACAAAATTACAGTAACTACTCAAATGAGGTCAGATATATAAAGTGAACGAACGAAACAAACGACGGGCTCCACGTGAAACAACCTAGTCACGTGAGTTCGGTGTGGACGATTCTGAAGTGAATGGAATAACTGGCAAACCTGATAGACACCATATTTATTCATAACTCACTGCAGCCATTCTGGTTTTGTACGAGTTCCACATGGCTAGCAAGTCTTCTGGAGGCTTCTGACCACTTTGTTTGAATGCTCGAACAATGTCACCGGCATTGCGTTCCTGATCCGGAGTGAGAAAAGTGTATGCAAATCCTTTATTTCCGGCCCTTCCGGTTCGCCTGAAAAGGAGCAAGGAACATCAAACAATTATCACACAGTATAAGTGTTTACCCAGCTACAATAATACTGTGAAACAATCGGGTCACATCCAATCTCACGTACCCACATCGGTGAACATAGTCCTCGTAGTGATTAGGGCAGTCGTAATTTATCACGACCATCAAATCAGACACGTCCAAGCCACGGGCGGCTACCGAAGTGGCTATCAAAAGACGGATATTGCCTCGCTTGAAGTCAGTCATGACAGAATCGCGATCGTACTGATCGATTCCACCATGTAGGGACAAACAAGGGTAGCCGTATTTCAGCAGCACACGCATCAGTTCATCTGCACTTTCTTGTTTCTCCACGAATATTAAGACACTACCAGCTTCCTGGTAGATGCCCAGAAGTTCCAGAACCTTGTAGAATTTCTCGTCTTCGGTGAGAACTAGCTGTTTGGGAGAAATCGATATTGTGCATGATGAGAATGTTCGGCCAAAATAAGCTAGAAAGGCGAGTAGTATCATAGACAAACCAGAAATTCTTGTCTGTTAAAAACGGAGTATGAATATCCTGTACACTTTGCCCCTTCTCATCACCATTGTCACTGGTGTACCGAACACACAGCATCTCATTGCACGCTCTCACTTATTCGAAACAAAATTTGTGAGAGAGAAAAAACAAATGTGCCACTGTCTCTAGTTAAATAAACAACAATCTGCCATCAGCTGAGTAAGTTTCTGACGCTTAGATTTCGAACTCAGGACACTCCTTGGTTTCCTTTCTATACGAGACCCCTAAACTGTGAGTGGAACCATCTAACCCTTAGAGTGTGTTTCTTATTCATCTGTGGCTGTCCGCCGGTTACCCATTAGACGTAGCAACCAATGCATACCCTGACCGTCCAGGGGAACAAAAAGAAGCTAGACCCGATAAGAGAGGGGAATGCGCTATGTCACGGTCACACCTCTAGTGTCACGATCGTGCAAGCCAGAGTAGAGTAATAGTCTCATGTGCACACGAATGTGGTTTTAACAGGAGATTCAACCAAATCCAGCTGAATCTTTCGTCCACGATGGTTGCTTATGATATCGAAGGGTTTTCAGCAACCTTATGAGTAGTGCGGTGAGTCCAAAGTAATAGGCATTAAAAAAACACTCAATAGATGGCCAGTATCGCATCGCATTATGATTTAGAAGAAATCGGCAATGAGCCTGGCGGTTTGTGATCCAAGCGACCATAAGCACGACCGAAATTCATTAAACAGAACGGCCTATAGAAAAAGTTATTGAAGTATTTAGATCACCCACTGCGTGCTGTTCCACGTCTGAACACACGACCGATCGCCCACCAACTTGTATTTCGATTGGCAAGGTGAGCGCTTTCCGGGCAAGCAACTCCATCTGTCTGGGGAACGTGGCTGAGAACATAGCTGTCTGACGATCAGGCCGGCAGTTCTCGACGATGCGCATTACTTGAGGCTCGAATCCAAGATCAAACATGCGATCCGCCTCGTCCAGAACGATATATGTGCAACGACGCAAATTGGTTACACGACCTAAAATATGACAAGATGATTAGTTAGAGATGAACAGGAATTGACCAGACAAACATCCATACACAATGTGTCCGAAAACCCAATAGTACCGTGGACACTCAAATAGTAAAAATGTCGTATTATTACTATATATATCCGGAAATCAGTCGTACGGCACATTGGATCATCCACCCGAAAACAGGAGGTAAGGGTGTCGCGCATCTTACCGACGGCCAGATCCCAAGACCCACTTACCACGAGTGGTTTTCTAGCCTCCTTATTCCATCGATTAGGTTTTATGTGACCACACACCACCGGCAAACACGGTGGTTAAATTGTACTGCCTATAAGCCACGACCAAAAATGGTCGAAGCTAACGGTTTGACGGAATAATAAACAGTTCAAGTGAGGGATAGCTGCTCGAAGATTTCAAACTGCGGTCCGGTTTGAGGTTGATTCTGAAGCTGGCCTCTTTTCTGGACGCCTCATCTCCTCCCCAAAACAGGGGTAAGCAAGTTTAGAACGCAGATTGTTCAGGTATGAGACAGTCGGCTCCCGTTCAGCGCTACGACATGAAAAGGACAAAAGTGTTCAAATGGTTTAAAGAAACCCTAAAACACCAAAATCGTTGTGCAGCCCACAACCTCACACGTGCACCCCATGCAATGTGTGATGAAATTCGATTAACACAGGTCTTTGAGTTCATGGATCATATTTGGAGGACGCTAAAAAAGCATGTAGGCGGATGGTGAACACGGCTCAAAATTTGCAGGCGTTTATCGCTGTACAATTTCGAACAAGGACAGACACCAACTTATAGACACGACTGTTGCAAAGAAATAACTAGACACGAGGGATAGTCTTCAATTTTGTTCGAACCCGCACGGCATGCTTCAAGCTTGGAGTGAGATAGCGCAAACGGACTGTCAGGGAAGGTACATAAGGTTGGTACATTCGGAATCCGACCGAGTGACTAGTGTATTCAGGTCAAAACGGATCTGCGGAAGAAAAGTATCTAATTTGCCGCGTTCTTCGCCAAAGCTTACATTCGAAATGACGAACAAAGTACTGTGGCTTAAAACATGCTTTATCAAAGAGCGGATGAGACGAACAAGGCTGCATGTCGCCTGTTTCCACAAATGGGAGGACGTAACACTAGGTAAAGCATGAGGCTTGAAGAGCACACTAGGCTCCGAGTAAGCGGAGGTGGGACGACGTCTCGCCAAATACACTCGTTTGTAAACTAATTTTGCTTTAAGGGGAGACCCAGTTGAATTTCTCGTACATTTCTCTTACACTGTTGTCTCTTTACGGATTCGGGCACAAACCTTGCTGGCCGCCATTTCTCGCAGTCTCCAGCCAAGAGCAGGAGGGGCCACGAGGACTCTATCCTGGAAGATGAACCAAACTAACAAAACCTAATCGCTTTGTACTATCTTTCACACTCTTCTGCCAAGTCATACGTTGTTCACCTCGTGGTTTGCGCCATTCTGAAGGAGACAGGGAGAAAAACACTCACCTAGGTAGACGATATTTCAGCCTGCGTAACACATGGCCGAGCCATCGCAGTAATAAAAAAATCGTTCGGCCGTAACACCCTTCCGGTGCCTTACTGCCATGCCGCCCAAAAGAAGCACGAGGGCTGAGATACTGCCAGGTTGCCCAAGCCTAGACAAGGGAAGTCGAGAGGCAGAGGTGGGGTTCGAACCACGGACGTAAATTCGCGCTCCAGCCACTTAAGCCATCTCGTAGTTGAGGGTTCTGGATGTTTTCCGCGGCTGAAATACCTGCTGCACAAGCAAATACCCGTTTTCTAATTACCTTGTTACGAATTCACTGACGTCATCCGACATCAGCAATGTGGTAAAAAAAACCTTAAGACGCCTCACATCATATATCCACAGAGACCACGTCTCGCAACCACACAATACAAGCCCGGTACACGCGACCAGGAGCGCAATGTAAACAGGAAGCAAGAAACAACCCCGACGGCTTAGCATTGACAACATATCACCGGCTGGTGATTACCGATTACCAAGCTCGGTGAGCAGATCAAGAGCTACTCAACCAGCCAATCAACAGCTCAGAGCACTACTGACTACACATTTCGTGCTGCTGACTTAGACACGATGACTGTTTTAAAACGGTAGAATAATTTTGTTCGTGTTGCTGCTAAAAAGCTTGCTGTTATGAAGACTAAACCTTACTGAATTCCTCGATCAGGAGTGTGCTCTGTAGGTAAACCGAGGTGGTTTTGTAGACACTTCGCACCACCTAGGCAGCTTAATAATTAAAAATAGAGTACAGGAGGTGAGATCATGAAGAGAGTAGCCTACACAATAAATTTTGGAACTCTAGGTCGTAAGATGACTGATATATCACGGGGTAGAAGGTCTGAGTAGCACTCCACCGGCTTATGGAGACCAAAAAACAGGTTACACTCACCCCCATTGGCCGCAAGCATATCGATCATCCGACCAGGTGTACAAACGATTATTTCTGCTCCCCGTTTGAGTTCAGCAATCTGTTCACTAATTCCTGTCCCACCATACACACAAACCACTCGGGCGTCTACAGCCTGAGCCAGTTTCTTAGCCTCCTTGAATATCTGAAGAGCCAGTTCACGTGTTGGAGCTAAAAGAAGTGCGATTGGGCCATCTCCGGGTTCCAGAGGATCCTGATGTTCTAGATGGCGCATAAGTGGAACGAGAAACGCAAGCGTTTTACCACTACCTGTTTTGGCAATTCCAATCATATCCCGGCCGGACATGAGCACAGGCAAGGCTTGGCACTGGATTGGGGTGGGTTTGTCAAAATTATTTCTGAAACAAGACGTAACAGGATGGACACATGAACAAGATATTTTTTTTAGAAAATCGGCTGTAATCTGAGTACAGGAGACAGTGGTGGAAAAAACGACATGGAAAACAGTAACGGATTTCAAAAATTCAACGGCAAGCCTCAGGGGATGGCCTTTTTTCTGATAGGAAAAGAAGCCGGAGAAAATCAACAGATACGCATACTTAGTCATATGAGATGAGGGTCCCGATGAAAAAATTATCTGCCGAAGAATGTGTTGGATGTCAGATAAAGAGTTCTATTTGTGAAGTTACTATGTGCTGGTTGATTTGTCTCGTTCCCAGTTGGACATACAACGACTATTCTTCGGAGCATTCTGCATCAGGTTTGGAAACAGCTCCTGTCAAGGTAGGTGACGCGTGCCACTATTAATCTCGCATATGGATTCCATTCCGATTTCTCGATTTCAAGCTAACAAGCTTAAAATCACTTACGAGTTCATTTGCTCTTGCACAGTACTAAGGCGATTGGGCTAAGTTCGTCTTGTAAGCCAGTACTCGATTGGAACAAAGTCTATCTACGATAAATTGTTTCTAAAGGGCCGAAATCTCACTATAGTGCACGAGATTCGGACGCACGGAACACGTATAAGTAGGAAATCCATTTTTGTCACAACTGTATCCAGGCGAGTCTCCCGCAAAACCAAATTTGTTTGCAAATGAGTGTATTTCGCTGTAGCCAGAGGTATCTGCTCCATTCTCCCGTCATCAATCAGCCTCATTAGATTTGTGCAGCTAGCAAGTAGCATTGGTGTGGTTCGTAAAAACCAATTGAATAAGAAGAGCTTCATTTAGTGAATGATATTAGCAACAATAAAAAGCAACAATTTCGTTGAAAATTACCTATTTTTGACGTTTGATCAGGAAAATCTTCGGCCTTCACGGCAATGTACCTGACTTTCAAACTGCACACAATTCGCAAGGTGTTCTTCAACTAGCATTCATTTCTTACACTTCGAAAATATTCTGCCTGTCTACAGAAGTGGTTCGATTTTATATGTTTGCTTGGGATATATTTAATCGATGCATAAGACCAAGAGTACAACAAACTACGATACTGTTTCCACGCGCACTAAAGCTATTGTTAAATGTTCACTATTAGCCAGCCGAAGAGCATTCATTTCGAGTTGTTAGCAAAACATTTCAATAAAATTCACACTATGTGTGCATGAACAACACTCGCGAAACCTTAACTTTCTAGATTTGGTGTACCAGTTTACACAAGCAATAATTCTGAGACGAAACTTAGCCTAAAAACCCAAAGACGTTGGTTCCACAACTTTCAAAATTGTGCGACAAAGTTACGCGCATTGTAGCCAGATTCTCACGATCCTTGTGGTCGCGATCTTTGTGTCGCGAATTAGCAAACGTAACACGTCATCATCACCATCAGCTGCAAGAACTGCGTACTTGTCATACGGTGATTATAGCTGCCACAGTTTCGTTCACCGATGATTTGGAGAGGTGAGCTAGATAGCTGTGCGTAGCTGATATAATTGATACGTAAATACGGAGTTGCCAGTGAACTTTTCATTTGGGAGATTAGGCGAGGAACTGTGCATTGAAGGCAATAGCTTGGATGAACGAACGCTATTGAAAGTGCGATTGGGTAGTCTGACGATGTCCCTAACCATTGATGTGTCTCGTCTCGGAGTCCCCATTCAGAGAGACGGCAATGAACTCGGGATAGCTCAGTGGTTCAGGCGGACCGGAAGGTCCGTGGTTCGAACCCAACTTCGGTATCTCGAATGCTGCTGTCTAGCCTTGAGCAGCCTGGCAGTATCCCAGTTTTCGTGCTTCAATCGGGATGTCACACCTGAACGATTGTTGCTACTATTTAAACCCTGCAGCTCAACTTTCTTCTTGAGTTGCAAGTGCCGCAATCGGGAGCAAAACCTTACACTTTGTGCAACTCAGAGGGGGGATGATTTTAGTCAATTCTTCCAAAAGCAGTCTCTACATCTTCGAAGACGAGAAGTGCCTGCACAATTTAGACCAACAAGACTGTCTTCGGAAACTATCCGGATACAGAGGTTTTTAATCCCTTTCATGGTTCGCTTCATAATCTCGTCGATCAGGAAAATGAGTGGGAATGAGGAGAGAGGGCGACCAAGGAATGTCGATCCTGTACACAACAATCGAGAATACAGGCTCAAATTAAAGCGAGGAGTCAAGTGAACGGCCTTTACAGAACTGGTGCGGAACACCAGGAGCGAGCCAATAAACACACTACTGTTGCTGGGACTGCTGACAAAACGAGTAGGACCACAAATTTGCTTCCAAAAAAACAATGTTGTATGGAGAGAAGACTTTACACATATGAGTTGATGATTCACTATGGCGATGCCAGCAAAACGACGTTACCTTTTCAAACAAATCAGTAACCGTGAACTGATTCCGGCTTGAACCCAGTTTTTCAGGGGCTTCGGACAATCTTGACCACGTACGCGAATATTCTCCAAGCTGGCTCGATAGGCTTTCACATCTTCTTTGCTCATCTTGGCCAGTTCCGGAACCTCGATGTAGAAGTTTTTTCGAAACGGTCTGTAGTGTATTTTCGAATGATCTACGGGTAGGAGTTTCTCCTTTTTCTGCAAATGAGCCAACGCATCCTCAAGTGTCTCTTCCTCTTCTTCCGAAGAATATTCCATCTCGTCAATGTTACTTTCCATGAGTTCGCCTTTGCCAATAATGCGTTTCTTTAACGGTGGCTTCGAGGTTACTGCAGGGGTCGCCATTTTTGCAGGAGGCTTTGTTCCCACGAGCGGCTTAGACTCATTGGTTTTGGGCGTGGGGGCAGAAGTGGGAGCCTGGTTACGATCTGAGTAGCTCTTGACCTCCTCGTTTACCGTCTAAAAAGGAGCACATCACAGAAATATGCACTGAAACCAATTCGACGGCATGAATGAAGGAATGTATACTGAAGAGACAGGAGTTCGAAGCTTTGTCCACCTCAGTGAGAAATGTCTTTTTGACTATCCTATGTCGCGAAGAAGCAAACTCCTAAATGAACCCAAAACAAATCGACCACCAGTGACCCTCCAAAAAGCGCCTTCCGGACCACGAAAAGGAACACTGCACAAAAAAAGCACTTAGCATCCCATCGATATTATGCAGGTCAGTCACGTAGGTTGGTCACAGTCATATGTCCCATCAAAAAATACTTGAACAAAAATTCGGGGAGCCAGTAATAAAAGTGGATACATGCTACGCGGATGAGGAATACTTAATCCGTCCTTCCTTGCATGTGAGCACGTAAAATGGAGTTAATCAGGAAAGCTCGATACGGCTATTTTGACTGCCAGCTACTGTAATCCTCCTCAGGAATGACCAACGTACTTCGCCTGATTTATGGATTTCCAATCACCAGGTAGACCACCCCCGTTTCCCTAGTGCTAGTTCGTTTCTTCTATTTTCAATGTGTACAACGAGTGTTTCTCGTTTTGTTATTTCCATTCTGTTCCCATATCCACTCTTCTTGTTTTTTTATCTGAACGTCAAAACGCTCTTTGGCCTTGGCGCCAAGCACCTAATTCAACACAGCCACTTGGGTTTCGTCATATTGTGATCATTTTCCTACTTTATTGTAGAGAATCCCATTCGGAATTAACAGTATTCAGTCCGGTGTTATAGAAGCCGGTGTAATCCCACGATTTGAGGTTTGTAATGTTTGGTCATTTTATTATTGTATTAGTGGTACCGCATTTGTTTATAAACTCTTGGGGTTGGCACGTGACTTACCTGATCGCTGGAAGCAATTAATACTTAGGGAGTCCAAGATTTTCTTTTTAACCTGAGGAGCAGCTCTGCTCCAGAAGACAGGATATGAATCCCATAAAAATAGCGGCAATCAAATCTCAAAAGCCGAAGGACAATTGTGAGAAACGTAAGTTTGGGACGAAATGGTTTCTTAGCTGCTGAAAACCTAGTTAAACCAGATGAGTACATTCATCAAATGTAGGATCCTGCCGTTGCTTCTCGATAGCTGTTTGACCTACTCTTACAATACGAAGGGGCGAGATGGTTCAACTGGTTAGAGCGTGAATCTACTGACCGGAAGGTCCGTGGTTCGAACCGGGCCTCTTCCTCTCGGCTTCCCCTGTCTAGGCTTGTGCAACCTGGCAGTATCCTAGCCCTCGTGCTTCCCCCGGGCGACATGGCAGTTAGGAACCGAAAGGGTGCTACAGCTGAACGAAGGGTGACATTCAATTTGAGTTTCTCTCACGACTCGAAACAAGACTCAGAAACAAGTACTAGTATAAGAAACATCCTCTACAGTAATGAATCCAGTGCTGAACATTGGAGCGATCAGGTAGTCATTTCGAGCTAAAATCGATATTTGAAAGTGACTTCAAACCTACTATACAAAGACGAGGAAATAATATCCAAGTCAATGGTGGAAAGAGGAGGGGTGAGGATGTAGCATAAAGATGCCTTGGGTCTTTAGAGAAGATGATCAAGAATAAGGTCCTCGCAACTCCGAACGGCACTGAAACAAACACAGCTGAGCATCATTTCGGAGTGAGAAACAACCGGCATGATTGATCCAAAATTATGTACCCCAGTCAGAATCTCAGCGCACAAGAAGAACGTAGTTAGCTTTACCTTCTGACCAGGGGGTGACAGCATGCCAGCTGAGGATGGTTGCATGCGATATCCTGCATGGTCTTCAGTCATGTTCAAGAAGAATCAGTCAATAATGTGTCAGGATCCAAGGGCACTTCATCCATCGCTTTCATAGTAATGTCCTGACCCATTCCTTGCGAACTTTCAGTCGGCCAGAGTTTGGAACAGAAAAAGTGGCTGGGCATTCATACTGTGTGTTTCAGCTGTAGCGCTCTTTCAGTGCCTAGCTGCCGTGCCACCCGAAGGAAACACGAGAGTCAAGATACTGCCAGAATACGCAAGCCTAGACAGGAGCGGTTGAGATGCAGACATCGGGTCCGAATCATGGGCCTTCACGTTAGTAAATTCGCGCTTCAACCAGTGAGCCACTCATGTTTGCAGACAAAACATACATACATCTTTTTTCAAGTGTATCTCCTTTTTGTCATTGTACGACCAAAGGCTACTTCGGTTACGGTTTCTTGAGAGGTAAGTAGAGGATGTATTGCGAAATATACGCAATATGAGTTTCAGACTACCTAATCATAAGAAACCGTTTCTCAAGTGGTAGCTATTTCCGAGTTTGAATGACCAAGCAAGATATTGCGGGTTTTTGCCGGTAATCGGTAGCAACTTGAGGTTTTAAATCTCTCACCTCCATCAGCTATACATCCATCTGCGAAGACGAAAGTTGTGAACCTATAAGTTTTGGCGTTTTACTGGAGGTGTGAAACACCGGCCAGATAAGTGGAAGGTCAAGGCAGTATTCACAGTCATTTATGTCCCTTGATGTCTGGTGCGATCTTTCACGCTGGTGTGAAAGACTCGCGTTATTCTAATTGCCAAACCACTTGAAGCGGTCACACAATATTCATCTGTGAGTGAACTTTACTTTGTTTCCTAGTGACACAGAAACCTGGTGATTATTGCAAGTTGTCGGATGGCTGCAATCCTAAATTATACGCGCCACATGTACTGTACTGCGAAGTGTGTTGCTCAGCTGTAACACCCTTCCGGTGCCTAGCTGCCATGCCGCCCGAGGGAAGCACGAGGGCTGAGATACTGCCAGGTTGCCCAAGCCTAGACAGGAGAAGTCGAGAGGCAGAGGTCGGGTTCGAACCACGGACCTCCCGGTCAGTAAATTCGCGCTCTAACCACTTGAGCCATCTCACTGCGAAGTAATCAAGCGTAGATAAATAAACGTCACATCAATAGGATGGTTCATTGTGCAAACGGCCTGATTTGTTCCACACGCTCTAGTCGCTTCTAAATCGCCACCATTGCGAACAAGTACAACAACTCGGCTACCACATGGTCTCGGCCGATAGGCAGCAATTGGTATTGTTTTCAGAGATAAGCAAAATCGAAATAAGTGGTGTCAAACGGTAACCACAGCTGATTGCTCGCTAGAATTACGAATTGGCAATGCACCCATACCCTATGTCTGCCTCTGGGAACACAGCGGGACGTAGGATCGAAACTGATTAAACAGTCGACAGAAGCCGTACATCCGCACGCCCACTTCCCCAATTTGCTTCGTTTGCTGACGTACGGGTTCAAAGAACAGCTGAAGAAGTTACAGTCGGAATACTTGACACACCCGACTAACACCTCACCTCATCAATCCATACAACCAGCCAGTAAAATTCCTGTTATTTTACAGGAGCACTTGATTGTACGTAAGGAGTCCACAGTAACATACCTAACAAATAGGTGACGGATGAAGTAGATAGGTGGGTCTCTCCTAAATGGCGGAATATAAACGGTTTCACTATCAAGATCGGTTCCAACACCCAAAGACAGATAACCGTGCGCCAGGTACGCCGACAGAAACCGCAGAAGTAGAGCTACGGACCAGTATGATGGTGTGTCGTTGGAGGAATTGACAGGTGGTACTGGCACCTTGGTGCAAAGCTGAGCTATCAGCAAAACACCACGTTGTGTCGACTGTTAGCAGCATGCTGCCGTGATGAAGTAGTTCATGGCAGTTCTCTCACGAGTGGAAAGATCAACAGAATAGGAAACAGACAGAAAGTAGCTTAACGAAAATATTTTAAACAAACTACACTCAAATACACAGTCATACAATACGACAAGTTAAATCTAGCTTTGAATGGACCAGTGATGTTATACTGAGTCAAACTGCCCGGTCCATGTGGGTTTGCGGGCTTTCTCGAAAACGTACACGTGTTCAATACATTAAGAAAGGGTAGTTGATTTTTCTTCTCGCACTCCTAGTTTGGTGAAATATATGGATGTGCGCATTTCAAAGCGTAATGAGCCTGCGTTACACAGTAGTCTATCAGATACGTTAAAATCCAAAGACCTTCGTCCTTGTCTACGTTCCAGGCACTAAAGTCAATCAAATTTGTAAAACCGACCTGAAGGAAAACTGTGCTGCGATACCGTTGCGGGGCGACAATCTCTATCCCCTGTCTTCGAAACTGCTAGTCAGTGGATTGAGATTGTACGGATTTCAGTCGCTGTTCAATATGTAACCTTAAGTAAGCAAAATCGCGTGTACAAAGGGAAATTCGGCACCAAATGCAGATTCTAATGAAGATCATTCGGAAAAATAGACATAAACAAAAAAAACCAAAGACGATTTCACTGGATGCTACTCCAGTGCTCTACTAGGTCACTTCTACTGCAGGTAAACAAATAAATCTGTTTGCGACTATTGCAGAAAATCGACAGGAGTAGTCTTAAATGCATACGTCATATATATATATATATATATATATATATATAATCCGGAAGATAGCCGGATACTCTGTTAAACAATCATATCTGCATGCCTCGAGTGTTCGCAGTTTTCGACTATTCAAACCACTGGTTCTGGATTGTGTGCATCTCTCCGAAGAGATGCCACACCTAAAGAATAGGCCAAAAAACCCCTTCTCGGTCACTCTCTTCTGAGAACTTGCTGTAGTGCGGTGAGCTACTACCTACCTGCATGAATGCATCCAACGGATCAACTTCATCCTCAACAGTCTGTTTGCTCGGAGCCGACTTCTTTGATGTATCCTCTTCATCGTCATCATCATCGAGATTCCACTTTGCTGATCGGGGATGCCTAGCCGTCTCCACTATCCTCTGCTGTACGGATAGTATATCTTGCTTCAGTTTGCGTTCGCGCCGCCACCGCTCAATCCTTTCTCTACGCTGCAGAAGAAAAAAAGTAGTTAGAGCAGTCAATGTGAGTGAGCTTAATGTAAACTAATTCGATTACCTTCTGCATTTCCTGGTCAAGTCTTCTCTGCTCCACATCTTTATCTAAATTTTCGCTGACGATTAATGCTCCCTCTATTCCTGAAACACCGAGACCTCCAGTGCGAGCAGCCTTGATCCGATCCGCCGCAGCATTTGCAATTGCGGTCATTGCTCCAACTGTAGCTGGTTTGGATGTGGCTGCCGCTTTCGCCTTGGCAGCAGCTTCCTCCGCCGCCTTGGCCTGGGCCAAAAGTGAGCCCATGAGTGAAGTAGGGGGTAGGGATGAAACATCCGGCAACCCATTGGCTGCCGGAAGTGAACCTTCGAGAGTTGTGGAAAATGCCCGTCGATGTAGCACAGGAGAACGGGATCGTGAGCGCCTGCGCCGACTGTGGCGTGAGTAGTCATCGTCGCGTCGACTGAGTAAAAGATACGGAGAGTGGCAATCGATTACGAAAAGGAAACAAGGTCCAAGTTACGACCAAGCAGATGCATGTGAAAGTTTCAGAAAACGTACGAACGCAGGTAAGCCAGTGTGACAGTCACCAGTGTATTGTGCATTCAATAAAAAACACGCAAGTTGGGTAACCATAAAGACATCGTATCCCCGGGAGGCGTATTACAAAAAAGTGCGTCGAATTCAACGCGGTTGGTATGTCTAGAAGTTGGATATAAAAGGGAACTTTGGCAGCTCATATTATTTAGCTAGCAGTTGGGTTGTCAGCTGACTTTGATAATTTTGTTGCACATAAGTTTAACACAGTTTTAAGCGCCCGTTCGTCACAGCAGCTGGGGAACTCGCAAGATGAGTTACAAGGATTGTTCTGAGCTGAAAAGTGAGCAAGACTGCAACGTGGTCTCCAACCGGGCATGTTTCGGGCTAGTGATGATTGGTTAAAATACTTATGAGCGAGCTCGAGATGGTTCAGTGGCGGTTTGAACCCAACTCCAGCATTTCGGGTTGAGAACTGGCAGGAGCTCAGCCCTCGTGCTTCCTGCAGGCAGCATGGCGGCTATTCACTGAAAGGGTGTTACAGACGAAAGACTCTTTTTCCCGCCCTTTAGTCAACAAGTTCGAACCGTAACCACCGAGCTCCCCTGAGCTCCGCTACGTATACACAGCTTTGTGACTTTCACAATGAAAGTGAAAGTTCGCTCGGCTGCCGGGACCATTTAAAATCCGAATTCATTGCCACGTTCTGTGTGAAAGAGGTCTAGCGTTAACGTACCTCAAATATTAGAAATCTTAAGGGGCAGCACAGAATTACTACACCCTGTTTGTCACATAAAGCATTGTGCATTTTTTTAGTCAACCACGGTTTCAAGTGTTATCGTATGAAAAAAACATTCGAACATTCAGTTTGCATTGTTGCGAACTTGTCGTACAGTGGTTGTAGCTGCCACAATTTCGTCCATCGATGATTTCGGGTGGTGGGGTAGGTAGCTGCGCATTGGAGGCGGGAGCTGATAAATTGGTGCGTAAATACAGGTCTGTCAGTGGATTTCTAATTGAGGGGTTGGGAAGGGAGCTATGCATTGGATGCACCACTGAGGGCGCGATTGGGCCATGTCTGACAATGTCTCTAACGATTGATGTGGCCCGTCTCGGGGTCTCCATCCAGGCGGGAGGAAATGACCAGGGCAGCTGAGTTTGTTAGTAATGGCTTTCACTTCGGAAGGAGTGACGCAATTACAACACTCGTCGCAAAGTGAAGACATAATTGATATAACCCTGGCTAGGATATCCCAGCTGGCTTCTCACAAGCACTTTGCAAAACAACTTTCGTGGCCAACTGGTGTCACTCAGTTGGATTATGGAACAGAATTAAAACCCTCGAGCGTAAAACTGGAACCTCTATACCTTTAGAGGTATATGACTGAATGCACTATCTCCAGCGCACCGAGCTCCTTTTCAGGAAAAACCTCCCACCCGAATTCAGTACTTGTCTGATCTGTTTGCCCCCATTTGAAAAAAGGGACAGTGACAGGCACCTGAGGAAAAGCGGTGATACAGCCCGACCGTTGTGAATGCGGCAATCACAGGGAGAAGGTTGATTCCAGCCATGACGAAACGCTTGGCGCTACCTATCCTTCGTCACCTTATGGTTGATCGTGAAGCATTGACACGATGGAAGCAAGCGGCATTCCTGCCTGGGAGGGGTTGCGTTGACCAAATCTTCACACTTCGTCAGATGCTAGAACAACGCCATACGTATAAACGATCTACCATTTTTGTATTCCTGGATTCCCAAATAGTTCAGCTTAAAACCCTTTCGGTGCCTAGCTGCCAGGCCAGCCGAAAGAAGCACAAGGGCAGGAATATCGTCAGGCTGCCCAAGCGCTGAACGACTTAGTGAATTCGGGCAAGATGGCTCAGTAGTTAGAGCGCGAATTTACTCACCGGAAGGTCCGTGGTTCGATGCCGACCTCTGCCTCTCGACTTCCCATGTTTAGGCTTGGTCAACTTGGCATTATCCCACTCCTCATGCTTCCTTCTGGTGGCATGGCAGTTAGGCACCGAAAGGGTGCTACAGTTGAAAGATTTTTTAAAGGTGCTTTGCAAGCGATGAACTGAATCCGTCTGAACCAAACGGAATGCTCGATTGAAAGCGAGTAGATACGCGTGTCTTTGTTTTACTGGACTCACTAGATTGTCGCACGGTAATTGCGTAATTGTTTCAGGGTCAGCTGATGCTCACGGCGTGTGGTCGTGAGGAAAAATTAGTCCACTGTGTCCTGAGGGCTGTTGAAAGTGAAAGTGCTGCCCATGCTTATGATCTGAGAACGTTGGAAAAGATAATAAATAATCGTTCAGCTGTAACAACCTTTCGGTGTCTAGCTGCCATGGCACCCGAGGGAAGCACGAGGGCTGGGATACTGCCAGGTTGCCCAAACCTAGACAGGGGAAGCTGAGAGGGCACCACCAGGCGCACGCAAGCACTGGATATCAGACCGAACGGTGGCACTGCTTAAATCTCGGAGAAATATCCAAGACGGCCTGGAACATAACTTGATGCGACGAATTATCAGATGTCAAGTGATGGTGAGCGTGCAAGCCGACCCCGAAGTATGGTGGACATAGAAATACGAGGAAATAGAAGAGGCCCAGAAAGCCGGTAATGCCCGAAGATTGTTTCAGTTGATCCGTGCGACCGGTGCCCGGAAACCACCTGTGAGCCAAACTATCAAGGATCGGAGTGGAGTGAGTATCTAGAATAAAGAACGCCTCGACCGATTGGCTGAATACTTCCAACAGCAATTGTCATGGCTACCAGTTAGCACCCGCCTGGAGCCCACAGGTGACGTAAAACCTTGGACGGTGAACGTGGAACCACCTACGGCCTCGGAGGTCTATGATTGCACATGCTCTCTTAGGCGCCACCGAGCTCCTGGTCCGGATGACCTCCCACCCGCACCGTTCAAAGATGGGGGTGAAGTCCTCAGTCAGCGCTTGTCTGATATGTTTGCTTGCTTTTGAGAAGACGAGTCTGTCCCACACAATTGCGGAGAGTCGATGATAGTGCCCACTTTCAAAAGAAGGGGTTCGTAGTGAGTATAACAACCACAGGGAGATCAGCTTGACCCCGATCGTAACGAGACTGTTGGCGTCACTGGTGCCTCTTCGCCTTATGGTGGTTCGTAAAACACTGACTCGAGGACAGCAAGCGGGATTCCGGCCTGGTAGGGGTTGTGTTGGCCTAATCTTCGCACCTCGCCAGGTGCTAGAACAACACCATACGTATAAGCGACCCAAAATTCTAGTATTTCTGGATTTTCAAGGCGCATTTGATTCGGTTGACCGGTCTGTTCTGCTTGACACGCTTGCCCACCAAGGAATGCCCGGAACTTCGTGAGCATAATAAGCTGTGTATTCCCATACTTTCGGACGTGAGAGTATACGGGCAATCTCCCCAAAAGCTTCCGTACACAAAGTGGTGCCTGTCAAGGATGCCCACTCTCTCCATTCCTTTTCTACTTCGTGATCGATGAGATAATAAGACGAAAGCTGGAAGGTTTCCAAAACCCCGGTGCTCAAATAGCCTGTGACGAAAAACCTTGTCGATCTGGAATATGCAGACGACATCATTCTAATCTCCGAAGAGGAAAAGAAGGCGCAAGTGTTTTTGGATGAACTGACCAAAGTCATCCCGTTCTTTGGTATGTACTTTGCACCCACAAAATGTAAGGTCATTCTCATGGACATGCAATCACTGGACAGGCCACTTACAATCCAGGGAGAGGCACTGGAAGTTATGGAGCGTTTTACGTATCTTGGAAGTTGCATTAGTTCTGACTGCAGTGTGACAGACGAGGCCAATGCACGATTCAGCAAAGCTAGGGTCGCGTTCGCTAATTTGAGACACCTCTGGTGTCAGTGGTGTATCCCTGAATCTCAAGGGACATGTGTATCAAGCTATAGTGCGGGCTGTTTGGTTGTATGGCTGAGACTTGGCCTGTTCGAGCAGCGGAACTGAGACTCTTCAGGTGTTCGACAATCGTTGTCTCAGAACCATAGCTCGTGTGGGTTGGTGTCGGAGAATCCGTACCGAGGCAAGTAGAAAGCGAGTTTTGGGTTGTGCAACGCCAGTCATGCGAATGGCGAAGACTGCTTGGAGGTTGAATGGAGGTGAGATAAAGTAACAATGCTCTCAGCTTTCAGAAATGTTTGTCCAGGCCATCTGACTGAATAAACACTGGATATCGTCGAGATCAGCAGACCTTTCTGCTGCCAGAAAGGCCGTAACGGCAACGAGCGACAATGATGGCGCTTTCGCTGCAGGCAACAGCTGCGCCCTATTTCAGCTGATTCGATCAATGGTCAATAGTAGGTTGGTGGCAGTGAAAAAAATATCTTTAACTGTCGTCTTGGGCGGTGGGCTGAGCACTTCAAAGAATAGTTCAGCTGGCCTCTCTTAACGCAACGGCTGGAAGAACCCAATGGAACACCGACACCATGCCGCCAGTCGAAACCCAGCGGGGGATATCAAACCTGAAGCGCGACAAGGCACCTGGCCCGGATGGTATGCACCCTGCGCTCTTCAAAGAAGGTAGCGAGGTCTGACGACCATACTGTAAAAGAGTTGGAACGAAAACAGAATATTAGCCGAACGGAGTTCCTCGACCGTCAATCCAGTTTTCAAAAACGGTGCAAGAAAGTTACCGAAAACCACCGTGGTATCAGCCTGGTATTCGTGGCACTTAGGGTGCTGTCTGGCATCATTCTGCGCAGGTTGATGGATTATCGGGAGAGACAGATTTGTGAGAATCAAGCTGAGTTTCGCCCTGGTCGAGGCTGTATCGACCACATTCTTACCTTGATACAGATTCTTGAACAGCACCACTTCTGCAGACGTACCATAATGGTCCTTTTCTTTGATTTGAATGCTGCTTTTGATTCCACCGACCGTCAGAAACTTTGGCAAAGTCTGGCGATCAAATGTGCCCCACACCCACATCCTTTATTAGGGCACTGTATGCGAACTCCTGTGGACGCGTACGGGGATACGGGAAGCTTTCGCCTGAATTCACCAAGTCCAATGGTGTAAGACAAGGCTGCCCTATCTCACCTTTCCTCTTCAACTTTGTTATTGATATGCTGCTTGAAATTTCTCTACCCCTCTTTGAAACCTTGGGAGTCGAAATACAGACGATCTCAAGTGATTGTATTAGCTCTGACGGAAGTGTGTCTGGTGAAGTCAGTGCAAGAATCTCAAAGGCTCGAATCACGTTTGCTAATTTGCGTCACTTGTGGCGTCAAAAAGGCATCTCACTAGATCTTAAGGGTCGTGTATACCAGGCTACAGTAAGAGCTGTGTTGTTGTATGGGTGCGAGACATGGCCTCTACGGACAGATGATGTGAGGCGTCTCCAGGTTTTCGACCACCGATGCCTCAGAAACATGGCTGGTTTTGGATGGCGTCAGCGTGATAGTCACGAGGTGATTAGAAAACCGGTATTTGGTTGTGCTACAGGTACATCAATTGGGGAAACCATCCAGCACCACCGACTAAGATGGCTCGGTCATGTACTACGCATGCCGAAACACCGTCTACCGAGACGAATGTTGTTTTCCATGCCTCCTTCAGAATGGCGCAAACCGCGAGGTGGACAGCGCATGACTTGGCAGAAAGGCGTGAAAGAGATCACGAAGAGTTTGGGTGTGGTTGGTGTTGTACGCCTTCCAGGATGGGGTCCCCGTGACCCCGCCTGTGCATGGCTGGAGACGTTGCAAGAAATGGCGGCTAATCGATGTCAGTGGCGTTCATGCTGTCAGTTTCTTTCCAGATTGTCTGATTGAGCGGTTGGAGGTGTAGGCACCTCAGAATGCTTGAAATAGGCCAGCACTAGGTCCCCTCCCTCATCCACTCTTTTCCTCTTCTTTTCACTCTAGGGCTTTTAATATATAAATATAAATATATATATATAATTATATATATATATGCATATGAAACTAGACGAACTTCATGGTTGTACGGCAGTGAAGCATCAGTGTCAACACTGATGTTCCTTTTTTCGATGATGATGATGATGACGACTTCGGCTATTCCGGAAGTTAGTACTGCATAGAAACAGCCTGCGATCAGCACACAGCTGAAGCAATCGTTCCCCATTGTCCGTACGTACCGAGTCCAATCCATGTCGACCTCCTAATTGAGTCTCAGATACGCTAAGCCTGCCCACTTGTGCATTCAAATCTCCAGCAACCACCACGATGTCTGAGCTTTTAGCTCGCCGCCAGGGCATTCAGGGCGTCATAAAACCTGTCTTTGACGGTGTCGGATATCAGTTGGGGCGTACGCAACACAGAAACATCAGATCAACACGCTTGTGAGACTCCTTCACAGACGTTGCCAGACGAACCGCACAGAGGCGACTATCAACAGGTATCCAGTCAAGCAAGGATACTTCCGCCCGGTGACTTAGGACGATACCAACCCCTGCATCCAGCTGCAGCAGCCTCTGGATCACCAGAGGTGCAGTCGGGCGAGTGGAGACTGATGGGGCGGTTAGCTCAATCACTGTGCTTGCATCTTGAATTCTTGTTTCCGACACAGCACACATCAATGCCAAGCGAGTCCAGTGTGAGAGCAAGAGCAGCTTGTTGTCCTGCTTGCTTCAGAGTGCGCATTGAAGGCGGCCAGATAGACTGTGTCGAGGCTTGAAGAGTGATTTGGAGATACCTGAGGATGTCGGCGCCATGTGACGAGCAGATGCTACGCAAAGCCGATGCAAGACGAACGGAGTCATCAGTCCTAAGTGCTGGGCCTACAGAGGAGAGTTATTAATGGGGCGGGGAGAGGGGGAGAAAAAGTATGTGAAAGAGAAAGAAGGGAGGCGTCAGCAGTAGCCTGTTTTCGCTTACCCGCCCTGCTGTATGCAGCAAGTAAGGCGACCCGGCTGATGGCACCACGCGACGGCCGATGTGGCATGAGTTTTTTATGTGTGCAGTTCATGGTTGTACGTGGGCTAGGATACTGTCAGGGCGCCCACACCTAGACAGGAGGACGATTAGGGTCCTCAACCAAAGCCTTTGGCTCAAAAGCCTAACCGCAAGGCAGCGGTGTTTGGCGGGAAATGCAAATGCATTACTGTTTCTACGGAACAATTCGCCACATGTTCCAACCCCAACCTGGAGGACCAGGAGACTGTGTTCGTCAGACCTCTAGCCATTGACCAACCTGGTATGAGAGACTCTGTGAGTGTCGCGGGGACACTCCCCAGTATAGCTCAATGGGTCGCTGAGGTGCGCAAACCGCCACACCACGGTAAGGTCCAGTCTCTTCGTCTTCATGAGACAGACAGCTGGAAGGTCTCAAATCCCGGTGTTCAAGTAGCCACTGCCGAGCCGCGCCCGATCTGGAATATGCAGATGACATCGTTCTCTCTTTGAAGAGGAGGAGAAGGCGCAGGTGTTTTGGATGAACTGACAAAGTCATCTGTCCTTTGGTATGCAGCACACCCAAAGTGTAAGTCATGCTTCTGGACATGCAGTCACTGAACACGCCACTTACAATCCAGGGATAGGTACTGGAAGTTGTGGAGCGTTTTTACATCTTGGAATTGTATTAGTTTGATTGTAGTGTGACAGATGAGATTAATGCTGAATCTGCAAGGCTCAGGTCGCGTTTGTTAATTTTAGACATGGTGTCAAAGGAGTGTATACCTGAATCTCCAAGGGACGTGGCCATCCCAAGCTGGTGCGAGCTGTCTTGTCGTACGGCTGAGACCTGGCCTGTTCGAGCAGTGGAACTGAGACGTCTTCAGGCGTTCGACAATCACGTTGTCTCAAGAGCCATTGTTCATGTTAGGTTGGTGTCGGCGTATCCATAATGAGGAATTAAGCGAGTTTCGATTTGTGCAACGGGTACGTCTATTGAAGGTGTCCAGCAGCAGAGGCTGCGTTGGTTGGGGCATATGTTGCGTATGCCTACCCATCGTTTGCCGAAGAGAGTGCTGTTTCCATGCTCAATTCGAGTGGCGGAAGCAGAGGGTGGCCAACCTTTGACCTGGCAGAGGGGTATGAAGAAATCACGAAACGGGTGCGGTCGGTGCTGCTCGCCCTCCAGAATGGGACCGCGTGTCCCCATGCGCCTGGTTGGAGACGCTACAAGATATGGCTGGCAACCGATGAAAGTGGTGTTTCTGTTGTCAGTTTCTATCCAGATTGCCTGAATGAGTGTTTGGAGGCGTAGGCACCTCGGATTGATTGTAGTAAGTTAGCATTGAGTCCCTTCCTCGTCCACCTTTATTCTTTTCTTCACCATAAGGCTTTAAAATAAATCATGGTTGCACGGCAGCGAAGCATCGGTGTTGAACACTGATGTCATGCTGTCGATGATGATGATGACGCAGTATAACGCGTACCCATAAATCACGGTGGCTGAACTGCGTCTTCGAGAAAACGGGATTCCAATAGGAACAAGATGCGTTGCAAACAACAGAGCAGGAAGCAAGCAGTTACGCTGCAAAAGGGCTTTCCAAACCTCCGGATCAAGACCAGCATAGAACTCTGCCACACCCCTTGGTGACTAAACACTTCCTTGCTCCTAGCCTTCGGATTAAATGGGAACGTTGTTAAAATGTGTGTCCACGAAATGCCAGTCGTTTCAACAAGCTTCCTGGTTGGTTTATGTTGAGTGACTGCCGATACTAAAATTTGCAGATATCTGGCTGACACCAGATGTCGTGATACTCCGCTGACGGCCCACTTTTCTTCGTGCTGATTGGAAACGCGACAGGGCAAGTGGTACTGTTTTATACTTAAATATAATCCTGTCCATTCCAGTTTTAAAGTGCAGCTTTAGCACCCGTTCGGTGCTTAGTCAACATGCCACCAAAAGGAAGTACGAATGTTGAGGTGATGCCAGGTTGCCCACATAAATCATACACCGTTTTGTGGGGCACTGTGGATTAGAATTCCACTGCGCGGGGTGACTACCTTTTCCTCAGTGTCGTTTAACGTTTCCCCCCGAGGTCTATGAAAAAAATCTTCCAGCTGTAAGACATTTACGGCGCCTAGCTACCATGCCACCAGAAGGAAGCACGAGGGCTGGGATACTGCTAGGTTATCCAAGCTTAGACAGCTATCAGCTATCACTTCATACACCTTTTGCTAGCAAGTGACTTTAATGCTCCTAAAGATCCAGTATATTAAGTCTAGTGGACATTTTTTTCATCAGCGTTGGGTCAAGCCGTACCTTTTGCCACGAAGAGACAGGGCCTTAAAAACCGTTCAGCTGTAACACACCCTTTCGGTGCCTAGCTGCCATGCCACCAGAAGGAAGCACGAGGGCTGGGATACTGCCAGGTTGCCCAAGCCTAGACAGGGGAAGTCGAGAGGCAGAGGTGGAGTTCGAACCACGGACCTTCCGGTCAGTAGATTCGCGCTCTAACCACTTGAGCTATGTCTCCCTGGACAGGACCTTACCGTGGTGTGGCGGTTTGTGTAGCTCGGCAACCCATTGAGCTATACTAGGGGTGTCGTGCGACACTCCGCTCTCTGATCGTTCAGCTGTAGCACCCTTTCGGTGCCTAGCTGCCATGCCACCCGAAGGAAGCACGAGGGCTGGGATACTGCCAGGTTGCCCAAGCCTAGACAGGGGAAGTCGAGAGGCAGAGGTGGAGTTCGAACCACGGACCTTCCGGTCAGTAGATTCGCGCTCTAACCACTTGAGCTATGTCTCCCTGGACAGGACCTTACCGTGGTGTGGCGGTTTGTGTAGCTCGGCAACCCATTGAGCTATACTGGGGGTGTCCGCATGACACTCAGAGCCTCTCATACCAGGTTGGTCCATGGGTAGAGGTCTGACGAACACAGTCTCCCGGCCCTCCAGGTTGGGGGTTGGGACATGTGGCGACGTGTTCCATAAAAATGATAATGCACCTGCATTTCCAGCCCAACACCGCTGTCTTGCGGTTAGGCTTTTGAGCCAAGTGCTTTATTTGAGGACCCTAATCGTTCTCCTATCTAGGTGTGGGCGCCCTGGCAGTATCCAAGCCCTCGTACAACCATGACATTTACAAATAACAAGCCGTGTCTTGGGCTCGGCATGTCGACACATCTGCTAATATCGCGGGGATCAACTATCATTCCTACTGAATCTGATTATCGATTAAAGACATGTCGTGATAATTAACGATCCTCTGGGACAAAGTGACATAGTGCGTTGACTTTTGACTTCTGTTACAGGGCCAGGAACCCTGGGATTCAAACGTTCACACCTGCCGTGCAGATATCTCAGAAGTGCGTATTTCCTCTGACCAGCTAAAACTGGGATCAGCTTCTGTGTGGGTTACAGGATCACAGTTTAGAGTATTCCCAAAACCAACGAGGTCTTCATCCCGAACGAACCCAAAGCTGCCCCGGACGGTACGGTATCCTCTAGAAATGAGGTTTAAACTATGCATCAAAAAGGTAACCATAGGGAACTCGAAGGAGGAGCTGACGTTTCGTAAAACGCGGAACCATTGCAAATAAGAGACCCGCCAAATGAACCTACGGTACTAAGTATTGCCCGAAATATACTAGTTAAGTACACGGGACGCCACCGAAGAAACAACCCAACGGCCATTTCCTTGAACGGCAGAAACAGAGGACCCAAGAAAGGGCTAACGGTAGTGACCGAAACATACACAGAACACTAGGCAGGTTTATAGTCCCCCAGCTACCTCATCAAATTCGAAATTGAAGAGGCCTCTAGCTCCATATTTACTTTTTTTGTGAACCACTGCACAAGAAAAATCCTGTTAGCGCATTGTCGTCCAGTTGTAGCACTCTTTCGAAGCCTAACTGCTATGCCATCCGAAAGCAGCACGAGGGCTGTGATACTGCCAGGTTGCCCAAGCCAAGAAAGAAGTCGAAGTACAGAGGTCGGGTTCGAAACACGGACCTTCCGGTCAGTAAATCCGCGCTCTAACCATTGAGCCATCTCGCCCACCCCCACTTCCGATTGTACGACTTTATTCCATTGAGCCATCCCGCATGGGGGTCAGAAGAAACGCACCCAAGAGTCCTCGAACACCGTTCAGCTTGGCGAAACACTTCTCCTCATATCGCTGGACGAAGGCAGCCCCAATGCTGTTTGAAAGGTGATTGTTAACCCAATCCAGCTGGTGAACACTTACTGCCCAGTAAATTTGGGCCCATTACCATCAATAAAATACAGCGCAAGGTGAACGCACTCTAAAGCAGGTCATTTCAAAGCACCTCATTATCATCAGCCTGATATCCCCCCGCGCAACAAGGAGTCCCAAAGACCATTTGTGCGTGAAGAACACGCTCGTGTTCATGTACAGCTCAACCAAAGTCAAGGGTGGGAGACTACTCTCGCACGCCATAATTTCCGACTTTCCAAAAGAATTTGATCGAGTTACACTCATTCGATTGCTCCATATTCTCGAGGACTGTAGGATTCAAGGGGAACTCCCATACTGGACCAAGGGTTTACTCTCAGATGGGACGTTCAGAGTGAGGCTCGGATCAATCCACTGTTCTTCTGCTCCGGTTACCATTGGAGTTTCTCGAGGTTCCGTCCTAGGGCCAATCCCATTTCTCGTCCGTGTTAATGAACTACTCAATGCACACTCATGCCCATGTCTGCATTTCGCGGTCGACCTGAAAACTCGGGGTCCTTCGCCGGCGACTTCAATTGGATACCAACGTCGCAAAGCACTGGGCACTTGACTGGCACTTCTCGATGACAGAAATTGTGTCAGCATTTGGATCAGAGAAGAATTGGTGAGCGTTTTTGCCGTACATGATGAGAATGAGCCAGAAGAGTCAACGAACTCAGATACCAAAAATGAAATGGGTATTCGTCTGTTATCCCATTCACCCCTCCCGACCTAGTGAGAAAAACCGGCCCCAAAAACGTTTGTTTTTGCTCGGATCATTCGGTAC
The DNA here is from genome assembly GCA_003604175.2 of Clonorchis sinensis. NCBI lineage: Eukaryota > Metazoa > Platyhelminthes > Trematoda > Opisthorchiida > Opisthorchiidae > Clonorchis > Clonorchis sinensis. Next base: position 2,077,331 of record CM030370.1, on the reverse strand, counting down.
ACTTATTCGTGTTACTCCCATGAAGTTCCAAAAACACAGAGCACCAGACCGCTTCTCGAATATGCCAAACAGATTGCCTATTCAGAACGCATGCCAAACGAGCTACTACGATGATGGTTACCGGTCTCATTTCCGTTAAATGAGGCAGGTTGGCCTCCCTCCCATAAACTACGGTCGCCTCCGAGTAGACCTGATAGTCATTCACGACTTGTTTTAGCAAGGGTTCGTCGATAGGTTGACCTACCAATCATTTAAGTAGTCTGCTGCTTGGAACAAACTACCTGACAGTTATCTACACCGAAATTAGGACTCAGTTCAACTAACTTTTAGATGCTTTCTGTGCATCCTCGCGCTAACGAGCTCCTCGCGCAACGCTCGCGCCTCTCAGGTGAGCAGAATTTGCTAGTCAGCAAAAACGGATCCGGTCCGGAAAGAAGGAACAAACGACTCAATGTTGTGTTAGCGTATCATTTCCAAGAGGATTGGTTGTGTTCTCTGCCGGCATAGCCCCACAGGGTTTCTGGGACTGACGAGTGTAAAAACGGAAACACCTAGTCTGAATTTCTCTTAGTCACGTGTAGAAGATCGTAGGTATGTTTATCATTAGCAAACCGATGCAACCACGTCCGATAATAAAGAAGACAGAATGGTCCACTCGAAGTCCACAAACCTATACCTATAGGAGCCAATGATTGCGGATTGCATCCGTTAGTCCCAATAAAGTGTCTAGCCTCATTTACAAGTACAAACAAACGTACCGGCTCATCTGGGGCATGAAGCGTTCGACCTTGGGACGTCCTTGAGTGTTCAGCAGACTAGTTCACGGATTGATACACTAGACTGAGGCTTACGCCAAAACTTCCCGGGTCAAGTTTGTTCTTGTCGTTCAGCAGCTTCTGTCCACCTGAAAGGCACAAGCGGAAAAAGGGTTTAGCAGTGCTCCTTAAATTCTTGGCGCGGGGCGGCGATCTTGCGAGCGCGAGGACTCAACTAAAAGGGCATCTAAAAGTGCGTTGAACTGGGTGTTAGATGCAGCGTGAACAGCCGTTGGAGGAAGGTAATTCCACGCGCCAACTACCCAAAATGATAAAAAGTGCTGCCTAACAGAATTTTCCACCGTGATCTCGAAAAGCTTTTTACCATGTCATCGAGGAAGCTCGTTTGGCACGCACAGTAAGAGTTGCGTTCTGGATAGGCAACCTGTTTGGCATAGTCGAGAAGCGGTCTGGTGCTCTGGGTCTTTGGAACTTCATGGGAGTAACACGAATAAGTGTACCGAATGATCCGAGCAAAAACAAACGTTTTTGGGGCCGGTTTTTCTCACTAGGTCGGGAGGGATGAATGGGATAACAGACGAATACCCATTTCATTTTTGGTATCTGACTTCGTTGACTCCTCTGGCTCATTCTCATCATGCACTGCAAAAACGCTCACCAATTCTTCTCTGATCCAAATGCTGACACAATTTCTGTCATCGAGAAGAAGTGCCAGTCAAGTGCCCACTGCCTTGCGACGTCGATAACCAAACGAAATGCCTTAGGCGAGACGGCCGGGAACACGTGGCCTAGGGCGGGTAACCTTTCAATACTACTCGCATTATCGTGGCAGGCAAGTGACTTTGTGGCGAATAAGTTCCTTGTATGACAGCCAACAGAACTGAAACTGAAGCACACTTCAACATGCTCTTTCGCAAAAAAGCGCCCCTATGCTTGGACAAGCGTGTGGATAATTAGACATGGTTGCTCAGCCTTCGACAATATTAGGTGACTGACTTTTTAGCATCTGTACGGCCCTGGTAGTAGTAGTAGTATTAGCACATTATTCTTACGATCCTATTTATGTCTCAACCTGTGGGTATCATGCGAATTAGGATGGCTGTTTTCTAGACGCACACCCCAAATTTCTCTGAAATGTTAGTTTGAACGAAGGAATCTTAATTATTATGAAGTTTAAACATCCGATGGTAGGAAATAATCTCAAGACTACATATACACTAGTTACGCCTCCTATGTTCGCGTAAAATTATAATGGAGCGGCCATTTGCAACCTGTATGGAACGAAGCTTTTATCGTTGCGACGGGCGTCCTGCCAAACACAGCCAAGGAATTCGTCACAGCTAGTAAGCTTTTTTGTTTTTTTTTTATGACAGTCAGCACGTGCTATATTGGGTACGCGACAAGGTTTTAGCTTCACCCATTGATAATGCCATTGGAAGAATTAGTGGGCTTATGGTCAGAAGAAGAGGACAGCACAACAGGGTGCCCAAGACTTTGAAGTTCTGACACAAATTAAACGGAATGGGACGGTCTTGTGGACGTCTGCATCACGCTCGGTCGGTAAATATGAGGGATATGGTGAACTACTGGCAAGCCCACAGACTGGGTATGGCAGTCGTGGTGCAATCATCACCCCGTATCGGGTTTGCGGACGCTCCGCACGTGAACATCTTAGGAGAGTCAGTTGAGGTTGTCATGTTAGTTAGGATTGGTCAAGGAATCCTGACAAATTAAGACCACTTTGGGTCAAAGATATTCTTGGATCCACCGAGGGCGCGCGGTGGTTCATAATTGTCATTCAAACGGCCCAGTAGGACAGCCGTGTCTACATTGAGCACTCAAAGTAGAAAAAGTGCCTAAATGTCTGCTAGGCAACACTATGGTATGAGCTAGACCGCGGCCCGAAGTATTAGGCAGTCAAAGTGGTCGCAATTTTTAACTCCCTCAGTGAGGCGACACTGCCCGGTTGCAAAAACGGTAATCGATTTTCAGGTGAAGATAATAGATAGGCAGTTGATGCGGACGAGTGTGGGCCTATGCGGTTACTAGGACCGTGAATTATTTAAACTGCGCGTACCTAAAATAGTTCAGTGTGCTGGGACGAGAGATAAGAGAAAAACGTGCGATTTCTGGTAGTCTTGCGTAGTTGTACGATGAGATGACCGTCAGATGGTGCGGTTGCAGCCTGAAGAAAGCGTACAAGCTTTGAAAAACGAGTTTTCTGGAGGCGTTATACCGCGTGTATTTTGTAAGTCCCTGTTAACATCTTCTGCTTTGTTTTAAACGATGTTTTGTATCCACAGGAAGATTGCCCGGGCTATGTGCTAAAGCCACGGCAAGCTCAGGCCAGCGGCATCTGACGTCTGCTCCAAGTTAGTTTCCTCTTTCCTACATTGCAGAAGACGGAACATGAGGTACAGTATAGGGTAGGAACGTCTCTGATGAGAGGACATACAGTCGATGTGTGAGTTGTCAACCATGCAACTTTTCGCATCGTCGGGGAAAATACGTGCGAAAAGGGTAGATATGGTACGAAAAGATATTTAGGGCTTACACGATTCGGCGGGTGCTAAAACGGCGCCATATATACAAACGATTTTAGTATTACTGGATTTCCAAGGCGCATTTGACTGAGTTGACCGGCCTGCTGTCCTTGAAAAGCCTGCTCACCGAGGAATGCCCGGGGTGTGTGAACATAATAAGTTATTGTACTGTAGTGGTCGGGCTGCGCAAAAAGCTTCTTTTCTAGGAGTGTGTGGCAAAGAAATAAAAATAATAACTCCAGATTGAGTATGCAATAATAAAGAGGTCAGATGGAACAGACTCACTAATAATTGTTCTCTTTAAAATATTCGTCGTTGGCCTCAGGTCAATGAATAAATAATAAGCCAATCACCGTTGTCCAGGAGACATCTTCCGAACAGTTCTCACACATAATAGATTTCAAAATAGCCAAGTGTTTTGATACCAGAGTTAACGCACAGAACTCGCGAATGGCTGCTGAAAGCACGAGAGAAATTGGAATCGAAAGTCGAAGCACGTGACCACGTTTTATTGCATGAACTTGAACAAACGTGCGTCTTTGTAGTTTTTCGTTTAAAAAACAACTGACAAAATACGTCGTGTTATAATGGAAGCAGAAGAAAGTTACCACAGTATTCTAAGACTTCCGGACGTGTACTAGTATACGGAGAGCCCTCCGAAGGCCTCCGTACACAAAGCGCTGTCCGTCAGGGAGGCCCCCTTTCTCCATTATTATCTGATTTCGTGACCGATGAAACAATGAGACGAACGCTGCAAGGTTTTCAAAACCCCGGTGCTTAAATGGCCGCTGACGAAAACCTCGTCGATTTAGAATATGCAGACGATATCATTCTCGTCCCTGAGGAGGAGAAGGTGCATGTGTTTTCGGATGATCTGACCAAAGTCATCCTGTCCTTTGGTATGCATTTTGCGCATACAATGGTTAAGGTCATGCTCGTGGACACGCAATAACCGAGGATTTGGACGAGGTCAAAACCTAAATACCCGACAGTAAAAAGAGCCTCATAATAGCCTGAAACGGTGAGCCGTTTTCAACAATTTATGAGCCCAAAATTTGGAAACTTTTTTGTACATAACCGGATGCTGAGGGTCTTAAGTGTCGGTTTACGAATGCAAGCATATTAGCTAACTGGCCTCCCAGAAGGGAGCCCGCAGTTGGAGTATGCGATGGTTACAACTTATGATGAGAACGACGGAGCTGTCGGTTCTATTCAGCTACATGTTATCGGTACCCTGGAGCAGAAGTAGAATGAAGTTATTGTTTAGTGTTCCCAGTGAGCATATTTGGCACCAAGTACCTTTTCTTTTACTAGATCTTCGATATGGTTGCACCCATGGGTGCACGGTTGGGGACGCATGGGGCCCTTGCATCCCAGGGCTTGAGTCTAAACCACTTGGTCTTGCGATGAAGTAATATACACCCCTCTTTACTTTTAAATTCGCTGCATCCAATGATGCCTATGGTGGCTGAATCTCGCCATGAAATCATCACTCTACGCACGGCTCCTTCATTAGCGCCAATGGGAGCAATTGAGCAAGCAGTAATAATAAGGTTTATTCCCAAATTTTGGGTTTGCATTTTTAACAGTAAGACACCCGTTTCAGCATGGACACCGATCGAGAATTGTGGACAACAGGATTTATAAAGCACCCTGTGAGTTGGCCAGTGCAACTTCGTTTAATTGTGTGCTTCCAGTGATACTACGGAAAATGTACATGAGTTGCAAATGATTGCACATTTTCCCTTCCGGAAATCCTGTCGAGTGAAATTGGTCTCCTGAAAACGAGAATTGGATTGACTGCACACTACGTTTGTGCCAATTCAATCAATAAACATAGGCATAATTCGCCAAAGGTTGTTGTGTATTTTTCAGGCATGAGCTTCACAGACGGATGAATGACCGACATCGTCCGTAGGATTGGCCTGCCATGCACAGGTGGGTCCTCATACCTGGTCACGCGCACAGTTACGAGCCCGGCAGTCACTGTAAGGAGCCGAGGAGAGCGACCTAGAGTAAAGTTGGGTGTGAAGGGCCGTCTTTGGCCATTGGACTTGGCTACGGTGGATGGTTCAGGCCTCATACTCAGAGTCGCACATATACGCGGGCCTGGTAGTTGTGATAAGCAACCGCCGTGAGCGCGCGTGCAGTTATAACTATGACGGGCCGTTGCAAGCTGTTAAATTAAGCTACCCTGCACGGATCAGTCTCCACAATCGGCTTCGCAAGGGCTCCAGCAGTTACAACAAATAGCGAAGGTAGGCGCCGGCAACATTTAGCATTATTTTATGTCAATGTATTTGGATGTACTCCAGCTTAGGGCCCTGATTATCACTGGGAAAGATATCGTTGCGTTCGTAAATCACATGCAGTTTTCTCCTAACGCTGCTATTTCTACTGGCTAGCCGTACATATTCGGGAGTAGGGATCATCCGCAGGAATAGCACTCGCATCTTTACTGCACAATGCATCGGGTGGTCTTCCATTGTTATACTGAAGGGAAGGCTAGCTTCCTAAAAGACTGTTGTGACGAAGTTCTTTGAACAAACTCATTTCCTTTGATACGTCTGGGGAGCATAAAGCACACAACGTTATTAACCTATTTATCTGGGTGGAATTTGCATGGGATATTCCGTAGGTGTTATCTCACTTTTAAAGAACACCGCAAAGTGCTAAAATTTGGTATAGTTTGATTTTTTGCTGTATCTCGTAAACTAGCGATGAAATGCGCGACAGTGGTGGTTGGTGAACTTAGAATTTCGCTCACTTAAACAAAATTCTATGAACAGTATATCACCGAATCGTGCCTATGTATTAGACTAACTCCCCGAAAAAACAAACTTCAAAAATCCCACAGTTCCGGTGAAAATAATTTTGGTTTACTTCTAGTGAGCGGTGCTTCGAAGCGCTTTGGTTTTTTTATATTTTTCCTGGGGCGCAGACTGCCTTGAAACTTATCCCACAGAAACAAACATACGTCACGGGGACATGGTCACTGGTCGACTGGGTTAACATTGCGTAAAATTCCCCACAAAAATACTTTCAGGCGAATTAATTACTTATTGCGCCCACTGTAGGCTACTCCAGTGGCATCATAACACCACGAGGATTTTCGGAGTCTGAAGTAATAAGAAAAGTCGAACAACGATGCGGGCCAATGCAGTACGCATAGATACTTAGGTACGTGGCTGAGTATCTAGCCAGTTAAATGTGTCCCAACCATGGAATACACGTTGGCCACCAACTGGTGTTGAGACAAGCCTTGCTGAGTCAGAACCTCCTAATCTCTGGAACTATGTCGACTTATCTCCTTAATGGAGAACAAAGCCGCTGCGGCAAGCCTCATGTCCAAGTCAAGAGCCCCAAGCTACGCAGGAACATTTGGCGAGTTCCACCTACAGCTCAGCCACACACGTTGACCTAGAAGTCGGAGGCTGCTACAAAAGTGCCACAACCAGTGATTGGTTTTCCAAGATAGAGATGGCATTGATGCTTCTACATCACATATCGCGGAAGATCCTGCTAGCCCCACCATGTCAAAAGCTACCAGTCTAGTTGTGGATGCAGTCGTAATTGGTGACAACGAGGGCCAAAGCCACAGACCTGAAAACGCCGTACCTGAAAAATCTGCGTAAATTTTGTGTGCCAAGTTGTTTGTAGATAACATGTGAGTCCAAATAAATGCAAAATAAAAGCGACTGCAATCGAATCAGCGAAGTGGACCTCACTCAAGCGTGAGGCTGCTTACCGAATTGGAGGCGCGGTACTCTTAAGAGTGTCAACGACACGCGATACGACCAAGTCTCACAGAGACACAATGACAACCAAGAAGCACCATGAGCTCAAGCAGCCGAGAGGAAAGGCACCCACCGCGAATCTCCCAACAAGACGTATCTAGGAGTCCAAAAATGCGACAGCTCATGCCGTGCGTGAAGCAACCGTCATGGTTTTCCAATAAAGGAGGGAAAACTGCGCCCAGCAGAAAAAATGCAAGTCGCAATTTGCATAGAAACCCACATAAGGTGAGAAAATGCCAGTGGAAGAACAAAAAGGGCAGTCGGACAAGTGCTCCACAGAGGCCGCTTCGAAGCCTTGGAATCGATGCAGGAGTAGAATCATTGAGTCTGCTGGCCTTCTTGGTGGCACATTACCTATTTTTTCCTGGACGTTGGACGCAACATAAACAGTGTTGAGGTGATTGCCCGCAAACTGCTTCCGGTATTCAACAGTCTGATTGCATCGAATAAGCGTCCACGGCTGTACTTAATCCTGACTCAAACTACACGCCTCTGATGCTGAAATCTCGGTGAATGGTTTCCCCATTTTCTAAGCTATCTTGAAAAGCGGTAAAACAGGTAAGGTTGCTTTGTACTTAAATTCTGCCTTGCGTACACTGACTGTTCCCGGACACCACTCCGGAATTTCTTGTGGTGCACTGTGGAATAAAGTTCCGCTAAATATGACCGACTCGCTTCTGTTTGGCATCGTCTACCCTCGCCACTCAAGTCCGCGGTAGACGGTCCGTTCCTCATGCGAACCACTGAGCACCTCTCCGCCAGTTAGTACCTCACGCAGCTCTTGCTGGTAAGTGATTTTAACGCTCTCAGGGCCTCCTGGATGAGGTTCCAGCCCGTCGAGCCTGGTAGACATTTTCAATCGGCACTGGTGAGTCGTTCACTAGAGCGCTTCGTCTCTGCATGTCGATCCACCCACCGGATACCGCGGGGGTCAACTTCTAACATTGACTGAGCCGGTTATTACCATCGGAAGAAGTCTCATTGCTCAAGTGGTAAATAAGGCTTCCAGAGATATACTCATCCGGTACCAACTTCTAGCTTCTTGTGTTAGTAAGCCTGGAACGCTATACAGAACATCGTTACTTCTCAGGAAAGCGTAGCCTCCTCAACCACATTAAAATGGCATCAACTTCACTAGATAATACATATAGGACCGTTACCTGAGGAATCTATGAATCTGATGCTGCTTTCATCCCAAAGTATCTAGTGGGTAGTCAAGTTATCCAAAAGCTACCTAAAATCATCCGGCGTCCTCTGAAAATGGCGCCATGAATGTCCCTTAAAAATATAACTAGAAAGTACTTGGATGACGAGCAGGCATTTAGTAAGATCCGGAACCTCCCTAAATCAGAAATCTTACAGTAGAGGGTAAGGAGACCGACCATGATACTAGCCACTGCCTAAAAAAACATAGTTTTACTGTGTGCGCGCACAAGACACCGTTGAAGAAACGAAGCAATCGCCTTCTCCTTGAGATACATCCAAGGCTAAAGTCCAGCTAAATTCAACTTACTTGTTTTCTGCTGGATTTTCAGGAGGACCAGTCTCGTTCTGGTTTATGTAGACAACTTTTCGGAAGCTCTTCCAAGTCCGTTGCGAACAACCTGAAGCTTTGGAGTTCCAACGTTAGCGTTCTCCATACGGATATCCTTCAGGGCACTGACGCATTTCGAGTGAAAACAGTACGTCCATATGTCGTTCGGCGGAGAGTCAGCGAACCCTTTCTTCGCGCATGAAGAGTAGAATAGGAGACAGTATGAGTGGGGGTACCAAAAGAGATTTAGGTTTCTAACTCTCCTAGGACATGTTCTTTTCACTTCATCATAAAAATAGGTTCAAAAGACGGTTGAACTTCTTTGGATGACTGGGTACACCTCTCGAAATGGTCATATAAACTTCTGGATTAACTGCGGGCCCCGCATCAGGCCGCCCCCTGAATACGCTATTCAAGTTGTTCTTCAGGATGCACGAAGGAGGTATCCCTCAGTGAGCGCGCCAGTGAGCAAACCCACCCCCTTGGTCGCTAGTCTATTAAGTACAAATTCATCTATATCCAATTCCATACAATCACTTGTCATCACCCTAATCGCTGCAGGCGTCAAGTTTTTCTTTCAATGTATATTAATGCACATTACCCCATTTGTTGTCTTTTCAAACTCACCATGCTTTACTAATTTCATCCCACCCCCTCATCTTCCCAAGCTTCGAACTTCGGCAATGCCTGGTTTGGAGGACCTGGTTGGCTGTTACCCACTCCACCTGGCAGGTGATCTTCAACCACAGGATCCCAAAAGAGACCAAAAGAACCCTGCGATTCCATATCGGCTTCGCTCCACCCTGTTTCCTCGACCAGCCTGAAATGAATCCCGCTGCACAAAGAACTGCACACCCCCAGCCCATTCACCTTAAAATGTGACGTCCGTTACGGGGCTGTCAAAAACTGAAGCATGTCAGGCCAATGATGGCACGGCACTGCCATACCCAGTTCGATAGCACTCCAGCAACTATTCCATTCCTTCTCGACCGTGCCCTCGCCCACTCGTTCCATTAACTGCAAATACGACGAACTCCCCAATCGACCCCAGCTGACTCCATGACACATTCATTCCAACCTGCTGAACTGTTGGTTGAAATTTAACCATCTCTGTGTTACTGTGCTTCCCACCAAATCCAATAACTTTCTATACAGTTCGCGTTCCGGCTCGTGTGTTGCCACCATCTCTCTCTTCAAAGGAACTATTATGCCCGCCTCCACCTGTGAGTCCCTACAGTTTCGCCGTACACCATGTTTCTGTGATTCCCGTTAACGCCCATCCGCTTTGCTAATCCCTCCACCCCGTCATCCCCCACCTACATTTTTTTGACCCTGGCCATGAATCCAGCAGTCCAAGGCCACGGGGCCACGAGGCCTTAACGGTGGTCTTAGGTTTTAGTTCGACATGACCGGCTATATGACGCCAACTCTGATGCTTCATCTGATCTGATGTTCTGGTTTCTGATTTTCCACAGCTTACATTTCTCTTGTCATATTTCAGGCAAGAAGTCTCTTGTTTTGCCCTCCCTCGCTTTGTTTTTGCCCGCCACCTTCAAATCCTAACGATCTGACCTTGCTTGATGTTCTCTTCGGCAAAAGAGCTTCCCTGCTCGTGCCGGTTTAGTGACGACCACGCCTACATTGGATACAGCTCACCGCCTATGGCGCTGTCCTCTTTTCCCACCCAAAACCCCCTGTACTCACAGTCCCACCAGTCATACCTTTATTCTGACTGTAACCTTATGATCATGCCTGACGGCATGCCCCCAAAAGTTGGGAATAAATATTATTATTACAGGAAGGTCGTTGCTGGACTCAAATGTGTCGATTATGGAGCGTGTCTCGGGATACTTGAACTCTTTCCTCTAGACTATCGCGACTTCGAGGGACCTATTACATACTTAGACCTTATTTTAACAAGGTTTTATTAACAGACTTCCACCGTTTACTTCAACAGTACATGGCGATGGCATACCAAAAAAGATTTTCAACATCATTTGGTACATCTTTATTGGGTACCAATTTTTCCAATTTTGGGTGGTTGCCGCATGAAGTAAACTCTCTCCGACGGTTGTTGACGTTGTATTTAGAAAGCCTTTTAGGGCAAGGCTGGATGAGAGAGCAGTGCTTCGCCCTTCTTTCATTTGTCCCTTTCAGGTGAACAGAAGCCGCTGGACGACGAGAACGAAACCGAACCATGAAGCTCGGGTGAAGGCCTTGGTCATATGTACAGATCCGTGAATCCACGAAGGAATATAATCGTGTCCAATGTAAAATTAGGGATTACAGAAGAAATAAGGTACCAAAGTGACTAAAAAAACTTCTACGAACTTTCGAAAGATACAGAGATACATACAAGCGCATAAAGTGAGATCTTGGGTATACACAAAAGAAGAATGAATGTGTTGCCCAAGATGCCCAGCCCAGGATGTAAAAATGGAGCGTAGGGTGAACAGATCTGGACGGTAGTGGAAATTATCCTGATGCAACCGAATTCAATGAATCTGGAAGATTCGCGAAAAAACAATGGGGACACGTTCGGTGGCATTCTAAAAATTACCCAGGCACATATTTAGTGTCAACGCTTGTTTTGTGCGTTCTTTACACATTTTGAGGCTGTCGATATCACCTCGGTGTGGAAATGGGTCCTAGATTCACAGAATGTAACGCTATTCTCGCAGTTATTATTCCAGTTCAGTCCGCCTGTTTGGTCTGATGGATTTTGCTGTGCGTAGTCCTTTATCATGTCAACACCTTTCCGTACAGGCTCAGCCGTTCGGTTATGTGAGCTCCAGTTTGCATGACAGAATACGACTTCGATTTCGATCACAGTATCTCGAGATGTTATTGACATTCCGCCAAATTCTGTTCCAAAGTTGTTGAAAGTGCACTACTGAGGTAGGACGCAGTACTTTTCCCCTAATGTTATCTACACCGGTATTGCTTAAAATTACTTGCGAACATCCGTCTTCCGAAGTCTTTGGACTCAATCATGCCATCCAGGCATATCAAACCCACCACCACCACCACCACCACCACCACCACCACCACCACCACCACCACCACCACCACCACCACCACCACCACCACCACCACCACCACCACCACCACCACCACCACCACCACCACCACCACCACCACCACCACCACCACCATCACCACCACCACCACCACCACATCACCACCACCACCACCACCACCACCACCATCACCACCACCACCACCACCACCACCACATCACCACCACCATCACCACCAACATCACCACCAACATCACCACCACCATCACCACCACCACCACCACCACCATCACCACCACCACCACCACCACCACCATCACCACCACCACCACCATCACCACCACCACCACCACCACCACCATCACCACCACCACCACCACCACCACCATCACCACCATCACCACCACCATCACCACCAACATCACCACCACCATCACCACCATCACCACCACCATCACCACCACCACCATCACCACCACCACCACCATCACCACCACCATCACCACCACCATCACCACCACCATCACCACCACCACCACCACCACCATCACCACCACCACCAACATCACCACCAACATCACCACCACCATCATCACCACCACCACCACCACCACCAAAGTGTTTGGAATTATTCAACTAAAGTTAACTGGTCATCTGATAAGTTACCCAGCCTGAAGGCGGAAGACCGTGAAATTCTGGAAGTCGTTTCGGTCATATTTTTGAGAAGTCGTAATGTCCTGGTGTCCAGCTACTTCAACTTTATTAAAAAAGGTTAAACTCTCAGTCTTATAGAATGGAGACAAGTCCCACGACGACAGGTGTTGCGACATTTCACAACCCAAGAATGAAGTCGGCCAACATATGATATGCTCACATATTCGGCCGGTTTTCAGGATGCGCGGGCAAACAAATTCTATGAGCCATAGGGCTTGGCTCACCAGGGGCATTTTATCACTGAATATTTGCTACTTTTCGCGTTTTTGGTTGGAATTGTGTTGACACCCAATGCAAATTAGATTGCGGTCGCGGAAAGCTACCCAGCTCCCGCTGTTGTTCAATATGTACGCTTTGAGAAACCACCAGATCTGGTAGAAGTCCAGCCGTATTACCTAGGTACTACACCGGAGCTTAACAAAAAGTTGAGGAGCTGTTGGATATGACCGGGTTGCGACTGAGAAGTGCTTGGAGAGACATGGGCCGAAGGAAGTGAAGAATATTACCGACTTTTCGAAGAAGCCAATTAGCTTCGTCGCAGTTAGCTGGGGGCAAAATGAGAACAACCCACCATGGCTGTAACATCTTCAGCTCTCCAGGAACGGTTTGGAAATTCGCTGGCATGTTTTTCTCAAGAGTTCGTTTATTCAACATAGAGGCTGAGATGCTTTATGGTCCGAATCTTGCCTTCCATAATTCATGCCGAACCACGAATTTTAACTGTGGACAAACAAATAACGAACAGCATTCACAGACTACCTCTCACGCATGTCACCGTGAGGGGTCTGCATGAAGGATAGTTCTATACCGCCCATTGCTTCACAGCTCCGAATGCTAACAGCTGATCAATGAGGTCGCAAAAGACTTTACGACAGGTGATTCTGTTGAGCCATATGTCGTGTCAAAGGCTTCCACTCGAACAGGTAGACACAGCGATGAATGATACATTGTGTTGCGTTTTTTTAAGCCTATCACATGACTCGGAAATGTAGATATCCATTCAAGTGTCATTTACCTGTATCTGGCCGACAAACTTGCCCGGCGAATGAATGGGCACCAAATGAACTGAGAGTTTAGTCCTCTACTGTGGTGAGCATAGGATCAATGCGCCTGTCCCTTAGTCTACTCAGTCCACAGTTTACGGTGATTAACTGGGTTTTTAGATTCAAACCTCGTTAACTGGGGTGATACGCTATCAGTGCAGGGCTTTGCTTCAAGTTGTTCAATCTGAAAATGAGAATAGTTGGGCGTAGGAAATTAGCAAACAGGTCAAGACTGGCCTGGTGCCAGTTGATGATGCCTACTTGGTCGATCCACTTTCAACAGTTAGTGCCAGTAGCTGCCCGGAGATCAATATTGTCAACAGTTGTACCACAGAGCAAGTGTGAAGGATCAGACGCTCATATGGCTATCCGCCACAGGGTTGGCCGTTCCTAGCACTGTGCGCAAAGAAATTTGTGTTTGAACGGATGTTTTGGGGTTTTGAAATGTCCAGACAACGAATGTTAAATGTATTGGTTGCACTGGAACTGACAGCAATGCCTATCCGAATCCCATGCGCCGTCCTCTGGTAAATAATTCAAAGGCTTCACTTTTGGCGTGCAGAATGTGTGGCCCTCAGTCTGAAAATTCAGTCCTCTGGAGCAGTGTAAAGATACGTATAGTTGGTATGTAATAGAAGCAGCTATCAGAGAGTGAAAATGAGGGAGGGGCGCAACGTATCGTTGGCGACCGCAAGCTCGTTTCGCCGGTAGACAGCACATTCACGGCTGGACAACCTGTCTGCAGACGTTATTTAAAGAACTTTTCTCCTCTACTTCAGTGGAAAGGTTGGAGAATCGAAAATTGGCATTTATTCAAAGGGTACTCTTGAGAGAAGTTATAAATGTCTTGGTGGTACGGTTGAACCCTAATCCTACCATCCGCCGCTTGCCTACAGAATTTGCGAGTTCTAGTTGAAATGGAGTAATCTACACAAACGTCTGTTACTCACATTTTGCAACAATGCAGTACAGTTCACAGGCATGTTGGCTGTGTATGGTGTGCTGCATGGCCAACCTATTCGCTGGGCACCTTTAATCTACGGTTGTGTTGGCAACCATATGCTATGCAAATGTGGCAAACATCTTATAGGTATGCGTTGGCAACCAATGTACCATCATCATAGGTGTTGCATTATATACTTCATCATCATCATCAGCTGAAAAAACCGCATAAGCATCGTGCAGTCGTTCCAGCTGTCACACTTTCATTCACCGATGATTTGGAGAGGTGCGCCGGGTAGCTGCGCATTGGAGGCAGACCTGATAAATTGGTGCGTAAATACAGCATTATCGGTGGACTGTCAAGTGGGGGAATTGGTAAGGGAGCTATGCATTGAAGGCAATAGCTTGGACGCACGAGTGCCATTGAGGACGCGACTGCGCCATGTCTGACAATGTCTCTAACCATTGGTGTGGCCCGTCTCGGGGCCCATTTCCAGGAAGACTGCAGCGCAGCTGTGTGTACCAATAATGCCCTTCATACTTCACCACCAAGTCATTTTTTGACCTCCTCCGGCTCGTTTCCACACTTCACATGATTGTGCGAAAAGAACCGTACGAGGAATTTGGTCGACTGGTATATGGAGCACGTGGGCAAACCAGCTCAATATATGCAGTGTGATGAGTTCATCTATCGATAGTGAGTTATTTCTTCCGAATGCCATTCGACGTACTTCAGCATTGCTCATCCGATCTTATCGCCTGAATCGGGCGATGCTCCGAAGACATCGATGAGCAAACACTGAAAGCATTTTGACGTCCTCGGCGGACAGTGGCCAGGTCTCTGATCCGCACAGCAATGTGGAACGCACCGCAGCATTGTAAACTCGACCCTTGACGGATAAGATGATGACAGGTTTACGCCACAGGTGACGCGGGTTCACAAAAGCTGCTCTGGTCTTCCCAATCCGGATGGAAATATCGTCCTTCGCGAGGCCGCCGGGGATGATATGGCTGCCCAGGTAGACAAATTTGCCTACTACCTCAATCGGCTCATCCACGAGCATGAGGGTAGGTTCAGAGCTCACCCAGTCCTGCAGTAGCAGTTTGCACTGCCGGTGGGAAGCGTATGCCTAACCGTGAGGCGTCATCATTTAGATTATTGAATGTCATTTGCAGTACCACGGCGTTATATCCTGTCCAACTGACGGCTAATCACTGTTGTTCAGCTTCTCGGCCATGAGCGACCAATTGTTTAACCACTGGCCGGAAGGTTGCGGGTTCGAAATTCCATAAATTTTGTGAGATTCGCACTGCTAATGGATCACAACAAGAATGAAACATTTGTACAAAGCTCATCGGCTTTCCAGCATAGATTGGTTTCACTGACTGGACGAGATCCCAATTAAAAATGATCAAATTCCCTCGCATTATCGCCAGGATCGGACTTACTACAGCGATTTAACCGACCAATTGTGCTACAATCACACAGCTGGACTTGTGGAAAGCAGCCTGTGATGGACACCATGTCATACGTCCAAAATTTTGTGGAATATTCGCAAACAGTAAACGGGTGAACATGAGTGGAGAGGTAGCTCATGCGAGCGTACCGAAATGGCATGAGTACGTAGCGTCCCTCAACCCTGTAGCAGTGATTGAGGAATTCGGCGGACGCGTGGATTTCCCCTTATCCAGATGATAAAACGGGCTGCAGACTAGTGACCACACTTTATTCCACTCTAGCCTGTGTAAATTAATAATTCGTCTTTGGACACAACAACCTGAGTTCATCACAACCAGACCAATCGATCGGAAGCTAATTTCGATAACTAGAAAACGATCGACTGGGAAAATAAGCGGAAATCTGGGTAGTCAGAACTGTGTGAGATTCGTCCATTTAAAAATGGGCATTTTCTATCAGTTGTTGTTCCTGTATTTTAAATTTTGCGAAAAAAGACATCACATGGTTGTGCATACGATGGACAGTTCGATAGTCGCGTCTCCAGTTCATCAATTCCCCAATCCGTTCGTGTGCTGCATTCGTAACTGTGATCCAGATGCCTGCCTACAGTAGACTGAGGACAATCAAGTGGGTTCCAGGCCGCTGCGGGCTCCGTCACGGACTAGAGGCCGTGGTCAAATCACTCAGCCTGAATTCAAATTAGCTTCGCTTGGAATATGTCCGCTGTGGTTGAACACCGAGATTGGCGAGAGGTTCAAGTGGTTAGAGCGCGAGTTTAATGACCAGAAGGTCCGTGGTTCGAAGCCGACCTCTGCCTCTCGACTTCCCTTGTCTAGGCTTGGGCAACGTGGCAGTATCCCAGCCCTCGTGCTTCCTCCAGGTGGCATGGCAGCTAGACACGGGAAGAGTGTTGCAGCTGAACGTTCAACACTTAACGTGGTCCTACGTATCTGTCCCTAGAGCAGTTCACGCGTGTCTTGTGAGACGATGGCGCGCAGGATAGAACAAACTGTGTGCTGACTTTTGTGCTGTGCACGCTTACTGACCGCCGTCAGTACACCCTCCTGCCTGCTTGCTGTGTTTACGTGCGTTAAAAACGGTCCGATTATTTTGCGCTTTATGGTTTGACTACCTGGGCGACAGCTTCCCTGGCTGTTGCATAGACTAATCCACCAACCGACACCCGTCTTTTAAAGCACCCCGAACTGACACAGTTCGCTGTTACTGAATGTTCGCATGTAAGCAGTACCCGAACTGCCTAATTCTAAAACCAGACCTAAGATTCGCACTGTTTTATCCAATGTGTCTGTCGATACGGATGCCTTAACAGTCCAATGTCCCAAGGACGGACTCACTAGCTGACCTGCTTTCAACTGCGGATCTGCGTGAGATTGAACAGCGGCGAAAACCGAGTTTGAGGAATCCGTCATACTGTCACGGACTGTGCACATATGATACCTTAAGAAACCCACTGTCCTGTAGGCGCCGCTGAGCGCAATAATAAAAAACCATCCGTTCGGCGAAGGATTCATCGGGGATGAAGGGACTCATAAGCAAAAGATGACGCGATCAAGATACGGCACCGAGGAAAAGCATAACGGTTAAGTTCAGGGGCAGCCATAGAAAGAAACCATCAGATAGTTGTCAGGAACATTCAGCACGGGAGGCAGACAATACACGAATGCATTGAGAAATTAACCAGGAAATCCGTTGACGTATTTTGCCTTGGACTTTGGAAAATGGTTCTAATGAAAGACGAAACCGGGTGGAAATTGAAAAAAAATTATCGAGATCTCAGAAACACGAAAGAGAGGTGGATAAAACGGAACACATTCGGGCCTAGAAAAACATTGAGTTAAGCATTTTATGTACAGGAACGGTTGTTGAGAGCGAAGGAGAACTAGAACGTTAAGCACAGTGATGACAGTGCGCAACATATCGGGTCAAAAAGGCGAAAGTGGGACAGAATTATGCGTCCGGATGTGTCGGCTATCAGGACAATGTCTGGAACTGAACAACGAGCTCTCGACCGCATTGTCCGGCTCGCGAAGCAACTTCTTTGGTTTCAAGGGCTGTCCGTATGGAAAGTAAATGATCCATACATTCTTGACATTTTCTCTGCCTGAAATGGAGCAGCAGTATTCAGAAAATAAGACGCCATTTCCGGCTGGGCGGTTGAAAACAAAACCACAGGTAGCACATAAGGCAAACTGGTAGCAAAATAATGAAAAAAAAAAACAGAATACCGATAGGGGATTGTGGCAGACGGCTTAAGGACAAAAGAGGTGAAAAATAGATAAAGGTGACCAACATGAGTTAGCTATCGCTGTGAAATCATTGTAGAACAACAACAGATCATGAGCTAACTTATCGCATCAGGAATATCCTTCGGTGAAGAACAAAGGATAAAAACTGGCAATCAGTATCCAGGTAATAGTGGGTAAATCACTGTTATCCTCTGGTATGGTCTACACTCTGCATCTGAGCTATCGGAAGTTAAAGGAATCGAGTAACCTCAGCCAAATTGGCATCGAAAAAGTTCGGAGATACACGCAATGACTGGTGGGTCACGTACAAGAACATGTGGGCCTACTCAGCCCAAGTAGCGGCGAACTCGCTGACCGCCGCGCCATCATTTACAGTCGGGTAGGGGATAAAAAAAACCTTGAACTTTTGTTAACCAGAAGGTGCTCGAGACGAGTTATGTTAACCATTTCAACGGAGGAGAAACCTTGTCATCCCCAGGTGATTGTACGTGAGGAAGGGGTCCAATACAACAACTTTTAGGCTGTTACCGTTTCCCTGCTATAATAAGCATATACGGGTAAATTACTCCCGTGTAGTTGCCGGAACAAATCAACAGCCATTCGGAACGAATCACGCTCGGTTGAAGAAAGCCCGTGCAACTTCCGCATCGCATTTTAGTTCACTAGTGAGGTCGTTCCAGCTGTTCGTTCCTTATTGAGTTTTACCATGAACAATGAGTAGGTTAGGGTTACACCGGGTCATTGCACCGCACTCCAGCGTAGTGCGTATGGCTGCAGTACAAGTGTAACGAAGACATAAACGAGACGAATAATTAGATGCACACAAGATGCGGTTGACTAGTATTTTGCAGCCATAAAAAAGGTACCAATTCACACGTCCTGACCCCACGTCCCACATCTGTCGTAAGTATCGGACAAGAGAAGGTAGCCAAAGGAAGAAGCAAAAAATTGCACAAAAACAGTTGTTCTTCTGCAAACTCGTTTTGTCAAGTTTTGGACTTCGTCTCCTTGCACCCTTGAGGTTCTTCCGGGGAAAATCCTTGTGATTGTGAACTGATCTGGACAGGAGGATTGTAGGCTATTCGTTCAGTCGTCAAAGTCGCGCTTGTCGAAGGCAGATCACGATGAAAGCTCTCAACCACTGCTCTTGATAAACGGGGTCGGCGAAGAGTCACATTTGTGGCACCAGGCGCGCCTTGGTAAACTAATTAAACTAAGCGCATGGACCTATGTGAGTATATTAGATGTGGGTAAATTCTGTCAAAAAACACTGATGTCAGCGTGGAAAACTTCAGTGAAAATTGCAATCAATACATTGGACGCATCCACTTACCTTTCTTCTCGCATAAGATCCACACCTGGAGGAGTGGGACCGTCAAGAGTGTGTTTAATAAGTTGGGCGAAGTTCTTCAAAATTAGGTGAACCGTTCTACAAGTTGTTTCCACATGTCTGTAGATGAAAGGAGAGTCGAGTAGAGCAGCTGTGCAAACGAACCCATGTTAATTGGAAGTGGCAAGATAAATTTTCTGTCACACGAGTAGAACATAAGTTTGACGGAAATTCGGGGACTGCGCCTAGCTGATGAGCCCCAAGAAGGGCGAAACCGGTCGTGGGCTTTGGAAGAATTTTCAGCAACCTTATGAGTAGTGTACTACGTCCATAAATTCAACTCCGTTTTTTCACGCAATCTATGCAGGCCAAACGGGTAACGCAAATGGTCACACACGAACCCGCAAAGGTTTAGCTAAAGGCTACCCCTAGTCAGACCGAGTTCTACCACAGATAATGATTCCAGTGATGATTTGTCTCAGTAAGTCATAATTGATTTCCCTCGGGGTTGGGAATCCGGTGAAGCGTCTGCCTGTAGTGGTTCCGTGATCTGCCACATGACTCGTTTTGGTTAATTCCAATTTACTGGGCACAATAATGACGTCACCCATTCTCGCCACGAACGTTCCTGTCAATAATGGAGGGACAAAGGAAAACACGTTCTAACAAACTCGTGATTAGGAAATACGACGTCCGAACTGGCCTGTCGAATAAGCCGAAAAGCGAAGCCAGCGAGCGTTTCCGTGCCTCCAAGCGC
Organism: Clonorchis sinensis; assembly: GCA_003604175.2. Classification (NCBI taxonomy): domain Eukaryota; kingdom Metazoa; phylum Platyhelminthes; class Trematoda; order Opisthorchiida; family Opisthorchiidae; genus Clonorchis; species Clonorchis sinensis. The sequence continues at coordinate 2,057,149 of CM030370.1, read as the reverse complement.
AGTCCGACCTCTGTCTCTCGACTTCCCCTGTTTAGGCTTGGGCAACCTGGCAGTATCCCAGCCCTCGTGCTTCCTTCGGGTGGCATGGCAGCTAGGCATCGAAAGGGTGTGTTACAGCTGAACAGTTTTTGTTTTTCCAAGCTCAGTTCGCAATGTTATGCAGAGGACAAAGGAATACGAACAGCACATTCACTAAATGTTGCTTCACACCACAACGATTTGGTTTCATGCTAAGGTTTGGAAAAGTGGTGTGAGCTAGTACGACCAGAAAGCACACGGTATTCTCGGTCGGAAGGATCTACGGAAGTACACTTCAGACTTGCGTCATGATTCGCAAATTGAAAGCATGCGCTGTCTGGCGCGATGATCGCACACGAGGTGGATCTCGGGTATCAACCCGGATTCCCGCATGCATGTCCAACTCGAATTCACGAGCGGACTGGTGCTAGGAGGCCAGCAAGCATTCTTTGGGGAATAGCGTGGACGAAAACAAAACAGTTTTTGCGTGATGTTGAGGAACAGCATTTTTTTTCTGGCTGGACAATGACGACAGGTGGTTAAGAAGAAAAATGGGGTTATGTAGGGTGGGTAAACAGCAGTCACCTGAAATCAGCACAGCGCAAAACATGCCTCTGTCCAAGGCTTACAAAGTAGCCAAAAAAGAAAAAGAAAACACGTAAATTAGTAACGAACTACTGATAAGGTTGCTGAAAATTCTTCGACAGCCCACGACCGGTTTCGCCCTTCTTGGGAATCATCAGGTAGGCGCAGTCCCCGAGTTTCTGTCAACCGTATGTTTTACTTGAAACCAAATTGCACGGAATTAGAGAAATACACTCATTTGCAAACAAATGTGGTTTTGCGAGAGACTCGCCTGGAACCCATCTGAATCTCTCGTTTGTGATGTTTCCAGGCAACTGAATGAAAACACGTAAGTTTATGCACCAGTGGGCTACGGCTTGATAAAAGTACTGCGCGGTGACTGGTCCACTTGGTATTTACCGAGAAGTTATATCATACGAGTAGTATTGGTCGACATTTTTGGGAGCAACTAAGTTGGATTCGGAGAACAGTCACCTCAAGAGGATGGTGCGAACTACAAAGTTTGGCGACTGGGAGGCAACAACTGAAGTGAGATGCCTAAGCAAGTGGCTCTAAAAGATCACGTACATTAAAGCTTGCTGCCTATGGGCTAGAGAGTGGGTTGTGAAGTACAGCGTAAAAAAATTGACGATATCCGCAGCACCTCAGAATTGTCAGGAAATCCCGGTTGGCATTATCAAAGAACAGGAGCTTGCCAGGGTAGAGTGCATGAAATCGCATCACGTACCTGGCATATTTACTTCGGATTAGCGGTACCAAATGAGGTAGGATAACGGTTGCCAGCTCCAAATTCCACAGCTTGCTAAAACAGAAAAAGTAGGACATACCAATGAGGTCCAGTGGATCACTGGACACGTGTATAAAATGAAGATTTTCGGGGTTAGACACGAAAACAAAAACAGAAGTAAGGAACAACAAGCATTCGACGTAGACATAGATGGAGGTTGAATGGGGGCAACCACTATGCTTCAGAGAGTTGGGCGGTTCGCTGTTTAAACCCCTTAGTTGGACTGAGCTTAGCAACAGACAAAAGAAAGATACTTTCCACTACATTACCAAAAAGAACTTGTTTTCATTTTTACCTGATGTTTCGGTCACCAATAAAGTATTTCCATGAATTAGCAACCGGGTAACCGGCAAGACAGAACCATTGAAATTAAGCAAAATCAAATACAACAGGGAGACGATAGAAACTGGACCACCGACCTGTTTTGCGCTAAGATACTGAGAACATCAACTACGACTGCAGGTTCGTTCATCATCAGAGCGGTTTCCACAGCTGTTCGGATGTTGTCCCGTGTCCACATCATACGAACTGTGGATATTCCTTTCACCCGCGCCGACATAACGGTCATGAATAGATTGTGCGACTTGCGTATACTAGCTAACCATTCGGACTCTGGAGGATCGGCTGCCACATTGGGAGTATCGGCACGAGTTGCTTGAATGACCGAACCAAGCTTGGAATCGGCTGCATTTTGGACGAATTCCTGAACAGTAAGTAGTGGAGTCAGACAGATTAATTGCAAAACAAGGTACGTTTGTTTGGAAGGTAGCTGAGGAAAAGTTCACGTATTGAGGCATCTAAATGAATCGGATCTGTGTAGACCTGCAAACCGACGCACCGTTAACTTATCACGCACCGAAGATGCCAACTCGGTTGGTGAATAAACGTTTGCAGCTCAGCAAACAGAATAGTCACATTGTGGAACGTGAACTTCGCTTCTTTTAGAATGCGGTTGTTAGTAAGTAAAAAGCAGAACCTCAAGGATAGAAACATATTGATTAATGAAGCCGATTCTTGAGAATGGAGCACCATATATAGGGGGTTGGGTGATTCGTGAAGTCGATTGCCTGAATTCAAGTGAAGCGCCTCTTGAGAAAGACCCTTGCTCATAGTTCTCATCGATTAATAATGATGATTTGTGCATTCCATTGGCCGGTTTATTGTTGTTGTAAAAAATAACACATTAAATTAGTTCTTAGTTCATTAACTAGAGGCAGAACATGTAATGAATATCGTTAATATTATATGAGGGAACAATGTACCTCACAGGAAGGTAGTTAACTTTTACGCGATCGTCTTTACTGTCACCCATCCGGGATAGCATAGCGTTCGCAAATTCAATGATGGTTCAACAACACGACGAAATCCAGAAAGTGGTCCCAAGCAATTCACGTCTGTTTTAGGAGGCTTTCATTGAGGATCTTTGCTGCAAACGCGCAAAACGTTTATGACATTCGATTGGATGAGTCTCAAAAACTTGTACGAATGACAGGCTGAACAGCCATGCTGGTAGAAAGCGAACGACCAAATAAACGATTGCATCGTCCTATTAAAGTACTGTTCACATCTACTCATCTTCAAGGTTGTGCAATTAACAACGACGAACAGCAAACTCGAAAATCCACTGGTTAACTGGATTAAATAACAATCCAACGTATCTGGTGATAACGGAGACAATGATAAGTCAGCTCCAAAAGTCCAGTTTCTTGATTTCTCATGGTTCCAATATGGTTTGATTGGGCTTTTTGGAACTAGACGCAATTCAGGTGCCAGGATTTGGAACACAATATCTTTTCTACGCAAGGAGACACTGTCGGAGACCCGGGATATTTTTCAGTGCAACTCATATTCGAGGAGAAACAGTCCTTCAGTCGAACACCAGACACCTTTTAGCTGCACCAATGGTTGTTTTACGTCTGGGCGGAAGCATCCCAATGGAAAATCGAGGTCAAATGACCAAAAAGTCAACAGGCTATCTCAGCATATCAGCGGACTCATTTTGGCTTGGCCAACAATATAAATGGAGATTGGTGCAGGTCATCACCATCATCGTCAGAGAAGGCAACATCATTGCCTCACTGCCATACAACTAAAGAGTTTGTCTAATTATTTTTAAAGCCTTAGGGTGAGAAGAAGAGAAAATACTGGGTAAGAGAGAGGACCTGGTGTTGTCCTATCTCAACCATCCTGAAGTACCTACAATTCCAAGCACTCAGCCAGAAAATCTGGAAGGCCAATGATATCGACCAGCTGCCAGTTCTTGCAATGTCTGAAGCCAAGGACAGGAGGGGATACGAGGACCCAATCCTTGAAGACGGACCTCTTTCAGACCCATTTACCAAGTCATGGGTTGCCCACCTCGTTGCCCACCACGCCATTCTGAAGGAGCTGCGGAGAACAACACTCGTCTAGATAGGCGGTGTTTCGATGTGTTCAGCACGGCTGGGTCACCGCGGTTGACGGTTCTGGATGTTTTCCGCGACTGAAGTACCTGATGCATAAAAAATGTCCGTTTTCCACTTATCTCGTTACCAATCCGTTGAGACCATCCGACACCAGCAACGATTCTGAGGTATCAGTGGTCGAAAAACACAAGATCCTCACACCAACTGTCCGCACATGCCATGTCTCGCGAAAATACGACGATGCATCCCTTACTGTAGCCTAGTACACGCAACCCTTGAGATTCAGTGATAGGCCGTTTCGAAGCCACAAGTGATGCAAATTGGTACACGTTATTTATTCGGGCTTTTGAGATTCGTGCACTGACTATGTCAGACACATTGCATCAGAGCCAGTACAAATGCCGAGAAATGGAAATTCTCGGTAACCTTCAGTGCTTATCCCTGAATTGCAAGAGACGCGTTTATATACTGCAAGGCTTTGCTCGTCCAAGGTGCAGGGATCATGCTAACAGGGTTTGTGTTTCGAGTTCGTATTCAAAGATGAGGATAATTCAATCTGCGTACCCCATATAAACAAGGTCCTTTCTAGTAGCGATTTGAACAGCGAGGTCTTGAAGACCTTTCAGTGTTTGCCTCAATAGTTCACCGACGACGAAGTTGAAGAAGAAGGGAAAGAGTGGATATCCTTCTCGGACACTGTAGGGAAGCTTTCGGAGAGCTCACTATACACTCGCATGCCCAGAGGTGCGTTAATATAGGGATCAGATTATGTTCACAAACTTCTGGAGCATACCTTGTTGAGCGCTGAACGATCGACAGGATTGAGCGCACCCTTGGAGTCAAGGAACATCAAGATTCTGGGTCGTCTATACATATGGTGTTCCTCTAACACCTGGTGGTGAAGATGTGGTCGACGCAGCCTCTACCTAGTCGAAATCCCGCTTGATACACACGCGTCAAGGATTTGCGTGCCGCCGTAAGATGCTGAAGAATCACTGACGTCGGAAGCCTTGTTATGACGGGAGTCAAACTAACACTTGTGGTTACCACATTCACTATTATCGACTCATCCCAGTTATCTGGAACGGTCTCTTTTTCTCAGATAGACACAACTAGGCTAGACAGACATTGACTGAGGAATTTGCCGCCATCCTTGAACAGAGCCGGTGGAAAGTCGTTAGGAGCGTGATGACACATGAGTAGAGATGTATGCTCGGACACTTTTGAGGCTGAGGGGGTTCCATGTTCGCAGTCCATCTTTATGTCGAAGACCGGCAGTTCGGAATGGTGGTAGCAGGTATCCAACTGGATTGCTGCTGGATATCAGGGGACCATTCTGGTCACTGAGAGTTTCGCTGACTATAGGCTTCCGGGGACCAGTCGAACGAATCAAGCGGAACAGCTTGCAGACGTTTCGAGCATTTTTCACATCTTCTATTTCTCCGGCCTTTCGGGTCCACCAAGCTTCGCGGTCTGCATGGACACTCAGTATTAACTGAGTTGGAATTGTGGTTCCGGTCAAAGGGAATCTGTCGTCGTGTCTCTAGCAAAGCCAAGTTCCCATCAGAAATCCAATGTTTGGATGAGGTTAACTGGGTTGTACTGCGAACGGAAGTTCCGGCTCTGAGTAGCACTGTGGATATCTGTTCCCAGTGGCCGCCAACATCCGACCGTTCGGGAGGCTTTCGAGGAGCTGGTGCTGAAAGTTTCGTTTGATTTCTGGATCCATCAGCTTCTCAATGGCTAAGCGAGGTGGGCGCATTCTGCGTAGACCTAAAAGATGCAGTGAAAAGCAGCAGCGCAAAGTGCACGACCGGAGTCCAAGGTGGTGGAGCGGCAGGCAGTGATTGACACTCGCCACTGATAACTGATGGCGATGTGATCTGTTAGGTTGGGTTCTTTGGTGAGCACCACGGCGTCAAAAAATTCCGCTTTTCCGGAAATTGGTACTATAAAGGACCAGTTTGTGATTAGCACATATCTAAGTTAAAAGATTTCTGTTGTCCGTGCCTCCCGTATCTAACCCAAGAAGACCACCCAATTGGGCCTCAGCAGCGCTCAGTCTACCTACATAGGCTTTAATATCACCAGCAACCAGAACGATGTCTGAGCTTTTAGCCCTTTGTAGAAGAGCACTTAGAACTTTGTAGAGACTTCTTGGCAGATTCAGAGCTACAGTCCGTTGGGGCGTAAGCAGACAATAAACAAGGTGCGACGGACCACGCTTTCTCACAGACGCTGCCAAACGAACCACGAAGACACGACTAGTAACGGGTATTTGATTAAGTAGGGACGCTTCGGTTCGGTCGCTCAAGACGATACCCACACCGGCACATCCAGCTGTGGCGGCCTGCGCATCACCAGAGGTGCGCAGCCGGAAACTGCAAGAGAGCGAGGGGACAGTAAGCTTAATCACAGTACTTGCATCCTGTATCCTTGTTTCTGACAGATAGTATATATCAATGTAGGGGGAATCCAGAGTACGAGCAAGAGCCACATTTTGTGCTGCTTGCTTCAGTGTGAGAACATTAAAGACAGCTAATTAAACGGGCTTTCGGGGTTTGAAAACAGAGTTCGAGTTGTTTAGGATTGTTACTGAAGTTGGATGTACAAAAGCTGCAGCTGAGTGCGGTCCACGGCGAACAAAACGGTCAGTCCTAGTGCTGGGACCTACGGAGGGCAATCAAACTGGGATACGGTAGGGGAGAAGAGGGAAAATGTGGAAGTGTGAGAATAGAGGTGTCAGTAGGAATACGCTTCCGCTTACCCACCTTATTGTATGCAACAAATAAGGGGACTCGGCTGGTGACACCGTGCGACGGCCGATGTGGCATGAGAGGGTTTTTAGTTGTACGTGTGATGGTTGCAAGTGGGCTGGGATACTGCCAGGGTGCCCAGACCCAAACAGGAGGACGATTAGGGTTATCGACTAAGGCCTTTGGCTCAAAAACCTGACCACAAGGTAGCGGCATGACAGAAAATACAAAAGCATTACCATTCGTATAGAATCTACTCTCAACCCAGCTTGGAGGGCCACGAGGTTATGTTGGTCAGACATGTAACCAACCAGTATGAGAGGCTCCGTAGGTGTCGCACACAAAGCATCAATCACACCATGGTAGAAGGTCCAGTCACTTTGTGACGGTCGCGCAGACCATTTGTCAGAACAAGTTACGACTGACTAACGGAACAAACAATGCACGGATACTTGACATTTATTTCGGTCCACATAATAACCATTGCTTCTATTGCGTTTTCGTCCCTATTCGTTTATCGTAGATGTCAGCTGTGTTAATAAATTTCCATTCATAATGACTTGGATGACAGGAACTGGCAAGCGGGTTCACCGCGTTGCATCAGTATGTCTCAATCAGGGACGTGCAACAGTGGTGAGAAGCCGGCGTTATCAAATCCTCGCGATGTCTCACTAGAACTCTGAAGAGGGAACACCCGCGGATGAACGAAAGCATTTTCTTGCCCTACGAATGTGTTTTCCCAAGAGATGGCATAACACTGTTTCCCACGGTAAAGTTTATTCGACAGTTGTGTCTGAGTACTAATAAAATAGGTTAGAAGCCGCCGGTTTTTGGATTTTGTAGAGGTGACCAGCCTTAATATTTCCAGGGATTTCCAGAACAAATAAACAAGGAAACATATACAGCCCGCGTGGATCTTGTGGACTGAATACAAGTGAGCTATTCACACCATAAAGCATTGTGGACCTGAAGAAAAATTACTCCAGTAAATGTTAGGTGTGTACCATTAGTAGCTAACCGTTCAAAACATCAAATTACGCGAATGGTGGGAAACGAACCATTGTGTGCACTTACTGTCAACACATCGTCAGAAGCCAAACGCTGTGAAGGAGCCGTAGATCCAGGGGAAGAGGTAGGGCGGCCTGAATAGAAAAGGAAATGAAAGCCTTCTAATGGCGAACGATTTTTAACCCCCTATTCATCTACCACACTCGTTCTCGCCTGTTCTCACACTGTGTAGAACAGACTAGCTCCTCAGGAAGAAAAATCACTTCAGTTGGATAACAGGAAAGGTTGAAACAATATGCAGAGTACGTAGCAACAAAACATGACGAACAGTACGGTAATTCATCGTGATTCTTGAAACGTAGTGTGTGGTTTCTCAGTCAGTTATATGCAGGCATCGCTGTCCATTAAGAAGGGCACACACCACTGCAGTAGGACTTGCTGTCAACTGGGATACACTACTTGTAGGGTTAAAAAGACCTACTGGTGACTTCCTTCTATTCAGGATAATCCAGGCAGACTTGGTTCCCGGATTTTCATAACCTCATTTCATACTAGCATGAAAACACAAGGACGACGGAGTCAGTCAATGCAGTACACCTTTGTCAAAATAGTATGATTAACTGTAAACAAACCCTAAGGTACCCTATACTTCCCCACTTACCATTTTAAGGCGAAGTGCGGCCGTGAGGGTGAAAAGTATTCTCGTCCGGGGCTGCTGATGTGGAGTATCCACCTAATGGGTCTAAATGACGATGACCTCCAACTGGAGCAAAGCGTAGCATAGACGGCGGGAAAACAAACTTGGTCTACCGACCAAGTGGGGAATAACATACACATTCGGAATAGGAATTTGAATAGCTCCAAATAATCTGGCTTCTCAGCGGTCTCGATCACTGTAGCATAGTGAAACACCTTTGTCGTCAACAAAACCCACTACTGTGAAGGGTGAGTATACGCTATGCTTATCCGTTCACGCAAATATATTTCTAGCAATGTACCTGGCCGACGAACGGCGACCTGTGAGTTCGAGTTTTTTTGGAGTAAACACACACAGGCTAATAGATTGAAAAAAAGAATCGAACTGGGCCATTCATAGACAGGGTTGTACATGCATTCTGCATAATCAGCGAATCTTAGAAAGTCATCATCCCCACCATATACGGAAAGATAAAAGAGACAACACAAAGTGACTCTCGTTCTCCGGCGGATTCATCGCCTACAGCTGAGCACCGCTGTCCAAACGCGTGTGATTGCCCTCGTTGAACAGAAGATTATCCCTCAAGGCTAGATAGATTGATTCATGGTGCTGTACAACCAGCTGGTTTTCTGTACAGAAGAGCTATCCAGACACAAAAGTCACTGAGGGGGGATTAAGAGTTCCGATAGACAGAAGTGACAGACATTGATTGGACAAAAAATGTTAAAAAAAACATCCCACTGAGTTGAATGAATCAAAAGAAGCCCTACTTGATTTTGTTTGCATGGTGGACTGAACACGCCTGACAGGCGGTGGGACGAACGCAGTGTCCTCGACTCTCAAGTGTTGTCCCTGAACTTGCTGGTTCCTATCACTAACTACGTTGGCTGTGGAGCGCTCAGATATGGAGGCAGTGCCTGAGATTGCTGTGGTTTCCGGAGGAGAAATGCGACGGGCAGAGGTGGGGGCTGGGGTAGCTTTAGAAGTTTTGTTTGCTGAACTGAAGGCACGTGATGGACTTCGGGCAACGGTTCGGCGAGGTTTGAAAATGCGATCATATTCCTCTGGGTCATTGATATCTGCAGAAGAGGCCATTTCGCTCTGATCATCGGCGGACGGTTTGTACGGAAGGTGAGCATCGGGATCCGTGAGATCCTCCTACGGGGAAGCAATACATTTGGTGAAGCCTGATTAGCCGATAAAAGGACAGACCATTGATAACAAAATGAAGACTCTAAAAGTAGTTATATCACTCAAACACATTCCGTCCGACTAGTAAGGATGCCGTGTAAAAGAAAAAAAGAACCAGAAATAGATATATACACTTGGCCTAAAAAATGCAAGTCTCTTAGGCCAAATTTAGCGCAAATAGCATACAACTAGCTCGGGAAACATGGCAGCGCTGGTGTGTACTGTTCAGGCGAACCATGGAATTCAGCTCAGAGGCATACCACGCACCACAGTTCAAAAAAGTCCAGAATCTGTGACATTTCGGAAACCAATGGGGGGATTAAGAGTAAACCAATAGGCACATTAACTTTAGTACTGTAACATTATTAGTATTAATAATATTAGTATTTATCTATTTGGATATGAAACCGGTATTATCCGAAATCTAAGTTGTTCAAGATAAATTCACCCCGGTGGTGACCACTCAGCAAAAGTTGGTAAAATCTCAGGAGTTCTTACACTAGGCCAGCTAACTGGGACTTGTCCATCGTGGGAAGACATGCCAGAACTCGCCCACGGTACTGGTTGGACGGCTAGCGACATAAAATTAACTTGGCAGATGCACCTGTGGGTATCGCATGACAGAAGTGAATCAGTCAGCCGCAGCTGGAACTGTGAAGGGTATAAACGATTGTGACGGTGACGAACCGATTTTCCCTGGCACTGTGCGACAGAGCACAGATAGTGATGGTGAGCGAGCAGCGCGGTTACAATGGCAATGAGGTTGTACGCTGGTTCAGTACAATCATCGATCAGGCACAGATGGCACAGAGCCCCTGCTGTAATAACGAAACATTCGTAGGGAACACAGGTAACTCATTCCGGTGGACGAACTTTCTTGTTTAGGATCTCCACGAGGCAAATTAGAAATTCGAAGGGAATGTACGGAAAGCTGCTCAGCAATGTAGTATTCCAAGACCATTCAAGAACGCTAAAACTGAGGGTTTCCGAACTAGCTGCATCTAGTTCAGTGGGAATATCAAGGAGGCTGACAGATTTTCGCACTGGTTTTCAGATCAAAGAAACACCTTCCCACTATGTTAATCGCGGACTATTTATAGCGAATGGGGAAAGATGAACAGCTGGGATGCCAGCCAGCTAGAACCACAACTTCCGTTAAATTGATTCATTGGGCACACGATCTACTGAATCCTTTTTTATAGCCTCCCGATAACCTACCCATTGGGTGTTGTCTTTAGTGTCTACTTGCCATCTTCTAGACTGTGCTAGCCACTCATGAGTAATCGAGTCCCATGGTTGGGATAAAACGCACTTATCAAATCATTTTCAATTATTTTTTAGAAGTTTAAGCAATTGTAGGGACCTAATCACACTGCTGTTCAGCGGCTCTTGGCCGAACGGTTAAGTGTTCAGCCACTGGCCAGAAGATCGTAGGTTTGGAACTGTAAATTCCCTGGGTTGTACACAGCCGATGATTCCCTGTACGGATGAAACAACTGTACAGTGCTTCTCCGCTTTTCTGCACAGACTAGCTTCAATGACAGGACGAAATCTCAATTGACGATTGCAGGACGGTATTGACGCAACTTTGCTGTTATAACTCCATTCGCTGTGGATTTTCAAAAGTCAGCCTAGACCACAGATACGCATATAGTGCCAATTACGTATTCCATAGACACGAGCGGAAAACATAAGTTCACCGTCTCAACGATGGCGGCTTAGAAATGGGTTTACATCCAAACTCTGGATAGTTCAAAAGCTCTGAAAAGGGTGGAAGCCTAACATACCCGTTTCATCTCCATCATAAATGACAGCAAAATCAGTGCTTCATTGCCGAACAACTAGTGCAATTTGGAAGAGGGTGTGGTACACAAATACACTCTTAGACGGTGTTAGAGTGTTACAGCTGAACGATAATTATTACTAGTTATTACTATTGATCACATTTCACGATCGTTGAAGACCCCATACATCATACTGTGTTCGGAACAATTATTATCCAGTGCACATAACATTCAGATCGAAAAGCGTGTTCCTAATGCGTTGTTGATTCTTTTCTGCGTAGCCAACCGTTTCTTCACACGTTCGGTTGTTACTATCGAGGAAACCCCATTAACAACTTGAGTTGCTTGTCGTGTAACAATACTATAGATTATTCGACTTCCATAGATCGCCACAGCCTAATCGCACAAGCGCAGCGGATACTACCACTGGTGCGGCAGTATTGTTGGCGGTGGAAAAATCCGTTTAGAATTCTGTCCGTCATCGTGAGAAACTGTTCAGCTGTAACACCCTTTCGGTGCCTAGCTGCCATACCACCCGAGGGAGGCACGACGGCTGGGATACTGCCAGGTTGCCCGAGCCTAGACAGGGGAAGTCGAGAGGCAGAGGTCGGCTTCGAAGCACGGACCTTTCGGTCAGTAAATTCGCGCTCTAACCACTTGAGCCATCTCGTGAGCAATCATAGTGAGGGATGTGGCGTAATATGAACTTATCCGGATATACCTGAATTTTTATATCTGGTGTTTGATGCGACTGGTCGAAATAACAATAGTTTTGGACGATATTTGGAGTTCTGACGATTAGCGACTTCAGAGTGGATCACCAAACGTACCTAGGGGAGAGATTGGTCAGTCCATTCGACCAATATGTTGAAAGGTGCGCCTATACTTAAGTTTATTCGTATTTACACAAGAATACGATGTATTCCATGACTTTTTCAGAATACAGATGGGCCTATCGACAGCCGTTTGACGCAGACGAAAAGTTGTGCGAATTTCCAAAAAGCGAAAAGTTTTGCCTGTACTCCGCTTGAAGTTAGCCAACTGAAAGGAGAAATCGTGAAAAACGGAAGCGAACGCTGAAACACTTCGCGGGTGGGGTTGTAATTGGTTCTTGGGGTTTGCAGTGTGACAATGACCACAGTGCATCGACGAAGATATTAGGAGAGGAATCTTAAGAACAATCAACATGACACCACGATCTAGGATGATTAGACAGCGTTACAGAATACTCCAATGAACTGAGAACAGAAACCGAAAACGTCTTCAATTTACCTGAAGCGTGCTGCGGGCGTTCTCTTCAGCTATAAGACAGAAACTTTTTCGATTTCTCGGATGGGTCGCATTGGATGCTGATGAGCCGCAACGCGTATATGGCCGTTCTTCGGCAATAAAGGGCTAAATAAGATGGAAAAAAGTGTAGTTCCTAAACACATTCATTCACACGAGTTTGGAAGAAAAGTTATTTCGTGCATACGTTTTTAATCCCTGATCCAAAAAGAGTATGAATAAGGCAACTGCTGAATAACAAAAACAGTTCAAGCATATCGGAAAATCTATTACTGGGAAGCTTCAATAACAGTCAGTAGTAAAACCCCCCTGGACCTATTAAAATCCTCACAGAAAATGGCGACACTAAAGACGGTCTCAAGAGGCCACGTTCACGGTGGACGCAGCTTCCCATCCAGATGATATCTTTCGCCAAACGTCACGAGTTGTTTGCTTCTTTCTGTGAGCTTCTCGGTGACACAGCACACTCAAGCGAGGATCCGCAGTCGGAAAATCGGACAAACTCGCACAATGCACGCGAAGAATGGGCTCATATTTCCAACTGGACATACGCAGAATATCAAATGTAGCAAAAACACAAACTTAGCACACAGGTGAGTGTTGAAGGCTCGGATGGAGACAAAACAGTTGGGTAGATTGGCAGCCTGCTAGCTGGTCAAGTGTAACCTGTGTGGCGTAACATAACTAGGAACGAACAACTCTTATTTGGCGAAAACCGCAGGAAGTTACCTGTAACAGTTTGACGGTACCCAAAATACATTCACTGATAGCGAAATCAGATAGACTGAGCGGTGCACAAGACTCAGTTTGGTTGAAACTGGGATTGAATTAAAATAATGACGGTATAAGGACTCAAAATCTCCAGTATTTTGGGTTATCGTCTTCCGCGTTGAACCAGGCCTGTGAGCAATTGGACTGTGCTGCTATTGAATTGGATAACCACGGATTAAAAGAATCGCCAGAACGAGAGAACAGATAAACACTGATAAATTGGACTACGGTTACTGAAACTGGGACTGACCACCTTATGGATACAGACTCTTAGCTGTCACTACAACCATCGATTGAAGGTTGACACCTGGTTTCCGATCTCTTTTTGCTAAGTGGTGCGGTCGAGGCTTTCATGACTCGCGGTCATGTCATCATCGGGCTCTCTGATTCTCGTTTTCAAGATTGACGGGTCATACCCAATGTATCAGTAGCTCTCTAGACATTAGAAGAAAGCGTCCTAGCCAATGACCAGCAACTTTCAGTGGGTAGGCATGAATAACTAAACATTTACGAACCAGCCTAGTTATTCGATCAGTTAGCTTGACAGAAGAAAGCTGGTCGAGGTCGGGATAGTCAAAAACCGAGGGTCTGTATGGCCCTTTATTGTGGAGAGGAGAACTGGTACAACGCAAGTACTACGAATTTTGTTTTTGATCGACAGCTTGATTCTTGGAATGTGGAATTGTTTACATCACGGGCTGCTCCACTGGCGACATCAAAACAAGAAAATACATAACTACCTAAGAGATTTTATAGGCTGGCCAATCCTGTTTGAAACTGGCTAGCTGTATCTACAGCCTGAGCTGATTAAACGAGGGTTTTCAAAGCGGACTTGCGGCTCTTCCGAGGAAATTATGAACTTAAGTCCCACTGAGAAGACCTTTAAGTGAGCATTCGCAAAACTGAGTGGATAGGTTCTGAACCTGCTTAATGAAGTATACAGGCATGGAATTCGTAGACAGCCGGGGGTTTCGGAGTGTTTGTCTAGAGAAATTCCGGAGCTTTAGGTGGCGAGAAATAGACTGGTCTTTTGGCGTTGTCACAAACGTTCTCAAGCATTGATTTACTAGTTATCGAGAAGTTGGACGTTTAACTGTGGACTTGACAAGTCCCAAAGTTGTTCTGCAGCTTCCTTCTCAGTGAACCCAGTCGGAAAACCATCCAACTGACTGCATTCAATAAACGTTTCTAACAACAGTTTTGCATCTGATCCGAAACATTCCGGTAGTTTCCGTCCAACAAATTTGAAACCACCGGTTTTTCTAGTCCCCAATACCATTTTTATTCTGTGAATTGCTGAAAATATTGCAGGAATGTTGTCTGAACTCACTACACGTAGGATAGCTTGTGAACAATCAATCAATCAATTTATCAGCTATAAACCGTGTACCATAGGCACATTGGTTCCAGCTGCTACAGTTTCGATCACCGGAAAACGGGAATGTGGAACGTACAAGGAAGCCTTGGAGGCGAAGGTATGTTCGGAAATTGAGTAGCTACGCATTGAAGGCGATAGCTTTGATGCACGAGCGCCACTGACTGCGCGATTGGGCCATTTCTGCCAGTGTCATTAACCACTGGTGATTTGAGTCCCGGGGTCCCCATCCAGGGAGACGGCAGTTGCCCGCCCGACCCGCCCGACTAAGTTTACTGGTTAGAGTTTTCGTACTTCGTTGCCAGGTCATACACTGTCCACCTCTCGGTCGCTTCCACTCAGCACAGGGCTGAGCGAAAGAGCTCTGCGGGCCAGACGGTCTTCTGGCATGCGGAGTACATGTCCCAACCAGCGCAACCTATGAAGTGTGAGTAATTCATCTATCGCGGAGAGTTCCTTCTTCCTAAGATACTCTGACGTACCTCAGCATTACAATCCGATGTTCCCACCAGACCTGACCAATGCTGCGGAGACATCGATGATCAAACACTGACATCTTCCGTACGTCCTCTGCGCGTAGGGGCCACGTCTCTGATCCACAAAGCAGTATGGATCGCACCACCGCACTGTAAACTCTTCCCTTGACAGACAAGCTCAAGTCACGTCGGCGCCACAGGTGTCGGAGGTTGGCAAAAGCTGCCCTGGCCTTTCCGATTCGAGAAATGATCTCATCTCCAGCCAGTCACCGGAACTTATACTGCCCAGGTAAACAAATTTATCTACCACGTCGATTGGCTCACCTGCAAGCATGAGGTGCGGGTTTGATCCCACCCAGTCTTGTAGCAGCACTTTACACTTTGCGGGTGTGAAGCGCATGCCAAACCGTGCGGCAGAGTTATTTAGGTTATTTAAAATCATTTGCATTTCGGAAGGGTCTGAACCAAGGAGAGCAATATCGTCCGCATACTCAATGTCTGCGAGGAACGTCCGGGAGCATTTCGACTCCCGAGGTTTCAGAGGCAGGCAGGAAATTTCAAGCAGCATGTCAATAACAAAGTTGAAGAGGAAAGGGGAAAGAGGACAGCCTTGTCTTGCACCACTGGACGTGGTGAACTCAGGCGAGAGCTTCCCGTATACTCGTACGCGCCCACAGGAGTCGCATACAGCCTTGATAAGGGAAAGAAATTTGGAAGGGACACCTTTGATCGCCAGACACTGCCAAAGTTGCTGACGATCGACAGAATCAAAGGCAGCTCAAGTCCAGAAAAACGACCAACGTGGGACGTCTGAAGGAGTGGCGCTGTTCAAGAATTTGTCTCAAGGTAAAGATATGGTCGATGCATCCTCGACCAGGCGAAACCCAGCTTGATTCTCACGAATCTGTCTCTCGCGATAATCCATCAACCCTGCAAAAAATGCCAGAGAGTACCTTAGATGCGACGGATACCAGACTGATACCACGATGGTTTTCACATGACGTTCTTGCTCCCTTTTTGAAAACTGGGATGACGGTCGAGGAGCTCCATTCGGCTGGTATTCTGTTTTCGTTCCAAATCTTCTGCAGTATGGTTGTCAGACTGTTCACCAGGACCTCGCCACCTTTGAAGAGCGCGGGGTGCAGACCATCCGGCCAGGTGCCTTGTCGCGCTTCAGGATTGAAATCTCACGCTGGATTTCGGTTGCTGATGGCGGGTTGGTGTCAATGTTCCATTCGGGCCTGTTTGTGTTGTGTTGAAGGGGACCAGGTGAACTGTTCTTGGAAGTGCTCAGCCCACCGCTCAAGACGGTGATTGAGGAGTGAATTGCTGTTCCGTCTTTTTCGCATATTGTCTCACTGACACCTGCCTTCTTTTGACCCGTTGATCGGATCAGTTGAAACAGGGCACGGCTGTTGCCTGCAGCAAATGCCTTCTCCATTCCTGGGCCTTCGAAATTCACCAGCGTTCTCTGTCATTCTTCAAGCTCCTGATTATCCGGTGTTTGAGGGATTTGCGTGCGCCATCATAGTCGCTAGTTGCTGGTATGATCTTTCTGGCAGCAAGATCTGCTGATCTCGAAGATATCCAGTGTTCATTGAGTCGAGTCAGATGGGTTGGACAAGCAGTTCTGAAAGCTGAGAGCATTGCTTCTTTAACTCGCCTCCATCCATCATCCAAGCAATCTTCATCATCCACATGACTGTGCGTTTCCAGTAGCTTTCTAGCCAGGTCAGCTCGATATTCTTCAGCTACTGAAACTTGTCGAAGTTGATGAACGGAGGTGCCCTCTTTCTGCATGCGTAGTGTTGGCGGGAAGCGAAGTGCTAAGCGGGCCGCACGATGGCGTGATCAGAGTCAAGCGTACCCCAGAAGGAACGACAGTCCCACCGAGGCTCTCCATCGGTGGAGCGTTTGTGTGTTGGAAGTTCGTACTGGCCAGGAACAGAGACGATGATCTGCACACAACTGAAGAAGCCGCTCTCCATTATCCGTACGCACAGCATCGACTCCAAATCGACCACCAGCTGTGCAATTCTTCCGGACTTAGCCGTCCAACTTGGGCATTCATATCACCCGCCAGGATTACTATATCCGTCCTTCTTGCCGACCGAAGCAGTCGTGACAGATCTTGATAAAACTCGTCCTTCTCATTCTCAGAACTGCTATCTGTTGGGGCGTATGCTGATACGACAAACAAACACCGTTTACCGCATCGACCTGCGGTAACGGTATCGACTTGAGCCAGACAACCGCACAGCGCAAAGGCGACTGTTTACTGGGATTCAGTCCAGTAAGGCGCTTTCAGCCTTGGGGCTGAGTGCAACCCACACCGTAGATACCACGAGCCATTGCGTCAGGATCACCGGATTTCCGAAGGGTGAAATGTGGGACATCTGGGTTCGTCCTAAGCGGCTTGAGGAGTACGACCGAAGTGGAGTCTTGTATGCGTGTTTCGGAGACACAACATACATCGATAGAGAGGGAAAGTAAGGTTTCAGCAAGGGATGCCTGTTGCCCAATTTGACATAGAGCACGGACATTAAAGGCTGCAACGTGGATCAGATCTTTTGAAGTTAGTAAGTGATCATTATGGTTTATTTTTCTGGGTGATGGTTGAGACTCGCAACAGTGGCTGGGTATTGGCAGATGGGTTGATTGCACTGCATTGTACGATGGGTTGGGAGGGAGTGTGGGGGAAGGCCGGTGAGCGAAGAGCTGCAAGGGCAAATGATACTTCACGGTTGCCCAGGCCGAAGAAGGGAGTTGAGTTGAGGTACCCCACCTTGAGCCTTTGACTCAAAAGTCTGACCCACAAGGCAGTGGGAGGGTGTAGGGTTTAGCTCGGGGACCCTGCCCCTAGCCTCTGACTCAAGAGTCTGGACCGCGAGACAGCGGTTGTTAGGGTTTTCTTGGGGGACCCTTCCCGGAGCCAATGACTCAATGGTCTGACCTACTTGGCTGTAGGGGGCCGGCCTGGCCCGAAAGCGCAGGCAGTAGGGCATTACACTCACTCCTGATGGCTGCGCACAGCAGGCGCCTTTGAGCAGCATCGGACTCTTTGGTTTTAAAAGTATTTCGACCGTTTTGAATAATGCGCCGGCGGTCACGGTCAACCGTTGGGCGATCGGAGTGTACGGTTTTAGGGCCGACCTTTTCTAACCCGTACTTCCTCGGGGAAGGCAGCATCGCTGCTTCCATAAATATGGACATGCCGGTCGCCAGGGAGAAACACCTTACTGCCTTCACACTCCTATTGCAGAGGACAATACGACTTTACCTCCAGACCGCCTCGTAATACGATTACTCGCAGTACGGGGACTCGCTGTTCTTCGTCGGGCTGCTCCCCGTTGGCTTTCCTGGCATGGTTGAACCTTTAGGAACTGAGTTCCAGCCAGTATAGCCCGCAGGATCATTGCAGCACACAAGCCCGACCACCACGACAAGGTGACAGCTTTTGTTAACAGTCTCAAGCAGATCGCCTGCTGTGTGGTACTCTCAGTAAAGCGTATCCCGTAAAGGGTTATTTTCCTACTTTGGGAGAAAAAAAGTTAGCCGCATACTCCAATGTCGGTTAGCATGTCACATTGGAAGGGCTCTACTCCGATGGATCCGGGGCTTTTGAGTACTTCTTTTACTAAGTACTAAGTCACTAACCGCAAAGTTGACTGGAATTGAGACACGCGGACAACGGCTGCAACTGTGTGCAGATCACAGATTATTTCCATGCAATATTGACTTCCGAAATAGCCGAAGCCGCTTGGTCGCATGGTGCCCTCCTCAACGAGCCGACCTCCAATAGATGGACTACAATGTCATTAGCTAAAGGTGGCGTACGTCAATGTTACGGAAAGTTTAGGGGCTGTTCGCCTTCTCGGAAGAGGCTGCAGACACTGAAGGATATGGCGGCTAACCGATATCAGTGACTATCAATTTCTATGGACACTGTCTGACTAAGTGTTGGAGGTGTAAGTACCTCGGATATAAAGTTTTGTTTAAATGAACTGACATGGTTTTAAAGTAGTAAAGCACGGGTATTCTCCTACGGCGTTTCTGGCAACGGCGATGATGATGATGAACAAATACTGACCTGACGATCCATTCTTTTCGTGGCTAACACTATTTATAGCTAACCCTTTTGTGTGCAATCCGAACTATTGTTGGAATCCTTTTAAATGAGTCTTCCCTTGCTTAAATATTGTTCAAATTTGGATATTAAGAGAGATTTTAGCAATGGAAAACCTGGGTGGGTTATGGTCCACGGTTTTCCTCTCGTAGATCAACACTGTGCGTTTGTTACATTCTAAAAAAACAAAACCAATTTGCTCGGCAGTTTACGGACGACGGAAGATCCCAAGAGCTGGAAAGACAGATCTGTTTTATGGGGTCCGTTTCGCATGTGGTTGGTCGACTGTCTGCCTAAGGAAAGGCAACGAATGGCTGTTCTACTGCAATCATCTCGGACATCACTCACACTAAGAGATATGGGCATAGCTTTTTAGTTTTGTTGATTAGAGAGCTTAGAACAGACTGTTTTTTGTTCACAGGATGGTAGGAAAAATCACATAGTCGGTTCACAATAGAGGTACACGAAAACGTAATATGTCGGCTTTAGGAGAGGCTGCACAACTTCGGATTCACACAGGAGTGTAAATCGCCACAGCGGAGGCTAACGAAATGTGGTCAATCACTTGAAAGTACCACCTGCAGAAGTAACGTCACCGGATGCGCGGCGGACACAAACTGATTCATCTCTAGGGGTTCCGGGAAAATACCTACAACGGTTAGGGCGGCTGGGAAGCTTACGGTCAGTTGGCTTGTCTGATTATGCCGGGTCTGGTCGAATGTGAATTTGTGTAAAGTTGGATCACCAAAACTATTTAGGTAGGTGAAAGTCGGTGCGAGTATAGGTTACCTTGTAACAGATGGCACATTGATTTATAGACTTGGAGTGACTATGGTGATGATGTGTACATGCGATAATTTAAAGCTGAGAATGGCACCATTTTTATGTAGGTACCGTGTCTATAATGGGGAGGTTGATGATGAAAACGACCGTCTACAGCATTTAGTTGTACAAGCAGTGTCATCAACGAATATGTAACAAGTACCTCTTGGAGAACGTGCGAAATCGATCAACCGGCTGGTCTATTTCACAGAGACGACTCAAGAATTAGTTTCCAATTGGAAAAAGTACAAATCAAACCAGGCAGGATGCTGGTAAGTCGGTAGCTAACGTGCTCATCTGACAAAAGAACTATACCGGACCTGATGCAGCTGTCATAGCAACGGTAGTGTACACAAATCATAATTGTGAATTGGACGACAACTAGACAATCCAATGCTGAACAAAATTAATTACGCGTATAGTGGAGAAAACGAGGATAGACGAACTGAAACCCACCCGAACAGTGTTGTCCGCGGCAGATTCGGACGGCGGGGCTTGTGCACAGGCCAGCGTCTGTTGTGATTGTTGCACTGGTACATCTACGGATGGCAGTTCGTCCACAAAAGGAATGCAGGATTTGATGTCTACCACAAATGTGCTAAGAGTTGAGTTGCTTATGCTCGCTCCGACGAGTTGGTTGAAGCTAGGAGCAATGGCCATGTCATCTAATCCCCCACCGTTCCGCCAGCCAACGCTCACCGTTTCCAGGCATGTCATCGTTTCGTAGTCATAAATCTGAAAAAATAGCTAAGGCGG
Organism: Clonorchis sinensis; assembly: GCA_003604175.2. Classification (NCBI taxonomy): domain Eukaryota; kingdom Metazoa; phylum Platyhelminthes; class Trematoda; order Opisthorchiida; family Opisthorchiidae; genus Clonorchis; species Clonorchis sinensis. The sequence continues at coordinate 2,036,305 of CM030370.1, read as the reverse complement.
TAACTCCCCAAAGACCAAAATAAACTGCGGGAAACATTGTTGAGCGAAGGATGAAGGGTAGTCCAGCTGGTCAATGCAATTTTGGCAACAAAACATCAATGAACTACTTTAAGTGATGGGTTGTTTTCTGAGCTAAAACTCTTCGAAGCCAGGAAACAAACCGTTAAAACGGATGGCGCGGAATACCTTGCATTAAGGTGACCGAGTCACACTGTATACTACATCATGCAGTCAAATATTAGGAACATGACGACACTTTTACACTAGAAAACAAACTGTTACGAAATCAAATGGAAACACGCTAACTTTGACCATGCAGCCACAATTAGGCTAAAACTGTAACGACAGAAAAGATGAAGAGGGACTGGTGTCTCCGTACTGATTGTGAAGGGGTTAACCCATTTTCCCGAAATCTTCAACCGACCTTGGGCGGCAAGAAGTACACGAATGACTCTGTTCAGGTAGCCGATACTGACGTGCTAAAGCGACACTGCCGTATGCTGCACTTGGTAGTGGGAGCATGTTTAGGCTCGAAACACACGCCAGTCTATGCAGTAGATTCAAGGAGAATTCTGAGGCCTCTACGGGCCCCGGATCATAGTGTTTGACGCGGCATGGTCTCAGAAATTTGGTGACGAGGTAATTAGGAAATGCTTGCTTGATCGAGCACTGGGTACTGTGGTCGCAGAAACCATGAAGCGTCGCAAACCGTACCAATTATACCATGTGCCGCAAATGAACTCCGAAATGAGCGCTGTCCCCCAACCCTGTTCTTCAATGGCGCCAGTTGCGAGATGGACATTGTAGCTTGAAATAAGGACGTGAATGTCTGCTTTCAGGGATGGGGTGCACGTGATCTCGTCTGGGCCTGGCTACAGAGGGCAAAGACTTTCTGGTGTCTTTTCTTACCTGGATTATCTGAGGTATGCAGTTACCTAAGAGTGCTGTTGTAGGCTAGCACCAAGTCCCTTTCCCGTCCACTTTTCCATTTTAAGGCTTTTGACATGGACGGTGTGTGATTACACAGCGAACAGGCTGCTGTTGTCTAAAATGATAATTCGGGTGAAAAAGAATCGTATGAAATGAGCGATGTACCAGATTACTGCTAAGTTGGGAGAAGACGTAACCACTTGTAAAATTGATTGTCAGCGTCAAAAAGAAGCCTACCGAAAACTTGACTTACTGTGCAGAGTAGCCTATTGGCTAAAGCTGGTCAGTCAATCAGCTAACAATACGCACCAGTATCGAGCTCGAGATAGCTGTGATTAAGATGCGAAGGTGCGTGGTTCAATCCAACTTCTACATCTCGACTGCTCCTGTCTAGGATTGGTTAACCTGGCAGTATCTCCGCCCTCGTACTCCCTTCGGTTGGCCTGGTAGCTAGGCACCGAAAAGGTGGTGCAAACGAACGGTTACTATTCCTAGACATCAGCGTTTACCACCTGACTGTCCACCAGGGCCTGCCTCAAAATTCGTCAAAGCCTGTCAGAAACAGCTTCGAGTGACAGTAATATCAACTGTAAGCTAGGTTCCAATACAGAACATCACACAAGCACTTCTCAGTTCGCCGGAATCTTGCCTCGTAAAATAGGATCGCACAGTATCGACTCTTGCCACAACTTGGAGTGGTGACTGGTCGAAAGTGTTTTGCACGGTAGAAGTGTATCGACTGTTCTTACTTCACTGACTATTCAAAACCGGCTTAAATCGTCTTAACGATACCTGTGCAGCTCTAGTACGGTCGATCTGACAGACGCAATGGTGGCCTACGTACGCTGGATAAGTTAGCTTCAGCAAAACCGATGCTGTCACACATGGAGCGTCTTTTGAACTTCAGGGAAACTGCGGGGCGTTGGAACCCAAGCGGCTCATAAAACTCAATGGAACACTAGGGATCGGGCACAACTACTGTACACCAGCCACTCCATTCGGTGTATTACGAAAGGTCTTTCCAATCCATCTATGCTAACCCGAAACAGAGTAGACTAGCCTCCTGAAGAGAGACCGTATCGAGGACAGGCCACTCCCCACGAGGGTTTGTAGTAGGAATACCCTTTCATATTTCCACAGGATTTCCTACATTGGAGAACCTATGAGTTTTTTATCCCCCAGGAGCGATTTTCTCTCATATTGCAACATGAAAGGACATAACAAGAATGTTAACTCGGTTCAATACAATTTATCCCTTCAACCCATCTCTTCTCCACCCGAAACATCCATCTCTGGAATGAATGGGTTGACTCACACCCCGATCTGATCCCCATGTCAGTGTTTTCATTTTAAGACCGGGGTTAACGCTCAAAATCTGCACTACCAATCAACCAATGGCCCCCCGCCCCGCCCGATTAGTTCACAAACAATTTTGAACATAAGGCTACAAATCTCTCGGTTAATTGAGGTAATAAATATCGACAACTATACTTGTTTGGTTATGAAGAGGGAGTCCCACCTGGAACCCAGCTGAAGCTCTCGTTTATGATGAGTTGCTTAAAAACACCATAAACGAAAGATTCCGCTGGGTTCCAGATGAGTTTCCCGTCAAAACCGAATTGATATGCAAACGAGTGTCTTCGTCGAAATCTGTCCAATTTGGGTTCAAGCAGAACATAAGGTTGACGGAAACTCGGAGACTGCGCCTATCTGATGAGCCTCGACAAGGGCGAAACAGATGGTGGGCTGTCGAAGAGTTTTCAGCAACTTTATGAGTAGTGTATCACGTCTATAGATGTAAGAAATACCTTTGTTGTCTCTATAGCTTTGAGTGGCTAATCTACTATGAACAGAGTGACCCTACTTCTGCACACCTGAGGGCGATCAGGTGAACTGTAAGCATTTCGAGCTACGGATCAATTTGTATGCACATCAAAGGGATTGTCTGAGGGCGTTGCGGGAACGACCAAGAGAGTGTGTTCTTACCCAAACTGTCTTTGATACAAGCAGACCAATTTTTATGCGGTTTCTTGCAACGCTCATATCTCACTGATGCTGTTGCTCTCCATTACTCTACGTCTTACTTGTCCTATCCTTCAGATACTAAACGATTGACGCTATCAACGATCGTCTCACAAAATTCGTGACTGGGGTACGGCAAACGCTACAACCTCAGTATAGTTTCCTTATAACACTAATTCTAGATTTTATCGAACTAGAGTAATGCCTATTGCCTTGCAGCTGAACTTCGCTGATACCTCTTCCGGTCTACTCAGGTTAGACTGATCACTACAACTGAGCCCGATAAAGAAGTCCCATTCTTTTTGCTTTCCACTTGCCCAAGTTATTCTTCTTCCTGGCATACTGTCCAGGATGGGGACCTCTCAGTAACGAAAAACGAGTAATCTGGTGCATTACGTCAATCCATGCAGGGAACCGAACTGAAAGCGATTTACCTTGAGATAGTCCAATGTGGCCACATAGAGACAGACACCGTCAGGATGAAATGCAATTCGACGGACCACAGACCCCGCGAGTTCCGTGCCACTGACAGCCACTTGAGAAAAGTTCTCGAGATCGAAAAGACGAACTGTTCGGTCGGTGGATGCGGTGGCAAGAAGCAGTACAGTCGGGTGGAATGCAACAGCTGTGACCGAACCCGTGTGTCCAGTCAACTCAGCGAGTAGACGTCCCGCAGAGAGGTCCCAAAGCTGAGCAGTTAAATTCAGTGAAATATGGGTGGCACTTTAGTCAAATGAGATGAACCGAATACAAAGCCGCAGGTGATAGTGAGGAAAAGTTGGAATCCAAATACAACGTAAGAGAGGTTAGCACAATTCATATACACAAGCGGTGTGTTTCTGCTTGGGAGAGACGGCTAAACTCCAGCAGAAAGGGGACAGACTCAGGAACAATGGAGCAGTTGGGGTATTGACCACGATGGATCGCTGTTAGCTTTCCTCTCCTCGGTGACCGAAAGTAGAGCAGATGCAACCGAAGTCAACAAACAGAATCGAGCTGAAATTCCATGACTCATTTTAACAGAGCTGGAAGAACTAGTAATAAAAGATGGGTAGAAATTGATGGCCCCCCACACATAGGCTGATAGAAAGTAATCCTTTCGGAATCGACTAACGTCTCCAACGCGCAGCTATTTAGCCAATTTCCCCAAATCATCGGTGAACGAAACTGTGGCAACTAAAACCGCTGTACGGCAAGTACGCGGTCTTTACAGCTGCTGCCGCTGGCGATACGGAAAACGGGCGTAGATGTTGCTGGAATTTCGTTTCAGAATGTACCGATAAAGCATAGTCGTCAGAAAAACACAAACAAACACTCGTTAGTCCGGCAGTAAATTTACAGCTCGATGGAAACTTTTGTCCAGTTTTTTTAACTCATCTTTCGCGTTTGAAAACAATAATCACACAGTTGATCCGCAGTGACACTAGAGGAAAGCTGCAACATTGACCATCTGTTTACCAGACTCCACATATTGTCACGAAATCCAGAAGAAAACCACTGACAGGCAGAAATCCCATTTAGAAACTACAAAATCTCCTCACACTATGTATGATCAATCCATAAGTGGCTTAGTGGAGGAATATTTTCACAGGATGAGTGAAACTTCTATCTGAGAAGTTGTCACTCGAGGAGCCAGCAAATACTTAAGCACAAGATGAAGACCATGCTGCACATATGAAATTGCTATACCATACAGGTGTTTATCATTTGCGCGCTGGGAATAGGGGTAGGCATTATAAACTGTCTCAAAGAAATTTAGAGCATGTTTTACTTATTACGATTCCGAATTTTGCGTGTTTCGCGAACATCTGTGCTAATAAATACAGATTATCTTTCGGTGTAGTTTCCGTGATAAATGCCAAGCAAATTAGAAAGCGTGGTGGTCAAGACACCCAGCGTGGTTGTGTCCTCTTCCATCCCATAAGTACGGGCGGATGTTTGTGGTCTTTCAACATCACATGAAAGGTACATTAGACAACGGACCATTCTTGGATCAGTGCATAACGTCGAATTTATCTATCTACATCAATACATGTCGTACCGTATCTTTGTTTCATGGACGCTTGGGCTCCAGTGGCTTTTGCTAACCTGCGGTATCAAAGTGACCAGCTTTTCTATGAATATGGAGCGAAGACTAGTGTAGTGCACCCCGTACTACTGACCACCGACATTGCGCAATCAAACTTGGAGTTCGTTGAATGTTTTTTTTTGAGAATTGAAGCGAAATATATCAGCTGGGGACACTTGATCACGTGCTTAGAAAATCCAAGGAGTACAGTTCCCTTCGCTGAACCTGGAGATGGCCTAGAAAAAGTCGCGCTGGGAACTGACAACGAAACACGCTATGCAACATCAGGAATTTCAGTCGAGCTGAAACCCGCAGTCTTTGTGGGCAGTGATCCCTAGGGGAACTACACTATTGTTTATAGACGCTGAGAGAGCGACAGTGGATCCATTTATTTCAACCCCTACCAACGGAATACGTTCCAACTTATACGCCAACATGAATGAGCATACATATACGGGGTATTCAAACATGGTCTCCGGTGAACAATTCTTTGATAACGATGACAAGCTCAGAAGCCGGTAGTTGAAGCGTCTTAAATCGTTGTCAGAGACAGCAACATCAGTGTTGACAATGATACTCAACTGCCGTACAACTAAAAAGTTTATCTGCTTACAGTTAAAGTGTTATTTCACTTTAAGAGAAGAATGGGTGGCATCTCAGCGACTCAGTGGAACAAACTGACCATAACTCTTTACTTACACTAGTTAGTTTTTACCATCAACGTATTTGTATAATACAACAAGAAGATGCTGCTGATTGACCGACTATTCCTGCGCAAAACGTCAAAAAAAGAACTGCAAACGCAGAAATCGTGTAAACTATTTCAGATGACGCACAACACCAGGATATTCCGAAATTCAAATTCCTCAAGACTCCGGGGGTTAACTAACAAAATACGTTCAAAATGACTAACTTCTCCGAATAAAACGATGGAATACATGGTATCTTCTGGATATACCTTGATCATGCCATCTTCTCCCGCAGAAACAACCCATTTCCCGTCGGGCGAGAAACGAGCCATATTCACTCCTCCAGAATGACCCCGGTAGGTGTTGATACAGCCCTTTCTAGAAACATCCCAGAGCTGAAAACGAACCAGGTGAAATAAACTAAGCTGGAGTTCGATAGGCTTTATTTTACCGACAACTATTCAATTTAGTGACGTTTGCAAGGGTAAATTATTGGAGGAATTGAAGAGCTTTGGTGTGGATAAAAAGATGATCCACGTGAATGACAAAACGCTCCTGCACTAGACACCTGAACGATTCGCGAGCAACCACAAGTCTTCCCCAAACAGGTGCGTGGCCCCAAGATTTGTAGTTTTTTTTGGAAACAAGAAGGCGGTTCCCGATAAGTGATGAGACGCAAGTCTGAAAATATCAGGTAGGAAATGCGTTAAACCCATATTGTAACACGTTTCAACGACGTTATGAATACCGCCGAGAGACATCTTCGGTTTCGTGTATATGCTGAGCCTACTGCATACACTTGGCTAAATGGGGACGCTCGTTAGGTTTGTATTTATTTTTGGCACCAATTATGGACGCGCAGAGCTTACAACAAAACATTCGAAGCTTGTCCCGCAACCAGTGGTTCGGCAAGGCCACCCTATATGTAGCTTTTGTTCAGTTTGAAATGCACATTCCAGGGGGTCGTGAACCCAGGCACCGGAACCTCCAATTAGATGTTGTCTCTACAGTGAAACTGCTTTTGGTGCTCATCATAGTGATTCCACTAATGAGCGGGAACCATCCGAACCATATCTGGTCGCCTAACTTCACACACACACACACACACACACACACACACACACAAATTAACCGCCACCGATCTCGCAATTTCGCTGACCTGCCCTATGTGGCAAAACAACAGCAACAGTAACCCTTGCAAAATCTCTGTGGAAAATGGGACCAATCAAGAAAATATATAAGGGCCCTTGGATGGTCGCAGTGGCAACAAGACTTGATTGACGCTTGCTTGAACCGCAAGACTTGCCATGACAACGTTGGATGGTAACTCTGCTGGACAAGGCACCGAATCCTAGTATCCAACTTGCTCGAAGACCTCGAATGTAAAAAGAACACAATTGGTTGTGCAAACTTCAACGAGGGAGAAGTATGAAACGTATGAAGTTGGAGACTGGCATATAAAGCACGGTTGATGACCGGTCGAATCGTGATGGGAAGTTGTTTTTTTCGGCCGGAAAACAATGGCAGTTCTGGCGAAGCGATTCTATTTGAGTTCGGACTGTTTCCATTTGATAGATGTTAGGTTGCGAAAAGACCACGAAAGGCTGGTTGCGATGTTCTCTTGTACTGTTCGAGAATAAACAATTAAAGCAGTCAACGGCTGAATTGAAAATTCATGCTTGTTGAAAGAGAAGTGAATCCGATTGTCAAGAAGGCCAGATTCTTGAAAATCATCCCAGAGTGCCCGAAACCCATTGCGACCCTCAAGCCCCACCAAAATCGCAGCAGGGAAGTAATCAAGCGTCTGTGCTGGAGAAGCTCGCTGCCGATTGGACGCTCCAGCAGTCAATTAGTTCAACAACGTCAGATGATGATGAGTAGTTAGACACGTAACAGAAGCACGACCGACGATAATGAGTGTTCGGGCAATTCATAGAATCAACGGCCTACGACGATGAGTGTCCATTCAACGCTGATCAGACGGTCTGGATTCAAGGTCAAAAGTGTGATTTAAATACCGCGATGCTCATTCTGATTTATGCACTCGCCTGCTCGTGATAAACCTGTTGGGTTGCTTGGCTTTTCCCGACACGAAGGCACTGGAACGGGGACAAGAGTTAGTTACAACAAACTTTGGACGACGATTCATCCGATGCGCTGGTCCGATCGGTGAAGAATAAATATACAACAAGAGACCAGCAGCTTTTTCGCTGGTGGACAATCTGACGTGATCTAGTGTTACTCATCAATTGCATCAACTGGGTTCTGAATTCCATCAAACATTCAAGCAGGAATACAGAAAAATTTCAACCATACATCTCAAATTCCCAGATGATAGCGAATGTGTTGCTCATTTTCTCTAAATTGCCCTTCGACTCAATCTTAGGACACCACCACGTCGACGCTATTGACCTAAATCGGTTGTTGATGGAGCGTATATTCGAAATCATCCTGAAAACTTAAAGACACTTCTCCTGGTTCGTTCTAACATAACTTATAGCGTATAGTTAACCGTTTAGTCTCAGCGGTAGTTTGCGAAAAACGCACACCACCACAACGAATTGCGAGCACCGTGCAGAACTTCATTAAATATATTGTACCTCGGTGGAACAAACACTGGTGGCAAGAATGTCCTAGATTGCGAAACCTCCTACACAAGCCACGAGCCTGATGGTCTGGCAACGTCACACTAAGTGGATCTCAGTTGCCGCAACATATCGTGGCGTAAGGGTGGCGTACAACTTGTGTTCATGTTGACAAAATAAAGAAAACCATTGCGCAGCACGACGTTGATATGTTGTATTTTTACTGCTATGAATGTTTGGGTTTTCGCAAGTACCGTTGTCGGGGACGAATTCCCGTTGGTAAGTGCGATAAGAATGTGTTGTGGGCTGAACATCATAAACCAGAGATTCAGCTGATTTTCAGATGGTTCTCCCACCAAGACCAAATTGGTATGCAAACGAGTGTATAATTCGATTTTCGTGTAATTTGGTTTACGGAGACTCGGGGACTGCGACTATCGGATGAGCCTCAAGAAGGGCAAAACCGGTTGTGGGCTGTCGGAGAGTTTTCAGCAGCCTTAATAGTGGTGCATCACGTCTATGCAATGTATTGCGGTACCTCGATTATTATACTAATCAAAATACGAAGCGTGCGGCTGCAACACATTCAGTTGCTTAAAAACATCATAAAAGGGAGATTCAGCTGGACTGCAGGTAGGTCTGCCGTCAAAACCAAATTAGTATGCAGATGAGTGTATAAGTCGAATTTTGCGCGATTTGGGTTCAAATAGAACATAAGGCAGATGGAAACCCGGGGATTGCATCTACACGATGAAGCCCAAGAACGATAAATCCGGCTGAGTGGTATCGATGAGTTTTCGGCAACCTTATGAGTAGTGTATCACGTCTATAAATGGTTTGTATCTGTTTTAGGAACGCCCAGTACACGTGTGGCTTCGGCAATTATCAGCTGGCCTTCACGTCTGCGAACGAATATTCGTAATGATCAAGCTCAAAATGAAGCAGACTGCTGAAGCGGAGAGTTCGTGACCAGATGGCTGGAAGAGTGAATAACAGTCGGGTGACGAGTGGCTGACCAATCGACGGCCAGTCAGTCGTTTCTGCACACACGCAGAGTAAGATTCAACAGTCCAAAAGCGGTCGATTCGGTCGCGTTCAGCGCCAACTGTTTTATATATGTATTTCCATAAGCACGGTACCGCAATTTGGAGATAAATCTCAAGACTTAACAATCCTTGGCTTAGTTCTGCGGGTCACTCGAATGGGCTTCCTAGAAAACTGCAAGCATTCTACACGATGTCTGTTTGGACTAAATGAAAAGTAGCACCCAACCAAATGAAGAAATACGTGACACGTTTTACTCTACTTGTTACATGACCCCGGATGAAGTCAGCAACAAAACTAACAAAAGTACCGTACACTTAATGTAGTAGCAGCGGGAAAATCCGCAGATTGTCTTATTTCTGGTTCAATTACATTGAGACGATGCAACCAAGGCCTACCATCTGTTCTGGGGAGCTTCGTCTGTTAAGTCGGATGGTACGCACTACCTAGTAGAGAGAATTTCCAGGGGGCATGCAGTCCAATTCGACCGCAATCGTCGCAGTGGGAACAGCATTTTTATGGTCACGTAGTTTGAAGTTTTATTGTGGTCTGAGAAGGAGTTCGATAGTCTTGAACGAGACAACACAAAAATATGCCATCAACACAGACGAAGCACAAGGAAGTTCACAAGATGAGTGAAACATCCATATGAGAAGTCGTCACTCGAGGAGTCAGTCAATACGTGACCACGTGATGTGGATTGAAGGATGAGCGCCGCTATATTCTGTCTGAGTGAGAGCTAGTCGCACTGTTTCTTAGTCGCCCCCTAGTCGAACGGTCAGGAAATCAAACACCGACAGGGAGGTTGCCGGTTCGAAACTCTGACTTCCTGAGATGAGTACTGCTGATTCCCAGTGAGGATAGGACAGCTGGACAGCGCTCCTCGGTTTTTCAACAAAGATTGATCTCACTGACAGGACGAAATATCAGTTGAAAATAAACATGTTGTTGATTCCTTCTGTGAATCAAGGGCAACTAGTGGTCAGTTCCCTATTTGTTCGGCCATTAATGAATAGCATGTTTATTACAACGCTGCTTGTTCCGTGGGTTTTCGCTCCCTGCTTAATCTCTAGTTACTAATTTCGAAATTTTGCCGCCTGTTCGTCTTCGCTTGCAGTTTCGTGTCAACGCCATCGATTCACGAGTATCTGCTCCGATGGAAAAGCAGGTCACCCGAGGGTCGAACTCGGAACGCCTCGGATGGCCAATTCGACTTCTCAGGAAGCTCTATTGTTTTACTATGTTTGTATTGCGTCTTACCTGAGAGTGCTTGTCTGGGTTTCGTTTAAAACGGACCTAAGGGCGCATTCCAATTTGGCACGTACCACATCATAACGATATCAACTAAGGACTGCAGGTATATAATTAATTTGTGCCAGATTCACTGATACCCGTTTTTCAGACAATTCCCACTACTCCTCGGACGCACTGACTGTCTTCTGCGCCGTTATATCTGTATACCGCTTACTTACATTGTCTGACTGTCTGTATCCAAAGTCCAGCCGTCCTGTTGTTCTTTTTTCCGCTCCTATCGATGGCGCTGTTGTTGAGTGCACGTTCTGCTCAACTCACGATGTTTATTAACCCATTTGTTCTTAGAACCAGTTCTCAATAGAGCATCCACTGTCTCCAGCCGTCTGTTTTTTATTAATTACTGAATACGAACTGCGTATAGTCCGATAGCTCCAACCATCCTGTAAGATCCTTAGACGCCCAGATCTTACACGTCTTCTGCCAACAAGCTCGGCTTATTTCCTAGAGTGTATGGTTTTACGTGAACCGCTCTCCACGATAAGCGGTAATTGTAAATGCTCTTGGTGGTTCATGAGGCTGTCTCCTATAGAGGAAGAGCACAGTGCAAGGACATTGTTACGGGAACGGTTTGAATGGATGACTGAACGGAGAACCACCATATATGTACACGTCATCGTGAGTGTCATCAGGCAATGGTGTCAATAGCAAAACAAGATCATTGAATTATGAATACACGTGGTCTAGACATATATGTAAGCCATGAAAAATAAATCAAACGTAGAACAGGGACATGCATCCTATTGTCTTACCTTGACGAAAGTGTCGATCGAGCCGGAGACAACGAAATTACCAAAGGGATGAAAATCCAAGGAGCTGACTGCCGAAGTGTGGCCAGATAGGGCGCGTACAACTGAAGACAATAAAAATTTAAGCGTCGGTCACTACGACACGCTAATAGCAAATGATAACAGAGTAGTCGGGAAATCACGGAGAGACACAGAGGCATATAGGACAGTCACTTCACCACTGTGGAAGCGACAAACTCAAAACAGATACTCAACAGTTTAAAGAAGCGAAAACAACTGACCCGGATATGGCCGCACTTTTAAGTCGCGTGAACATAAATCGTCAGTTTTGCCCTGACTAATAAGCGACGTTTTCATTAATATTTTTCTTAAAATTTGACTATTAAAACCTTGATGCGCCAGTAGTTGGAAAGGGTAATTGGAAAAGACAGTTACATAGACAAAAGGGGGATGAAAACACCCACATAAGTGTGGTGCAGTTTTAACCGAGAGACGGCCTCAGAGGGGATGAAACAAAACAATCTGAACCGGCAGAGAAGAGCTGAATGGTTGAGTGGTCAACTCTGCGACCTGAGCTTCAGAGTGAGCGATTGGATTGTTGAATCAACAAAAACTGCTACATGTGTTGCCAATACGGTGTAAAACGACCTTACTAAAACGCAACACTTGACCAGTGTGTCCCTGGATTGCAGAGAACCGTTGAGAACGTGAGCAGATACGCAAGTTATTCCAATTCGTCTCTGTTCACTATGCGACAACCAAATATTATTTGTGACTACAAGCAGGCGTAGCCGTGTGTAAGCGGACAGAAACTCTAGACACCGCTCATACAGACATTTTCAATCAGCGGGTTCCTCCTGAGACGCTCAGCTGCGCGTAAACGCAAAATAATTATTGATTTAGTTAATTAAACTCGAGGTGATAATGCTAAGAAAAGCAGAGATGCTCGAGCGTCGCATTACGATTGCAGAAAGTAATTACTTTTTACTTCCTCTAAGTCCCATATTCGGATAGATCCAGAAAGTGACCCAGCAGCAACACGATCTTCCTCTTGACTGAATTCAGTGGCTTCAACCGATGAAGTGTGACCAGTGAGGCTGAGGATGCACGCGGGCTTGCCCACTGCCCACAGTTTGACTCGACGGTCTTCGCCTCCGGTCGCCATGACACGGCCGGACTTGCGGCCCAAACTGACACACGTGACAGCACCCGGAGAATGAGCAACACATTCTTCTGCGTTTAGAAAAAAAGACCAGTGATTACCATGATGAAACGGAAACCGGCAATCAATGACCTCAGACAATTACCCAGATTTCTGGAAGTCGGCTTTTGGTATGCCTGTTGATTAAAAACTATTAGGTTTCAAACGAAACTAAATTCTATGGAAAAGCGAACGTATTATTGCATGTTTAGCGGACGAAAAACTTGGTCAAAGTTCGCAGTCGAAACGAGTACCACAGTGCCACAGTATTTAGTCAAACGGGGGAAATACTGTGATATCTTGAATAACGGCCTAACAAAACCCTGAGTAAGCTTCTGTGTTGCACGGTTGGGTGAAGAAACGAAAGATTCAATTACATAACTCTTCAAAATTACCTCGGTTCGCAAACGAGCATTTAAATCCACAATGACGTCATCTTCTCAGAGAAAAACGGTGGCGAATACATTCTTTGGTTGGAATACCTGGTAACGCTCGACAAGTTAGGGGCTTAACTCAGATGGTGACCCTCAAACTACGGTTCACGAGGTCAGCTTATCCGCCTCATTGCACCTTGGTGTCACAGCTGAAACGACTTCCCAGCCACACAGAAAACAGGACTTGTCAGCTAAGACATCATTGATCTTAAAACAGAAGCAAACTTGCAAAAAGGGTACCGCAATGGACCATCTGAATTGGTGTGCTAGAAGGTCATATGAGTGGAGAGTATATACCCTGCAATAGCTGTCACAGTGCGTAAGACAGCTGAGGGTTGGTTCGAACGTGAACCAACGGGGAAGGCAACCAGATGTCTCCGAAAGTCAAGCGAACCATTTCACACACATCTACAATGTGCAGTTTTACTTGACTCCTCCTTTTCTGAATGTCGTCCGCATGATAAGATTAGCCCGTTAGCTGAACACCCTTTGAACAATCGTCCGATTGTCCTTGATCAACTGCCCTGGTGTTGCGTTTCTCATGTTTATTTTTCACGACGCTGTACGTTTGGACAGAGATATTGACGGACGTACACAAATGCTAACATCCCTGTGAGGTCATTTGCAATAAAAATAAGTTTCCGACGAATACTCTCATTTGCATACAAAAGTTGGTTTTGACAACGGACCCAACTGAATCCAGCTCAATCTCTCGTTTATACTGACTTGTTACGTCTAGGCAAAAGTAAGTTTCGTTGACACAAATGACTCCACCGTCCATACAACTTTAGTTGGTGGAAGCTAACATATGAATAAAAGGCCGACAGTCGCTTAAGAACAGTCTGAAGTCCTCAAGCGCGAAAAAGTGGAGTTCGCTTTAATAATGAGAAGCAAAATTGCTGACTACAGTGAAATTTCTTTTCACCAAACAGCACATGAGAAGCTCAATTATGATTTTATTGTGTAACTACAGGGGCTGATTAGATTGACTTCTGGAGAGGTAAAGGTGTCATAAAGATGTATCCGGGTAAAACAGGTTTTTCAAGAAAACTGACTTTGGGGAACGCAGTGCATACAGTTCGACGATTGTTGGTAAACGGGCGTACCCGAATGACGGTACAAGACAGTTGACAATGTCAGACTTAAAGGATACACAGTCAAAAATCACGATGCACAGATCCATTGAGTTAAACGAAGGTGCGTACATGGGGGAAAATAAAATAAAAGACTTTCTTAACAAGATGAATCTATTCCGAAAGATGCGGTAAACTTTCTAAAGTTGGAAAACAGTAAGGATAATAAAGCACTGGTTGCAAAACGGCTGACCTGATATCCTTTCAATGCAAATATTGGGACAGTAGGCAACAGTACGAAGAAACAGACCTCTCGGAATCGTCAGAAAAGTCACGTTAACCAAAACGATCGAACTGGATTGAATAGTGGACAGATTTCCAAACCGTTTAAATGAAGTGAACGTGGTATTCACGGGGAACTGAACACTGGACCGCGGATTCAAAAAGATTCAGCTGTCGAGGAGTTTTCAGCAACCTTATGAGTAGTGCATTACGTATATAAAAGATTCAGCTAATTTATTCGGATGAGATGCCCCATTTTAGGTACGCAGAAACGGAAATTCCGTTGGAAGGAAAGATATTCAAGAACTTCACTTACGTAGAAAAGGCTCAGAATAAAATTTCTGAAAATTATTCTGTACAACTTACGTAATTTCCAGGCTTTCATTGATAGCTGGCAAGTACCAGTGCAGCATTCACCTATTGGCAAGGAGAAATTTCAGTTCAAGGGGAACAAAGCAGTTCATGCTGGAAAGAAAAGATCGAGAGGCGACTAGAATGGATTTTCTGTGTACGCGTACGAATAAGCTTCTGAAACACAATGGCTTAGCCAGCAGAGATGCAGAGATTGATATGGGCTTCAAGCATCTCTTAGTGATATGCAGTGGTTTTTCCACTTTGCCTCCAATCTCACTAGCCGATTGTAGTCACTTGACAATTTAAGAGCACAGGTTGCGTGACTGTTTCCAGTCAACTGGAAAAGCATTGGAACCGGTTAAGACATAATCATTTCAGAGGGGATCGGTAAGCAATCTGTGGGTTTACAGCTTTTGACAAAGCTACGACAGGCCAATCTATCAGGTTGGCCGAGTTATAAGACAAACGAAGAATCAATCAGCAAGTGCTCCATATCAATTAAAAGATAACCTAGTATGGATGCTTAAATTCTACGGTTCATAAGTTGGGGCCCGTGATTCAACGCGCTTCAATTGACTATTACTCTTGGGTGTTACTAGTAAATTTTTCGTGGCTTGTATGAGTTTGTAAATGCTAGAACAACTTGGTTAAAGGTTTGGGGTGAGATTACGTGGAATTTTTCGTCGGTTTGGTTTATGCACTTCAAAGCTGGGGTAGTTCTGTTAATGACTCCCATTCGCGGATAAACACACACCCCTAGGTCCCAGACAGACTGACCTAAAGCCACTCTTTACAGGCTTACCAGTTTTACGACTTCTATTCCATTCACACTAAGCTGGTTGGGGATTGCCACCTCCTCGGCCATCAGTGTATATGGCCGATCCCCACCTCAAAACTTCTACATTTTTTAATCTGTCTTGTGTCCTGTGTCTGGTGCATGTTCGGCCAGTGATGAGGCTTTAGGGGCAGCGCTCAACATTTATCGCCGTTTAACGGCTGTATGATTGCTTTTCTCTAGTGCTCATCGATTCTGGTGTAAAATTCTCTAACCGTCTGCCATAAACAGACCTTCGTACAATCATTCATTCATTCGTATTTAATTTTGTAGACACAGTTCCGGTTCAACACATCGTGAGGCGATGCTTCCGGTAAACCCTAAAGCCGTGGTTAGATTGTACTTTTAGGGTACAATCGGTACTAATTACATCGCCCCAAGTGGTTTGTCACAGATCGCAAATAACTAACAACTTCAAGGTAAATTAACCGAGACAATCAAGGTGAAAACAGTGTCTTGGAAGAAGTATACAAGATGTGATTGCCCGCAGTCCATGAGCTTCTTTACATGCTTTTCGGCTTAATAAGGGAAGCGGAAACGCTCTCGGCGGATTGGAGTACCTCTATACTGATGCAAACATCCAAGAAAGCGACAGAACGATTTATGAAAACCGGGTATAAGCCTGACAGACACCGCAGCAAGCACTTTCATCATACTATTGTGTCGCCTCAGAGAAGCGAAATTCTCACAACAGACCGAATCAGAAAGACTTCCGTACAGGAGGTTGCGGTGACCAAATAATCGCGTTGTGACGTATAGCGGAACATCACTACAAGTTGCAGTCATCAACCACCGCTTACGCTCCATGCAGCAATTGATTCAATCAATTGGGAACACCTCTCCGCTGTCGTGAAATTTGACGGTGTGCCAGACAAGCCGCTGTCTGTTGCTGGTCAGTACGAACCTCCGACACAAACGCTCACATCGAATAACTTGAAGGTCACCAACTGGACTCAACTGGACCATGTGGCGTCAACTAATGATTGTTGTTCATTCTGGGGTACGCAACCTGACTCTGACCATGCCATCGTGTGACCCCGGCTATCATTTTGCTTTCCATCAGCAGTACGTGTGCCAAAGCACAGCAGGTCCATTTATCAACTTTGACCAGTTCCAATAGCTCAAGCGTATCGAGCTGACCTGGCTGGAAGGCTACTGGAAACGCAGTCATGCGGATGAAGAAGACCCGAAGGAAGCACGGGAGCAGGAATACTGCCAGGTTGCCCTAGCTTACACAGGAGAAGTCGAGATGCAGAGGTCGGAATCAAACCACAGATCATCCGGTCAGTAAATTCGCGCTCTAACCACTGAGCCATCTCGCCCCAAAACTGCTTGGAGGGTGAATGGAAGCGGGCTAAAGAATCTGTGTTCTCAGGTTTTAGAACTGATTGTCTAAGCCATCCGACTCCGGTAAAGGAACAGTGGATATTGTCGAGATCAGCAGATCGTATCGCTATCAGAAAGGCCATACCAGCAACGAGTGACTGTGATGGCACACACATCCCTCAAACACCGGATAATCAGGAACTTGAAGAATGACAGAGAACGCTGGTGGATTTTGAGGGCCAAGAGATGGAGAAGGATTTCACTCTAGACAACAGCCACATCCCATTTCAGCTTATTCGATCCACCGGTCAAAAGAAGACAGGCATTAGCAAAACGAAATGCGAAAAAGACGGAACGGTAATTCATTCCCTCAATCGTCGTCTTGAGCGGCGGGGTGAGCACTTCAAAGAACAGTCCTGCTGGTCTCCTTCAGTACAAAAACTGGAAGAGCCCAGCTGGCCCGAATGGAAAATCAACAACAGCCCGCCATTATCAACAGAAATCCAGCGTGAAATGTCAATCCTCCAACGCGACAAGGCACCTGGCGCGGATGAACTACACGTACTCTTCAAAGAGGGTATCGAGGTCCTTGTCAACATTCTGACAACCCTATTGCTGAAGGTTTAGAACGAAAACAGAATACCAGTCGACTGGAACTCCTCGACCGTCGTTCCAGTTTTCAAAAAGGGCGCAAAAGCGTCATGCGAAAGCCATCGTGGAGTCAGCCTGGTATCAACCGCATCTAAGGTGCTCTCTGGCATTAGTTTTCACTGGTTGGTCGATTTGCTGGAGAGACAGATCCATGGGAATGTAGCTCGATTTCGCTCTGGAGATCCATCGAACATATCTTTACCTTGAAATAAGTTCTTGAACAGACCCACTCCTTCAGACGTCCTACGTTAGCCGTTTTTCTTGATGTGGAATCTGCTTTCGATTTGTCCGTCGTCAGAAATTTTGTCGGTGTCTGGTGATCAAGGGTGTTGCCTCCAAATTTATATCCCTTATGAGGGTACTGTGTGCCAACTCCTGTAAACTGAAATAACTGTTCAGCTGTAACATCCTTTCGGTGCCTAGCTGCCATGCCAGCCGAGGGAAGCATGAGGGCTGGGATACTGGCAGGTTGCTCAAGCCTAGGCAGGGAAAGTTAAGAGGCAGATGTCGGGTTCGAACTACGGACATTTCGGTCAGTGAATTCGCGCTCTAACCACTTGAGCTATCTCGCCCCCAACTTCTGTGGGCGCGTACGAGTATACGGGAACCTTTCGTTCGAGTTCACCACGTCCACCGGTGTTAGACAAGGCTGCCTTCTCTCGCCTTTCCGCTTCAACTTTCTCACTAATGTGCCGCTTGAAATTTCTCTGTCTGTCTCCGAAACCTCGGGGATAGAAATGCTCCGGGGACGTTCGCTCCCAGACATTGAGTATGCGGACGACACTGCCCTTTTTGTTTCACATCCTTCCCAAATGCAGACGATTTTAAACAACCCAAATAACTGCCGCACTGTTCGGCATGCGCTTCACACCTGCAAAGTGTAAAATGCTGCTACAAAACTGAGTGGGATCAAATCCAAACGTCGTGCTTGCAAACAAGGCATTCGATTTGGTAAATTTGTTTATCTGGGCAGTTCTATGAGTTCCAATGAACTGGCCGCAGACGAGATTACTTATCGCGTCGGGAAGACTAGGGTTGCTTTTGCCAACCAGTGGCACCGACGTGAAGTTAGTTTGTCTGTGACGGACAGAGTTTACACTGCGGCAGTGCGATCCATACTGCCTTATGGATCAGAGACGCGGTCTCTGCATGCAGAGGACATATGAAGGATGTCAGTCTTTGCTGTGCTTGGCTAGAGACGTTGCAGGAGACGGCGGCTAATTGATGTCAGTGGCGTTCATAATGTCAGTTTCTTTACAGATTGTCTGACTGAGCGGTTGGAGGTGTAGGCACCTCAGAATGCTTGACATAGGCCAGCACTAGGTTCCCTCCCTCATCCACTCTTTTCCTCTTCTTTTCACTCCAGGGCTTTTATTATATATATATATATATATAATAAAAGCCCTGGAGTGAAAAGAAGAGGAAAAGAGTGGATGAGGGAGGGAACCTAGTGCTGGCCTATGTCAAGCATTCTGAGGTGCCTACACCTCCAACCGCTCAGTCAGACAATCTGTAAAGAAACTGACATTATGAACGCCACTGACATCAATTAGCCGCCGTCTCCTGCAACGTCTCTAGCCAAGCACAGCAAAGACTGACATCCTTCATATGTCCTCTGCATGCAGAGACCGCGTCTCTGATCCATAAGGCAGTATGGATCGCACTGCCGCAGTGTAAACTCTGTCCGTCACAGACAAACTAACTTCACGTCGGTGCCACTGGTTGGCAAAAGCAACCCTAGTCTTCCCGACGCGATAAGTAATCTCGTCTGCGGCCAGTTCATTGGAACTCATAGAACTGCCCAGATAAACAAATTTACCAAATCGAATGCCTTGTTTGCAAGCACGACGTTTGGATTTGATCCCACTCAGTTTTGTAGCAGCATTTTACACTTTGCAGGTGTGAAGCGCATGCCGAACAGTGCGGCAGTTATTTGGGTTGTTTAAAATCGTCTGCATTTGGGAAGGATGTGAAACAAAAAGGGCAGTGTCGTCCGCATACTCAATGTCTGGGAGCGAACGTCCCCGGAGCATTTCTATCCCCGAGGTTTCGGAGACAGACAGAGAAATTTCAAGCGGCACATTAGTGAGAAAGTTGAAGCGGAAAGGCGAGAGAAGGCAGCCTTGTCTAACACCGGTGGACGTGGTGAACTCGAACGAAAGGTTCCCGTATACTCGTACGCGCCCACAGAAGTTGGGGGCGAGATAGCTCAAGTGGTTAGAGCGCGAATTCACTGACCGAAATGTCCGTAGTTCGAACCCGACATCTGCCTCTTAACTTTCCCTGCCTAGGCTTGAGCAACCTGCCAGTATCCCAGCCCTCATGCTTCCCTCGACACCGGATAATCAGGAACTTGAAGAATGACAGAGAACGCTGGTGGATTTTGAGGGCCAAGAGATGGAGAAGGATTTCACTCTAGACAACAGCCACATCCCATTTCAGCTTATTCGATCCACCGGTCAAAAGAAGACAGGCATTAGCAAAACGAAATGCGAAAAAGACGGAACGGTAATTCATTCCCTCAATCGTCGTCTTGAGCGGCGGGGTGAGCACTTCAAAGAACAGTCCTGCTGGTCTCCTTCAGTACAAAAACTGGAAGAGCCCAGCTGGCCCGAATGGAAAATCAACAACAGCCCGCCATTATCAACAGAAATCCAGCGTGAAATGTCAATCCTCCAACGCGACAAGGCACCTGGCGCGGATGAACTACACGTACTCTTCAAAGAGGGTATCGAGGTCCTTGTCAACATTCTGACAACCCTATTGCTGAAGGTTTAGAACGAAAACAGAATACCAGTCGACTGGAACTCCTCGACCGTCGTTCCAGTTTTCAAAAAGGGCGCAAAAGCGTCATGCGAAAGCCATCGTGGAGTCAGCCTGGTATCAACCGCATCTAAGGTGCTCTCTGGCATTAGTTTTCACTGGTTGGTCGATTTGCTGGAGAGACAGATCCATGGGAATGTAGCTCGATTTCGCTCTGGAGATCCATCGAACATATCTTTACCTTGAAATAAGTTCTTGAACAGACCCACTCCTTCAGACGTCCTACGTTAGCCGTTTTTCTTGATGTGGAATCTGCTTTCGATTTGTCCGTCGTCAGAAATTTTGTCGGTGTCTGGTGATCAAGGGTGTTGCCTCCAAATTTATATCCCTTATGAGGGTACTGTGTGCCAACTCCTGTAAACTGAAATAACTGTTCAGCTGTAACATCCTTTCGGTGCCTAGCTGCCATGCCAGCCGAGGGAAGCATGAGGGCTGGGATACTGGCAGGTTGCTCAAGCCTAGGCAGGGAAAGTTAAGAGGCAGATGTCGGGTTCGAACTACGGACATTTCGGTCAGTGAATTCGCGCTCTAACCACTTGAGCTATCTCGCCCCCAACTTCTGTGGGCGCGTACGAGTATACGGGAACCTTTCGTTCGAGTTCACCACGTCCACCGGTGTTAGACAAGGCTGCCTTCTCTCGCCTTTCCGCTTCAACTTTCTCACTAATGTGCCGCTTGAAATTTCTCTGTCTGTCTCCGAAACCTCGGGGATAGAAATGCTCCGGGGACGTTCGCTCCCAGACATTGAGTATGCGGACGACACTGCCCTTTTTGTTTCACATCCTTCCCAAATGCAGACGATTTTAAACAACCCAAATAACTGCCGCACTGTTCGGCATGCGCTTCACACCTGCAAAGTGTAAAATGCTGCTACAAAACTGAGTGGGATCAAATCCAAACGTCGTGCTTGCAAACAAGGCATTCGATTTGGTAAATTTGTTTATCTGGGCAGTTCTATGAGTTCCAATGAACTGGCCGCAGACGAGATTACTTATCGCGTCGGGAAGACTAGGGTTGCTTTTGCCAACCAGTGGCACCGACGTGAAGTTAGTTTGTCTGTGACGGACAGAGTTTACACTGCGGCAGTGCGATCCATACTGCCTTATGGATCAGAGACGCGGTCTCTGCATGCAGAGGACATATGAAGGATGTCAGTCTTTGCTGTGCTTGGCTAGAGACGTTGCAGGAGACGGCGGCTAATTGATGTCAGTGGCGTTCATAATGTCAGTTTCTTTACAGATTGTCTGACTGAGCAATGATGATGATGAGTCTTTGATCATCGGTGTCTCCGATGCATTGGTTGGGTCTTGTGGGAACATCGGATTAGTGGCGAGATGGTTCAAGTAGTTAGTGCGCGAATTTACAGACCGGAAGGTCCGTGGTTCGAACCCGACCTCTATCTCTCGACTTCCCTTGTCTAGGCTTGGGCAACCTGGAAGCAGCCCAGCCCTCGTGCTTCCTTCGGTAGCACGGAAGTCAGGCACCGAAAGAATGTTACAGCTGAGCGATCCAATTAGTAATCCTGAGGTAGGCCAGATGGTCGTAGGAAGAAGGAACTCTTCCGCGATACGTGAATTACTCGCGCTCCATAGGTTACGCTGGTTAGGACAGAAGACCATCTGCCTCGTAAAACACTTTTCGCCCAGCCTTGTACTGCGTGGAGAGATCCACCGAGCAGTGGACAGTGTATGAATTGACAACGAATTATGACAATTATGACGAATTACGACAACATTAACGGGTAAACTTAGTCGGGTTCACAGCTGTCGCCTCCGTGGATGAGGACCCAGGAACTCAACTCACCAACGGTTAATGACAGTGGCAGAAATGGTCCAATCGCGCAGTCAGTGGCGTTCGTGCATCAAGACTATCGGTAGACTATTGATAGCTACCCAATTCCTGAACTGGCCAAACATGCCATTGCTTCCAAAGCTTGGCTGTATGTCCCACAATCTCCCATGTCCCAGTGATCGAAGTTGGAGAAGCTGGGATGAACTCAGAGCACGCACCACAAAGATACGAACCGTGTTCGAAGACCATTCGTAAAACCATTGGCGTCAGAAGCGGACAGTACTTCGGATAAAGGTCGGTGTCTACCAAACAAATGTGGGAGATTAAGTCCTAATCTATGGCTGTGAAAGTTGACCTCTCCGATCCGAAAGCGTCAAACGCTTCAGATATTTGCCTACCGTTGTCTCAAGAACATGACAGGCTTTAACTGGCTACCACATGCGAGTAATTAAACAGACCCAAGGCGAGTACTAGATGATGAGTCGGAATCGCTCGAGCACCAGATGAGACTTATCAGGATAGGGTGGTTAAATGTGCCAAAACATTGTTTAAGAAAAACTTGCATTCCAGTCGCAACCCTGGTTGGCGCAAGATTCAAGGAGAACAGGTCATGACGCGAAATAAAGACGGAGACTGAGGGGTCTCTGCACTTTATTGGGTGGGGTCCACGCGACTTGCTTTACACATGGTTGGAAACCCTACAGGCGTGAGATGATGATCATTCAGCTGTGGCATCCTTTCCGTGCCTAGCTGCCACGCCACCCAAGGGATGCACGAGGGCCGAGATACTGTCAAGTTGCCGAAGCCTAGAGAGGAATTCTACAGGCATAGTACTTGCGCAGCGCTACTTCTTTTCTCTAGAACTGATCGATTTCATGACTCCTTTAAATTTGTTCATCACGATTCGATCCGTACAGTACATTGCAATGTCAGATTTTCCTTTCACATTCAAATTCAGAATCTTATTCCCCGACGTTGTCATGTTGCACGTGGCGGACGGGTTGACAACGGCTGATCAGAGAGGTTCTCTGTTAGAAATTACGCATTTTTACTTGCGGGACTGTGTAAAATGGGGCGCAGTGTTCTGCTCTTTTCCTCGAGGGGGCCATCTTCGCCAGACTTTTGAGAGTAACCTCCAAGATTCACTCTCATGTAGTGCAACGGTGACCCGGACTCCTCGGACTTTGCCGCTCTGTGATTTCGGTTAGCAAGTTACGCATTCAGTTGCCAAGATCAACCAGAGACCCACAAACCATCAAGTACTCGCTGACGTTATGCGCGCGCGTTAGCACTTTTCGGGGAAGGAGAAAGTTCAGGAACACTGGGGATTTCAGTGAGCTGAGCAACTACTAAGAGCGAAGCAGCTAAAACTTCAACGAATGCTTGTCGAGAGATGATGTTCCAAAAAGTGAATCAGCATATCTTCGAAGACGAATGAAACTCCGTTCTTCACGTCGCAATGTCCAGTTTCCATCCAATGTTCAACCCACAGCCACTGAGTAGTCCATGTCCAACTGAAGCTCCCTGCTTACAACAAAGCGCTGAAGGTAAAAAGAGAATGCTCCCATCGTGCAAAATAGTACCAGTCGATCTGTGGCAACCTCCGCATTAGAATTTCGTCAACATTCTAAAGAAAGAAACTTGGTTCTATTCGACGCGTCTACGAAGTTCCTATGGGACAATTATTTTTTTTCGTATGAGATACAGCGAGACACTGTGCAGCAAAGTTAACCGATTATACATACTGCTTCGTCAACTAATTAGACCAAGATCATTGGCACAAGAAGGGCTAAGGCGGTCCAGAATTAGGAACAGTCCCACTCTCACCCGTCTCGCTTAAGAATCAATAACCTCAAAACATGACTGCACTTTCACCATCTATCAGGTCGACTGTTCGGATCCATACGATTCACAGTTCAATCTCTTAAGAAAACATTAATGATCCAAAAAACCATGCCACCTGTATCACAGGAAGGTTCGCAGAAACCTTCGGATCCTCTCACACTTATATGTCGTCTGCAGAAGTAGTGTCAAAGACCCGTCATATAAATGGTTATGGTTACCCTTTAACATGAGGATGTTACGCAATCAGTGGCGCTGTTGTATCAATTTCTTTGTTCCTCATCAATAACTCACCATCCTTTGAACTTCCAAAATCTTCTTCTGCAACCCTTATATCTTGGACTAACCACCGCCGCAGGCTGTCGTGAACCGAGCCACTGTACATAAATACACGGTCCACGGCGATAAACCTGAACTGAACCAGCAAACTCCATGCAATTCTGCAGCTACAACGGGAACCTGGAACACACCGCACATCCACATCGAGCTATCTCTTTCAGGTCTCCCATCATTAAGGCATGACTGACGATGCAGAGGCGCTAGTATAACAACCGTAACTTCACACACAATCTCATTAATCCTCATTTCTTCCAGTTAAGGATGTGCTGTCCTGCAGTCTTTCACTCGACAATAAACAAATGCGATTCGTAGCAGTTATCTAATAATAAAATAGTAATGGTCATTCAGCTGTAACACTCTTTCCGCTCATAGATTCCACGCTACCCGACGGAAGCACGACAGCTCATGTACGACCATGTTGCCCACGCCTAGACAGGGGCAATTGAGAAGCAGGGGTTGGTTTCTGACCAAGGACCATCCAGTCGGTAAGTCTGCGCCTTAACCATTGAACTACCTCGAGCTTGCAGTCATTTGCCGACCGCCCAGTAATTCCTACGCCTCAGACGAGAATTTACGAAAGACTCTTCCCGGGGCTGCCCATCATGATCAATCCCACGCTCATTATCAGGGACCCCATTATTCCATCGGATACGGACGGCTTGTCTGGTGGTACTGACCTCAACGAGGCCTACCGTGATCTCATGGACTACCTCAGTTTGAAAACTACAATGAATAGTCAACACGATATCGGGTGTCAAAAACTCCTTTGCTACTTGATTTCATTGGGACTGATCGGGGCCATTGGCTACCAGCATCGTTGGAATGTACCATTTAGTCCTCGGTCTAAAATACACGACCAAATTCACCAAATTCAGGTGAGACCCTAAACTCCTGTACGAGCATGTCACCAGCCTTAGGAAGGTAAAACCCGGCATTACGCATTACAAACCACTAAGGATGTTACATGTACATTGAAGGAAACAGCTTACGTTCCGCTTTGGAAATACGGTTACACCTTCACCAAAACCACCTACTGTTACGAACCGGACATAAACACATTACACTCAGGAAAATCACGATCCACAGTTGTCGAATATAAACATTACAGCCCATCGGAAAAATTCTGCTACAGGTACTGACAAAAACCAGAAGCTTACACATTGGCGAACGGTCTAGTAGGCCACTGACCAAGTGATACCGAAGGTTCTTGCTACCTCCTACGCGCCTATGCGGATAAAAAGCGAAACTACAACTCAAAGTAGGCCGAAGAAAAAGCATGCAACAGTGGTATTATCTACCTAGACTTCTCGGAAGCCTTTGACCGCATACAGCAGGAAACCTTTCCACAGAAACTGACTGCGTGCGACATACAAGGTTCACCCCCACAAGGTCCCCGCTGATATTTACAAAAGAGAGCGCTCTGACACTTTACCTGACCCATATGAAGCGCCAGAGGTCAGTACTAGGGTTATCTCTCTCTCTCTTGCCTTCAGTAACGACCTACTTGCCTCAGAAACCTCCTCCAGTTAACTGTCCGCTGAAGATCTGGGGAACTAAGCATAACCCACTCAACCACGAAATTTTGCAAGCAAACCTAGACACAGCCTTCAGTGGGTCAAAAAAATACCATTTGCTGCTCTGTGGTGAGAATAGCTGCTTCACCCTTCGAGAACTCCGATCCCGTGTTTTAGGCCGACATGCACTTCAACACCCAAAATGAGGAAGCAACCTGAGGGTGATCTTACAGCAGGTGGTCAATATTTCCAAGTGCGAGGCGACGGACACAATAAATAAAAACGGAAGGCTATTCCGACAACCCTCGGCACACTTTGAAGACCGCTACTCTCACTTGTCTCAGCCAACATCAGGCCTCACGCTGAGTATGTTGCCCACGGCCCACACGTGATCAGGTAGCGAAACTTGCACACTGCTCCACCGAGGACAATATATCCCTTACAAAGGACGTCAAGAACCCAACAGAACTCTCTGACCTACAGGAGTTTGAGACGTTATCTCGTGCTCGCCCTCCAAATACTGATGTTTCAAGTCAGATCCTGCTCAGGACGCAAGAAGGACACGACCCTCACTGAAGGTGTGCGAGCTGCTGCGAAAATGGCTGCCGGCCCTAAATCCGTGGACTGTGGAACGCCTCTCATGGTGCTTGACCTCTTTCCATTGGAGTATCGCCGCCTCCGAGGAGACCTAATACTTACTTATGCCCTGTTCGAACATGGTTGGGCCAACAGATTTTGCAACTTTGACCTAGCTAATACACGACGGGGACAAGGTAGGATTTTCAGTCTCTGATGGTTGTCCACGTTCCATCTAGAACCCAGTAGAAAGCACTATTAGACACATTTTTATGCGAGACACCGCGCTGGCAAACTTACTGTCCCGCGCTGAGAACTTAAAGAGCATTTCTACACCTTTTTTCGCCTGTGCTTTTCAGGTGAACGTCAGTCGCTGGTCGACAAGAGCGAAGCCACCCGGGAAACTTGGACGAAATCCTCGATCCTGTATATCAATGCGTGAATCCGTAACGCCAAACGCTTAGCATTTCTAACAATACATAGTGGTAAGTTGGTATACCAAACTTAAGGTCACATAATATCTTCTTCCAGCGTATTACTTAACATTTTTACTGCCGATGGGTTTGCCACGTGTAAAACTCCCTCACCACACGCCGTCCCATGGCCAAACAGTAACGGCGACCAAATACCGGCTACAGCTGAGTCTAACCAACACAAACAGTGACGCTGAGCACCCAAAACTGTTGCACACATGATGTAAGATAATCCTGGTTTAAGAGCTCTCACAATCCTAAAAATCCAGTTAATCCTACGCAATTGCGGGAACACAGACACGTCCGAGGACCAGAACCAAACTCGCGCGCGTCAAGGTCAGATTGCGGGTCCAATAGGTTTGCACACAAGCACGACACAAGAAAATCACAGATTCGACTGGGTAGGTTATTGACAATATTTTGAGGGGATCCTTATTGGAGGATATTGAGATGGAATTCGGAAATTGTGAAATAGTTCCTAAATTAAATGAGCTTGCAGATGTGTAGAAGAAATTTTGAAAGCCTGCGATGTTCCAAGGGAGGAGATTTATTCGAAACATGCAGTTGGATGTTCACCACTTTCCACGGATTCACGGATTAGTACACAGGATCGAGGCTTTCGCCCAAGTTTCCCGGGTTGGTTTTGTTCTTGTCGTTTAGCGGTTGTCGTCCTCCTGAAAGGCACAAGTGAAAAAAGGGTATACACGGATTCACGGATTGATACACAGGAGCGAGGCTTTCGCCCAAGTTTCCCGGGTCGGTTTTGTTCTTGTCGTTTAGCGGTTGTCGTCCTCCTGAAAGGCACAAGTGAAAAAAGGGTATACACGGATTCACGGATTGATACACAGGAGCGAGGCTTTCGCCCAAGTTTCCCGGGTCGGTTTTGTTCTTGTCGTTCAGCAGCTGTCGTTCACCTGAAAGGCACAAGTGAAAAAGGGTGTAACACTGCTCTTTAAGTTCTCAGCGCGGGGCAGTATGTTTGCCAGCGCGAGGACTCGCGTAAATAAGTGTCTGATAGTTTTTTTAATTGAGCTCTAGTGGGGGCGTGGACAACCGTCAGAAGAAGGTTATTCCACAAAGTAACTACCCGAAATGAGAAAAAATTTGCCAAATGAAAGTGTGCGCTCTGAGTTTGAAAATCTTCTTACCATGTCCCCGCCGTGTGTTTGTTGGGTCGACGGTGAAAACTTGTTGGCCAAGCCTTGTTCAAACAGGGCGTAAGTAAGAATTAAGTCCCCTCGGAGGCGACGATACTCCAAGGGAAAGAGGTCGAGCAGGAAGTAGTTAGGCTACAAATGCTGGGAATAAAATGAGGCATCTCAGAGTGCTTTGAAGTGTGTTCTAGAAGCAACACAAACAATCATCGTAGGAAGGTTATCCCACGTACCTACTACGCGCAACGAGGAAAGTGAGTGCTCAGCGAAAGCATGTGCTCTGTGCTTAAAGGTTTTTTCATGCCCTTGTCGTGTATTAGCTACGCTGACGGTGAAAACCTGCTGGCCAAACGTTGTTCGAACAGGGCATAAGTGAACGCTAGGTCGCCTTGGAGGTGACGATACTCCGGGAAAAAGAGGCCAAGCACCCCAAGACGAGTTTCATAATAAAGGAGTTGAGGCAAAAAACTTTGTTGCAGCTCATTGGACACAATGAATAAAGCTTACGACTTTCTTGTGCCATATGTGGACAACTTAGTCGGCATGTTCTAGAAGCGGTACGACGTGGGCTCCATGGAGTATATGGAAGTCAATATGAGATACAGAGGAATCATCCGCAGAAGGACGACTGCCTTCGAGCCAATCGATCATGGTGCAGTGAGAAGCGCGTGGTTGAAGAGAGCTAGAAGCCTAAATCGTTTGCGTGTCTAATTTCGTAATGTCTTCTGGTCTATTCTCAACCTGCAAAACAAGAGCATTCTCTGAACTCCCTCCGAACGACATATTGACGCACACTTCATCATCCGGAGACAACCGTAGAAAGCATCAGGATCGCGTATTATGTTTCGGTGCACGCAGTTGTGAAACCCTTTCTAACGTGTCAGCTTAAGGGGCAATTGGGTATTACTAAAATAGCAAAGGAATCCCGGTCAACTAATAAACCGACTAGGTCTAACTACTCAAAGCTTGATTCACGGATGTTCCGTTAAAGTTAGCGGCCAACTCCATGACACTTTTGACTTCCTCTGGCTTGTTTGGGTCTATAACGAAATAGATAAAAGGCTTACCGGTTTTCGAAGACTTACGAGGGCACAAATTTTTGATCCGAGCTATCTTCAGCCACTGGAACAAACCTTCCGCGGAATTCCGTATCACTCCGCCAGTGCCCCTTTATCACGTCTCGCCTACAAAATGTTATTCCAGATTTTAGATGCGGGTTTGAAAATTCTGCCGCAGGGTAAGCCAGTAACGACAGTGGCTTCTGATCAGCCAATTACGCTGCCCAGGCCTACTTCCTGAAATTCCACTGAGTTGTGTTTCAAAAACCGTATAAGTGTGTCAGACGAGGATTCTATTTTATCTATTATGCAGTTGACGCGTGTTGCATTTTGCCTTGTTCTTGAGGTGCCGCGCGGCAGACATCCTACGACGGATATTACAGAACGGTCATTTTTAACCCGGTCGATCGCCTGCGCCTTTGGCACAATGCCGCCGATCATCATTCCTTGTCAGACACGTCCGGCATCTCTTCGAGTGGCAAGTGCAGCTACCAGTGTTGTGCGAAATTCCACTGGCGGTATCAGCGGGTGGTGTGTGGTGATTTGCCTCTTTCTTTTGCTTCCATTAAAACATTACGTAACGGAAGGCATAGCAAATTGGAATAAACGCATCCCAGAGGCAGCTGGGGCTAGCTGAAGAGTTAGTTCGCAGTTGCAGGTAGGAAAGCGAGTGATTGAGAAGACATTGTCAAGAGTAGGAAGTGAATGCTTTCTGGTATGCTATCAAACTGGGTGTGCTAGTGCCATGCCGTCATTGCACAGACATGCTTTGGTTGCTGGACAGCCTCGTAACAGTCGTCAAGGCTGCGGCAAACTGACAGGGGATACGCATTTCCGTGGCAGCTGGGTCCTGATTAGACAAGAAGATTAGCACAGACAGATTCAGGCCGATGCTACTCCAGGAAAATTTCCAATCAGTGGAAGGACCACGTGAACCGGGGACAATCCAGATAGATTGACTAACGGC
Source organism: Clonorchis sinensis (assembly GCA_003604175.2). Taxonomy (NCBI): domain Eukaryota; kingdom Metazoa; phylum Platyhelminthes; class Trematoda; order Opisthorchiida; family Opisthorchiidae; genus Clonorchis; species Clonorchis sinensis. The sequence goes on along the minus strand of CM030370.1, from coordinate 2,006,214 downwards.
TGTAAGGGGCGTTTGAGCAACTAGAGCTAGGAAGAGGGGGTTGAGGAAGGAATAGGTTGCAGGCTGCAGCATCTGGGAGGGCCAGGAGGCACCAGCTAAAAGGGTGTCCAATAGAAAAAAATTGAAAGGAGAGGACAGCAAGCCAAATGAACACAGCAAAGGGTGAATCCTGTTTGCTGACCTAGAAGCTCAGCACTAGCTGCGCCAGAGTAGAGGCCCAATTTTGGGAAGGTACGTACTTAGCCGCTGAGGTAGCCAGCAGGGAGGCCAGCAGTTTGACTAGTTGGAACAGGCAATTACATGATGAGATGACATGGCGTTAGTTTTAGCTCAGCAAGAAAATCAAATCTTAGGGCCTCCGTTGCGCAAAAATGGCGCTATTGTGAACAGGGACAGCAGACAAATAACGAGCGGTTGGGCAAAAGCTTCCGAGACGATGGATGCCAACCGTAGTTTAACTGGAATCTACTGTGTCGACTTAACAGGAACGTAAGAGTATGGGTCGCCAGTCACTGAGTCACTGCTATCAGCGACAAGGAACGAATGATGCATAACAAAAACAGCCACTAAGCGCTACCTGTGCCTGCTGGTAATCAGGAAATAATAATGAATTTACTCTTTTTATGTGTATATTATTGCTTCAGAGAACAGAAGGGAAGCACGTGTGTTATGTCGAGATGATGAAGTGGACTTGGGATAAGGCAACCCAACTGAGACGAGAGTGGAAACCCTTTGCAAGTCGACGTTAGCCGTGAGTGTCGCACAGTACCTTCAGGCTACCACATGCGTATATACATTTTTTAAAACAAACGAAAGGACAGCTGTCATTCGCTTGTATTCCTTGGTGTTGCCAGACAACTGACAACCGGGTCAAGTCCAATCCAGCTACAGACAAACAACAACGAGGCTCTTTTACGGTGCTCCCGAATTAAAGGCCGAGTTCAGAACCACCGGCGATGGGTGAAGCAACCATTCTACTTGAGCAGTGGCGAGTATACAAACGTAACAGAGTGCAACGTAACAGAGCGACGCTCCCTGCAGGGCTATCCGTCCATCACACGAAGTTTTCATCACCCGTGCCTGCTACCAAACCAGCAAGGAGAAAAACTACCAGGAATGAAGTGTGACAAGCCACCAAGCGGTCCCAATTGCGGTTTATGTACTACTAAATAACTCCAGCTACCAGATATTTTGTCCGGTCGGAGGGAAAGCCAGGCCAATAAAACCGCTCAGTCATTTCGAACAAGCAAACAGTTAACAGCCGCTGGAAAAGACAGTTCGCGGCGGCAGATGAAACGATAGCTAATTTTTGGGCCATGGGAGTAGAAATGAGATATGCAGAACCTGTGGCTGAACCACGAAGAAGCGTTGGTGTGAACCACCATGTCAAGTAAAGGCGCACCACAGTGTTACTTGATTGTGTGAGTGAGTGGGCTGTGGAACCAAACAAGTAGTTCATTCAGTGCGCATTTTCAGACCCACTATTTGATGTTCGTGTACGGCACGTGTTCACAGGGTGCCATCTTTAAACAATAATAATAATATTTATTCCCAACTTTTGGGGGCATGCCGTCAGGCATGATCATAAGGTTACAGTCAGAATAAAGGTATGACTGGTGGGACTGTGAGTACAGGGGGTTTTGGGTGGGAAAAGAGGACAGCGCCATAGGCGGTGAGCTGTATCCAATGTAGGCGTGGTCGTCACTAAACCGGCAAGAGCAGGGAAGCTCTTTTGCCGAAGAGAACATCAAGCAAGGTCAGATCGTTAGGATTTGAAGGTGGCGGGCAAAAACAAAGCGAGGGAGGGCAAAACAAGAGGCTTCATGCCTGAAATATGACAAGAGAAATGTAAGCTGTGGAAAATCAGAAACCAGAACATCAGATCTGGTGAAGCAGCAAAGTTGGCATCATCCAGCCGATCAAATTGAACTGAAGCCAAAAACAACCGCTGAGGCCTCGCGGCCTTGGACTATTGGGCTCGTGGCCAGGGTCACAAAAGCGTAAGTGGGGATGATGAAATGGAGGGACCAGCAAAGCGGGTAAATGGTAGCAGGGATCTCAGAGACATGGTATACAGTTAAACTGTAGTGACTCACTGGTGTCGCTGTTGTGGAGGCGGGCATAATAGTTCCTTTGGAAGAGAGAGATGGTGGCAACACACGAGCCGGAACGCGAACTGTATAGAAAGTTATTGGATTTGGTGGGAAGCACAGTAACACAGAGATGGTTAAATTTCAACCAACAGTTCAGCAGGTTGGAATGAATGTGTCATGGAGTCAGCTGGGGTCGATTGGGGAGTTCGTCGTATTTGCAGTTAATGGAACGATTGGGCGAGGGCACGGTCGAGAGAAGGAATGGAATAGTTGCGGGAGTGCTATCGAACTGGGTATGGCAGTGCCGTGCCATCATTGGCCTGACATGCTTCAGTTTTTGGACAGCCCCGTAACGGACGTCACATTTTAAGGTGAGTGGGCTGGGGTGTGCAGTTCTTTGGGCAGCGGGATTCATTTCAGGCTGGTCGAGGAAACAAGGTGGAGCGAAGCCGATATGGAATCGCAGGGTTCTTTTGGTCTCTTTTGGGATCCTGTGGTTGAACATCACCGGCCAGGTGGAGTGGGTAACAGCCAACCAGGTCCTCCAAACCAGGCATTGCCGAAGTTCGAAGCCTGGGAAGATGTAAGACCCACTCTTGAATGCAGCCCTGAAGTCGCCTCACAGAATTCGCAGGCATGCCGGAATGCTGTGGAGAATGTGCGGTGCTCGTTTAATAAGTCCTTGTTTCGGTGTGATCTACACTACCGTACCGTCTTCGCTGTTTGTCACTTGGGCTGGATCCACCATGGCTAAGGCGCATCAGGTTGAATCTAGGCCATCTGCATCGCCTAATCTACCGGCGGGCTTACATAGCTGACTGGTGCCCTGAATTTTCTTCCCGTACTCCCTATAATATCCGCAACTCTGGATGTTTACTCCCATTGTTGACATTTCGAACTGTCTTTAGACAAAACTTTTTCCTTTGCCTGTATTCCAAACTATGGAGCAAGCTCCCCTCCCATATCCGTACTATTTCATCTCATGTAGGGTTTCGAAAGACCATCGATTCTTATCTTTCTGTTTAGGGAGCTGAGTGTCTTTTCGCGCCTCAGCTTACACTAGACACTTTTTTGAAATAGGCCCCAAGCCTTCCAATCAGCGCACTCAATCCGACTGTCCTGGCACTAGGTCCTACCATTTACATTCATCAGCCTGAACCCTTTAGCATAAACCCACAAGTGCGACAGCCACCCTCCCAAGTGTTCTTGTCTATCACCTACCACTTTATCTAGCTCTTATGCAAACGTTCACTTCCTGCGACTACATCTTCCGCTCTCTGAAGCGTAGTTGATTTGCAGAGAATGTCTAGCGCCTGCAATCGTAATTGTCGTCAAGCCCGTCTTACGGACCTGGTTGTATTTCCTTCCTCCGGCCTTAAGCTCTTGTACCTAGCCAAAATATCCCTAGTTCCTCAAGTCTGGTCCCATCCCTGCGTAACTCTGGCATCTCTATTTAATGTCTGGTGATTTGCTTTAACTAGATTTAACTAACTTAATCCAAACCGAAGCCTTAGTTCCCCGCTGTTCTGAACCATTCTGCATCCCCTGAACGTGCGCAGCGCACGCATATCAAATGGTGGGGCTGAAGGTGCGCTATGAATAAAATACCTGTTTACCCCCACGGTCCACTCATTCACACACACACAACACTGGTAATGACAGTTGTCCTTTCGTTTGCTTTAAAATATATATATATGCATGGGGTAGCCTGAGGGTACTGTGTGAGGCTCACGGCTAACGTCGGCGTGCAAGGAGTTGCCACCTTCGTATTAGTTGGATCACATCATCCCAAGTCCACTTCATCATCCAAACATAGCACACACGTTCTTCCCTCTTGTCATCTATAGCGATCATATACCGACCGGACAAGCAGTCACAGCTAGCAATTGATGGCTTTTTCTGCTATGCACCATTCGTTTTCTGGAGTTGAAAGCCGTGACTTGGCGACTGGTGATCCTTTATCTTATTTTCCTGTTAGGTTGACGTAGTAGATCTCAGTTAAGCTCCGATTCTTTTCCATCATCTTGGAAGCTGTTGCTTGTCCGCTTTTTACTTGTCTACTATCACTGCTCACAAAAACTTCTTTTCTTGCACAATGGAGACCCTATGTCAAGATTCTTTGGTAAGCTTAAAAACTACTGTCCGTTCCAACTAGTCCAACAGCCAGCCTTCCTGCTAGCTAACTCGCCGACAAAGTTCTTACCTTCCTAAAACTAGGCAACTACTCTGGCCCAACTAGTACTTGGTTTCTAGATCAGCAAACGTATCCAACTTTCCTGGGTCCATTTGGCTTGCTGTCATCGCCTTTTAGATTTTTTCTATTGATTTTTTCTATTGTATCTTATACCTCCTGACACTCGCCACGCGCTACTGTTTTCATTCCATTTCTTCTTCGTTGCCCTTCTCCCAGGCTTCAAACTTCTACTGCAGTTGCCCAAGCGCCCCGTAGACCTGCTATTCATTCAAACTGGCTGGTCCCCGGTCTACTTTCACACGTTCCTCAAGCGAAAGGGAAACTATCCGTGACCCTGCGTCCGCCTGACTCTCTGTGTCCCACCCAGATCCAGCTGCCACGGAGCTGCGTATCCCTTCCCCGATCGCGGCAACCTTGACGACCGTTACGGGGCTGTCCATAAACCGAAGCGCGGCAACCTTGACGACCGTTACGGGGCTGTCCATAAAGCGAAGCACGCCAGTGCAATGATGGCATGGCACTGTCACACCCAGTGTGATGGCACTCCCGCAACTATTCTCTTCAGAATCTGCCCATGGCAGAGCAGATTTGGTTAGTTTATGGGCAGAGCAAGCAGACGGTACAATAAGCGGGTCAGTACTTCGGAGTTTTGGTACAAACCAAGCATGGTGAGACGATCCGTTGGGAGCATGTGCACAGGTTCGGCAGGGAAATGGTAGAGATTGTTTGAACTACAGACAAGCCATCAGACCGGGTATGCCAGTCGTAGTTCCGTCATTACAGCGTCGTACTCTGGTCCTTGGACAGTCCCCTACATGAAGATCTTGGGTCAGTCAGTTCGGACCGTTAGCATAGTTACGATTGGTCAAGGACTCCCGACTAGTTAACAATAACATAGATCAAGGATTTTCTTGGGCCATCGAGAGTAGGGGGCAGTTCTTTGCTGCCATTAGACTGCGGCTCTTAATAGCAGCGGGTTAAGAATGGTTACAATCTCTAGCAATTGTATAGAGGCCCGGTTTGAAAAACGGCGCTTGACTTCCTGGTAGGGATACAGGGGAATGGAGGTACGCGCGTGATGCAAACCGGTCTGGCCATATGCGAAAATGATTGGAGTTCCCTAGTCAAATGTTGCCCCACTTGGCTTACAGCCACTTATATAACAGTCTATAAGTCTGGGTAGGACGGCAGAGTGTGTGTGAGTGCCCTCTCAGCTAGCTCTTGTTACCAAGCAGTTAGCTTGCAAGCATCTAAGAAGGTAGCAGTCGCATGTGTTTCAGGGAGCTAAGACGAGAAATGGGTTTTGAAAGCTACAAGAAACTGATTTCAAGCGGCCTATTAACGCTCATCTAGAAGGTGGACTTGGGAGCCGCAGCTAAATGCAACTTATTAGTTAGGGACCACGGTGAACACTGGAAAGACGATCGGGGATGTAGATGGCTTTCTAATATTGCATGCTGCTTAAAAAGAAGTGCTAACTAATTCTGGAATTTTGATGAGTTTGGATGAAGTTATAGTCCGAGGCATGCACTTGCAAGTGACCGGAGAAAAACGTGAGGTGCCCGGTCGTGTTGCACGTTTGAACGATGGGGTGACCCCGGCATGGTGCAGTCCCACCCTCGGAGAAATGCAGAGACGTTGTGGAAAGAACTGCACCAGGGAGACAGTAGTTCTATGGTGCCATAATTGATGCTTTGGATTCATAGGATAACTCCCCGGGATACATGCAAAAAACGAGACAAACTAACGCCAGTGACGCGGGTTTTTAATGAGAACTGCTTTCGCTTTAATTTTTCGTGAACTTTTTTGAAATTATTGGTAGCTCCAATTTTGAGGCAGTCGCTCTAAGTGAAAAGTTGATAAAAGGCAACGTGGTTGTGTTAGGGTGTTATGGGAATCTAATGATAATAATATTAATAATAGTAATAATACGGTTTACTCTCAACTAGTGCGTGGCATACCGTCGGGCTTGATCATACGTTTGCAGTCAGAATAAAGCACGACTTGGGGGAGTTGTCGGGTACTGGGGATTGCGCGAAAAAGGGACAGTCAGAAACGGGAAGTGGTGGTAGTTCAGGGACAATCGAGATAGTCTTAACGCTGTAAGTAGGGCAATGGTTAAAAGGGAATAATGGGCTAAACCTACGGTAAAAGAGAGAGGATGAGGCTCAGGATAGATTTAGGAAGGTCTCTGGGAGGATGGCATGCAGCTGAAATGAGAGTGGTCGACCGTGCTTTATTCTACATTCAGACTCTTCCAAAGCTTCAAACTTTAGCGGTAGCTGCTTCAAAGGCCCCGCATTACCACCATTTATTCAATTTGGCTGTCCCGCGGTTTACAGTTATATGGTCTTTCAAATTACCTGGAATAACCCTTGACTCTATATCGGCGTGATTTTACCCTTGTCATTTCTTTCGTTTGCGGTGCCACGGAAATGCGTATCCTCTGTCCAGTTAGCGTGACCTTGGTGTCTGCCAGCGAACTGTTCAGAAACCAATGTATGTCAGTGCAGTGTTGTCACAGTACTGCGGTTTCTAGCCTGATGGCACTCGTATCCCCAACCGTCACCTCTCACCTAATTGAGCCTGTAATTGCACCTACGAACAAATTTTTAACCCTGAACCAACTGCCTCTGGGAAGAGTTTGTTCTAACCCGCTAAAGATTTTGTTCGGATTTAACGGATCTGGCTTTCCGCTTGAATTTCACTTTGCCATTTCCACATGTTCGGTGATTTTATTTGCGGTGTTCGTTCGTTCTTGTGCATGAGCTCTACCTTCTTATCAAAAATACCATATGACACAACTTCCCTACGACAGTGACACAAGCAAGTTTACTTATTTTCATAGTAAACCATTTTTTGAGACGAAGCCTGTCATTTTTCTGTAGTTCGAATTCTTTCGCCTCCATCTCCATTTTTAATTTTCATGACCCCGTCATTCACTCAACCACCCAAGGGCACACATGACTAGCACCATTTTTCAGTTTTCGCTCCAATCAACCGGCTACATCATTGAAATGGTCGTGAGTGGTGGTTCTGCGGCGGTGTATGACAGTTGGATGTAGGATGAAAGATAATTGTTCTTTGAAGCAATGAGATAGAGTAATTCTTAAGGTCCCCAATTAGGTCACACCGGGAGTGGCCACTTTGGTTGCAAGTATATTCAGATATTTCCGACATGGGTGTACCTGTGATGATGGGTGGCAACATATCGGCACGAACCTTGAAGTGGATGAGGCCCAGGTCCGTATGGAAAAGAGTCGCATGGTAGCTTGAAATAGAGAGTGGCTGTCCGGGTGTTGGACGTTCTGAGATGAAGAAGCTTTTTAACCATAAAAGGGTGCGGTGACCGGAGGCGACAAGCAGTGTCCACGTGCAAAGCCCCGATTTGGCAAGAGTGCTATTGCGGTTGTCCATGGGGTGTTTACAAGTTATGCTGAGGACGACAGTGCTGTTGCCTCCATTAAGCTACAAGACGGCAAGCAGAAGTTCAGTAGAGTCAGGAGTTAGTTTTCCAAAGGAGTGGGCGTGGCCGCAAATACCCGTTCATCCAATAGATAATCTTTACAGCTACATCCATGGGTACACGTTTGAAGACGGATGAACTCCACAAATTCTAAGGAGTAAGCCCATGCCACTTTCGCTTAAGACTGCTTTGTATACACCCCTGTTTATCGTTGACTTTGCTGCACCCAATAGTCCGCGTGCTCACTGAAGCTTGACGTCAAAACATCGGTGTACACACGAATCTCTCATTGTTGACAACGTGACAAATCGACCAACTATTAGGTTTATCTTTATGACAGTAAAACGTCTGAAAATGTTTATCTAAGGTAAGCAGTTGATTATACATTCTTTTTTCACAATCCCTGTTGAGTGAAAATGCTTCGAGAATAAGAGTAACTATCCTTACGTTCGTACGGGTGCGACAAATTAATGAAAACATATTACTCGCCAGAAGTGGTTGTGTATCATTTAGGCGAATGGATAACAGAGGGATACATGTGAGAATAAAAAATGTAGCTGGCCTTTGGATTAGGCCAGCACGCATTGGTGAGGCCCCATAACCAGCGTCGGGGATAGGTATGGGCCTAGCAGTTGCGACAAGTTGTCAAGGTAGGCGAGAGCGCGCGCAGTTATCAAGGTGAATGACAGTGTGAAGCCCTAGTTTCCGTCGAGTTAGTTGAGCTTTATGGCGTATTCCAGCTAACGAGAGTGATTATTTCCAAAGGGGACGATGTGCTAATTCACATGCAGATATATCATAATGTCGCATCATCTACTGACCAGTTGTGCACATCTGAGATATCACGTCGCATCACTACTGCACAGTGTATCAAGTTGTCTTCCGCCGTTTCACTGAATGGTAGGCGCACTTCCTAAAATAGTGTGCTGTGGCGAATTTCGCTGAAACAATCAATGTCATTTATTACATCTGACTAGTATAAAGCATCAAACGTTACTCACTTATTTACCTGGTTAACATTTGCATTAGATATTCCATAGGGGACACCGCAGGACGCCGAAATACGCTAAATTTTGGTTTCGTGCTCTATCTCATACAGTGATGTGAAACGCACGCCACAGAAGTACCAGGAGACAATGGCTCTCCTAAGGTATGGGGTCCATATGATTTCTTTGGACAGAAGAAAAAGAGAAAAATCATGAACCGAGGTCCACCAAGCAAGGCTGTGCATCACCAATACTTATACATACATCAGTCAAACTGACAAACACGCTATACTACACCGGCTTCCTTTTGGAAAAATACCATTTCCGATGTACCATGGTCTTGGTAAATCAGCTGGTGCTAGTGGTTTAGTGCGTAAGGCTGGTGAACGTGTGCAGAAGTTGCAGTGTCTGGGGCTGCATACGCCGCGTACCATTGAGCACTTTGTTTGTTCTGGGGCCTGCATGCATATGTGTGGAGCCAAGGTCATTTCGGTTGGCCAACTAGTGTGTGGTAACCATTGTGGCGTGGGCATCTAACAGGTGTGCACGCTCTGGAAGCACCAGGGAATAATGATTCTCCGAAGGTAGGGGGCGCACAAAAAATTCTGTGGATCGAAGACAAAAAGAAAGATCATGAGGATAGACCCATTAAGCAAGAGTGTACACAACCAATACTAACACAATAATCAATCAAACTGGCAGACACCGGTGACCACACCAGGATACGTAACAATGATGCGCACCCGATCACCCAGCAAAACTAAACAACCTGTCACATCCAGCGGCTCGTCCTAGTACTTGTGCTAAAGAACCCTGCAATCATTTTTAACTTTTATCCGCGGCCATTAGTGCCGGGCTCATCCATACCAGGTCTTTCCCACCCCCGGTGACACCTTTCACCACTGGGCGGCGGACACGTCGGAATACATCCAGCTGTTATCTGTTAGTAAACATAAACGTGTGCCACTTTCAGCAGGAGATGGAGAAGCCAGGGACATAGTGAGGAACAAACAAATCCTGACAAAACAGATTCATCAGGTCGAACATGAATATCGATTACAGTCACAAATGCAATTGCCGGGTGAAAAACTGTCGATTTTCGTCCGAGAACTGCACCAAATGGGTCAGTATGATAACTTCGCGGAAACCTTAAAAATGGATGAAATTTTGAGGCAATGGAGCCAAGTGAGGTCATAATCGGCATAGGAAGTAAGGGGACGTTGGAGCACAAATGACACAGAAAACATCGGACCGATTCCGAACGAAAGCTTGCAGGCATATCTGTAAACAGGATGACTGAGAATAACTGAGAATAACTGAGCTGTCCATCAGTGGGCAGCTCTCTGTTGTCGGTGTTCAGCCCCACTCGCAGTTCCATTACGACGAGGCGCTCCAAGGCGTATTTTGTAGTGACTGAGCGGCTCAGCTTGCTGAAAATTCCCTGGGCGTTAACTTTTTGCAATAAATTACCGGTGAAAGAATAAAAGTTCGTGGCTGCGCAGTCATCTATAAGCAAACATAAACAAAGCAATTGCAAGTCAGTAGGCGAGAAAACAAACATCTAATATGCACTTTTTCTTTAAAAGCCAAACATTCTCACATGTCCTGTTGAACTTTGCAGACTATTCATTGACTATTACACAATAATAAGCAAACAATGCAAAGCCGTTCCATACTTGCCGCAATAAAATTCAGCCTTCATCAGAAGCGGAGCAGAGCTTGGCTACGAACCACAGGCTACTCGCATGGTCCATTTTCACACCCGTGAGTCCTCATCACCGCACGATTTGCCTGGCTGCAGCACATGCGCAGCAAGTAAGACTTGAGTGAGTGCTTCGTACGAAGTCTAAATCTTTGAGGCGGTCTATTATGCCTACTGGAGGGCGGCGAATGAGGTATGTTTCACCTCTGGTAAGCCACTCCAAGAAAATGTCGTTTGCATTGCTGAGCAATTACCGCCGAAAGAGTCTCGGAGAACAGGTCATGACATGATAACGTGAAGTGAACTTGGTGACAGTCAAACAGAGTGATAAGGGACCCTCATGCGTTCCCGACTGGGGTACAAGTGTTCTTGTTTGCAAGGTGTGGCACGCAGCGGCATACATGCGGCCAATTTGGCAGCTAATTTTTTCTCGTTCCTGTACCACGGGGCTTACGTATGGTAAGGTCTTCAAGGAATACTTGATGAATTCCGCTGACCGGACATTTGACGTGATGCTAAGTTAGACTTGTCTAAAAGCTGTCCAAAGATGTGAGCAAATTATCCAAGTTCACTTTCCTTAGGGACACAATGGTTATTTGCATTAAGTCGCTACACTTCGCTCTTGTTTCCAATATTTGCTAAGGTTTACTTCCATCACAGTTGTGTGGAAGTTGGAATTCAGGCTACATTATCGATATGTTATGTCACCCACAAGTTGGGAATAAACATTATTATTATTATTACTATTATATTGACCTCAATGGTGGTAGCGATCGTGACGAAAATTTTGTTTTCCGGAATGCGACCCATTTATTCCAGGAATATTGTACAACAAAATTTGTGTCGCGCATCTGCTTTAGTTGTTGTTCATTATTGTGGTTAGCTAGTTCGATTTTTTGAGATAAATGCATGAGTTTCGCGCAATCATGAACCATATGTCACTAATTTAGCGGTTTACCCGAGGTGAACAAGGTTCGAGGGAATTGCAGGAAATTAAGAATCATGCGGTCAATGACGGTTTTGTATCATCTGTTTTTGTAGGAGTACCAAATTAATAGATTTTACCATTGTCGGTGGAGTCGAAGACGAGATAACAAAATTTCTTTTAGACCCATACGTTAGCCGATTCCCTACGAGGCATATTATCGTTTAGTTTTTTTTAAAAATCGTGATCACAAACATAAAACGTAAAGGCAACCGATGGAAGTGGATGGGTTACAGGAGGATATTAGATAAAAGGAGGGCAGCGTCCCAACGGAAGTCGTGCAACCAACAGTTACAGTCCGACAAGGTGAACCCCAACGGATGTATCAGTGACTGGTTTGGAAATATGCGTGCTAAGACCAGAAGAAAGGACAAAAGATGCCAAATGTTCTTCAAGGCTGGGTGAGCGTTATCACAGTCAAGACTCGCACATCAAGCACAACGTGTTCGTCATACTGGATCTGCTCTGAGAGTCACTGGCAAGAATGTACAATAAACGCCATGTACCTTGCATCAAAGTGTCATGAGTAGGCAGCGAGTTCAAAATTGCAAAAAACACGAGTCGTTGACTGCCAACATAGAAAGTCCCAGTCCAATAATAACCTTGGCGGATTGAGGAAAGCAGGTCCATCAATAAGAAATGATCACCGGTTGGTGTGCCGAAAATTCGGCATCATAATTGGTCACACGTAGGGCTGCAATAATGTTGGGGAAATAATAATCAGCACCATATTTCTGCTTCTTCGCATTACACAGGCACTCCACTCCCATCCGGGGATATCCTTACATCTATCAGAGTTGCTCGGCGCTTCCGAACAGCGATTAGGTCAGGCTTGATGAAGGACGTCAACGAACGTGCACTCAACTCCTCGGAAGCAGTGTGTCCAAGGCAACAGAGGCATTTTACGAGTTTTCTTGCAACCCGACTACAACAAGCACATCTGGCATCATTCGTGATCCAGCGGGACTGAAAATGTGCACCAAACTCCTCGGTTGGCCACAGCTTTCACGGATTCACGGATTGATACACAGGAGCGAGGCTTTTGCCCAAGTTTCCCGGGTCGGTTTTGTTCTTGTCGTTCAGCAGCTGTCGTTCACCTGAAAGGCACAAGTGAAAAAAGGGTGTAGCACTGCTCTTTAAGTTCTCAGCGCGGGGCAGTATGTTTGCCAGCGCGAGGACTCGCGTAAATAAGTGTCTAATAGTGTTTTGAACTGAGTTCTAGAGGGAGCGTGGACAACCGTCTCAGGAAGGTTATTCCACGCAGCAACTACCCGAAATGAGAAAAAAGTTTGCCTAATGAAGGTGTGCGCTCTGAGCTTAAAAATCTTCTTACCGTGTCCCCGCCGTGTGTTTGCTGGGTCAACGGTGAAAAACCTGTTGGCCAAGCCTTGTTCAAACAGGGCGTAAGTAAGAATTAAGTCCCCTCGGAGGCGACGATACTCCAAGGGAAAGAGGTCGAGCACCACGAGACGCGTTTCGTAGTCCATGGACTTGAGACCGGCAACCATTTTCGTAGCAGCTCGCTGGACACGCTCAATGAGGATTACGTCTTTCGTGCGTCCTGAGTAGACAACCGGGTTGGCATATTCAAGGAGCGGTCTGACATAGGCCCCATAGAGTATTTGGAAGTCCGTGCGAGTAATACGAGAGAAGGTACGCCGAATCATCCGTAGAACAGCGAATGCCTTCTGAGCCGATTTCTCAAGGTGCAGTGAGAAGGACAGGTTTGGAGAGAGCCAGATACCCAAATCTTTTTTGGCATCTATCCTCGTGATGTCTTCTGGTCCTTTCTCACCATGCATGACAAAGGAGTTCGCTGAGTCTCCTCCAAATGACATATGGACGCACTTTTCGTCATTCAGAGGAAGGTGCCAGTCCAACGACCACTGCTTTGCGGCGTCTACATCAATTTGGAGGGCACTGGCATTGGAACTCCACGATTTCAAGTCGTCCGCAAAAAGTAGACATGGACTTGAAAGAACATCTGGAAGGTCATTGACGTATATCAGAAACAGCAAAGGTCCCAAAACGGAGCCCTGAGGAACTCCAATGGAGACCGGCGCCGCAGAAGAGTAGGTCGAGCCTACTTTCACTCGGAATGATCTGTCTGATAGGAATGCCTTGATCCAGTGTAGGATTTTCCCTTGAATCCCGTAAGACTCGAGTTTGTGGAGCAGAGGGACGTGTGGGACTCGATCAAATGCTTTTGAAAAGTCGAAAAATATGGCATCCGATATGAGTCCCTCGTCCTTGGCTTGGGTTAAGCTGTCCATAAATACGAGCATGTTCGTCACGCAGGAACGGTTTGGGAGAAATCCGTGTTGAGCTTGAGAAATCAAGTTGTTGGAAGTAAGGTGATCTAGAATGGCTCGCTTCAGAATGCGTTCCATCACCTTGCATGGCACGCTAGTGAGGCTTATAGGCCTGTAGCTGCCAGGCGATAGTCGGTCACCAGTTTTGTAGATTGGCGTGACAATCGCTTCCTTCCAAACAGAGGGAAGGTGGCCTTCGTCAAGCGACTGACGAAACAGCAGATGGAAATGAGTTGCCAGTGTGTACGACGTTTCCTTCAGGATCCTTGGGTGGACTTCGTCGGGCCCCAACGCGCAGAATGGGTTGATCTTGTGCAGGAGTTGACGAATGTCCTCCACCGTGAATACCAAGTCGGTTAGAGGCCGTTCGTAGGTATGCCTTGACAAGGTTGGATGTGACGAGGACGCTGGGACTGAATACAGACCTGCATAGTGATCTCTGTAGAACTCAGATACCACTATTGGGTCACTCGTGGGTTCCCCGTTTCTGTCCCTCAGGGAGAACGCGGATGGTTTGTTTCTTCGGCGATGCCGCATGTGTTTGAACAGCACATTTCTGTTCTTCCGGGCGAGGTCTGGAATGGTGGCTTGTTTTCGTATGTTCCATTGGCGGATTTCCGATTTACAGCGGTTCCGCATTTTACGAAATGCGAGTTCATCTTCTGTGTCTCCTGTAGTCAACTTTTTGAGAAATAGTTGTGACCTCTTTTCCAGAAGACGCCGGATCCTTTTGGGTAGTTTACGGCTCATCCAACTGTGTGCTGGTTTTTTTGGGACGAACATCGCGTCAGCCTCGTGAACTTTCTGGACAATTGTCCTATATAAGTCTTCCACTGAGGCTGGTCCCAGTTTAACTTGGTTAAGAAAGATGCGCATTCCCGAAAAGTCTGCACGGCAGAAGTTTCGAATCCACGTTTGGGGTTCGGGATTTCTGGCCCAATAGCAGATGAAATCAAAGGTGAGCACACAGTGGTCGCTATGTCCCAGCAGACAGAAGAGCGTGTGGTAACCATGATAATTTCGAGTGCGTTTAACTCTCTTGCTAGAAAGTTTGCATCGGGGCTGGGTACTGCGAATAGCAAGGAAATAGTCGTCCTGAAAACACAAGCGATTGATTTAACATGGGGGAGGCAACCATTTTTCCTAAAATGCGGCCTTGGTGGTGTGCAGGCCATAGTTCTAAGCAGCCACCAGCGCTTCACTGGTGTTTACGCATGCACCTTGGATCCGGATCTGAAGGATGTGGTTCCGAACAATCTTGCCAAATGCGGAGCCATTTACCACATTGTGTGGCCTTTGGCACTGAGTAGACGCGCTCCCCTCTGAATTAGGATGGCTCCACTCAAACTTGGGACGCCAGGTCTTCCATGTTCTTTACCGGCATAGATGTAGCTGCTACAGGTGTCCTTCGGTGGACGTAGCCGTCACAGAACAGATTACCCGATGTAATTGTCCGACGATTTGAGCTTGTTTCGACGGGGTTGGCCCAGCGTGAGCGAACGTCAGCCTCGGTATCAGGTGGTTCCCCGTGATCTCCATCGTTTGATTGGGCTTCAGCGGGGCATGCGTCATCTCATCGGGCAGTCTGTGTAGCTGCTGTCGGTGTTTCAAGGCGTCTTTCCACTTGAGTTGGAAGGTGTGTCCAAATATATCAGGGAATCTGTCGACCCAGAAGAGTACTGAGTTCCTCGGCGATGCAAAATGGTTCGACTGAGACTGCTTTCACCTGATGTTTCTGTCCCCACAAATCACCATCGCTTTCGTCATCCGGACGTTGATCTTCATACCAGCTCTTCCCAACTCGACTACAACAGATTTAAGCTTCTGTTTTGGGCGAGCCTGTCTTTTTGCACACACGAAACAGTCGTCCGCGAAGGCGTGAAACCGGTATTTTAGCTGCGGCATCGACAATACAGGAACCTTATTCACCGCTGTGATAAACAATAATGGGGAAAGTGGATCTCCCTGTCTCACCTCGGTGACATTATACATTGCAATTGGGGAAGACTGCTATGACATTCTCATGGGACTGTGCGATGTGTTGAACTAGAGGTCGCGATGCTCCAAAAGCCTTGGCATATCTGGTAATTGCTTCACACGAAACCGAATCAAACGCCTTCGAGATATCACGAAATGCCAAGCTGAGGTTTGAGGTAGTCGCCAAAGATTGACGAAACCAAGAATATAAAAACGATGTAGCTTTCAAAGAACCGCCTGGACATAGAAATGCAAACATGATGGAGGAAACGTACAACCTATGGCTCCGGCGATCAGCAAGCACCTTATGAAAGCATCGGTAAAGAATGCATGACAAGTAGATTGGTCTCAGTTGGTTCGGTGAAGTCGGATTTGGGGCCTTTGGAACTGAAGTAATACGATCACGACGCAGATGCTGCGGACAACCTCCAGATAATAAGAGTAAACTGAAATACCCCGACGGCACTTAGCCGGCAAAACATCTTGTGTGTGAGCTTGTCTGGAACGAATTGCCCATAACGCGGATCATACAGCCGACTTCCTCACCTGTAATTGGCTCGATCAAACTGAATCGGATGGTAGCACTGAGTGACTTGGTGGGATATCCACGTGTTTTGGGGCAGAGATCACCGGTCTCCAATACTGCCCGATGTCCAGTGGCAGACCGCATTGAGCTTCGTATACAGCCTTCCATGACCCATTGAGCACAGCAGACGCTGCATATCTCCTTCTTTGGTGGTGTAGGGTTTGGATGGCGGCGTAGTTGGCTTGGTGCATCTGCTCCCGGTTGGCCGACACCCCATGGGCTAGCTGACGACGGCGTCGGTATACAGCTTTCAAAGGGTGTGGTAATGTCTTAGAGGCACGGAGGTCCAGAAGCTACATGACTTGCTCCAATGTCATGATGCCACATTGCAACCCTCGAAAAAATACAAAAAGGCCAACACTGGCAAACGAACTGTCAGCACGGAAGTCCGAGAGTGACACAAACCACGGTCTGTTTAAACCAGACGCTATAATCAGCAGCTTATGACGAGTAAGCCGCTGTTTGACCGATGCTTTGCTCAGGGCCACCATAGGAAGATCCGCTGTTTTGTTTGCCGGTTATGCACCAGCAACTTGGTTTGGAAGCCAAAGGCAGATAGAACAGGAAAATACTGCCGTAGTCTTGCGAAAAGCGCGATTTGGAAATCACAAGACGGATATAGGTTGTCAGCCAGGCGCAAGTGTTTGTGATTCTTAATTCTTCACTCGACCAAGCTTATCTGCTTTACGCTGGGTGGGGTGCACGAGCCAACAGTGTTGACTCGGGCCATTCTTCGTCGGAAAAAGGCGGGAACAATCAGCGCAGGTCAATTGGACGACCAAGTTCGTACCAGCAATTGCAGTGACGTGAACGCGATGGTGGGCTACCGGGCCAACTCTCGCTTTGTAGCATTTGCCATATTCCTCACACGTGCGCCCCATGAGTTTCTCCTGTACGCTGGTTGGAACTGGTGCGCAGGTGCCAGATAAATCGTGCTGTATATTGTTGAAAGTAACCAGCGCGGTGAAACCAACAGGGTGATTAGCTCTGTCTAGAGTTGCTGAACTCTTAGCTCAACCAGACTGACCTCTGCACTCCCCAGTCGGCACCACGAGGAGGTGGTTTAGCGCGCCGTCGTATGCTGGTGGAAACTTCAAAAAATTGCAACGAAGTGATTCTTATATGAAGAGCTGAACACGCAAAATGTTTTGGAGGAAGCTAATTCATAAAAAATGAAAAAACGCTTCATAAAAACGCTTCTTTTGGTGAATTCGGACATAGCTGGTTGGTATTGGAGGAGTGTTGACCGCCACCAGCAATATTACATAATTTACTTAAGAGAAACCCCGAAGTTTCCAAAAGCGCTTGTGATCACACTCGAATACATAGATCAAGGGTCCCACATGAACTGATCTTGTAGGTGTTTGCAGCATTAGGAACACTACTAAGATTCTTGATGACGCTTACAAATTGCCTCAGCCACCAACATGTGATCCTCGTCAACAATTCAACATATGAGACTGCAAATAATGAACCGCAGAATGGATAGTGCGAGAATTGTTTTAGCACTCAAACACAATGGCTCGCCGAAATGTTTTAGCTTCCTTAACAGAATACAGAACACTGACGCTGGCATGAAGAGCTTCTTAAGGAGCGGTAACAATAAAGGTGGGAAAAAGGTATAATATGAATAAAAGGCAAAAAGTTAAGGGCATTTAAACTGGCGCGAATTTTGGGCAGTAAGAATCATTCTCTGTTTTGGAAAAAGATATTTAATAGATCTCGTGTACCACTAGTTATGAGAAAACTGTGTTCGCCAAGAAAGTAAAATAGTTTTCGGTAGAAGCTCGGTTTTGAAATGCGAATGCGGCTTCTGGGCCAGAATTCGGAGGGTGGAAAACGATGTTGTTGCTTATTATGGAGGGTTAGAATTCAGCTTGACTATTTTAGAGAAATCCGTAATTCTGTAAAGAAAACCGCGAATTCTGGGAGTAGGTTACAGAGATTTTGCCATACTTACCAACTGTAGCGGAACCAGCAGCTCGAAGTGCAGGGCGAGCAGAAGTTAGGTGAAAAGAGAACACCTTGAACTAAAGCAGAGTGCCAGAGTGGCAAGAAAGTATTAGTTTTAAGCGAAAGAGGACGATCACATGACAAGCTGAAGGATGCGTAGTAAAAACCGGCAGACTTAGGTTTGCCTTACAGTAGTTGTTGATATTTTGTAAAAAAAAATGCCTAAGAAATATTAAAAACCACCAGACTATGCTGCTATCCGAAGACTAGGCAAAAATGCTTTGGGGGATTTACAATTCGGCGATTATTTTGGCCTTACTACATTTGTTAAATTAGAATAGTGACTTTCATCACAAAATTTAATATGCGCTTCAGAGTAGCTGTACAGGGAGATGGTGGGACGGTAGTCATCATCACGCTTAAAAACTTACATGACTTTCAACATAAACTTGGAAGTGCTGAAGGGTTATTTGTGACACACAACAATGTGGTCAAACTTCCGATTGGTTGCCTATACCAAGGAAAGTGTTTGCAGTAGGATGAAGTACATGGTTCATATTTTTTCGCCAAACAAGGCCCAAAATTATTCGCAATATTTGAAAAGTGTCCGAGGTAGCCACATTGCCTTTTTTCACATTGGCTATTGGGTCCATATTCATATCCAGTTACAAACAAAATGAACTCTCTCGTACGTTGTCCCTGTCGTCTTACAGGATGAGCCAGTAGCAGCCTAACACAGTGATTCTGACATGGAGTGACAGAGCGCAGCACGCAGTCAACACAAGTGGACTGTTGTGAGGCCTTTTCTGGGCCGGTTAACTGATAAACGTATAGTCATAGGCCATTTACGAAATACTGACGAGACAGGTTACCAAGTCAGAACCCACCGAGCCCTCGCACTCGTTCAGAACAGCCTAAATGAGTTAATCATAGGTAAGCACCTCGCTGATACTAATGAGAGAAAACAGCTTAAATTACCACTTGTAGTAGCCCATTCCGTTGAATTTCAGTCATTCCACTTACTCGTCAACAAGTTCAAAGCAAAATGTCGTCCAAAGGTAATGTCGACAGAAAGCGACAGAAAGTTTCGCAATGACCAAAATGATTGTGCGAAAAGCATCGGTTGTGATGACCCAACGTAAGGGCTAGGAGAAGTTAATCAAGATAGTGGGTGGTGACGATTTGGGTGAGGTGTAATGCCAGTAGGAGTTTGGAGGTATACAAGATGAAGACGGTTATTGAAAATTTATCTACTGTATTGGAGTCAAAGCAAATAGTCGCTCGTACACACTGGTATCCTACGTATGTCTCTCCCCTGCCATTTCAGTAAATGGTCTTGCGAAAAATACAGGCGTTTTGGGGCATGGCTACTCTTTGGATGATGTTTAATCTACTCTTTAGACATTCTGTAGATCAGCCCACTGTTTCAGGTTGCTTTCTTGCATCGCGCGCATTTATTTACAACTTGCACGCCATGCAGTTCTAAACTACATCGACGTTTCCGCCTATGGATGTGGCCAAAAGTACGCGGTAAGAGACTATGAATCCAGTGGAAAAGGGACTCCAACAAGATCCGAATAGCTTGCTGACATACTATTTCGGTTGTCTACTATTGGTCCTAATTCATAAAAAATGACGTACCCTTAAAACGGGAAACAGTTGTGACATTGGAAAACCAAGTTGGTCAGGACTTGAATTGGCCTTCCGAGCTCAGAAGATGATTTTGTAATTTGCCATTCTGGTCAAGTTAAGACAAGCTTTATCCGCCTCAAGATGATTACCATTCACTCTTCACATACAAGTGAATATGCCGGAGTGGTGAGAAACAATGTCTGCACGAGAATATTGAGGCACATTTTTGTTTTACCGGACGTTGAGAGAGACATTATGAGGCTGTGCTCCATGGAGGTATGCGACAAAGACGCTACAATGCAAGTCTGGTAACAGTTGTTCAAGTAAAGAATGGTGTAGGCTTGGAGCGCATTTTGAATGCTGAAGCCGACTTGAGTAAGTCAGCTCTAAGGAAGTGGGTAACGTGCTGCAAAATTCACCTTAACACACGAATTTTGGATGAGGATAATTTCAACGGAGGTGCATTTGGATAATATTTAAAACGACCGGTGTTCACTCAGCCTACCTTGATTCAAAATTTACTAGCAGGTCTTGCAACACGGACTATCTAACCAGCCATAGCAGTTTGTTTCATTGTGAAGAAGCCATCGACATCAATAAAAACATCTCAGGTGAAAAACCCATCTTGAAACAAAGTTTAGTAAGTCGGTGACGTGCTTGGTTTCCATGGGGGCCTTTTGCGGGTATATAAAGGAAAGTCTGTGGTTGTAGCCAGAGTCTCTCACTTTGTCAGGTTTTCCAATGAATGGTCCCTCCTGTGAACCAATCACTCAAGTCCCCGTGAATGGTCCAAGTAGTATTTTGTACAACAACTTTCAGCGGTAAGCTAATTTGGTGTAGTAGGGTGATCATTTTTCGGAGGTAAGACCTACAGTTGTGATTAACAAAGTTACAATCGAGTTAAGGATCCGGACCTGTCGGGAAGCCGAGTAAAGTCAGATCCGAAATACTGAAGACAGCAAATGAACCTACTACCAGTCTTGCGGAAGAGGTACTAGGCGGTAGGCAATGAAGTTAGTAAGTAAGGCGTAACGCAACAGGTAATCTTCTGTCGCTCGGGAGCAGGCGGCAAAGTGAAGAGCTTGACTTGAACAATGGGTTAAGGTTTTGGAAGGAGCCTGCAGCAGTGAAAGGCCAAACATTTTGTGGCTTCTCATCTAGTCACGCCAGTACTTTGCGGACTTGTACTATGTTGCTCC
Organism: Clonorchis sinensis; assembly: GCA_003604175.2. NCBI lineage: Eukaryota > Metazoa > Platyhelminthes > Trematoda > Opisthorchiida > Opisthorchiidae > Clonorchis > Clonorchis sinensis. The sequence continues at coordinate 1,985,129 of CM030370.1, read as the reverse complement.
CTTATTTTTGGCAACAACAAGACCACCCTTGCAAGGGGCCACTTTGGTTGTATAGTAAACGGTCAGCTACACTTGCAGATATCCTATTTCATAATATAGCCAGATTTCGGAAACGTGCAATGCCCAATATCCTCATATCATTTTCTCAGCAAAATGGGCGAAATTTTGTCGAACTTCTCACCGGGCGGGTACTACTCGATATCGTCCATGCCACAGGTATTTTTATCAGGCAGAATAATTTAGAGAAAGATCTTTGAGCCAAAATTGGATAAAACTGGACAATGCACCAAACACTAAACAATTTTGATTATTTGGAATCCCAGCAAAATACAGACTTTCAGACAACGTGCTGTAAGTAAAACACAGGTTTATCAAATTAGATAGGGTTTTCCACAATAATTTCGAACTCCCAGTAAGATTCACATGTGATTTCATGGGTTGCTACAAAAGGGTGTTTACCCTCAGGTTGCTCTGCGTGTGTACGAATATCTCAAGCTTACTGAATTGAGTAGCATTCACATTCTTAGACACATAAACAACCCCTTAGTTTGAATATCTGGTTTTCCTGTCTACAAATGTCTAGTTTGGAATGTAGGCGCAAACCTCCTGGGATTTATTTTTAGGTATGCTACGACCAAATCTTTGTTCCCTCACCTTGAGAGCAATGTTATCTTCTTTTAATTGGTCAGATATGTAGTTGGTTTGGTACACGAGAGATCAGTGCACGGAGTTTGTATGTTGCTCTGCCTGAGGATGAAGTTTCGTGTCGTGAGAACCTTTAGGATGCCATTCGTTGAGTGAAGCGTAGTTCATCAAGACTTGTAATGTTCAAGCTATTATCCACTGAAGTGGAATAGAACGGTCTACTTTGGGAATGTCTCTTCTGTGTAAGGAGCTTAGGGGCCAACTACCATTTATATGAGATCCCTAATCACTCAACGACTATATCTTGTCCCGTCCCCTCTACTATTCTGATAAGCTCATTAGAATCAAAACACAATCCACAGTGGATTGCCTCCTTCAAGAAAACTAGCAATAAATGTGGCGGTTAACCTCGTGCGCATGACACTGGGTTGCGACCTCGAAAATCGCCTCATCATGAGCCATTAGCATCGCCCCATAACTAAAGTATTTCGCGAAGGATTCCACAACAAACCAAATTCTTGCCGGATGATTAAGTAATGGTAATCACAAATCAGTTACAAATTCGTTTGTTGTTTACGGGGACCAAAACACAATAGAAACTAACCTCTCCTTTTCGCATGCATCGACTGTTTCGGCTGCGCAGAATCCGTCTCCTGTTGAAAGATATTCCAGAAATCCAAGCACCACAGGGTGCTGCTCACAAAATTAATGAAAGCTGATGGACAACGGACGACTGACTTTCCTCTGTTAGGGTTTATTCAGGTAAACCGTTTCTTAGAATTTTTGTCACCCCTATTTTATACTTGGACGTGAACTGCAAAATGAGATGGATTTAACTTAGGGGGCCAGGTCTCGTATCAGTCTGTCTGGAGCTTCCATAGATTATATATCTATTGTCTCACACGGCTGTTTCTGTATCAACTTCTTAGGTTAAATTAGCAATTTTCTTGAGTCAGGCTTGCTCAGTCGAAAGTTCTTTGGATTATTTAATAAACTGTGTCTGCTAACATTAAAAAAAACAAACGAACAACAAAATAAGTAAATGAAAACGACCTGCAAGTGGAACAAACGAAAGCTGTTGTGCATCATCTCTTTTCCTCTGCCGCTGAAACCGTTGCTCCGCCCTCCTCAGTTGTACAATATTTGCCTCAACAAATAGCTATTCTGATCTCAAAATTCCTAATTTGATTTCGTATGTTTAAAAATACGCATGCTGAAGCAAACAACAGCGACGAAATCTGGAGTAGCTGTTTGAATTCCCTTCAACTTTTAGCCTGATTGAAAGCGAGTGTCTGACTGAACTGGAATCAAGCTGCTGAATGAAAGCCACTTAATCAGCACACATTGCACATCGTTGCATGTCTGGCTCATCCAGTTACTCAAGTATTGAATGTGAAATGTATGGTTGTTCGCATACTGTTCACGTGATAAACCTGTATTTATGGGTGCTTTAACAGACAATGGCTGTCGCGTGTTCCCACCGATGGGGTTGGTAAGCAGTACCTGGCTAAGCCAGTAAGCACCCAGAAATCACACATCCGGGAACTGATTATAGTCTATAATTTTCTAAATCAAATCTTGGGAGTGACGGGTTATTCATTTCTACTTACAGAGTCACTGGCCACCGCACCACGCCTGTTTTATCCCACTGCCTGAGATGTGGTATACAGGCGTGACTCTCCAATGTATTCTTGCAATGATCCTGTGAGCGCTTAGATATCGTGTGTATACATTTGTGAAACACACTAGAACTACCTGATCAATTACCAATACTCAATTTTCTGAGATCTTTCACTCACCTTTCAAGCCTAGCCATGAGTTCATCGGCCAGGACACACAGTTTGTTAGTGATTATGTTGTCGACTTTGGCGGCTGAAATTGAGATTCTCTGTCAAAAATAGTAGTATCTATATCTCTCACTTCGATTCTTGGCACTCCAAGGGTGGACACACAAAGTCGCGCGTCCATTCTACCATTTTTAAGGACATTTGTGAACAAAAATTTGTGGTGTCCATACTTGCCAGGTGCCGGCCAGTAACGTTCAGCTGAGCTGCCAGTTGGAGACTACTCTCCAAGGTACGGGTCGTTAACCAATCACACACTGGTTTCACAATTTCTACCTATCAGCTGCATAGATTGTGCTAATTTGAACTTTCCTTCGATAAGATTAGCCTTTGCGGAATGCTTGTTTCGTGTATTTTGATGGAGGTCGTGGAGTTGCGGCAGCTATACGTCCCTCGATTTCAATGCGATGTTGGCGGTTTCTGTAAAAAAATATTGAAAAAGTGTTTCCCAGCTTAACTAGATCACTTTCATGACCACACGCTAAGAAGTTTATCTGGTCATCCCGAATGTCTTTGATTTTAGGGATGTACACATCTAGCCCCTTGTTAGACTTCAGTACGAGTATCCAGCTGTTCATTTTCAATCCCTGTGCTGCTGAATGGTGGTTTTCTGTCAACGAACATCCCTGCTTAAACAAAGCCAACCAGCCTAGCGTTCAGTCTTAACCCACCATCAACGGAGATTGCCTTCAGCCGTGGCTGCTCCTGGGATTCCATGCGGTTTAGCTTTTTTGAGTTGGGTGCACTATTTCAGTCCCAGTGGGATTGCTCCAGTCTGATCACATCTGCCCCACCAACGGCAGTTTTTTCATGTACCTGCCCGAATTTGGGTAAAATGCAACTTGAATTAAGATATGATTGAGAGAATTTGAATTTGAAATGGACTAGAAGTGCCACGGCCCTTATCTATTTTGCACCGTGACGCATTGTGACCAGCGAACTGCCCTTGATTAAAACTGCTGAAAATGGTTACCGAACTTGGACCATGATAATTATACTCAGGAAGCCCAATTTTAAGTTATGCTCAACAATAGTCCTCGAACCACCCCCAACTTCGTCCTTCTCACAGAGTGAAAAGACAGAGTTCATCGTTAACCATGTTGCACTTATTTACTTGTTTACTATATTAGACAAGCGTATTGGCAGAACAGCAGTTGGAATTTCGATTTCAGTCCTTTTCACACTACTCAAACAGACGTGAGTAATAACTCAATCAACACAGTTCTCACGGTACAGCGATGAGGCGTATGGCATCCGATTTGCCATCACAATGCGGGCAGATATATTCTGTAATGAAGTGTGTTAATTCCCGGGATAATAATGCACACAACTTTTGCATTCGACTTTCGCATTCGTTTTAACTCGCAAAGTGAAGCCTCTACGCCACTCATGGCCCCGATTGTTCAATTCGGTTTTGCTATGCACAAAGGCTTCACGAGCACAACCTTTGGAGCAGACTGTCCAAAGAAAAGATCACCGCTTGAAAAAAAGTTCATGTCAGATCATTCAGCCCTTAGCAGATAGCACACTCAAAAGTAAACGATGGATTTCACAGGTGTAGCTGATACGCTGCTGGCCATATCAGTATTGTTTTCGCAAAAAAACTAGATTGAGTCAATAATTGAGCCGTAGAATGTGGAACTTGTGTGTGACCGTGTGTGAATTTCCTCGAATGGCGTGCCGCCCCAGCTGTCCAATTCTCACACAGGTTTTACTGAGCCGAACATTTGCCTTGGTCTGTTTTTTTCGCCCTCGTTACCGAACTGCGTAGCACCCGTTGTTTGTATTCCCACCCGTTTGCTAGTGTAATCACATTCGAGATTTGTTCTCACCTTCATTTGCTTTGTTATTCCTAGCATCTCAGTGATTATTATTTTAGATTGTCTTCTAACGTTGACCACTACTTAATGATATAGACCATTTAAAGTGCGCAGTAACACAATGTTCGTTGAACGGACATATTCTTTGGAGGATTTTTGCAAGTCCTAAGTAGTGCCGAAACTGGACCCCCGAACAGTACTCATGTGGAGATCGTTTTGTGAAATTTTAACGTCTGCTGAATAGCTTTTATGGATAATACTCAAGCAGAATGGTGGTACTGAGAAACTGAATATGACCTGACCTTGAACCTTTCATGGTCCTCCTTGCACACATGGGATCTTCCATTCGCATACCAATCCCCCTTCTTTTTTGGTCAATGCTATCACACAAAGAGCACGTGTTTAAATAGAAACAGATGTATAGGACGCTGAAAATTCAGTTCCATCCTAAAAAGAAAACATCATCCCTTTTGGCGAATTCCGAATCATGAACGAAGCCCTTACTTTTGAACAGCTGCCAGCATAATCCTACCGTGTGAAAGTAACTAGTCACGTGGGATGATTCGGGTGGGTGGCGTTTTCGAGCGACTGAACAAATACTGCTCATAAATCAACTGCAAACCTATGTGTGTGATGTGATCCGGTTCGGACAATCTGGAAGCGATTTGACGAAGGAGCATGTATTATTTTTTATTGCTCTGTCTAAGGTCTCTGAGACGGTGTCTAGTTCACTAATTTGTATGTTTAATCACACCAAATGTTTAGTCACAACGTTCCTTCGAGCAGGTCCTTCGCTCCATTTCACTTCCGCGTACCATTCGGTCCGAGTGGAATTAATGTAGCCTGAAACCTGTGGATTACAATCCTGCGGAAACTTTATCCAAAGAAGAACACCTCCTGCATTCTAATCCTGTGAAACCTGTTAGTTTTATTTTGGGTCTAATTTTGAACAATCCTCCTCGAAATATTCGGTCGGCATGATGCATAAGCCTAACCACACCCAGTCCAGTGCGCTTCCTTGCCGCACTTCCTTTGTTATATCTCCAAAACGTATCATGCGTTTTTTGCGGTTTGCGCCTTGAGATTCTGGTTTCTGAATAGTTTCTGAACTAAGTGTGTAAGGCTACTACCTACACGAATTGATCTAACTTAAAACTGTTCGGTGCAACACTGCCTGAGAGTGTCTTTGGAAATCATGCCGAAAACGTCAGAGGATGATCGTTTTGCCCATTAGCAAGAGACGCCATGAAGAACAACCGGAGCAGTGAATATGGTATTTTTTGCATGCGGTTCGCAAGTGATCTCAGCAGCTTCAATCACACACTTCTGTATCCGGTTCGGATGCCGTCGACGTTGTGGTCGTTGGTGGTTGGGTGGTAGTCGTTGTGGTTGTGGGTGTCGTTGTGGTTTGTGTTGTTGTCGACGTGGTCGTTTTTGTTGTGGTAGTGGTGCTGGTAGTGGTCGGCCTGGTTGTTGTGGTTGTCGTAGCTTCGGTTTGTGAGACGTCGTTGACTGGCTCGTATGGCCGGGGATCAAGGAGGCTGGCTCTAGAATAGATGAAAATTTTTGTTTTAGTACAGAATCAACAAATAAGCTGACATAATATAACATCACAAACTGGAGTGACTGAATGCTAAAATACACTTACGGTGGTGCATATTTGCAGATTGTGTAATAGGCATTGGTCCACCTCATACCGCCAATAGAAGTGATCAGAGGGCACAAGTGCGTATAGCAACCTAAATCCGTGGTTTTTGCGTTCACCATCTGAGAAAGGAAAGGGAAAGTTTGGTGAGCATACAAAGTTGTACTCCATTGGTCTGAACTAACTTCCGCCAATTGCTGCATAGTTACCTGTACGTACTCCGATACCAGGTGGGTTTCGTTTTCTTTCATTTGTCCCATTTTGTAAAGCCAATGTTCACTGAACCACAATTCCATAGGGCTATTGAGTAGAGGGGAAACGCTACATATTAACCGTTGACCAAAATGTTTAGGATTAAGAACATTTAGCTTCTATTATTTGATGGGATTCGTAAGACGCAAAACACTGTGGTTACTCGGTTTGTCGATTTTCTTGGCTCGTGAATAGCTTTGGGCGGTGGGAGTTTGGTAGGGTATTTAGTGGGCACACTCGCTACTTGGAGGACAGCATCAATCTCGTTCCAGTTGCGTATGGCTCATTGAATATTATTTAGTTCCAGCCGGACTGAGCGACTGTTTTTAGGAGTAGCAACAGCCTCTGTGGACATGAGCGACCCAAGAGACTCAGCACATGATGTTCCATAGTCATGAATGTGTTCTTCTAAATTGTGTAGCTTTCAGTTTGGTCTCATCTGCTAGGACACACAAATCGTTGCTTTAAGAAATATGTAAGGAAATGTTTGACATCTCGGGAGGCAGTTCTAGGCGGTAGATCCGTCACAACAAATCCAAGGTGGACAAAAGCTTGTTAACGTGTTACAAACCAGTTCTTCCGAGAATGGTCCAAAGAACCCAGGGATCTAGTGAGGAAACCGTGCAAGAAGATTAACAAGGTTATCTGGAGGCTGCGCCTGAGTAGACCACGATAACGTAGGAATTAAATCACCCAGATCGGATCTGAGTAAATCAGGAAGTTCCAACAGCTAGTGCCAACTCTTTTCATATTTAAGATAGCACCGGATTGCAAAAGCCATCCTATTGCTTATATTCCACACATAACACAGAATCAGTTGTGTAGAGGCCCCTTGGACTTATGAATAAAAAAAGGTAGTGGAAAAAACCGCAAGCTTGGCCATCCAATTACTTTCGATCCGTTATCTGTACAGCGCGGGAAAATAAGGAATTCACATCAGCTGAATCGAACATTTAGATTCCAACTTGTTTTACGGGACGATTTTCTGCTGAGGGAAGGACGTTTGGAATAAAGTACGGAAAAATGGCGACCAGCGTCTATTTCAGGGCGCGCAGTGATAATGTTTCTCCGGTAGTTCACGAAAAGCAGAGAAATGGTGTATCAGGATATGAGGCTTTATGCCTTACCACCGAGTTGCCAGGCCCGTGGTTTCCCAACTGAGATGTCACATTACTGGAGTGGCCTACACACAATTGAAATGGGTCTCATCGAATCTTTCCGACATAATGGTGAAGCATGTTTTTTAACGCTCCATAGTTGGTACTAAGTTTGCTAGTATTTCGTGTCCTCCCGGGAAACAGAATAATGTACACTAAATCTCGATAGCACGTGCTTCATATGTGACTTGTTTAAGCGATGCCCATTAAAATGCTGAATAATCTTGCTTGCTGAGATGGCCCGAATAGTGTTTTGCACACCGCACAAATGAGCTGTACGTTCAGGAAAAGTTCACAGTAAATAATAACGGACAACAGTGCAAGGTTAGTCATGTGTCTTGCTTCACTTCCGTTCTTTTGAATTGTAGACGTGATATGGAACTGCAAAACATCAACGAAGCATGTGTTTGCAGGAGCTACACTGAGAGTGTCATAGTGGTTCGGTGACAGAAAGATTTTAGAAGTCCCCCCTTTTGTTACTGATAGTATCTCGAATTCAAGGTGGTCTACTTGGTGGTCTCACGTGGTCTACTTCCTGGCTGTTTCAGAAACAGGGTTCCATTAGCCTAGAGTAAGTTTGTTATGAAATAAATATGGAGGCTGGGTGGATTTTATTCACGTAGCGCTCACGCAAAGCAAACACTCATCGTGTTCTAACACATAACAATCTGTATAATGAGTAAAAGATCCAGGTCTGAATTTTGTGCTTCAAAAACAACACGAGTTTACTGGTCAACTAAAAAATCATTGCACATCGCTTTTCCACACAGATCCATATACGCTGAAGACCTGAAGGTCTGAAGTAAAGCGGCTTGTTGAGTTCGAAAATGAACTTCCCGAGATCATTATTGCGTTGGTCTGCTGAGAGCTTCATGCATTCCTTTTTTGCGGAAAGATTGATCCCAATAGTTCATTCTTTGACGTTGGTCTTGTTTGTTGTCTGAAGCCGAAATTGTTGATCACGATATAAACTATCGTGGTTATTTTTAGTATTTTGGTGCTAACTAGTTGCCGTCCAAATGGTCAACATCGGTAGCATTGGAAATGTGGGAGGATGACAGCTTTTTATAAGCATCTGTCTTATGTCTTCCTGGTCACAATTCATCAAGCGTATGTTGGAAGTTATGCATTCCGAATTGATTTTCAGATTAGTTTACTTTCAAGATCAAGGTAACGAAACTTACTTGTGGAATCCTCCACGTGTTATTGCTATGTTTTCGCCTTGTTCAGGGTTGTTTTCTGGTTCATAGATACAACGCTCTGTCCAGCGTCGAGCACTGTCCTTGAGATGTGAACTCCACTGCTGGATTTCAAACAGTAGGGACAGCGTTGAAGAAACCAGACTATTGTTAAGCATAACAAGTGAATTGGTGAAAAGATTCTAGTGAGTACACCAAACGCATAAACATTTTTTTTGAGAACATTCGTAGGGCGTTCAAGATTAGACACTGTAGAACAGGGAAACCATGTGTAGTGCTGCTTGAATGAATATCTTCAAAGTCGCCTTTGAGTAAAAAAGGCTATTCGAGAGACAGGACTTCAAGTGAAAGCAAACCAACTCAAGCTATGATGCAGTTGAAACGAAGTCCAAATATTCTCCCTTTGAAGTCTGGTTCTACGGTGTCTTGTTTCATAATCGAATTAATTACAACCTATTATGGGTATACAGGCCGGTCGTGTGGAGTTTGAGGCTGCACAATCATGAAGCTGGATAGTAATCATGCATTGTCTGATGTGTGGGATATCTATAGGATTTTAGACGCAAACCGCAGGAGATATAAGCAACTGCGGATTTATGAAAAAAACACAGTTGATCAATTGTGCAATACAATGCAGTGTAAAGACAGCATAACAAGAAGTGAATTGTAATTGTTCTAATCTCCGTGGAAAAAACCGGGGAAAGACGAATTTTCACAAAACTTACAAGAGGTGGTAGGTGTTTCGGTATTGGTTGGTTTGGGACCTCACCATCCAGAAGCATTCGTCGATAATTATTGTGCTCTTCCAAAAAAAACTCATCGTCGTACATGATCGCTTGCGTCAACGCACACAGTTGAATGAAAATCACCCAACCAAGCAGGACCTGGGCAACCTTATTCCATGAACTCATTTTGAGCAATAAACCTTGCGAATGGTTCCACTGCCTTTATCTAAAACAACTCTAGGCAATTTATTCTATCCGCCGAATTGATTCCACTTAGAAATTAACAGTGATCATGAAAATAATCCGCGCTCTGTGATTGGCGCATTATTCGTTGTAGTATGAGCTGATTGACGTATAAAATCCCCTTTATTCTTCATACTAAGAAATTTGACTAGAAGTAATCTGCTGAACAAGTCAGTTCAAGGGATTAGTTACCCAGGTTACGAACGTGCTGTTTTAGGCCAGTAACATGAGAATGGAATTGTGTGTTCACCAATTCATAGTTGAGTCAGAATAAGCAAAACTGCCCACAGTTGTTCATAGGTTTTCACGTTTCCAATGATGATATTCGGAACAGTTTCGTCTGAAATTTGGGCTGCTGAGAGTCGTTGAAGACCAGAGTTATTAAGCGATCTGCATGTCGGTTATCTTTTCCATAGATCGCCGAGAACTGTCAAGTTTGTCGTTTGGAATTCCAATGACCTGCTGCTGTGCGCCCAAATGCATTCGAAACGGAAGGATTAGGAACGGCACACTCAAGTGTAATTCTTTGGTATGACAAGAACTGGTTACGCATTGATCAGTTGCAATAAGTCTCTTCGTGAATTTCAACTGGACTACTGCCTAACCAGCTTGCTTCAGAATGCTTGTTTATTTCCCCCCCACCAAACCTCAGCTAAATCCAAGTAGTCGGTAGTAACATCGAGCTGATTTCTGTATGACCCATTCACTGCCTTAACACAGTCTTTCAAAATACATCATTGTGTTGATAATCCTTGAGTGCGTCACCGGACCTGGATAGAGAATACACCAAATGAAGCAGTGTGCTTTGTTTGAACGCAGCTCGTACATTCGACGTAAATCTGGCCTAGTGTGCTCTCGGTTCCTCATTTTATCCTGGTTCCCTAAGTTCTCATTCAAAATTCACTACACGGGACAGCTGTAAATCAAATACGTAAATATTCTGGAATGACTACTGGCAGAGTCCTGTTAATGTGAACATCCATGAACTATTGAAAACTGCGTTTGAAAACAAACCGCACCGGACGTTAAGCATAAACTAATTCTGCGGTACTCGAGTGCATCATTGCGTCATCCATTGTGTAGCGGTCTATCTAGAATTCGACCTCGAATCGTCCACTTGTCGTTGTCTCTGGAATCGAGCCTTTTACAACACAGCCTAAATTCAAATGGTTGGTCAGTCGTACAAAGAAAACGACAGATTTTCAAGAGTAGAAAGCCACCTGGGTGGTGAGTGTTACTTCTCTAAGCAGTACACGCGTAGCGATTCATTTGTGTTGTTCTTCATTGCCGAATATGCCTTTCATCCACTCTATATATTTCCCAAGATATCAGCTCCTTCTGTGCTGCATGCCTGCTCACTTCACCCGAGGATATTTCGCCAACTTCGTAAGGTGTAAGAAGCGGAGCATGTGCTGGTCAAATCTGGCTTGGTCGGTCCTTTCGAATGTGCGGTCTACGGTATCTGCTGCATGTGGATTAATCAGAGTTCATTTGGGCATATCAATTGCATTTCATGGTATCCTCCTGGAAATATGGGTCAAGAATGTGTTCAATCCTGTTTTCAATCAGATGCGTATTGAGGCATTGCTTTGGTTGCTCATCAGATATAGCGGTAAGCTTGAGTTTTGCAGCCTACCACGACAGAAAATAATGGTCCTGTCTCCGGTTTCGAGCCACACAAATAGATTTTGCTTTGCATATTCACAAGTAACCCGGTCATGTGGTGTAAGTCGCGATGACTACCCAGCCCCGTAGCTTTGACCTTGGAGCCAGTTGGGTTGAATCTATGAGCGTCGCGCTTATAGAGCACAGCTCATCATCGGCACCAGAGTGGAACATGGAACTAGTAATAGCAGTGTTTCGTGAAAACTCAGCGCCGAGCCCGAAGCATTTGAAATAATGTCTTCATTAACTGAAAGGTAATTAGTAGACAGCGGCCTTGAGTGATAGCTCCTTGAAGTTTCAGTGGGCTGTCTCAACAACCGCCCGAAGTCACTTTTCTGATTGTAGGTATTCTACATCTTGCACGTCATTCAGAACCCCAAACGTGTGTTATAAATTTCCAGTGAAAACGTTTTCAGAGTCACTAAAACTCTGGATTTTTGCGCTTGGTGCTATTGTATGGTAAGAATAGGTCTGAGAATTTGAACAATAAAGTCACATTTTGTAGAAGCAAAAAGGCCTTCCGGTGTGCAAATCGAAACGTTCCCTGGTAGTAAATACAACGGCTATACACTAAACATCTCTGAAGCATTTCAGTGTTCTTTTACGAACTCACTAGACAACATGGATCAAATAGACCTTAGTCAGTCAGCCGACTTTCCCCCACTTACTTCGAACGCGATGACCTGTTGCCGTTGAACACGGTTCTTGAAGGGCTGTGGCTTCCAAGGTAAGAGAAGGGTTGGTCCCTGGAGTCAACAGAGATTTTTCAACCAAATGCCGAATGCCGACTGTTTGTGAATTGGTGAGTTGCGGGATGGAGGAGGTGAAGATTGTCATCAGCACGAACCCAATTTATACCCCCATTAGTATATTTCTTAAACAGTTTTAAAATTCTGATATCTGGAGTGGGCTAGACAAGTCGTTGACTATCTGTCGAGATAGAGTTTATACGCTTAGTGGTTCGCATTCAAGTTTCGCCGGCTTCATTCAGAACTAATGGATGGTTGTCTAACTTTATCCAACTGTTATTGAGGGAGCTGGCAAAATGCCAGCAGGCTTTGAATTTTGTCAACAGAGTTTGGATGTATCCAAAACTGCTTGACTATGACCGGAACCTTAGTGAATTATTTATAAAAGAACCTTTTTGGTAGGTTTGAATTTTAGCAGCTGATGTGGACTCTGATTCATTGATGGACGCTTGGTTTCCTTGGACAAGTATGCGATATTTATTGAACTCCAGCTGTAAATCGGATGGTCCAGTGTCTTTCTCGACTGTGACGGAAACGTTAAGCAGAAATGTCTGAATGTGATTGGCGCTTAGTTTCTTGTGGAACTCTTAGATTTTGTTGGAAAAAGATATGTGCTGCCTTGCAGTCCTCTCGGAAAAGCGGCCTTATTTCTTTTCTCCAAAACCACTATGAGCCATTTATTGTATCCGAATAGATTCTACTCAGGTAAAATGACAGTGATTAGGAAAATAATCCGGGCTCTGTGATTGACGCATTAATCGTTGCAGTGAGAACTGATTGGCGTATAAAATCCCCTTCATTCTTCATACTAAGAAACTTGACTAGAAGTAATCTGGTGAATAAACCAAATCACGGAATTAGTTTCTCAGGTCACGCACGTGCCGTTGAGGACAGAAACATGAGGACGGAATTGCTTGTTCACCAATTCCTATCGTAACAGGCGAAACTGGTGGCAAAGGTTCATGGGTTTTCATGCTTCCAACTATGAGATTCGGAACAGTTCTATCAGAAGTTTGGGCTGATGGAATTCCATGGAAGTCAAATATGTCGGTCACGCACACAAAACTGCTATGACTGTAACCGGAACCGTACTGAATTGATTATAACAAACTTGTTTGGTAGATTTGAATTTCAGCAGTTGATGCCAACTCTGATTCGTTGATGGACGATTGGTTTCCTGGGACAGGTATGCGATGTACTGCAGATGTAGGTAGGATGGTCCAGTGTCTTTCTCGTCTGCGACGGGTACGTTAATCGGAAACATCTGAATGTGATCAGGCTTTTTACCCAGAGGATATTCTAGATTTCGTTGGAGAAGGAGGTTTCCTGCGTTGCAGTCCTCTTCGTCAAGTAGACAGAAGGGATTTCCTTCACAAACTGTGTTTAATTTTTTGATCAGCCACATAATCACGGAGGGGAACTGGTGCACCAAGCTGTGTTAGGTGTGGAAAAGAGAACAAACTCACTAAATTTCACGAATTCCACGTGCAAATCTCCCGCAACCGGACAGGTATACACAACAAAATCACAGAAGAAAACCAAGCCGAACTGTTTTGTCCGTTTTGTGGCCGAACACGTGGTATGAACCTGTATAAATCAGTCCAAATGCCTCAAGCCAACCTGAAGTCGGCTTCGACGACTGCTTTGTAGAGGGCGATGTCCAACAAACCAATGGCGTCGAGTATGTCGAAAAACAGATCTCCTGCAACAGGCGGATCCACGAGTCTTCTGGTACTCCTGTTCACCTAGCTAGGCTGTGGGTCAACGGAATTCCGCAGGGAGTTTGGCATGATAGGCCCCCTGATTCCTGTGCCTTATGGGTACTTATACCTGGTTGTTTCAGCCTTTAATTTAGCAGTTTTGTTCGATTTTGCTTTTCTGTTACTACTAGTGCCCAAGTGAGAAACGCTGTTTTTATCTCACGATAAAAAATGCTTACGTGGATATCTTACCCTTCTCTTCGTATGTTTCACCAGTTTTCACTATGCTAATGCACTGTAGAATCGAATGTAATTTCATTGAGACGATACACACGAGACCTGCAGATTCTGTTACCACACTCGTTAATATGTCCGCTTTATATTTCCAGCTGAAAGTTCTTTTTCCCAACTGATATAGTTAATGGTGAGCAATAGAAACTGATGTGCCAAGAAGCGCCGCGCTTCAATGCTGTTCCAAATACTGGTGTGTGAGACTAAGAAAACAGAACGACCGTCACAATAAGTAAGTCGCTGCTGGACATCTTGAACACGGCGGTCGTAAGATGAAGTCACTCACACGGTTACGAAGAACTCAAGACCGATTTAGTGCGTTCATCGAATACGATGTTATTGATGGTATTTCCGTTTGCCTTAAATCTCATCTATCTGTTCATTGGTCTCACTCGACTTCTCCATCAGAGGGAAGCGTTGTCACGCAACAAATACCTTGATTGTTTTCCAAACCTATCGAAACGATATCCTCCTGGTTTGTCGCAAACTTTGTTTTAGCAATCACGGACCTGTTTATCTCATGGCATTTACTTTTCAAGAACATTAAAGTGCGCTGATGTGTGAGGGATAAAACCAAACACAGTTTGGAAAGCGATGGTTGGTAAGTTATCGCGCCCTGTGCGCTCGGGCCTAGTTGACGCTCTGAATGTCTGGTTAACGCCTTGTGCAGAGAATTGTCAACAACTCTACCCTCTATAGTGTTCAAGCTGATCTAGGAGAGGCCAATAAATTAGTGCCAGCGTGCTGGGCAATTCAATCAGGTCACTGTGTTAGTAGTCATCACTTGGAACTGAGGAGTTACAACTGCCTGGGATCTGATTAATGTTCCACCTTTTTCAGTTATCACATGTGTTCTCATTTTCTGTCTTTCTACACAGCCTGAACGATAGTGAAACTTGAATGTGGTTTGAGGTTAGCAGGCGATGACCGCTCAGTTTAGCAGATAACATTGCTTAGATATGGGCCTGACTGCATATTGTCGTCTTTAACTCAGGTGCAAGTTTTTTGAGATAAAGAACGGTTAGTTAGCACGCCATTGGCGATATACTAGCTTAACCGTTTCGGTTTGCTTACACCTACCTGGGTTAGGTGTACGAGCACAGCTTACCGTGATTTGCGTGTCACTGACACCGACGTTGACGATGTAAACAACATAGGTGTAGCGGGTGAGCCAGACGTCATTCACATGGGCAGCAGTTAACAATATTAGGCTGGCAACAGTTATTCACTTTCGGCACGTATCCTCATTTGCACACAAATTTTGTTCTGACAATAGACTCAGCTGAATCCGTCTGAAGGTACCTTAGTGACCGTCCGCATTAAATTATTTTGTTCTACCGTGTTTTCTGTCCGCGGAGAAGAAGGTTTGACCGATCAGTCGGGTGTCGTCGGCTCTCAGTAAATCAGACAGATCAGAAGGTTGGCGGAACTTCGTGAACTGCTCCGGCAAGATTAGATTCAAGAGGGGCGAAACCAGTCGTGGGCTACCGAAGAGTTCCCAGTAACTTTGCAAAATAGTTTTCTTCATGAAAAAAGAACCCAAGGTAGTTTATTTGGCTGATAAGTTTTGTGTTCAGTTTCTTTCATTCTTCTGAGTGGACGGGATTACCCGTCCGATAAAAACGTGTTTGACAATTAACTAGAAAACAGTTATTCTGGCTATTTAGGAACCACTAAAATTATTGTGTCATTTTGGATGTCTAAGGTGCATTTGAATTTCGAGGCCATTAGGTTTACAAATCCCTATCTCTCAGAAGTGACTTGGGCAGCCGTTTTGCATTTTATATTTTAGTTACTCTGTGTCTGAATAGAATATTGGTAACTCTTGTCTTACTATTCACTGTTGGTATGTTCATTGCAGGTCAATTTTCCAGCTAAGCCAACGAGCCAACGGCCAGCCTTTCTGACCTCCGCGACCATTCGGCACTCTACGCCAAGGTTCAGACGGATGCAAATCACACAGCCTCAGGTCTTATTGGGTGTTCAGGTCACCGCGCAACGCCATTTTCATCGCATGCATCCTCAAACCATCAAATTCTCGTTTGGCACCTGGTACAGGATCGCCCAGTCAATCTTTAGCAAGTTGGTAGCAGTGGGAAGCTATGTTCCAGTTGTGAACAGCAGTGTTACGAGCACAAGACAGCTACGTGTTTATCGTGCCTTCGTGTTTATATAGTCGCTCAAAAACTCATTTGAGTCACCAATAACCACGAATCGATCGAGATTTTAACGTCGTTCTTTACACAATCGCAAATCGTGTGGTAATTGTGTGTTTCTGGCAACACGAGTGGTTGTTTATGGCTATGGTTGTATTTACTTTGACTGGTATTTTATGATAACCTGACTAACTTGAATCCGCTCGGATTGTTGAATTTCCCCATTCCAATAGTCCCTTCCCTTTGCTCAGATCTACCCACATTGCCTATCTTGTACTTTGCGCAGCAACCAGTCTTCCTGTCGTTAGGCTGGAACGCAAAATACACGAAAAGGGTTATGTGTCACTCTGAATAAAGGGACAGAACCGTTGAGGTTGAAGTAGCCAGAGAACCAGCCGGATGAAAGACAACCGGAGTCGGACGCAGCCCAAATACCGAAAGGACCGGAGAGATTACCAACCAGTCAATCTGTATGCGATCAATCACACTGCGGGTATAAACTATTATCAAGAATCCATTTCAATGCAAACCGAATTGGGAGAGCTTGCCCCCAAATCGAGCACTGGTGATCTCCAACCGATGGTGACGAAACCCTTACAAGCCATTTTCCAAGGTCAGCGAACGGATCAACTGCCACCTGATCAATGGCTAATAAACTCATTCAGGCCCTCAACATTTTTACGCATCGTCGGGCTTTTCAGTCAGCATAACCTATGTGCGCTGATTAAGATTCACGTTGAGGGCTTCATTGGTAGACACAGTGTGACCCGCCCACCATCTGAGAAACGTCGCCACTTCTTACCTACCCAGTACGACTTTGTGGCAATCTGTTGTGGCAGTGTTCACGACAGATTAGGTAAACTCCTAGTCATTCAAACCGGTAATGGGGCCGTTTTAGTAAAAGGCATTTGTGCACAGTTTATTTGTCTAATCTCCATTCGTAAAGTAAGCTGAGAAGCAGCTATTTCGCTGCTGCTGCTGCTGCTGCTGGTGGTGGTGGTGGTAACAATGTAGAATTTTTAGTGCATCTTCACCTTTCTCCTAAGAACATTCGAATGGTCGTTACCAAAGGGATATTTTAGACTTGAAACAGCTTTTCGTGCTCAGTATCGCCTGGGCCGACCTTCTCAGTTCTCGAACTCAGGCGCCTCATGAACTAATGGTTTTGCTTCGGTGGAATAATGCTGTGAAAATTGGTGCAATGCTTGCCATTCTAATGCACACCATGCAGTGGTTATTTGCGTGATACAAACGGGCCCACATCTAAGACGGATAGGATCATATATTTATATATTTATACATTTATACTTATATTTTATAATGCAGCATGCATGAGGACGAGCGTGACTTCTCGAAGCCACATTATTCGTCGGGTATAACTATCACAAATATCCGCGTCTGCATGATTTTGCCAACTTAAAAGTGTCCTTTCCCCTTTTCATGTAGGCGAACATTCCGAATTGCCGCTGCACGACCCCAATGTCTTCATTCTGGGTTACTCGTAGTGCACTAAACGTACCCTTCTCAATAAGGAATGATCCCGAGGAGGAGTTGTCCGCATGGGTTTTAAGGAAGTCAGTCAAGCATCCGGTAGAAATCCGTTGCTGATAAGCGGTTCTGGTTAGCCTCCATGTTGGGGCCAACCCTTATGCACCACCAAAGCGCTTGTGCTTGCTTTCTGCCACAACTAGTTGTGTACTCACCCACACTGGGGAACCCTCATCCCTCTCCATTCAGAGATTCATTAGTGTAATAGGACGAGCCGCTCGCGACATGTGGTACGTTGCATTCGTCCTCAGCCGGTCATCTGTGACGTTATCATCAGACGTCCGCGATGTAGTGCGCCCATTGCCCGGCGCGACTTTCTATTTCTCACTGCTTTTGGTAGGCAACCGAAATGAAGCCAATTTGCCATCCACACCAGCTGTTTTGCCGACGACGTCAGGAAATTTTTAAGCTTCTATCCGTAATCTCGATCGGGATGTTTTGCTGACGTCCATATTCCATTCTATCAATTAACGTCTAACTTATCTCATCCCATTTTTCGTCGATTTTACCAGAAGGCTTGGATACTGGTAAATAAAACGACCATGATTACCAATTGTTTTCTCTAATTGTGAACTCGCTGGCTTTTTCCGAGAAATATTTGTAGTTTTCTTTTAACCTTTGCCCTTTGCGATGTTAAGTATGGTCACATATCAACTGCAGGTTCGTGGCTCAGTTAAGCGTTTATACAATTCAGCATAGTCACCTCCAACGTGTCCTCGGAAGGCCTCCACTCATCATGCACAGAACACCTTACTTCCGCCGTGAGACTGTTCACCGTGTTCACTTGTCCACAGCGTCTGCACATTGTGTCGCCTAACATATATCTCCTATAGAACCTACTTCAATTGGACTGCATCCATTCTGCAGTGACGATAGAGCTACACTAACCACATAACTCTCATTTTTTGACTGGTTGCCCTTGTTCTTTCAAAAAAATGAAATCTGATGAGCCCCAAGAAGGTTGAAACCGGTCCTTTGCGCCCAAGTTATGAGCAGTGTAGTACAGCTATGAAGTTCAGATCTCGTTTTCAGTTATACTCTTATTCACATCGGTAGTCAAATCCGATCTCACCCTCGTGTATGTAGTGTTTCCACTGCTGTGCTGGAACAGTGGAACTTTCTAAGCATTCATATGTATCATGGTTTCATTTAATTTGCTATACGTAGCAGCCTCATGAACACAAACTTTACAATAGTCTATCCACTCTAGCAGTTAGCTTCTTCCCAGGCCCTAGGCCCTTAGCAAACAGCACACTCAAAGGGAAACGACGGATGGCACAGGTGTAGCTGATGTGCCGTTCTCCATATCGGCATTATTTTCACAACTGGACTAGACTGAATCAATAACCGAGCTAAACCTGCGGGATATAATGATCAGATTTATACGTTTGCCAAAAATGCTTTGCAGAATGTGGAATTTGTGCTTGATTTGGTGTTGCTTCAATTGTGCACTCGAATGACGTGCTGCCTCAACTGTCTAGTTCCGGCTTCTCCTTGATATCGCAAAGTCCATCACACAGGTACATTAAGCTGAATAGTTGTCTAGTTTATTTTGGCCGTTTTTTATAGTCTCGTTAGCGAATTGTGTAGCACGCCTTGATTAATAAGTGCTACGTATTTTTTATTCTCGCCGGTTTCCTAGTGAACTCACATCCGAGATCTGTTTTCACCTCCATTCGCGTTTTTCTTATTAGCACCTCATTCACCTTCATTTTAAACAGTCTTCTAACTTTGACCTCTGCTTCCTGACATAGATACTTTAAAGTGCACATTAACACGACGCTCGCTGAGCGGGCAGAATCTCTGGACAATTTTTGCAACTCCCCAGTGAAGCCGAGACTGGACTCTTGAACAACCATCATGTAGATAGTGTTTTGGGAAGTCGTAAGGTCTACTGAATGTCCTTTATGAATAATTCTAAAACACACTGGTGGCACTCCGAAAATGGATATTGCCTCAAATCTTCCATGTTCTCACCTCGCATACTTATCCGGCTTCTCTCAGGGTTGATCATAGCCCAAAATTACCACATGTTCCAAAAATATTAGATATATGGAGTCCTGAAAATTCATTTCTATCTTAGTGGGAAAACCTCTACCTGTAACAACCATTTTGACTAATTCTGCATTAAGAAACGAGCTCTACGTTTAAACACTTGTCAGCGTACTCCTACCCTATGAAAGCAATTAGCCACGCGAACCTCCCTTCTGACAATTTTTTTCCGTTAAATTGTCCTGACGGCGCTCCCGTTTTATACAGGAATAGCCAACATTTTCGAACTCAATGATCAGATCAGATCTTGCATTCTACTCTTATGCAACCTGTTAACATTATTTTGGGTCCAGTTTTTTAATCAACCTTCTCGAAATATCCGGTCAGCCCGATAGGTACTCCTAACCACACCCAGTCCATTATTCCAATGAGTTTTTACCGCGCTTCCATCTCCACAGTGTATCGTGCTTTGTTTTCTGCTTTACGCCTTGCGTGTGGTGAGATTGTGGTTTCGGAATAATTTCTCAGCTAAATATGTAAGACGATTACCTACACGACTTGACCTGACTTAAACCTGTTAGCTACAGCATTGCCTGAGAGTGTGTTTGGAAAGCATGCCGTGAACGTCAAAGGAAGCTCGTTCTGCGTCGTAACACCAAAAACGATAGGTGCAGAAGTGAATGCGGTATTTTGCATGCGGTTCGCAAATGACCTCAGCAGCTTTACTAACACAATGCTTGATCCACTTTGGCCTCCGTCGACATTGTGGTCGTTGGTGTGTTGGTGGTGGTCGCTGTGAACAATAGAGTCGTTGTGGTCGCCTTAGTGGTTTGTGTTGTCGTGTCTTGTTCGAGGACATGGGTGATAGCAACATTTTCCATTCTGTTGAGAACTCGGAGGGATATTTTTAAATCTTGCTGTGATTTCTGTGCACCAACTGGTGTCTTACAGTTAGTCATGAAGCCGACTCATCATTTTTCGAGGAAAAGTCGCTTTTGAGCAAATGAGTAGTAAAACTAGAGACAGAATTTCAGCTGAAAACAAACCAGTAGGTCGCAAGCGGTGATGCAGTCGAAACCAGGACTTCTTTATTTGCCTTTGAAGTCTGGTTTTACGGTGTTTTTTTCCAAAATCACGTTGATCGCGATCACCCTACTGGCATGCTGGCCGGTCGTTTCAAGGTTGAATTTGCATTCTTACGAAATTTTTCAGGATTTTGCAGTGCCTGGTGAGTTAGATATCGAGATAAGCAAATCACAAAACATAAGAGGGACTGGGCGTTTATGGACAAAACACAGTTGAGCACTTCTCCAATAAACTACAGGGTAGACATGCCATAACAAGAAGCAATTTACAATGGCGCTAATCTGCGTGGAAATAACTGGGAAAAAGAATTCACAAAACGTAAAATAGGTGGTAGGTGTTTCAGTTTTGGTTGGTTTGGGACCTTGCCATCCAGAAGCATTTGTCGATGGTTAACGTGCCTTTTCAAAAAATCCTCATCGGTGTGCAAAGCCGGTTGCGTTAACCCACACCTCAGTTGACTGAGAATCACCCAACCAAGCAGGACCTGGGCAACCTTATTCCATGAACTCATTTTGAGCAATAAACCTTGCGAATGGTTCCACTGCCTTTATCTAAAACAACTCTAGGCAATTTATTCTATCCGCCGAATTGATTCCACTTAGAAATTAACAGTAATCATGAAAATAATCCGCGCTCTGTGATTGGCGCAGTAATCGTTGTAGTATGATCTGATTGACGTATAAAATCCCCTTTATTCTTCATACTAAGAATCTTGACAAGAATTATTCTGCTTAATGAAGCAACTCACTGAATTAGTTGCCTAGGTTACGAACGTGCTCTTGAGGACAACACTACGTGGACAGTATTGCACTAATTTCCAACTGGGTAGAAATACTCGAAACTGGTTACAACCGTTCGTAGGTTTTTACGTTTCCAACGATGATATTCGGAACAGCTTCATCTTAAATCTGGGCTGATGTGACTCCATGAAGCCCAAAAGTTTTAAACGATATGCTTGTCGGTCTCAGTCTGTATAAATCGTCGAGAACTTCCAAGTTTGTCGGTTGGAATTCTAATGAAATATTTCTGGAATAACTAAAGCTCTTAACCTCTGGCTTTCAGCCCAACTGCGTATTAGACAGGGGGATCATAAATGGCACACTCAAGTGAATTTCGCCGATATGACAAGAGCTTATCAAGGCCTTTTACAATTGCAAACTGTCACTTTTTGACTTCAAGCTGAGCTACCGCCCAAGCAACTTGCTTCAGAATCTTTGATTATTTTCCACACCAAACCTAAGGTAAAACGAGGTTATCGGCGTCCCTCAGTATGATCGCCTTATCACGGTCGTTCAAACCACATCACTGTGTGGATAACCCACGAATGCCCACGGGATATGGTATGGTGTGAAATTGGATCCTCACTTTCTCCTAGTTTTGCGAGCTCTCATTGAAATTTACCACATGGGGCGGCTGTACAATAAATACATAAAGACTGATTACTGGCAGAGTCCCATTAGCATTAATATTCATTGTTAGACTCTGAAAAGTGCGTTTGGGTCCAATCCATAGAGGACATAAATAAAAGAACATTCAGCGGTATAAGGTCAACATTTGTTTACATTACTTGAATACATCATTATGCCATTTATTTTGTAAGGAGCTGTAAGAGTGTCTAGCTGAATGCACATGTAAGAAGAGCACTCAATTGTTGGAACGCTTTGAGGTCAGGCGTAGTTTGGTGTCCGCAGGAACGATGGGGCACATGGTTTTCGGAACCCATACCTGGCAGCTCAATGGAGCAAAGCGGACGAAGATCTATGAATTATTCTGGTCAATAAATGGTTATAAAGAATTCATTGTTTATTATGTGTACTCTGCAGTACGTTCAGTGGATTTGCAGATGTATAGGAACCACAGTTATAATCATCGATGCTATTTACCCATTCGTTTCTTTTTCCAGTATAAGCCTTAAAGGAGCACTTAAGCTGTAGATTTTTAACAGGTAAACGAAATGGTGGGCATAGGATGGCCATAGATGACTTGATGGGTGCAGAACTCATGTGGACATTTTAAAACAGGTGGGCTCATTCCATCAGTCGCCCTAGTTTGGACAACCTGCAGCAATTCTGAATCGATGGGACACGCGGTTTCGTAAGATTAATTTGTGAGGGAAAGACCTTACTGCCTCGTCAGGCTTTCAACGAGTTGTAATTTTTATTCTGTCAACCGTTAACGTACCCCTGTTATGCAGTGGTCACTCAGCATGCGCTGTATCGACCACATTCACGGGATATTGCTTGTCTATATGTATCATGCGCTTCAATTGAATGTGGCCACGCGCAATAGTCTTGGATGCTCGGCAGAAAGGCTGGTTGGGGGTATTCTGCAACAATTGGGAGTAACTGAGTAAGAACCAGAAAACCAGCAAAAGTACGCACATTTTCACTCGGCTTTTCATAACTTGAGCAAATGTTACGACAGATATGTAAACCACTTTGTTAGGCTTCAACACCTTATTGCTCAGTTAGTAGCTATTGAAGTCTATATGTAAGCCGAGTTAATCCATCCAATAGCGCGTAGGTCCGAGTAATCGTCTCCGGGAGCATTTCGTATTTTCCAGAGGCTGAGGTTTGGAACTAACGTTGGCAGGTTAGAAAATGCAAAACGCTTTTGTTTTAGTCTTGATGAGCTTGAATCGGAGGTCATTGTTCAGTTGGCTGTCAAAGAAGAGCGTTAGCATACGACCGAAATTCAAGGGGTTAGAGGGCTTGCCAGCCGCGTCAGCCGCGTCATAAGGAGCGGTTAGCACGAGCTGCATGTTCCAAAGACAATGGCATACATATTTGCCAAATTAAGGGCATACGGCGTGCGTCGAGGGGACAGGTGGCGTCCAACACCCCCATATGGTATAAAAGTCTGGAATTTGTCGCTGTTTTTTATACAGTTCCAAATCGTGTGGTTACTCAACCATGATTGTTTGTTACTAGCAGCCCAAGTGGTCTTTCTGGAATCGGCTCGTATGTAATTTAATTGTGGTTTTGTTATTTTGGTTGCGTCCTGTAGGTTCGTCGAATTCATTCTTGTTCAGAATGACCCAAATCGCCATTCTTATACGTTGCGCACCAGCAAGTCTTTTTTCCGTTAGCTGGAACGCAACATACACGAAGGTGGTATGGGCCAATCTGAATAGGGTAACAGAACCACTGAGGTTGGAATGAGCAGTGAACCAGCCGAATCAAAACAGCCCAACTCCTAAAGAGACCAGTCATATTATTTACTAACCGGCGTTTAAACGACCAGTCACAGTGTGGTTAGAAACTGCTCCTGAGAAGCCATTTCAATGCAAACAGAGCACTGGTGATCTCCAACCGAATGGCGACGGAACGTTTACAAGCCATTTGTCAAGTTCAGCGAACAGATCAACTGCCACCTGATCAACGGCTGATAAACTCATCCAGGCTCTAAATATTTTGATGCGTAGTCTGACTAGTCAGTGCGCACAATTTGTGTACACTGCTTCGGATTCCATTGCTTCAGGTGTAACTGGTATACCAGCTGAGTGACGCCACCACTTCTGAATTACCCAGTTCCACTTTGTGCTAATCCATTTTGGCAGTGTTCAAGGATGCGACGAAAAGCTAACGGATCTTTTGACGAACAGAATTAACAGTTCACCACAGATTAGTTAAATCCCGACGTTTTATCTCAGTCATTCAAACCGGAAAACGGGGTGGTTTTAATCAAGATATGTTTATGTTGTTTAATTTTCCACTTAATACTTGGGTACCGAAATCTGTGTTTGAAATGTAAACGAAGGAACGACTCTTTCTCTGCCTCTGGCAATAATCCGGGATTTTTGGTACCTGCCCGGTATTCTCTTTACTACAACTGGATGACCGTCTTTTAAAGGAATATTGCGCACTTTAATCAGCTTTTTCCGGCGAATTTACTAACCGGCTGATATCCCAAGGTCTCAGAACCAGGCATTTCACGCACTTTAATGCAACAAAACTGTGAAAATTGATTCAGTGCCCGCCCTACTTCCCCTTCCGATGCACTTCGCGCTATAGCGGTTCATGTGATAAAAACGGATTCACATCTAAGACAGAAAAGCTCTAATTTTTCCTCCAATTATATGGCGTCGCTTGTTTGACCGGGATCTTCACTCTCTCAGAGTATATCTTTCCGTCGGGCGCACGAACTATGTCATCGACATTAGTGTTCTAAGATGCCGCTGAATGTTTGCGGTGCTTTTTTCAGGAGTATCATGACCAGATAGGCAATAAATAAACCGAACTGTGTTCCATGCAATACCATTGCTTATACAGGTTACCGTTACGCAAAAATGTACAATAAAATATACTGGGAAAGCAACTCGCGCAATCTCGGGACCAGCAAGCCTGTTGCAAGTTTGTAATTGCTTACCAAATTACAGGTAAAAGTTGTGGTTTTTGTCAACGGCACCGTGGTGGAATGCAATGAAATTTCAAGAAAAATCCTCAATTCAACTTCTCGTCCCCTGAAGGAACTCAAAAGTTGATTCTAAACTCGTTCACTTGATTGATTTACCTTCAATTAATGCAAATGCAAAAGCGCTTGCTGCTGTCGTCAAAACCGCTTTATCCAACACGATCTGTATCTACAGCTGAGTCATTCAAAGCCTCAATCTCTAACAAGAGCCTCTGAAATCAGAAATTTATAAGCAGGTGGATTATCAACCAAGAAGTCTAGAGGCCATCGATATCACTGTAAATAAACTCCTCCAGATCAAGCAAGCTCATTTGTACTATGAGATTTAAAACTTGGGGCCATCAAGATAGTTGGTGCGTTGTGGCCGGAGACATTCCCGCTTACTACAGGCAACCCTGATAACTTGTTACAGAAGTTCTTTGTCATGTTCCACCAGACGCAGCGGAGCAAACTGTCCGAGATCTGTACAGCTCTGCAGATGAGCGCTGCAGTGTCCGGCCCCGCCTGAAGCCACTCTGTCTCAGAAGTTCCTCCGTCTGCATGAGGTTGCTTATAAACTCTTCCTCTGCTCCATATTGATATGACAGCATTTTCCATTGGACTACGCCAACTTGGAAGAAGCCTTTTCCCTTTAGCATATACGCCGACTTTCCGACATGCCGCCTTAGGACTTCACTGGCAACAATAATGCTTGTCCCTAATTCACTGAACACACGCTACCAGTGAAGGATGACCTCGAAAGGCACTTGTCTGCGTAGGTTTTGAGGAAGAATTTACGGCATTTACACTCCAAGTTTACCGTCTTAAACACTTCTTTGGATCATCTTCGACCATATTGCGGAAAAACCGTGGCTTCAACCTTTAGACTGCTTGCGACCAGCTAAGCCGGATAAGAACAGGACAGGCGAAATGCGCACTAGTGTTTTCTACCTTTCTTTTGCTTCCATTATAACATTACGTATTTTGTCAGTTGCATAAACGTTTGTTGTTTGAATACGGAAAACTACAAAAACGCGCTTTTGCAGGATTCACCCGAAAAACAAACGTAGTCACGTGCGTCGACTCTCTTCTGATTTCGCTTGCGCCTACAGCGGTCATTCGCGAGTTTCAAGTGGTAACTCTGGTATCAAGACTTTTCAGACTATCCTCGGATCCTGTTATTTATGAGAACTGTTCAAAAGAAGGTTCCTGGACAACCATGATCGGGTTATTATTTATTCTCTGACCTGTGCCAACGACGAACTATTTTAAAGAGGACAATGTTTAGTGAGTCTGCTCCATCTGACCTCTTTATTATTGTATACTCAATCTAGCGTAATCATTTTTGTTTCTTTGCCAAACACTCCTGGTAATGTAGCTTTTTGGGTAGCCACACCACTACACTAGATAAGGCCCTTCACAGAGACTTGGAATATCGCCCAATTTGAAACCTAGTAGAAGTATTCTCAGCTGCTACGATATTTTGCAAAAGCCAGCCGGGGAGTGATAAGGCTTTAGGGTGACAAGGAGAATTTCACCAAGTGAAGTCCAGATAGGAACAAACGCATGTGATTTCATATGGTATACGAGTGAACTGCCGTTAAGACAGACCAGCGGTTGATATTCTCAGCGAAAACCTGAGGATATAATTTTGCGCACTAATACCACTTACTCGTAAGGAGATGGAGTTGAGTCCTGGTGATTGCTAGTTTAACAACGCGAACACAACCAGCCAATGAAAGAAGAAGAGTACGCGGGACATGGTGACTCACTGGAAATCGGGGGCAAAGATGAACGTAGCGGGTTACTGACCAAATTTCACAATATGGTTAAGAGAGAGAGAACAGTACGGCTACTGAGAGGAAGAGTAGACATTCAGCAAAAGTACGATTGTAAAATATGTCCGGAAGACGGGAATTTTCGTTAAAAGGTGAGTAATGAAATGAGTTTCAGATCACCGGCTTGGCAAAACAAACGATACAGGAGAGTGCGACATTCGTGATTTGTAATGTTAGAAACGCCCTGCTAGTGGAAACTGACTGTATATTGATACTAGGACAATCCAAGTTGATGCAGTCCATTTATAGTCAACGATTTATTGAGACCTTAAACGGGCGCTTGGTTAACAAAACACAACTGAGGAAACAAAACGGGTCTAACAGTCGCGATAGCGGGCAGAATATGAATGTTTGTGGAAGTATCGCTGTCTCAGGAGCTGCCTTCTGTGGAAACACATGCAGCTTGAGGGAGAATAGCAAGGTGACTTGGCGGAACCAATAGAGCATTTGAAAAGATCAGATGCAATAGCAGTGAGATACACTAAGAGGTTAAAATATGGATTGCGAGAGTGCATAAAATGAAGGGCAAAGTCAAGACTGAAAAGGTCTTGAACAGTCTACGCTTATTTGATGTATTGGTGTGAGCTCCGAATCATCTGTAGTGTATGAGCAAAAACAGGGATAGGCTGGATTGGTTGTACAGTGATGAGGTTGTGGGTTATACCTACATGCTTTGTCACTTCTGTGATGATTAGTCTCCCCAAAGCCAAAGAAGATGGGCAAGTAAATCGAGGATCACACCTGACCAACATTTAATATCTACATCTGAGTCATCCCAAGTGACACAACTGAAATCTGAGGCAAACGACCTCAATGACAGCGTTGGTAGTTAGGTTCATGCTACATGCACTTCGCACTGTTCCTCATGCAGTTTGGCGTGAATACAAGTTGCCGGCTGTTTCTTTGTGTCGTACCTAACGGCCCGACTATGATTGTCATATGGTATTCAGACTTTCGTTCACTCTAGCTTTCATTGAACCCGGTCAACATCCAATGAGCAGTGCTCACGAGGTTCTAATCCTCTTGGACTCTCCAAGGTCGTATTCGCTTTTTGTTGCAGCTCTCGCTGTTCGTATTTCCCTCACCCACTGGCGCGTTGGCTCAGCTCTGCTGATGCTGAAGCCTCCGTCCAGCAATATTAGCTGATACAATGAATGACAGTGCTTGCGCGCGCAAACCTATACAGGAAACGGGGCTTAAGGTATTTTAGTTTCCGCAGACTTTGCAATATTCTAACAAGACATAGCGTGTTGTCGTAGAACTGGCACGCTCTAGTTTTATGAGATATCCTTTAGTCAACACAGACCAAACGCCTTCCTTCTGACAAGCTTCTCGCAGCCAGCTATGGATTCAGAGCACGTCTGGCGGCCGGCCATCGAAGGGCATATAAGCTCTGCGCGATGCACGATAAATGAAAAAATCTTCACTAAATGGCCGCAGATCTCCACATCGATGACAACTGATCCTCTACATCCACAATTGCAACATCTGGTCATACAAGCTTGCTGTTTCCAACAACTTCGACCTGATGCCTGTTGTTTATCATCTTCATACCATATCAGATAGAATTGTCGGGATCAGTTTTTTTCATCTCCAGAACCTGAGCTGACCTCTTGAACATGTATCTTTGTTAAAATTGATAAACGTGTCGCGCTCGTAGCTGTGGTATCCTTTAGTCTCCGGTTTTCACTTTCGGTTCCCAGCCATGTATTTTAGCGCTTGCCACTAGCTTCGGTAGTAGCTGCTTCCAGCGCATCGCATAGCTGTTGTACACTCCGTCTGGCTTGCATCCACATGGATCTTGAACTGAACCAAAATCACCTGTAATTCTGCGTGTGCTTGATTCTGCATGTGTCAACCTCTTCGGCTAATCCAAATCCAGCCGTTCATCTCCTGGCCAATCACTTCAGACATGATGTCTGCTACAGGGCCGTCCGGAAAACAGTCCTTCAGTGCAATGGTGCATGGTATGCCCAGCCCGATTGCACATCCGCAACTGTTCCCTACATTCTCTGGATTGTCTCCTCTAGCCTCTCCGTGGGCCTAGTTATAAACACGGTCAAACTGTTTGCATGGCTTCAAAAGCCACTGGAACGATTTCGTTTTACCTTGGCCTCAATAACCCTGGTGCTCCGCCGCAGATTCAGTCGGTCCTGCGCACAAATTTAGTGTTTGCTCTACAATTCAAGTTTGAAACTATGTATTATCTTTACCTAACTCCACTCACAAAGCCTTACCACTGACTCCTCCAACGGCGATATCAGTGAATCTATCAAATTTGCATGTAAAGGGTAACTGTAAGGTGCTACCTACTATTAATTCCTACTGCGGATTTTTCGGCCTTGTCCTACCCAACCACAATTATGGTGGCCATCACTTCCACAGTCCAAGGCAACTCAGAGACGTTTTTCAGCTTCGCTTCAAGTCGGTGGACTCAACCACTGAAATACTCGTATCTCTCCCATTTTGCTATTGTGGTTTCCACGATTTACATAACATGATTAAACCTTTCGGATTTCCTTACCATCTGTGTTGTAGCTCTTCATATTCAAACTGCCACGGTCCAATCTCGTTTCAGTTAGCATGTTGTTTACAAGATGGAACAACCCTAATAACTGTGTTTCACTGTCCCCAATATCCACTGCGTTTGGATAGTGCCAATTTGTTCAACACTCTACCTGAATAATCCCATTTTTTGTATGTCTGCCTTGTTTCCACGCGTTGTTGGGCAACCGCGAATGACGTCTGTGGTGCCTTTACTCTGCCTGCAAAAGTATGATTACACCTGAATTTATGCCGCTCACCAATTGGGAATATACAGTAGTGTTATTATCTTCCCCATGTCGATGTTTATGCTTGGATTCTATCCCCATTAAGTTTCTGTTCGATAATGGTTTTTGTCTATACTCCCCTCCACGCTTATGCCTTGAGCTGTGGGGTACAGTATCCTCATTGCCGTTGACGTAATCCGAGACCATCCGTGTCATTTTTTCACTTGTCGAGCCAGGCATCAGCTCCTACTGACGCCCCTGCCTGAGAGATTCATGGGCGCCTAAATAGTCAATACTGGGTGTTGTTCACAATGAATCTGACGGAACTTGCCATGAATAGATGACATCCGGGTTCCCGCTTGCATAAGCAGGCATTTTTGTGGGACAATCATCCTTGCATCTTCTGAGGTTGGCACAATTCCACAGGATAGTAGAACCACGGCCGACGCTAAACGGCTCACACTCAGATGATAGGGCAATCTTCTATCAACATTTCGTGTGCTAAACCGGCAAGCTGGTTGACTGGAAGAGGTGAGCTAAAAATTTCTGACGTCTGCAGTTCAGCTGATTGCACCCTGGATTGCATTCTCAGAAAGTGGAGACTAATACCCAATTATACCTAACTTTACATCCTTTTGTCCACCTTAGTTAACGTACCATCGTAGTTGCAGCTAAGGGCAAAAACCAGGAAGCTTTGTCTTCACATGCCACTTACCAGGCCTTCTGGGAACTCCCAATTTGCGATGGTGCTATTTCAAAGCCTGTTGCCTGCAAAACGCGCGGCCGGTTGCTGAAATTGGTGCGTTATCCAGATTATCCAAATATTCTGGCGCCTAAATTTGCAGTGGGCTGTTGTGATGTTGGTGCATGTACAAGAATTACAGCTAAGTAGCGGGCACCTCCCGTTTACTTAGCGGTAGTTCTCACATCCCATCCTTGTAACCTGATGTTCCCTTCACATCGCACATTACAATATTGATCTAAGTCGTCTCTAACCAACCCGAGCTTTCCTGTTGCGCCCTCTACACTACCTTTGCAGTTGACAGATAGAGCGTTCGTGTAGCCCTGGCTACAGGCGTAGTTTCTCCCGGCATACCATATGACATATTGACCGACACAAATAGACGATCAATTATGCGGATACGTGCTCTCAAGGCCTCTGACAAGTCCAGGCCTCAGTCTGAAAAAGACAACCGGCTCGCATGAAAGCCCAACCAGCGCCTCAGACCACGCGGAACAGCCCTGGTTAGACCATGAGTGTGCGCCTATCCAACCTTGATTTTGGCCCATATCAGTTTCTTCCCAATTGGCCTCAACTGTTGTGGCAACTAACTTTCAACAGCCGACGACTTTTTGCAGTCTACCTAAACCTCTCTCCATTCAAACCCCTTTCCAAAACAGAGGAGTTCTTTAGTTATCTTCTGCTGAGTGTCTGCTTGCACCAATGAAATTGACCAACGCGCCAACTTACCCGACACTAGTCGCTTTATCCTTTTTATCGGAAAATCTATACTGAAGGACACAAGGACCCAATGAGCCACTGAGATAGGTCAATATGGTCTTTCGCTTCATTGTCACTTCACTCACGGAAGCACCATGAGAATCGAGGTTCTTTCTCTTTTATCTTATTGTTCGAGATTTTATTCCAGGCCCTAATTCGTCCCGTATTGAAGTGTCTTCCCTTTGTTCGCCGACCCATGTAAAATTTTCCTCTTTTTTCAATTATTGCACTTTTTTTGTTGCCTATTCCCCGACCATTGCTGGAGTGAGAAAACAAAAGAACTGTTGCCGAATACATGTACTATTCACTTTATCCGGTTATACCATATATCTCGGGTAATCTTTCTGTAGGTCCGAAATTCCGGTCAAAGAGAACTGAAAAGTGTTGCCCCGCATGTAAATTAGAGTGGCTTACTTAATGCTCATGGAATGACGCCTCCGACAAATTGCGTTCTGTACAGCCGCAACTTTTTTTCCTAGCTTGTAACTACGCCATTTTGAGATCACCACTACTTCCAAACATGCAATGCTACCGCGCACTCCACAAAGCACTTCCCCTATAGGCTCTGAGCTTCTTCTCTAGACACACTTCATATCCCTAATTAGATGAGACCTCCTTTCCTGCGGAGTGCAATATGCTACTGCTCACCGCACCCGATGAATGGTATCTTGCCCTCCTCTACAGCTCTTTGTCAACTTTTTGACTAAATGCTAAGGGACCTTTTTTAGCAATGTCTACGATTGCTTTGTGGACCATATTTCCGTGCCCCAGCAAGCTCCTCTACACAGTAGTTCCACGTCCTAATTTGCGTAGCAGCTGATCATCTCTTTACACGGCTGCACAGGCACCTGGGACTCAACCAAGGTATAGATATTCCATGCTGGCGCCTATGTTCTTTTAACCCGACTTCATGGATTATTACTTTAGTGGCGCAGCATCTAGCTAAGGCACGCCCTCATTTTCACATACGAACATGCTTCTTCATTTCGATCGCTCGGTACCAGTCCCCACCATCTCCGCCTGAATGTCGATAGTAGTGTTTGTTGATTCCCCATGTGGATCAACGGTGATCAGCGGTAATTCTCCTTGTGTTCTGACTACTCACGAGTAATGTGACTTAGGCCCGTTTATTATAACGCCGTTTTGTTTTCTTGCTGCTGGCATCCCCCTGTTTCGGTCCTACTTAAGGTCTGCCTATTCTCCAGTAACTGACGTGAATATTTGTCGTCTGTCCGTCATTGGTCGCAAGTTCCTCTCGACGTCTGCTCTAACAGAAAAATCGACCGACCGACAATCAAACTCAGAGTTCCTCGGATGGCGGGCAGGCGCAGTGTCTACTACACCAACTTGGCGCCGGAAAGACCCTATTTTTGTATTACCTGTATCCTACATCTGCCAGATAACTTTTGGCAAGATTTATTTTAAACAGCCCCAACCGCGCAGACTGATACGTCACGTAGCACGAACTACCGCGTCGCACCACCGACCGAAAGTCAATCCCTTTACGTCCCAAACGTGCTAATTGTTTCTCCGCCGTTTTCACCCTATACGGCCAAATCACACTGACCGGCTGCCGTATATGTATGTTTGTAAATCGTTTAGTGCTTACTTTTTGTTGCTTCTAGAAACCTCTGCCGCTTCATCGACTATTTTCCGCTCCTGCTGTTTGCGTCATTATTGATTGTACGTTCGCTTAATTTATGATGCTTACTAACTCGTTGTCTGTAGAACCAGTTCCTGTGAGTTCTCAATACATCGGCTGCTGCCTTCGACTCTCTGCTTCTATTGTCTATTGTCTACGAACTGCTTATAATATGATAGTCGCATTCGTCCTATGAGATCCATAGCCGCCCGGATCTTACAGTGCTCAAGGTTGGCTAAAGTCGCATCAGCAATATTGTTAGAAATTGTAACCGCTGCTAGATGCCTTCTTTTTCCCGCCACTGTCCCACTTTCGCCTTAGTGTCTTCTGTTAGGACTTTTCCCCACTTTCAGTCCTCAACCTAGATATGACTACTTATTGCCTCGTCTGAATGGCAGCAATCAACCACACTGTAACCTCAATGGATCAGAAGATTTTCTTGCTTGATACTGGTCTTTGTCACGGTTTTTCGCCTTGCCTAACTACCCTGAGAACCCCCAACTGGCTCACCTAATAAATTCATTTAGAGGGCTCCGCAGAACCTCAAGTATGACGTCACGATGCCGGTACCGGAACTGCCACACCCAGTCTAATGGCTCGCTCGTAGTTCGCCATTTTTCTGACACTCCATTACCGAGCGTGCCATGTACACCCACAAGAGTAACCCAGTCCGCCGGTTTTGCGGTATAGCTTAAAGTGTTGTCCATTTTTCTGCACTTTCTGTCCTTGGTGTTCATAAATCCGGTTATTCGTCCCAGGACAATTAAATGTGTCTATGCAGAGCCAGCACGTTCCTTGCATCGATGAGCAGGACCAAC
This sequence comes from Clonorchis sinensis, assembly GCA_003604175.2. NCBI lineage: Eukaryota > Metazoa > Platyhelminthes > Trematoda > Opisthorchiida > Opisthorchiidae > Clonorchis > Clonorchis sinensis. The sequence goes on along the minus strand of CM030370.1, from coordinate 1,951,450 downwards.
GGCAACACTCATTCTAGCAAATGTGAAGAGTCGATTTCAACCTAAACTACATTCCATCTGTAAGACACGCCTTTATTTCTCCCTCGCTCGTTATTTCCTCCGTCCGCTTCACCTTTTTACCTTTGACCTGAACTCATATTCCGACAGCTCAACAATATCACATTCATACAAAAGTTATGAGTGTTGGCGCAAAACTGTAAAGGTTTATTCATAAAATGCTCTTGTGCCTACCCTTAGGCGCACACGCCATAATTTTTTGAAACCGTAGTTGGATGGAAGGAATCTTTAACATAAAGTTTTAATATTTAATAGTCTTTAATGAAATCCTTAAGATCTCCATGAGGCCGCAATTTTGTCGAAAGTTGTTTGAATGTACTCAATGCCCACCGAGGGCGCGAAATTCATATTTTAATGGCTGCTAATGGATCCGCGTACTGCGTTTGTAATCATGGTGGGAAATTTTGTGGAAAGCTGGTTTCTTTATGTATTTTATTCTGTATTGGATTTGAAAATAGTCTCAAGACTACACGTACAATAATTGCGGCCCCTATGTCCACGAAATCTCAAAATGGAGGGGCCAATTGCGACCTGTATAAGAAAGTTCTTCTGTCGTTACAGCAGGCGGACCGTTAAACAAAGCCAAGGACATCATCACGCTAGTAAGTTTTTTCTGACGGTTAGCGCACGCTCTATGGGACACGCGGCAATGTTTGAACTTCAGTGGTATGCTGAACCCTTGCTAGTACCGTTGGATGAATTTTTGGGTTCACGAGAAAAAGAATCAGACACTGCAATAGGGTGGCCAATGGCCTGGAACAAATTAAACGGATTTGGACGGCCCTGTGGTTGCACTTGACGCACTCGTCCGGGAAATATTAGAGGTATGTTGATCTACGGACCAGGTATCAGATTTTGCACGGCAATAACAGAACCAATTCGGAAAGCTTTGCATAATTTCACGATATTTAGCAGGCAGATGCGCGGACGCAGCACAAACCGGATTTTACAGGACCATTGTGGGCGGGACCTCATTACCCCGTGTCAGGCCATTGCAATTTGTTTTTGAATGACTTAACCCCTCAAAGGCCACTTTATTTTTTAAGATATCAGACTGCCACGGATGTCAAAGCCAATTCCGTTTGGCGCACAATATGTTCTACATGTAGTTGCCGTTTAAACACGGACAATTTGGTGACCATAAAGTTCCAGTAAAATTTTCGCCAAACGCGAACTTGTACATTGCAACATGCGTGATATGGAAGCTTTTAGCGGCTTCAAGGGAAGTTCGTTCATATACCAGGGGTATTCTTACCTTAACCCATTGTCGGATAGCATATCGGCAAAGCTCGGGAGGAGGCATGGTCAGAAAATAAACACAAGACAAAACTAAATACTTGGAGTTAAACTATTAAAATTTTTCTCCAGGTTAATCCAATAAATACATTCCACTTATTAGAGCACAAACTTTTACGGGTTGTGGGCACGACATGAATGTGGAATTAAGGTTCATTGACCCAATAATATTTTTCAGTAAAATCGGTTAGGGTGGTAGGAGTTTATTCCGTAACGGAACTTTCTTCAAGCGCCATCGGAAGCGCATAAAAAGGGGTTAAACAGCAGCCGGATAGCTTAGCATTGAATTGCCTAGGAATACGTACAACTGGCTCTTAGGTTTACCAGTTTAACTTATCCCGATGTTTAAAGTAGTGTGTCAGCTGTATAAGGACACAGCAGCAGTCAGAGGATCAATATGGAGGGTTTGGTATATGCACTGGGTATGTATGAATACACAGTAACCAAATCAAAGGTTTACGCGCAAGGATTTTCGGTAACTTCACATGTACTTGGAATCTCGAGCGGCTTTTAAGGACCGAAATCACAAAGTAGCTCCATCACGTATGGTGAACGGCAGGACAAGTTTAAGATCAAGAGTGCAGATTTTAAAGAAGAAATGCATAAGCAACTATTGCATAGGTAATGGATACAAAACTTATTATGCGTAAGTAAGCACAACGTGACATTGGCTGTGCATTTAAGTGACAGATGGAACTAGTACCTAGTGATCTCTTTGAAGCCGAATGTGTAGGATAGATCCAACAGCGGCGAAAGAATGGAATCCAGAGCGCCATGCTGACAGCCGATCTAGGTCCATAAATTCACGATTCACCAGAACGACTTTGGAAGTGTCATTTCGGGACGACCTGGACACTCAAATTCGCGAGGGCTATGTGAAAGGCAAAGGGTTATGCGCTGACACACTTGTGGGTTAATTACCGTAAGGGTCGAAGGCTGAATAATGAAAACGAATTTGGCATACTATTGATCTTACGGTTGGAAATTGATGGGCACGCACTCAAAACTACTTGCTTTGAAATAAACTGGAAGACTCTGACCGCTATTGCCATTTTTTGACACTGTGATTGGTATGCATATCTTGATGCATATCTTGATTGCATTTCGTTGTAGCGCGTGGGGAAATTACTTGCATCTTGACACCAAGATCCTCTTAACCCTCCCCTCGCGTCCCCTTAAAGCACGTTTCAGCTTCAAATGGAATCGCCCAGAGGCTTACTAAGCCCAGCGGATTGGAGTTTTGATCATCGTAGGTAGTCTAATTAGGACACTTGGTGAAACCTCCAGCGCAAGTTGCCGCAGTTTGGGATTCCGATATCCTATCTGTTTGTATGCCAGAATTTGTCTTGTGAGCTTTAGTAGCCTACCGTCTGGAGATAACACATCCGTCCGCCGGTGATCCCAGAAATTGCTTTTGATCCTTCAATACGTGAAATGCTCACATTCGTGTCGCCTGACCACAACAATGTTTGAAATGGCAGCCAACGGTATCAGACTAACTCTCCAACATATGAGCGGCATACTGATTATGAAGGAATATGTTCTTCACGATTGAAACTTCGTAAGCAACAGAACGTTTACAATGCACACAAATTCTGAACACACATTACAATTATGAAGTTTATCTTGTGCCGAAATGAAACGGGCAAAGCTTTGACCATTTTAAGCGATATCTGGTAACCACTGCTACAACCGTTTCTTTTTGAATAGATGAGGGTTTCGTGGGAAGTGAAATGGAGATGGTGAAATGGAAAATGACCTGCAGGTTAATCCAGAAAACTGTTTCCCAGAAATGCAATATTTGAGGCTTAGAAAATTAAAAACCTTAGTTCCATTTGCAAACAGGGGCTAGCGGTAATGGTAAAATGTCGTCAAGGCGTGGAAAAAAACAAAACGAGGTAAGAAAACAAGAGGCCTCCTGCCTGACACATGGTAAGTGTAGAAAACTTAGACGTAAACAGGAAGGTCCAAATGAGTAGCGCGCAGAATCACAGGCCAGAAATTATGGATTCTTGAGATTTACGAATAAAGTGCGATACTTCATGTATAAAAATGTAACAAAAGGGGTACAAACCGCAAATTATGGGGCTTTGTGTCCAACTAGTTGCACGAAATAATGCAAGTCCAAAGAAAGCCCGGGGAAGACGGAAAATGGATCTTATTTAGCGACACACGCCCGCGCACAACACGCGGTAATGCAAAATATTCATAAACGGCCAAATTATCCCGACATGTCAAGGGTTAAAAGTTCATGGGGGATTACAAACGCACAAAAAGTCTATGAGTTGAACGCAGTAAACTGCAGGCTTAGACGGACGAAGGAAGGAAAGGAAATACAACGAGAGAAGTGCAAACTGCGGACAGTGAGGAACCAGAACAACGGTTCTGGTGAAGGAGCGGAGTTGGCATCATCCAGCCAGCCAATCTAAACTAAAACCCAAAACCACCGATGATGCCTCGCGGTCATTGAACGTTGGGCTTATGGCCAGACTCAAAAAAAGCGTAAATGGAAATGATGAAGTGGAGGGATTAGCAAAGCAAATAAATGGTAACAGGAAGCTCAGAAACATAATGTACGGTGAACCTGCAGAGGCTCACTGGCATCGCTGCTCTGGAGTCGGGCATATTGCTCCTTGGCCGAATGAGGTGGTGGCAACGCACGAGCCAGAACGTGAACTGTGTAGAAAATTATTAAACTTGTAGGGGGCTACACGAGAATGACAGGTTCAGCAGGTTGGAACGAACATAACATGGAGGAAGCTGGGGCCAGGCGAGGAGCTTATTCGTATTTGTAGTTATTGGAAAGAGTAGACGAGAGGATGTGGTCGAGAGATGAAAGCGAACAGCTACGGCTGTGCTATCAAACTGAGTATCGCAGTGCCGTGCCATCAATAGGCTGCCGTACTTCGGTTTTCGGACGGCCCCGTAACGAAGATTAACTTTAAGGTCATTACGCTGCAATCTCACTCTCTGAGTGTGGACAACGGCCAAACGGGTCGCCCATACCTGATATTGCCGGGGTTCCTAGCTTGAGGTGAGCTCAGTAAAGCCTGATGAGTTTGACGAGACATCAAATGGGATAATGATCAATAATAGAGAGGTTGAAAAAATGAACGCTTACCACAACTAGGGTGGGGACAGCAGGTGATTAAATGAGACAGGATAGGGGTAGACTTGCTGTCAGTAGACTAGCGATTTAGCGGGGTTTGAGTTTGCTAATGTATGATATTAAAGTACAAGAGAGCCGCAGAAAACCAGCATAAAGCGCAGAGAGACGGTAGGGTTAGCGAAATCAATCATATGAGGACTGACTGTAGTAGGACTTCCGAGAAGAAGGATTAGTTTATGTGGAATCTCTTGCGTGAGTTGGACAGTACTGTAAGCTAGGAGAGGAAGTGAATGTAGAATAAAGTCCCCAGTCCCCTAAACACTGCCGTCGGCTTCCAGTTAACAAGTGTTGCAGGGCGAAAGGAAGCCCTTGGGCACTAGTCTTGCATGCTGGTAGCGGAGAGTTAACAATCTCATATATATGTAGGTCGTTGTACGTATCCGCTCCTGGGAGCAGAAGGTAGGTGCGTGTGATCTGTTTGGTTGACTAAGTGGGGGTTAGTACGGTACTACCCAATTATGACGAAAGCAGCTACAGTTCCGTAAGTCGATGTAAGCCATGGGTACCACAGTGTCTTCAGGATATCCCATATGTTTTTTTTACGAATTTCTTTCGTTGGCAGGCAAAAAGCTTGTTTTTTCTACATCATCTGCAGTTTACAACTGTCAGTTATATGACACAATCGGGATGAGTTCAGCCCGGCAGCAACAAACAGAGAACAGCAGTATCCCTTTACTTATTTCCTAAATCAAAAGCCATGCTCAGAACCTCCGGCGATAGGCAAAGCACCCGTGCTACTGGAGGGATGGCAAACGCACCATGGTGCAAAGCAACAGCGCGACCTTTTCTGCAGCACGTACCAACCACCTCGCGGAGTTTCCGTGCCCCATGCATGCTACCACATCTGTAAGACGGCATGCCAACAAGCAACCATAATGGAGGCTTGTGCATTGATAAAGAACTCTAGTTACCAGATATTTTATCCGGTCGAGGTAAACCAGGCCAATTAAACAGTCCTTTCGAACAAGCGAACGGAAAACGGCAGGTCGCGGAGGAGGCAAATAAAGCGGCAGCTACCATTGGGACAATGGGAACGGAACGGTGATAGAGTGTGCGAACCATGCCTAAACTATCACGGTGCGTGAGCTGCCGACCCAAGCAGAAGCGTAAGGCGATGCTGTATGTGCTGAATGGGTTTTGTGGCGTATAGTTCGTTCTCAGGTACACAGCACTCCATTTTTCTTTGGTTTATCTGGTTTAAAGGTAGGCAAGACGGCGCATTACTCAAGAAAGAGGGCGTATAGGTTAATCCAGGGCAGGGACATAGCTGGTAAGAACCTGCTCTAAGTTGCCTCGGGAAGAAGCCACGCCAATAATGGGGAGTACTCTGATCAAGCAGGCACTGCGAGCAATCACTACTTCAAGCAAGCTAAAAATATTGCAAAGTATATAGGCCACGAGTGGGGCTGCGCACAATCTGGGACAAGCCCTCTACACTAAGTTGGGCAAGCAGCGAGGTGTAACGAATAGGGTTCACTTTGGGACACCAGGAAATATCCGGTAGGTTGAAATCACCCAGCAGAAAGTTAGACGAATGAGGAAGGACATGTGCAGTGGAGATAATACGAGACAAGCCAGCTATGAAAGTGGGAGAGGGGGCCGGTTGTAGGTAGATACAACCTACTAGGACTGGTCGTTTGGTCTGTTCTATGAAGATCCAGATGGCCTCTGAAATCTCTTCCAGGCTGAAATCAGCAATGTGGTTTGCACGAATATCCGGTTTTTGGAATAGATAGCGCGCTCTACACCCCCTTGAGTTTCTGCTGTCAGAGCAGGGGTTTCAAATGAGAGCCATGTTTCATTTTCACAAATCAGACTTGGTCGTGCGATGGCGATAATGGCACGGAAATTTTGGACTTTTGACAGCAGTAAGCGAGCATTAAACAGCGCCATTGCTGAGTCCACTAGCGAGCAAATCATACTCATTAAGAATTTACTAACCTCGCTTACGGTGGAGCACGGTACAAGGGGGGAATTTTTGGGCATGAAAGGGTACATGAAGTAGAGCTTACAAGGCGTATGTTTGTAATCAGTCGAATTGTATTCAGCACTGCGGGTACAGGGTGAATTTTGGCTGAAATATGTAGAAGGTAGAGTGTGGGGTTCACTATAGGGTAGAGATTATCTCTGGAAGGATAGTGTGCAGTTGGAAGGAGAGATTTGGGACGTTGGGTCGTTCGCATCGTCAGGAGGTGTGGAGAGGCATATGGTGCAATAAAAGGAAGTGAGTGTGAGGATGAGTAGCATCCGAAAATGATCTACAAGTGGGGCGAAAGTGGATGAGCAGCATGGCGGAAGCACATGAGCTGACCACCGGTATTTGCTGATACGAGGTTTTACCAAGCACGTGGTACGTGTGGTATGATGTACTTGCCATGTAATTATGGGGAGCCTGGAGCAAAGTCCAGTTATCTTGTGAGGGACAGGTTATCGGGGGTAAAGCTGAGGGTGCATTACGTATGGCAGCCCTGAAAATAAATGCTTGAGTCCGAAGGTGTATTTTCGTGGAAATGGAACGCGGAGAGCCAACAGGTCAGGTCGTCTGTGCCTAGAACAAATGTTGTGAACGACTGGCGTGGTCAGTGCTCTGACTGGAAGACGTGCCGCGGCGGTTGTTTCAGGAGCTGGATAGAATTTACGGGATAATGGGTCACTTGATGTTTTCATGGGTGAGGAAGCAGGAGCGATGTATGCACCATGGTCTTGTAAGGCTAGGAAGCTAGAAGCTACAGGATCGTTTGTGTCCACAGCTTGTAGGAGGACATTTCATTTTCCATCCATTTCAGACGGGCTCTGGGGTTTTCGGGACCTGAAATCCCACTGACGGCAATGAGAGAAGTGCGTTGCTGGGTTCAGTTGGTAAAGGGACGTTAGTACCACTGAACTAGCTTGGAGCGCCATGTTTATCCGAGTCGAAATATGAAGAGGTTGTTAGCTGGGTCTTCTGTCCCTGAGGCTTCTCTTTCAACATATTGGGGAGATAGATTATATGGATTCGGCGTCTAGCAACCTGTTTTAGGAGGAAGACCGGAGTGTTGCTACTTCGATGTTGGTTGAGTAATAGTAAGTTCGGGGAATAAGGATGAAAGAACCCCAGGGTATCAAGAAAACCCTAGATCGTATTGCGAGGTTCCCGTCAAGCTTGGCCATCTATATGAGCTGGTAGTTTAGGCAAGACCGTGGAAGCTTGGGACAGTGGCAGCACGTCGACAAGAACGTTTATGTAGATAAGGAATAAGCGTTTTCGATGAGCTGGGCGCTGACACCGATGCGGTTGGGCCTAATAAAAGGGAAAGCTTTGGCCTTTGTGATCGCAGCTAATTGGGGAACCAGTGTGAATATGTAGTTCTATAGCACAAAAACAGGTAACGACCTATAGATGAGCTAGGATAAAAAAACGTTTTTACAACGCATGACCTTGAACTTTTGGCTTTGCGGGTCCACAGTAATTGTATATGTACTGAGTTGTAAGAACTTTGCCGAATTCATGGGCTACAAACTGCCACACTCCACAAGATAGTGGTTTATACTTCAACGGGGATATACAGTTGCTTAAAGCCTCTTCGTTTAGCCACAGATTTACCGAAAGTTGAGCGAACAATACCTTGAAAGCCTTATGATTGTATTCCAGATAAAAAGTGGTGACTGGTAGATGGTCCCCGCGTCTCCTTAAACAAAAACCAGATGAACAGTTAGTGCTTTATGTACTATTTGTTATTAGAAAATGTGCTTGATTGAATAGCTTTTTCAGGTTCCTCGACTTTTTGTTGGTTAAGCTGGCCACTTGCTGCCTTCTGACTGCCACAGGAGTACGCATCCGGTTTCCCATAGTTTTGCCAGGGTCTGGGGCATATCACCTGTCACAACAAAACCCAACTATGCGGCGCCTGGGCAACAGAGCCGCTCGACACTTCCGGAGGTAGTTGTATATATCTTGAGTGGAAGGGATCTTGCCAAATTCATCGTCCACAAACTGCCGTACTTCACACGCCGGCATCCTATACTTCAGAAGGGCCCCACGGTTGCCCAGCTCGTCTTCGGCTAGTCGATCGTACAAATACTTAGACATCACGTGGTCGTGTTCAAGGTAATAAGAGGTGAATGCGATTTCTCCCCTGTACCTATTTGGACAAAACCGCATTGGACAGCCGGTGCTTTGGGTACTCTTTTTTGTTAGAAAAAGCTTTGCTTACTAGCTTTTTCGGATTCCTCGACTTCACGTTGATCTTGCAGGTCGCCTAGTGCATTTGTAACGCAAAACAGCATTGGTCGTTCGCTTACTGGATGACCGCACAAATACGACATCGGTATCCTACATGTAATGAGATAAGACCTCAAACTGTCATGGATGAAAAGAATACAGCCCCGAATCTCACTCGCAAAAGTTTTGCAGAAAAGAGCATCGCGCTTCCAAGGCGCGGTAGTTTAGAACTTGGATTAAGTCAGACAAATTCCAACAAAATCAAGGCACATAATGATGTTGATTTGTCTGAGCATGCACACAAAAAATTACAACGCTTATACTCAAACCTTTTTTCTCTGCCCAGGGATTTTGGAGAAACGGGTATCCGCTAACCTATGATCATCCATCGAATCTGGAAAATTTAAACTGCGCGCAACTCATCGGTTCTCGACGCAGGTTGATTCGAGTTCATTTGTGCGCTATGAACTACTAAGAATGTCACAATTTTAGGGCCTCTCCGATCACTTGAACTGTTGCCTTTATACCATAGAAGCTCACGCCCTTAGAGCTGCTTGTTTTACTGCGCTCCAGCCTACTAACCATTGCACTAGCCTCTGGCCGTTATTTAAATAGGAAACCAAAACTACCAACATGGATAAGAGGTTGGGATGAAAGATGTTATCTTGACTTTGTACAAAAGTTTCAAATTGCTAGACATTGAAGATATTGAATCGCGTCCAGCGGCTACCACCCTTTATCAGTCAATCGAGGAAAAAGGGAGGTTCCTGGGTCGTGTACGGTAACGTTGACTAACTTTCATGTATTTGAATAAATTTTGTTTTGCTAATTTCGACGGCTGATTTATCGGCTGCTTTATGTTACGTGCATCTTTGGAAATGTGCTACTGGATGATGTAGTCTGCTTGGGATAACGACGAGTTGGTATGTCAACCATGGCTACCTACTTTGTTAGAACCGCAATATATAAAGCGCGTAAATAATCGGACCCGTTCAAGCGATCAAGTTCTGGTAACCCAATCTCAACAGTAGTTGCAAATTCAGCTTCTAGCCGCTTGTGGAGACGGTTCAACAACTTTGCTGATCCGGCCGGTTCACGTCCCACAACAGACTACGGCGGGAACTTAAAGAAAAAAAACAGGGTAAAACAGAATTTGAAAGAAAAACAAAAGCAATCTTTATAGCCAACTACCTTCTACTCGATGAAAACAGGTCCGGCGTGAATTGGTCCATTGCTGCATGTCGAACGCTGCATAGCAAAATTAGTCCGACTTTCCAAATTAACAGTGGCCCTTACCACCCAAAGAAAAACCTCTCGAACCTGGAAACAACAAAGTTCTACGTATCCAACTACTGAAGTTCACGCAACAGCAGAGTTACCTTGTCTGAAGATGTCACCTCTCCGCTAGCATCCTTCAGTTTTAAAATTCTCCAAGTCTTTTTGTGGAATGTGCAAACAATAATGCTCTTTTTACCGTAAAGGGCTGCTGTGCTAAAGAGCGGCTACATTTGATCAGAACAAACCTATGTCAGTCTGTCTTTGTTGCGTCTTATCCGTTGTTTGTCAGCCCAACTGTACTAAATTCACCTTGTAGTGGTTAACGGCCCTAAGGAGTCTCTAGTGAAAAGAATAAATTAACAATGTAAGCCAGATACAAAGTCACAAGGAGAAAAATCCAAGTAAATCTTGACTCACAGTTCAAAGTAGGAGATTCCGTAGTTCCGTATTCCGTTGAACCACCACACCAAGAGAAGTTCCACCTTCCAGGTATTCCAAATCTCCGGTGATCGCAATATTAATCCACAGGTGTGAATAGATTAGTCCAGCGTTTGTAGCTAAAATTTGTGTTCACGTTTAGAGTTAGCAGCAGCTAATTATAGCCAACCGGCAGTCACAACAACAGTCACTCAGCAAAAGTCTCAAAGTCACGTTGGACCCAAAAAGCGGGCGGTAGCGGTTGTATTTCAGTAAAACAAACTTTTGTACAGTGATGTGACTGTTGTTGATGGGGAAAAGGAAGGTGATACTGAGCATGAAAGATAGCAGTTTACAAGTGCTACAAACTCATTAACCTAACCAATATTTATCCTTTCATTAATTCAGTTATTAAGCGCAATAATTTACCCCTTCATTTATTCATTCCAGCTGTCACTAGTCCATGCGGCTTGCAACGCAGTAGCTTAACCCAATCCGTTTACTTCGAAAAATGGCATGATCAACACCAAACGTTTCGTATAGGACTGAGACGGACAACGAAGTGGCTTGGCCCCGTGCTAGAGTCATCTGAGTTTTATGCAAAATGTCTCTAAGGCTGGGCGTCAATGATTGCTGAAAAAACTCTCGTAGTAGCAATTTTCGTTTATTTGTCTTTGAGAAATACTGATTTTGAACTGTCAAGTGATTTTTGCAAATGATAAAACGGGCTATCTGGGTGATTTGTCGGCTCTGACTTAAAAATCCACCAAGAATAGACAAGGCGGATACGTTGTTACCTGTATTGCAGCCATAAGCGCTGAGCTGAAAAGCTCCTAGAAGAATGCCGACTTTCCCCACTAACTTGATCTGTGATTTAAGCCTATGTTTCTCATAATTCCCGCCATTTCTCTAAAATTGCGCTGTTACCAGTGATATTGCGACACAAAGTCAATGCGAACTGCATCTTTCCTTAGAGCATAGCCTACTGGTTAGCTGTTTAGGGGGTTCTGTACCTGCGGGTTAAACGACCGCAGATAAGTATACATTTTGCTGGTATAGAGCAAGGTAACAGTTTGGTTATGTTGGCTTATAAGACAAAAAATTATGTACCATACTTTTGCTACTTGCATACGTTATAATGTAATAAAACTTCATGTAATCGCTCGTTGTGATCTGAGCATGATTTAACTCTGAGGTCCAATTTTTGTGGCTGAAACGTACCCGGTTAATGTTATCGGAGTGTCGTTTTGTGAGCATTCACCTAACTTTACTTCATTGCTCGTTATTGCGGGCCATGATCCTTATTTTCCCAATCAACATTCTTTCCTACAGACAAACATTCTGTATTCCATTGTTCTGGTTGGAAAAGTATCGCCGCATGTTGCTGATCGTCGAGAAGTCGCAGGTATGGTTATTCCTTCTTATTCAGTCTTTTTGCAACCATTCCTCCAAAGCTTACTTTGAAGGACTACTGATGCAATTCAAGCCACCAGATCAAATCACTGGTCTTTTGTTAATCTATCCGTATCACGTAGTTAATATAATTGAAGTAAGTCACTGATGCGCCAGACACAACCTATCCTCCAAGTAGACCAGTTTTAGAACAATGATGCGCATTCTGCGCGCACTGAATGAGTCAGAACGGATAATCAACTGTTACATTGCCCATTATACGGCCATCCTGAATAAAGATCTTCCGGAAGATGAGGAACCACGGAGGTTCACCTGTTTTGATGAAGCGACAATGGAAGAGATAGCGGAACGTCCAACACTGGCCCCTCTCATACACAATCGTATTCTATTCGTGAAAGACAACCTGGTACATCGAATGTACCGCACTTATGAAGTGCTGCCATTTGATATGGAACCCATCAGTCTAAAGCAGTACGATTCCAGCGAGTCAGATGAAAAGAGGTTTTTGGAGACCTTGTCTCAGTTGATACGTTTGGGCGTGTTTCTTTCGGAAGAACCAATGAAGGTAAGCAACATGATTGCAAGAAGGCTTCAAACTTGAGCACCGTTTTGCCGTTGCAATTTTTCAGAATTTTTGGCGTGGTATCCGGATTTACAGCATGAAGCAATATCCAGGATAATTGAGCTGCTCAGGGAGCGGAATAGATATAACCAAACAGGGCAGTTTTTACACTCAGTTTATGATAAAGAACAAAAATCTTGGTGGTTTAATTTGGTGTAATGACAGTATGCTCACGACAAGCACAGCCGACGAGTTTCTTGCAATCGACTGGTTGGATCATGTTATCCAAAAACGCGTTTTGCATTACCCATTGCACTTCATTCTGTACTGTGTATGGATAAGCCAAATGTTTGGCCAAGTGTCTTCTTCAGGATGGCTAGTCGGATGGCATGTAAACCGAAAGGTGGTCGCGACGAAAACAGAAAAAAATATTTGTTGCCTCGGCCTTTCAGGATTACGCCCCCCTAGTTCTACATGACTTGGGAGAACATTGCAAGATTCGGGTGTCGTCCGATGCAATGTCAGTTTCCGTTCACATAGCCTGAGTGTCTTTGGAATTGTCGTTGCCTCAGACTGATTGTAGAAGTTCAAAAAACGAATGCCTTTCATGTCCAATGTATTTTTGCTCAAACTAAGGGCTTTCAGAAACCGAGTTGGTAGATGTATTGTGAGGGAACAGCTGCATAAGTTTTGATGTTGTCGTCTATAATGATCGGAAAGGTGACAATGTAGTGAAGCCAATGACAATGACTAGAAGACACCCTATTTTGCCGTCTTTGTCTTTCGTTAGTCTTTCGATATTTTACAACATACTGCAAGACAAATTGTTAAGAAATTCAGACCCTAGACTTAAGTATCTGACCAAGTGCCGTGCTGAAAAAATTTGATTAGATCGAACATATAGGTTTTTAGAGTTCCTTCTGTTGCTTTTAGGCGTTGAGCATTCACTTTTTACTCCACTAGGTATAATCGTAGTTGGCTAGCGCACCGATACTATGGTTCGGAGAAATTATTGGTCGTCTCATTCATTTTAAAATCGCTGGAAGTCTGCATCTCACAGTATACTGGATCATGATCTCCGTTGTGCTAGACTGTTTCTCAACTCCATTTAGTCACAATGATTGTTAACTAAGCAGTAAAATTAATGAGGTCGACAACTGCCGCCTCCCTGGATGGGGACTTAACTCACCAATTGCTAATGACCTTGACAGAATTGGCCCAGTCCGCAGCCAGTGGCGCTCGCGCATCAAAGCTTCCAATGTCAATGCTCAGCCACTTAATTTTTGAACAAACTGAACCTGCCATCGCCTCCAAGGCTTGGCTGTATGTCCCACACTTCCGTTTTCTGGTAGTCAAAACTGTAAGACCTGGAATCGGTGTGCCTATTATACACTGTTTATAGATGACAAATTGACAGATCGGTCTAGTGTTTCGTGGGTGGCAGTAACAGTTACCAATTTAAACGAAGGCCGGAGATTACTCAGAACAATAGCAGTCAACATCAATACTAAAGTGCTAGACATTCGTACCCAATAAAGCATTCTATATGCAGTCAATTTACAATGAATTCACCGTAGCTATTTGGCTGCCGCCTGCGAGTGGAGTCCAAATGTGCTGAAGAATGAACTTATACCTGTCACGACCCTGAAAGAATATATTAAAATCACACACCTAGCAAAAAGGTGGGTAGATTCGAACTCACAGCATTCTAGATTGCAGTTTCATGTCAATTCTATCTGACCACGACCTGTCGAACTTCAATGCGATAAAATCACACTCAGGTTGTGCATTGTGTCACATTTTTACATTTCTGCATATTACATAATGTGATTTGGCTTTGTCCTTGGGTGACAAACCTTGTGGTCAAAAGCCAATGCCAAGTGAGAGCTTTTTAACGTCTGGACAGAACTGTAATTAGAAGTGAGGTGCATGAATCAATCAATGAACTGAATCGGAGTTTTAACGTGCAAATAAAAGTACTTTATGCAGTTGCAAATTATACGGTTCAATCTGTCCAAGGGAAGAGGAGACTCGTTCAAAAAAGTACCTTAATGATGGGGAAAATTGTCCTCTATGGAGTCTGTTTTGTAGATTCACAAATGACACCTAGGGATATCCAACAACTGATGACGTGAATCCTCAATGAACATGTATGAATTGGTTCACTTTATTCAGGGTCAAGAAGAATACGTCCCAGAAATATTTAAGGTAAGTCCGCCTGTAAGCAATCGTTTATGGTGCTCCGCGTCTGATGTCCGTTCTCATACGACTTCTTATTGGCCTCCTCACCGAACTGTCCGTCTACTTAGCAGAGTTTTGTTTTCTTCCTTCCAAGATCCACATGGGCCAAATCGAGAGGTAGTCACTTTCTGGTCTTTCATAAGGACCTGAGTGGTTTGGCATAACATCGGAATGATCTGGTTGAGATCGATTTTTCAGAGATTGAAATTAAGACATCCTTTAACTCATTTCGTTAGGAAGGAGGATGCAATAAAAAGCATTATACCTAAATGACAGATGTTCTTCTCGTTATTAGCTCTCTTAACTAAATGTCAGGCCCTTTTCATTCTCTGTTTTTATTTGCTTTAATCAGTAACACTTTTTTCAAATAGATTCGCTAAACCGTACGGCGGCTTCAGTACTAGTTTACTGTCAATGCGAAGACTACTATGAATTTTCAGAGCATTGCAAGTAATGCTGAAGGCACTAGCAAATCATTTTCTGTCTTATAACTTTCCGGCTTGGATCACCCTCGATTGGGCTGGCACTAACTAATTCCCATGGACAAACCTTTTGGAAATTATCTGTTCCGAGTCACTTCACGTTCATATTGCTGGTCACTTTTTGTGTTTCTACATTTGTTTCTTTTCCAATAGATTTTATTTGGTCTCTGATGAGAACCGGCTCATCGGACGTGTTCAAAAATTTAGTGGACTACTGCTAAGTGGCTTGTGCTATTTGAACTTCTTATATACCAGGGGCTTACTTCACCCCTACATGCTGAAATGTTAAGTCAATCTAATGTCAAACATGCACGCACAACCACTGTTCGGACAGCTGCCACCATGTTGAATCTTATTTGGTGCACATGCTAGTGGGTCATGACCTGACTGTACCAGATCCCGGAGCTTGCCTCTTAGTTAAATGGACCAAATTGGCTTAGCTTTTGTTCGTACTTTTCGCAGGACAAAACACTATATGGCCGCCTAAAGCTTCAAGTGATTTGAATGCCTGCCGAAACTTTGAGAAGTAGGTTTTCAGTATGAACTAGGAGCCAAAGTTTGCATTAGGATTGATTCAACCAGGATGCCATATTCGTATTTAATTTTCATGACCGCCGAAGACCTCATGCTTGTCGCTTTTTATGGAAACGGGCGTAAACCAACTGTTTATTGTCGTTTGCCGTTGTTTACAGAGTTTTTTCATGAATAAATCTTCGTAGATCTCAAGGAATTGCAAACGAATGCTTTCGATGTTGATTTTGAAAATAATTCCAGTATCGCACGACTTCCGGAGCTGTACCAAACAGTAATGCAACTGAAACAAAATGTCTTGTAAAATTCACAGCAAATGTAAAAATGAATGAAATCGTTTTGAATTTTGACATTCTTGTTCCACCAGATGAGAGTTAGGTATTGTCGTAGAACGTCTCAATCAGGCTGTTTACTTGTTATTACCAAAACTTACCAAAACGACAAATTTGGCATCAAATACGTATCATCAACTTTGTTTCAAGCATGTGTTTTCTATTCAGATGAAACTTACAAAAATTTTGCGGCATCTGCGTGAGGAACATCCGGAGTTGGTTCCACAACAAGGTACGTGGCACCCAATCCGCGAGTGAATTTGTTGTTGTTTGATAACTCTTCTTGCAGAAATAATTCACATAAGCATTTTTCGAGCTGATAGTTTGCTCGTGAAGTAGGAAAACAGCGATGAAGTTTGTCAACGGAACGTTTTTGGTAAATCCCAGTGTGGTCAATAGCCTCAGATGTGCACACAGTTTGAAGGATTTCCAGGTCACTCTGGATGGAATCTCTCGAAAGTTTCTACCATTCAGTTTCCAGTAAATTCAAAAAAGGTTGGTTGGCGATTTAAATCAGCCTGCTACTGTGTGGCGTCGCGATGTTGAGACCTGGTGCTGGAGATCTGGGAATAGGTGGCAACAAGGGACATCAAATCTTGGTTAAGCGGGTGAATGAAACCCTCTGAGTTACTCAACTGTATGCCGCCTTAACGCGATGCTTTATTTTACACTTTTCTTTGTGAAAGGAGTGCATGCGACCTCCGGCTGTGTACAGCGTTCAGGGTTAGGTAGATGTCTCCACAACAATCTACGTCCACAGTGTTTCCTTGTGGCGGTACATAGTTCTGAGACCTAATAACTTCATATGTAATGCTCAGCGGATAGTTTCACTCTTGCTAGGGGATGCGTATCCGTGAATCACGCGGGATTATACATGGCAGAACAAGTGCACAGAGCATAGAACAATAGGTGGGGTTTCCCGTGAGTGGTATTGCGGATGGCTGAAAAGAAAGTAATCTGTGTTTCTATTTTTATCGTACTATTCTGGAAACACTACCAAAAAGTAGCCAGAATCTGAACTACATCTACGTGGCCATATCTTTTCGCTCCTTGATATTCGATGCGCAGATATCTCAGGTTGTTTTCCGTTGCTGCTTTCGTACCATTCTTACATCTACCATGAAGAAACTGAAATTTCACACCCGACCTCATTAGAGGACGAAATAAACTGCATAACTGAAGGTCCAGAAAGTACGAGAACGTTTGCGTTCATTATTTTCATGGTGCTTGCTAGGCGGATGTTTGTGGTTCAATATGTCATCACGAAAGGCAGCGCAGAGCCCCTTTTTGCTGGTGCACGGAATGATGGCAGTCAAAAAA
Organism: Clonorchis sinensis; assembly: GCA_003604175.2. Taxonomy (NCBI): domain Eukaryota; kingdom Metazoa; phylum Platyhelminthes; class Trematoda; order Opisthorchiida; family Opisthorchiidae; genus Clonorchis; species Clonorchis sinensis. The sequence continues at coordinate 1,934,151 of CM030370.1, read as the reverse complement.
CTTTTGAATAAAGTGTGTTTGTTTTCGAAACATTTTGGAGCTGACAACTTTACATTGCTCAGATAATGTTCAGTTTTCTCTACCGATGGTCGCATCCCCAAGTAAAAGTCGCACAGAATTCATCCTTGCATTATGTGCTGATCCGTTTCCTTCCGCCTCAAATTATTTGCTTAGACAGTGCAAACATCCATAAAAATGGTTTGTTAGCTGTATTGCCAGAAGTATGTTCAACTGTTGCTTGTAGCCGCTTGTACCTTATAGCGTGAGGTTGCCGATTCGGCTGGGTCCATGCGTGTCTTCTCATTCGGGTTAATTGTACGCGAACTTGTAAACATCAGTCTCAGGGCACTTGGGACATCTGCAAAACGTGAACCTGATGCCCAACGCGGAAGTGGTACGAGAAACACAATAAATAAACAAACAGGTAGATATCAAATGTTAATTGACTGGAAGTTCGAGCAGTAAAATCTGAAGGACGTATGCGTAAATATGATGGAACACTCAGCAGTGAATGCGTCTAGTAATCGAGTGTTCAGCGGCTCGACTGCATCCCTTAGAGTCTTCCTGTTCTTACTGGTTTTCTGTTGAATTCTAATTTTGGAGATACCCCACCCCCAAAAGCGGAATGACATGTGCTACTATTTTCGCACTTTTAAACAACACAATAATAAGAATTGATGCGACGTCGTTGGCGCTGATTGTATTGTGACCATATTAAAAGCTTCACACTTTTGCAGGGAATTCCTTTTTAGCCTTGGTAAACACTTTGAAACCTGCCATTTGTCTGAGAAACGGATTGGCAGCTTCAAAATCCATATCGTTTGTATCGCTGTTTTGGTTGTTGATGATAAGGCTGTATAGGAAAGGTCGTTTTTCCAACTGTTCTGTAGTGGGTTATATTCATTGCTGTAACTGTCTTTCCGTAGAGCTGGTGCACTTTAACCGACCAGCATTTTAGTATGGAAGAATAACAAAAGATACTCAAGAAGACAGCCTGAGGGAAGCTAAGTAACCAGAACAAGTATTGCTATCTCGAGCATTCATTCATGTCATTTAGTTTTCTGCAGGCTGCCACAGTCACGACATGATCAGTGTGGTCAGTACAACCTGAGCTATGGTGGTGAGCTAATTTAACGGTATCACCAGTCATTTCCGATAGTATCAACAAAACCGACAGGTAAATCAGTACCGAAAGGCATTCTGCTTCACCACAAGCACAGACGTATATAGTTGGATGTAGAAGCCAAACCGTCAACGAAGGAGTGGCGCCAGTTACATGCCTCAGTATTTTTTCTCGTTAAGCAGATGAACCGATGACAAAGTGATGATGGAGGAGTTCATAGCATGTAGCTCCTAAGACTCTTCACCAATGTTGTGAACTATAACTAGCTTGGGTGCACTACTCTCTTACTCAGCTATCACGTGACCCCGCACTGACAATGTCATCTCGATTAGTGATGAAAGGTTTGTAATCGGTGAACATACCAACAACCAAACGCTTCATCTGTATAAATGATCCTGCGACTAGCACACTAACCTATACATGGAAAATTTGGCTTCTGCGAGTTTAAAATATTTGTAATTGCAGTAAGTCCGACGGGTGACAACTTCTTATTACTGCAGATGCGAGGGATAATTTTGACGTTCAACGGTGATTTTGAGCTGAGCAGAAAATACACTCCGATTTTTCCAATCTCTAATAACGACTTCCACTGTGGGGCGGAATCATTTTGCTTGAGCTCTGTACCAAACAAAAATCCACTACTGATCGTTTCAATTATAGAACGGTAAAAACTGGGTTTAACTGATAAAGGAGGGTATCTATCATCATTGTACAGAAGCGTTTGAAGCATACACAGTTTATTGTCGGCCTTTGAAGCAGCAATGAAGTTGGTATTCTGCAATCCGCAACTTTCATTTCAGTAGAAACCGCTGTTAGATGTGACACATATTCACACAGAAGAGGTCAGGGTAATTGAAATTAGAGAAAGTAAAACATAATGCAAAAACTTAGATACGACAAAGTTTGAACGGGTCCAATTAGTTGCTCATCAGTTTACTGATATATTGTCGGTAGTATGGGAAATCCAATGCACTGAGGTTCGAAATAACTTCAAAAAGTTGTTGAGAAAAGTCTTAGTAACTGTTTTAAGTTATCTCTTATCTACGCTACGCAACCCAGACAGTCTTGCTTACTCTCATGATCTACGCACGCCGTTTTACTTACTCGGGAAACTATGTTGGAATTCATAAAATGGACTTTTCAGGAAATCACCTGTCCCGCATGACCGTCGTCATAATATTTTGTGCATGTGTGGGGAAAGATTGATGCCATGAGGTTTTGCAGACAATTAAGATATCTGCAACAGGTGAAAAAATTCTCAAAATCCCAAGCTAGCCAAGCTGGACTTCTTGAAGAGAGGTCAGTACGTTAGAGATAACCGTTTTCTGTCAAATACATTTTCGTGCGAAAATGGTTGTCCTTCAATTCACTGAGCTGGTCGACTTGGGTATAAACAATTTATCACTACTTGGGACGTCATCACTATCGCGTAGTATGCTAGCCGGGCTTCCCATTACTTCACTGTTTAGAGGTGCAACAGTGCTACGGTTATGCTTATAATTATTCTGTTAACCCGCGGATGGCCTCCAATTATAAATGGTCGTTTGGACTGTCGATTCCGTCCGTTGGAGGTTCTGCTCATTCCCTGATTTGCCAGTCTCCAGAGGGCCTCTCACTCCAGGTTATCGTTGGTCTATCGGTTCCGTGACTGAGATTTTATTTCTTCTGATCGGCCTACTTCTGCGTTATCCGATTTGCCGGCAACCGCCTGCTTTTAGTGGGAGGTAGTTAGGGTCAATTTTCGTATGTCCGCCGGTTGACTTTGTGATAGATTTGCCCCAGAGTTCGGAAGCTCTTTTCGATTTTATTTCCGTTTATTTCCTCGTGCCTGGACTTTCACGTTCTCTAGATTGCATCTACGTTCTTACTGCTCTTTGCGTCGTGAAATCACGAAAATTTAATCATAATTTCTCGTTAAGGTATTGTTTTCTTTCGTCCATTTTGACTGATATGTGCTGTTCACACAAACTGTGTTCATTGCAGCCCATGCATTTAATTCGGTAAACAACTCAGCTTCTTACAGTTTGCTTGAACGTTATTTCATTCTTCATTATAGCATTCGTTTGTGTGCTACAATGGATTTCGAGTATAAGAGTAGTCTTCCTGGAATTCACGATTGTTTATTCTGATAGGAGGATACATTGCTTTTCTGCTTTCATGTTATCGTCCACATCGAATAAGAGAAACAAACAATATCAGTGGATCTACACAATTCAATTTCAACTTTATGGCTTGCACGCTGACATCCTTTTTCACTCATTTCACCCGTTAGTGATAACGATTTAACTGAAGTGCGTAGTGACCACGAACTAAATCACGCGTCACAAACATTCAAATCGCGCAACAATTCCTGTCCTCCTTGCAAACATAGCCGACACATGTACACTACAATTTCCCATCCATTTTTCTGCCACGTGCGTCACGCGCCAGGCTCACGAACTTCAACCACATCAGGTCAGGCACACCCGTGTCTTCACAGTGAACGCAATGAACAGGCATGTAGATCGGCCCAAATACACAGACAAACTCGCGCGCACAGAAGAGGAAGTCAACCGAGCTCCTACCGGTGGTGTGAACAATCTGGTTTATGATAATTTCCCGAGGACATGTGAAATTACCCTGCCTAACTTTAATTACTGGTGATGACCAAATAACCAGGTTAATTTGTTTATGTCTGATTGTTTGGAATGCAGAACCACAATATCTAGAATTGGTTCACTGGTCGAACCGGTCAGTCATCCGATTTTCTACCTCTTCTTGACTAACGTGTTGGACAATCGCGCGATTGGGAAGCCACCATAATCAGAATATCAGGAATCTAATAGTTTGTCGACGTGTGTACACTTTGTGTCCAACCGTCAGCAATGGTTGTTTAGCAGAATGCGTCTTCGATCTCCAATTTTCAGAGTCAGAATTTGTGTGCCGTTTCCAGATATGTGAGATTGCACTCTCACATATTTGTGAATATAGGAAGGACGAACGCAACATCTTCGAGTTTACCGATCCTCAGGGCATCCTCACCGCCATTTACCTGTTTCTTCAAGATGGGAGTACATTACATAAGAAGATTTTTATCTTAAATCTGACAAAAATTACCCTAAAGCGGCTTGAGTCCGCAACGTTTCGATCAGAATAAGTCACTTTTGATTGAATCGACGTCTTAAGATTGATGATTTTATTGTTTTAGTGAAAATCCATATTTGACACGTTTTAGAAGCCCCGTCATTCCAAAAACCTTAACTGTTTTCTGCTATTATGTTGTCTCCGACTTCGGGTGAGAGAAAGATTCAGTATTATTGGCTTTATACAATTCATTTTCAACTTTCTGGCTGAGGAAAATGTTAGTTGCTTTTGTTTTTCTTATTTTAGTGACAGTCGGTTACTTCTCCGAATTGTCAAATTATCCTGGAATCATACCGGTACAAGAATATTTGAATTTTTATGATATGCCATATGAGATCACACTGCAATCAGGTAAGACCTGGATGCATCTCTTGTTCTTCTCCTACGAGCTTAAAGTTTCTATTGTATTGAAAATATATTTGAGGTTTCGGTTTTATCGCAAAAATAAAAATTCCGGGGAGGACAAATTATGATGAAGAAAAATGGCCATACCGGATTCATCCAACTTGATATTTTGAACACAATAAGTTATGCCAACGGATGTTGTTTCAGTTAGTTTATTTCACAAAATAACTGAGAGGCACTATGCAGCCGTCTCCTTCTTACTGGGTTCATCAGCAGCGCACCCCATGGAACTCGAGGAAGATTTGTACTTGCGATTAGTGGTTAGAATCTTAACATTTTGTCAGGACTGTGATTGACCCCAACATAGTTAGGATGTAGTAATTCCCATTATTTAGTCAAGGAAAGCATATCACTTAGTCAACTGTTGACTGTTTTCCTAAGTGGCGAGTTCCGAGATGGACGTTTTGATCGTCTGTGGTTTCCTTCTTGGTCCCCTTCTGAATTGCGTAGAATTTGCCAGTATTTTGGAATTTTCAACTGAGGTGTTATACTGCAGATGGTGTCAACCTATTCGGAAAAACTGATAGGCTTTGCCCTAACATATTTTGTGAACATGCTGCTAGTTGGCGCAATAATCCACCCAGAAAATATGACTTCCGAGAAAAAGCTTCGGGGGAGAGCCATTCTTTCATTGAGAAAACAGCGGAGGTTTCACTTGAATAATAAAATGCCAGTGTTACTTCAACCAATGCTGACCCTGATGGTGTGCTAAAGTTTTACCACTGATCCGGAATTCCACTGCCGGTTTGTAGCGTATTAAAGCTGTGCAAAAATGTACATTGTAGGTGAACATCATTGTTCCTCGTCAGACGGAAAACAAAAGACAGCTGCCTAGTTGATTTTCATACGTTTTTTCGTACGTCTCTGCATAGAATCTAAGTTAGTTTAAATTCTTTTGGATGGTCGTGAATTGACGCTATGCCAATGATGGAAGTTGGCATTTCAGCGAGCATATTTCCGATGCATTGTTTGAAAACTAGAGCATCTACGAGACCTCACGACGAGGTTTAACATTCCACGATGGAGTGGCGTGGCATCGTTTAAACCGATCAATAATCGAGTAGTTTGACGCGATGGCCTAATAAACCGGGACAAAACGGAGTCTGACATCGGGAACCGCAACAAAAGAACTTCGTTTCAAGTCAGGCTTTGATAATCGACCATCTAGTTAAATTTTGTCCACAAGTCCAGGTGGCCAAACAGTGAACACTTGCGTGGTCCACCGATTGGGGGGGGGGGCGACGGTGAAGACCAGGATCGCCTCGTGTTGTAAGGTCAATGGGCATGTGGAGAGCCGCCTTGAAAAGCGGTTTAGGCTTGATGGTAGGTAAACCTTGATGTTACTACTTTTGTGTGCGCTATCTCACTGGGCAAATCTGTGAAAAAAGCTGTCTGTCTGATGTTGTGTGGCTGGGGCCAGTTTCTGCAAATCGGTACATCATCATCATCATCAGCTGTAAGAAACCGTGTACTGTACTTGTCGTACAGTGATTGTAGCTGCCACAATTTGGTCCCCCGATGATTTGGGGAGGTGAGGTAGGTAGCTGCGCATTGGAGGCGCAAGCTGCGTAAATACATCACTGTCAATGGACTGTTAAGTGAGGGAATTGGGAAGAGAGCTATGCATTGAAGGCAATAGCTTGGATGCACGAACGCCAGTGAGGGCGCGACCCGGCTATCTCTGACAGTGTCTCTAACCATTGATTTGGCCTGTCACAAACTGAGCAATGAGAAGAGCACATGCAGGATTTTGTCAGAAGAATTACAAACAGAAAAAAAACAGAATTGACGAAAACCCCTGAACACCTTCATCGAAAACCTAAAGCTTTACTAAAATGGCAACATTCTCATCTCAGCTTAAAAAAACTTGCGTTATCCTTTGTGTTAGGTGAATGCTCACACGTTTTACATGATAGTATTTTTTCATTGCTGGGTTCAAGTTCATTCGGAGAATATTTCCTGTGAGTACTCCCTTACATTTTTGTATAAGTTAAACAGCCGGTTGTGAATATATTACTTTTTTCTCCACATTTGTTGACAGAAAACACGTGGCCTTTGCCGAAAAAGTCCTTCTTCTACTACTGAGTCACACCACTGAAATTAGCAAGAAAGCAAGGACGAAGAGAAGAAGCGTTGTTAACATGCTCATGGTTTACAACGTGCTGAAATAGAGTAATTCAAAGCACTTGTCCTTATCCTTTCGAACGGGAACAAGCGATGCACGCCAGTTTTGTTGGTCTACCCTCTTCGGTTTGGTTATGAAGCGGTTTTAAATCCCTTTGTAAACTAAGGTTCCGTAATTTTTCCGAATTTGCGAATCCGCTGTTCAGACTGTTTCACAAGCGTTCGGAAACCCCACATCTTTTAAAACCCCTCGTGGGTAACATCAGTCCATTTGTAATTTTTGGATTACCGTCTGGGGAGTCACTAGATGAGTAACTCCGGCTCATAACTACGCACCCATCTGGTCGCAGCTCCATTTGTTGGAACGCACAAAGAAACGGTGTACACGCACCAAGTAGGAGATTGGGAGCATCAGTGTTGACAAGTGTTCATCTTTCTGATAAACCGAGGGCTCGGTAGTTTATTGGCGACAGTACTGAATAGTTCCTTCTTTAAGCCTAGCTGACTAATCATACGGCACTGTCAGGTTTTTCGTGCAGCATACCAGGCTTGAGATTTCTATGCCGGAGACCCCAGAGGATAAAAATTTAATCGAGATTGGCGCAATAAACAGATGCATGAATCTCGATATTACACGTAAAAATCCTAGAAAAATTGCGCGTTGACATCCTTTTACAGTCATTTCACCCGTCAGTGATAACGATTTCATTGTGGGGTGTAGTGACCACTAAGTAAATCACGCGTCACAAACATCCAGATCACGTAAGAATTCCTGTCCTACTTGCACCCTTATCCCACAAATGTACACTACAATTTCCCATCCATTTTTCTTTACGCGGCTACCACCTGCGTCACGCGCCAGGTTCACGAACTTCAACCACATCAGGTCAGGCACACCCGTGTCTTCACAGTGAACACAATGAACAGGCATGCAGCTCGGCCCAAAACATAGGTACGCTCGCGCGCACAGGGCAGAACGTCAACCGAGCTCCTACCAGTGGTGTGAATTATTCCGATGACATGTGAAATTACCCTGCCTAACTTTAATTACTGGTGATGACCAAATAACCAGGTTAATTTGTTTATGTCTGATTGTTTGGAATGCAGAACCACAATATCTAGAATTGGTGCGCTGGTCGAACCGGTCAGTCATCCGATTTTCTACCTCTTCTTGACTAACGTGTTGGACAATCGCGCGATTGGGAAGCCACCATAATCAGAATATCAGGAATCTAATAGTTTGTCGACGTGTGTACACTTTGTGTCCAACCGTCAGCAATGGTTGTTTAGCAGAATGCGTCTTCGATCTCCAATTTTCAGAGTCAGAATTTGTGTGCCGTTTCCAGATATGTGAGATTGCACTCTCACATATTTGTGAATATAGGAAGGACGAACGCAACATCTTCGAGTTTACCGATCCTCAGGGCATCCTCACCGCCATTTACCTGTTTCTTCAAGATGGGAGTACATTACATAAGAAGATTTTTATATTAAATCTGACAAAAATTACCCTAAAGCGGCTTGACTCCGCAACGTTTTGATCAGAATAAGTCACTTTTGATTGAATCGACATCTTAAGATTGATGATTTTATTGTTTTAGTGAAAATCCATATTTGACAAGTTTTAGAAGCCCGTCATTCCAAAGACCTTATCGGTTTGTACGAAAGCACGGGGTATCTGATTTCGTCAAAGGTCACACTGCTGATCAGCCTCTTATGATCAAACAGTGTTCAACTACAGGCTAGTGGGTCTAGGGTTTGAAACTTTCTAAGCTTCGTGAGGTGCGCACTACCGATATTTTGATTCCCTTCTTCTATTCTTATTTGTTCAACGGCGTTTTCAGTTTTGCGCCTACAATAACTTTCCTTTTTTGACCTGAACGTAAGCGGTTCTTGACCATTTCATCGCACTGGTTGTTTAAGTCAACACTTGGTTTTGCTCTCTTGTAAACACGTGGCTTTGAGTGAATGTTTACTTGAGGATCCGTAAGGAATTAGCAGTTCCTAAACCGATGTATAGAAGCCGGCGTAGTCTCACGATTTGAGGTTTGTAAAGTTTTATTATTTTATTGTATTTATATTACCGTATTTGCAGCTACACCTCCATTTGAACGATTTGGCCCCTAGGGTTTTGCGCGCAACTCAACGTGGTCCAAGAGATTGATGGAAACAGCCTATTCGATGACTCTAAACAAGGATTAACCGCCATACAGAGCTTATCGGCTTTTAAGCTTGGTTGGCTTCACCGACAGCACAATATCTTTATTGAGAATTCAAAGCAAACCATGTTTTGTAGCTCCTCTTTGTCGCCTGTCTTGCTGCCCTATACAATAGATTTTTTCAAGTATTAAGATCTCTAACAGCCGAAAGCATTTCTACATTTGGCAGCGCATTTTTGGGTTAGTATTTTGTGTATCGTTGACTCTCGAGAACGTCACATCCGTGTTCTCAAAATCACACTATGCACTTGAAATCCCATTTAACGGACCTGGTTTCTGCCACCAAAAGACGAGTTGTTTGCTCATTGACGCACATGTTGAATGTCAGTAGATTGAAGGTTAGCGAAGTGAGCAAAGTTCTGAGTAGCTGGCGAAAGTTGTGAAGAGCTCTTAAAGACATTGGCGTTTCTTAATTTTGTCGCCCAGATTTGAACAAGTTACCTTATTCCAACGCAGTAGCTGCCTCAAGGTGGTTTAACAAGTTGACTGCAGATTAGCCGTGCTTACCAATTCCCGTGTAATTCTAAGAATACACTGGGGTCGAAAGCATTAGAGGAATCTGTACGCTAGTGTAATGTGGGCATCTGGTATTCCAAGTTTAAAGTTACTGAGCCTAGTAGCGCGGAAATCCTAGCAGTACTGGCGACACTCAGTTTAAGCAGCTCATCTCCTGAGCTCCTGGAGATTATATTATTAGTTAATAGTTTGGCGAAACCGAGCTCTTCTTTCGCCATGTTTCAAACTGCCCTTCCCATGGCATCTTAACTTCACTGAAATGAGTTATCCGAAGTCTGCACCAAAAAACAAGCTTTACTGCGTTTGAACTTATTCAACAACCGTGTTTCCACTAGTGACCATCGTCACTCTAGTCTCCTAAGACCTAAGCCGGTGTGCATGGGATTCAACTCGACATTCTGTACTTTCGAAATTGGGGACTGCAGTTTTCGTTTGAGTATTAGTCTGGCACACGTATCTTTACTACAGAAGCATTGTTAATATCCCCTCCAACATAAATTTTACCAGCATTCAAAGGAGCAACCAATATCGAAGTATGTTTTAGAAGTAACGGAAGTGTACAGAACAAACAGCCAATATTCAATATTTGCTACATGTTCCCAGCAAAATTAATGCACTTTGCATGAAAAATACAGACAAGTTTGAATGGGCATCACACTACATTGTACGACAATGAAAAACAATAGAAATATAAAACCACAAATAGTCTTTACTACTACTCAATATATAAATCGAACTGTACACATGAAACAGATTTGTCTCCACTCATCACTTGGAACCATGCATACCAGAAACCCTGAAAGATGAATGAAACTTTAGTGGAAGAATAGCATGAATGTGGGTTTGAAGCAGGTTTTCAACAAACATCAACTTAAATTGCAACGGAGAGTGTACTACGCCACTTAGATACCATTTTCTGTTGATTTATGACATAATACTGGGCAAACCTCGGAGACTGACTGATGAGCTCTGATATGAGCGAAACCGGTAGTGAACTGTCAGAGAGTTTTATACCACTCAATTATCGGATATGTGAGGAGATTAAAAAAGTTTATTGATACTTTTATGCTACAAACAAAGCCAAACTATTCTGGCAACCGGAAATACTGGAAGCTGTTTTGTGCGCATCTCACGAAAGTTTCAGGATGTTTCAAACCCACAACCTCCACGTTAATGGTTTGAACCTTTATGTACAGATGGTTAAGCTTTCCAATTTACCAGCCGAGAGGTCATGGATTGGAGACTCACTGGATTTTCGTGAAGTGTGCGTTGCTGAACTGATTCCAAGTAAGGATGAGACAGCTGCACAGAACCTCACGTACATGACGAAATCTCCAGTAGAAACTCGTACTAGTGTGCTATGTTAAGCACGTGATATTAGGTATGTCGTTTACGTCGACATTTGCCTCACAGTAAACGTTTTTCAAATCAACGTCATATGCATTCGGCTAGTTGGTGGAGTAATTGGGTCCTAATGTTATCTAAGTAATGTCAATTAGTGTTGGACTTTATCGTTTGGTTATTGACCGTGCAAATCTGCTGACCTGCTCTCCAGGCTTGGCAGATAACCGGAAAATTTACTTACACGAGAAAGCGTAAGTTGTAGAAAGTAGTCGTTCGCTCTATACTTTCATGAAGGAAATTACTCACAAGGTTGCTGAAAACTCTGCGACAGCCTACGACCGGTTTTGCTCTTCTTGGGGCTCATCAGATGTGCACAGTTCCCAAGTTTCCGTCAACCTCGTGTTCCACTTGAACCCAAATTTGACTGATTGGGACAAATGCACTCATTTTCAAATCAATTAGGTTTTCAGGAGAGACTCAAGTGAATCTCTCGTTTATGATGTTCAGTTGAAGATCGGCATAAACGAGAGATTCATTTGAGTCTCCCGTGAAAACCAAATTGATTTGCAAATGAGTGTAGTTGTCGTAGTCGCTCGCTCATTTGAGCTTATCAGACATCGGGCAAACCAATCACTTCCTTCAAAGGTGAACCAGTTAACCTCAACTCGTAGGTCCGATGTTCGGGATTCAAATCTCAGTATGGTCAAGAATGTGCACTGCTGATGAGCTCTACTAACAAGAAGGAAACATTTTTTCTACTTTCAGGAATTGGCTGTAACTGAGTGTGCGCATACCTTTTAAACTAACTGGATTGCCTGTTTTAGGGCCATATCGGCTGATATCACTCCGCTCAAACCCAGCCGACCAACACTTGCTAGCAGGAAATGGTTTTCTAACACTTTGCTTGCAACAAGTGACAAAATTTCACTAGCGTGACAAAAGCCAGGGTGATCCCCTGAGATGTACTGGCCCGCAGCGCAGTTCAACTTCTAACCACGTTTTAAATCTGTCACTGATCGATCGTGATGCCATATCCGGTGAATAATTTCCACCTTGGATTGATGTATAATGGCCGATCCAAAGGTGAGTAGAACATATTAACCAACCCATTGAGGACTGTTATCAACTCAGCAATATTTCATGCCTTCATCATCATCATCATCAAAGACAGCAACATCAGTGTTGACACTGATGCTTCACTGCCGTACAACCATGAATTTCATCTAGTTTCATATGCATATATATAATTATATATTAAAAGCCCTAGAGTGAAAAGAAGAGAAAAAGAGTGGATGAGGGAGGGGACCTAGTGCTGGCCTATGTCAAGCATTCTGAGGTGCCTACACCTCCAACCGCTCAATCAGACAATCTGGAAAGAAACGACAACATGAACGCCACTGACATCGATTAGCCGCCATTTCTTGCAACGTCTCCAGCCAAGCACAGGCGGGGTCACGGGGACCCCAGCCTGGAAGGCGTACAGCACCAACAACACCCAAACTCTTCGTGATCTCTTTCACGCCTTTCTGCCAAGTCATGCGCTGTCCACCTCGCGGTATGCGCCATGCTGAAGAAGGCACGGAGAACAACACTCGTCTCGGTAGACGGTCTTTCGGCATGCGTAGCACATAACCGAGCCATCGTAAGACGTCCACACAATCACAACAGTTTAAAAAGGGCTATTCCCTCAGCCCCTCAGGCCTTGACTCACTGTGCACCTATTCATTTTGTCCACTGTTACTTCCGTATTTCGGAACGAAGGACAAGACAAAGAAAACGGGATACTGTTAGTACTCAGGCAAGGCTGCCAAGACTGATCGGGCTCCAATGTCTATCTATTTTCCACCACCTTTTACTCTACTCAGAACTTTGATTTGCCAACCAGGGGAGGTACGCGGCCGCAAATGTTTTCTCTACGGCTTGTAGTCGAGTTCAAGGCGCCCTCATACCCGTAATCAAGTTTGGGAAGTATCCTGATTTAAAGCACTGAATATCACCAACCGGACCATTTGCTCATCGAAGACACGTGCAAACTTGTCGACTGACCAGTTTGACCTCCACACTCCCACCATGTTTGTCGACCGTATTTTCGTGTTGTCCTCTGCGATAGGAGTGTGAAGACAGTAAGGTGGTTCCCCCAGGCGACGAGCATGTCCCTATTTATGGAAGCAGCGATCCTGCCCTTCCCAGAAATGGGAGGAGTTGGAAAAGGTCGACCCGAAAAACCGCACGCCCACGATTGCCCAACGATTGCCCGTGACCGCCGACGCATTATTCAATACGGTCGATATACTTTTAAAACCAAAGAGTCCGGTGCTGCTCAAAAGGCACCTGCTGTGTGCAGAGGCATCCGGAACGAGACAGTAATACCTTATATTTTGCGCCCTCGGGTTAGGCCGACACCCTGCCACCGTGCAGGTCCCATTGTTGAGTCGTCGGTTCCGGGCAGGGTACCCAAAGAAAAACCCACTGTCCGCTGCCTCGAGGGTCAGACTTTTGAATCAGAAGCTGTGGACAGGGTCCATGAACACAGCCATACGTTCCCCACCGCCTTGTGGGTCGGAATTTTGAGTCGAAGACTCAAGGTAGTGTACCTCAACCAAAGCCCATTCGACCTAGACAACCGCGAAATATCGTTTGCCTGCGCATTTCTGTGTTCACCGATATCTCTCCGCAGCCCCTTCCCACCACACAAGCAAACGTCGCTGAGTCATTTGACTGTCACTTATCTGACCGAAAGGCCCTGTACTCCTCGCTGCCCATTAACAACGAACAAAGTAACACCTCTAAATCCACGAGATCCTTTCTATATAAGAGCTTCTAACGTCCGTACTCTATGTCAAATTGACAAACAGGCAATGATTGATGAAACCTTATGCTCCCTTAAAATTGATGTATGCTGTGTCTCCAAGAGATGCAGTTTTGTGGTTGAGAGAGATAATTTCTGTCGATAGATATCCGGGTTCACTCGTCGAGAGAGTAGCAATGACAATGTGCTCCAATGCGAGCGATATGAATGCCCAAGTCGGTCGTCTGTGCTCCGTGGAATCTATCTGGGCGGTCGATTCGGAGTCGATGCTTGTCGCACAGACAAAGGAGAGCGACTCCAGTTGTGTCCCCTTCAGCAACTATTTCTCGGACTTTCAACATAGACGTTCACATCGCCTAACCTGGCGGCCACCAACCGCAAATCAACCGTGAACCCAGTTGAATCACATGGCCGTCAACCACCGGTGGAGAACCGCACTGCAAGACTACGGTTACCTCCCGAGTACACAGCTAGGTTCTGATCATGTTATGCATGCACGCCTGACAGTCCATTTCCGCTCAGGCCCTCGCAAGTCAGCAAGAGGCTTGCCAATCTCCCATCTTCGAAGAACAACCACACGTCAACCTTATCGATCTCAGCAAGCCCAAGAACTCTCCACAGTAAACCAATACTGTGGTGGTGATGAGCGTGTGGGTGAAGCATGAAAAAATATGAAAAGTGCTTTGCTAGCAGCGTTCAGTGCTGTCTATCCGACTTCTCCACTTCGAACACCAGACCACTAGAAATCGTTGAGATCGCTAGCGCTGGTTAATGCCAGGAAATCCATACCAGCAGGCAACGAGTGCGACGGCACATCCAAATCCCTCAAATCCCAAATAGTGGAGAGCCCAAGAAAAGACCGAGAGCTCCGGTGGACATCGAAAGCTCGAGAGATGGAGAAGGCTTTTGCTACGGGAATCAGCCGTGCCTTATAGTAACTGCTGCGATCGACTAGTCCCAGGGAAGTAACGGTCAGCGAAACGATAAGCAAGAAAGGCGGCTCACTCACAAAAATGCTGACTGGAACGATGGGCCGAACACTTCGAAGGGCAGTTCAGCTGGCCTCCTGCAACACAGCTCCTGGAGATAGTGCATAAGGCCGAACAGAATGTAAACTTTAATCGCCCGTTGCTAACCTGCGACGTGTCTACCAGAGAGAGTTATCTGTTGATTATCTATATGAGTGGCGGGCGATATAGGTGGAGACGTAGAAGAATGCGATGAATTAGTGATTGGAGTGTGTAAAGTCGATATGGGAGTACTGGATTCCACTTGCCGGTTTAATTCGATCAATGGATACGGTTACAGGTTTATCGAGTACTTGGACAGTGAATTGTTTTTCGGAACTCGAAGGAACACGAAGAGGACCATCGTACGGTGGTAAAGGCGGTTTAACACGGTCATCATGTCATGGTTGTACGAGGGCTGGGATACTGCCAGGGTGCCCACACCTAGACAGGAGGACGATTAGGGTCCTCAACCAAAGCCTTTGGCTCAAAAGCCTAACCGCAAGGCAGCGGTGTTGGGCTGGAAATGCAAGTGCATTACCATTTTTACGGAACACGTCGCCACACATGTTCCAACCCCCAACCTGGAGGGCCAGGAGACTGTGTTCGTCAGACCTCTACCCATGGACCAACCTGGTATGAGAGACTCTGTGAGTGTCACGCGGGCACCCCCCAGTATAGCTCAATGGGTCGCCGAGGTACACAAACCGCCACACCACAGTAAGGTCCAGTCTCTTCGTGACGGCAGTCTCTTCGTGACGGATTTCATGCCTTAATTAATAAAGAATGGTTCTACTATACCCTGCCTGCTTCAGTGGTTACTACATGGATGAACATCGGCTGTGCAAGGGTGCACTCTTTCGAAAACGCTGTCCAAAACTCATTGAAGTTCCGGACGACCAGTATATTGAGTCCAGTCTTTGAAGTGGGAACTATGTAACAGAAGGAAAGTTCAAAACTTCGTGGTTAAGAACACGTACTGAGCGCACCCTTCAGTTAATTTTATTGAGTGATGCAGATTATCCCCACCTCTCCACGAGGTTACACAGGGGGTTAGGTCTTTGCCTTGTCAGAAGGTTGAAGACTTGAGTCGAGTGAGGACTTCTATAATTGTCCCCGTTGCTGAAACGAACCTACCTGGTCGCCGCCACATAAATGTAGTCACTTTCATTTTCTGGTTATTTAACAACACTTTGGGGTTTGGTCCGAATTAGGATTGTTTTCCTTTTTTTCCCTAAATTGGACTGCGAAACCCATATAAAAAATAATGCAGCAGTTGAACCGGTCAGAACTTTCTTTCTCTCTCTCTCTGAGAGCTTTGTTTTGGGCCAATTGTTATCCGATGCATCATTTCGCGAATTACGTCTATTGAGATGATGTCTTTTTATCGAACGGTGTATCTAAATTGTGGATCCGTTATCATGACTGGTTGCTACCAATCCTAGGTGTCTCCATGTGACCTGGGAATAAACATCGAATCAATTTTTTCTTCCCTGCATTATAAGGTTTCAGACATGACACACAACTTGAGGTTTTTTCACTGATTACTGTATAAGATCTCATGGCACAAAACGTAGTTGCTACGTAGCCAGAGTTGCCATGTTGACCATTTCTGTGAATTGTTACACTGCTTTTTTGCTGTCTGCTGTGTTAGATATTCGTATGTATTGGTCCGTACAACAGTTAGCAAAGCATGTATGTCATGTCGAATAAAAACTAGTAATCAACGTTGTTTCTTACACAATTATTTAGCTCCTTCAAACGGAGCAGTTCGAAGCGGTGAGCGTATACATGCATGATGGGATGGTGTGATTTTGCGATTACCATGTGGTGCTGATCTGGTTAGACTTCTATGCTCCGTCCGTAAGTTTTATGCTAACCTGATTAGAAACGTATGTTGACGTCATAGCTAACACATATGACAGGAAACACCGATCCGATCCTCTTAGGTGCTACCAGTGTAACGGTGGATACTACTGATGAGGCATGTGAGTAGTACGTCTTCTCGCAAAATCCGCTTTGCGTCTCTTGAAAAGTGAGATCTGTTACGGAATTTGTGGAGTCTCTTTGTAGCATTTGCCTGCAGTTGAGTAACAGCCAATGAATATCCAGGAAGGTTCAGGAAGACGCGTTCAAGCGGAAGGTGTATATTCAGTTTTTTAAACGAGATGCATATGAGAGTTTTGCTCCCCTGTTCAATAGTCTGTAACTGTTAAGTTGGCATTCTCAAATAGACGACTCCGCAGCGAAGGAATTCTTTCTTTCAACAGGACTAGCAGTTCGTACCTGATTTGGTTAGTACAGATCCAAGTCAGAAATGAGGGCAACACTTTGATCATGCATAATGCAGATTAAGATGACAAGAAAACAGCCATTATGTCTGCATTGTCACATCATATGCACTGAATGCCGATATGTCCTCCTGGAAGAACAGTAATAGGTGCTTCACTGTGAAGTTCTGCAATGCGGTACATAGAAGCATAGTTGCATTTTCACATCAGATCGACTAACTTAAAAAAGCCGCACTACAGTATTAACGGCAGCGATTTAACTACCTGCATGCAGCAGGTTGAGTTACGTTACGCAACCACAAGACGATAGCATATCGGACATCGGTAAGCTCCTATACTGAAAGCTGTCTTCCGTGGTTTTTACTACGCATCCAACACTATTTTCTTTGTTTACACTCTTTTGTTTTTCATATTTACTATTTAGATATGAGCTTTGCAAGACAAAGTACTATTTCAGTTTACCCATGCAATGAGTGAAAAGTCGGTAACCGCCCATCAAATGGAAATACGAAAATGACCGTCCGGTTGTGGTACACAGATAGGTTTACAACAAAAGTGGGTTAATTGGATCTTGCTAAGCTATGATAAAACGCTAAAAAGCATTACTATGATCTTGTTCGGTCAATGATCTTATCACAGGAGAAAAATGGATCATATGTAGTCTGCGTGATGGCTTAAAGTGAGGGAATGTTGAGGAAACGTAATGTGATCACGCGATGCTAGCATTTTTTTAGAACCGAATATCAACCTGAATTCTAAGAGTCCTAGAAAAAAAGGATCGCTTACCTTTTCGTAAGGAACTGTCCCAACAAAATTGTAAATGTACGAGCGCCATTGCTTCAGCGGACATTTAGGGTACATTTGTTGACATGGGTTCTTGGAAAAAACGCTGATCCTTTTCCATCCAATATACCAGAGATAGAGTTGTACCCAGGGTTCGGTAACATTGTAATCTAAATTGAAGATGGAACAAAAATGTAGTACAATAAGTGACTGAAAAGTTTATGTGGTCCCACTTAACGAGCGCATTTGTAATTGTTTAGTAAACTGGAGACAAGAAATTTTACTCCACACCATATCTTTGTGTCTTGTGGATTGTTGAAGTGGTCATTAAATATGATAATCTCATTTCTGTCTAGCAAATTCAGAGGCGGCTCGTCTGTTCCAGGTACTAGGTAGGCATTAGTGGGGGGTGGTTGCAATACTAACAACTTCAGGGATCCGGAAACCACAACTGGTACGACCACTTAGCCTGTACACCACATTTAGTTACACAGCCGTAGAACATGAAAGCCCATCGAACCGAAGGAATATAAACACTTGCAGTAATACATTGTAGACACCCACGTAAGTGTCCAAAATAAGACCATGGTTTTCAGTAGTAGGTTTCATTTCAGGCGAGAAGTTTGGAACGGATACAAGCTTGCTTTTATCTTAATCAGAGCTAGATTGCGTCACATGCAATTGCTCTTTGGTGTAAAACTCGGGTCAACTTTGTCTGCTTACGCATCTGGTTTATAAAAGCTTTGCTTTCTTTGTGTGTTTTGCAGTGTAGATAATAGGATATCATAGAGAATCTTCAGTCACCCTACCTTCTTGGAACTGGAACAAGCGCAAAGGTGTCAGCAAGATCTGCTTGCATGCATGTTTTCAATTATTAGGTCATAGACGCACACTCTGTCGGCTAGACACATTCAATAACGCAGACGCTATCTGGAAAAGACATTTGCGTGTTCATCAGCAGTACTGAGTAAATACCTGAGCAAGTGTTGTAAGATCATATTCATTAAGTCTTTAGTAGTGTCAATAAACCCATGGAGTTTAGAAAATATGATCTCCGGGTAATGGTTTGAACACCGAATCTCTCAACCATAGCTGGTTGATTGACACTGTGATTAACTAGTAACTTGAACAGGATAAATGGCTGCCCATCCCCGAATCATGGAAACCATACCACGTGGTAACCTGTTGACTACCCATCGAGTGTCCATTTTTCAGATGGAAGATTCACTCATTCCGTAGACACAACATGTCTCCCAACGTTAGCAGATTGAAAGTATTCCAGTATATGCAGGATGGGCCATTCATGTGTACCACAGTAAGCTGCTCTCTAACTGTGTGAGTACTAACCAAAATAAGAGTGGGGCCGGAAGCATAAACGAATGCAAAGTGAGTAGGCTATGTGTACTTGCCTCTAAATAATCATTTATTGACTACTGCGATAACAGAAGATAACGCAAGCAAGCCATTACCAGTGCAGATTTCTACGTGCAATCTTAAAATAAATGTAGATACGCAAGAAGTAAAGCAAAATGATAATTTGGGAAATGGTTAAACAAGCAGTGCACACACAATCCCATTTGAAGTTCTGTGGAAGATACGAAGAGGTTGAAACAGGTCTCATCCAAGACACGGTAGGGTTCATTCTACTGCATGACGGCGTAAGTCGTATTTGGACTAAGGTAAAACCAGCATGAATTTTGAAGACCGCGACAGGCTTCCAGAAGTACGACATCTGTGCAGTCATGTCATTCTCGGTGCATAAATCATTAATGGTTGAAAAAATTGGACAACGGAAATAAAATTATACGCCATCACATTCGACTACGTTTTTCTGTTTTTTGGACTCCGTGGCTAAATTGTCTCGATTTATTGGGCTTGCTTTACAAAGAGTTTAGTGTTAGTTTGAAATGCACAAGGTCTTTTAAAAGCCGGTTGAAAACACATTTTACCATCCTGTTTATTGCGTAGGTTATTGTCGGGTAACCCGGTGTGTATCGCTCGGTTCATTCCAATTAATCAATTATTGGTGGCAGTATCCAGTGTATTGCGGGTGCTTTTAAGTCAAAAAATTGTCAACGCACTGAAAACATCTTTGACCGTTGCTTAGAGGAAAAATTCTACTGCATTGGTCAACGCGAAATGTTTTTCACTTGTCCAGTGTGCGCAGTTTAACTGACATTTTCCACGTCAGCATTTGTATCGGAACTATGAATAGATGAGGACTTTTTGTTTTCCAATCCTGTTGATAAATTTGGTTTATTTCGGGAATGGGTGGCCTTAACACTGTCTCACTCAGCCTATGCCATGGTAAACTTAATCTTTTTTGTGTTAGCACTGTCCCACTCCGAGTACCTGTGTTAAATTCATAAAAAGTGTCGACTTACGGGATAAGAAATAAAACCTTCCTTTCAAGGGATAGCCTTGATTAAGGACGCATTTGGAGCCTTCACAACCGTCGATTCTAAAATCACGAAGCGACTTGTCGGATTTATCTGAAAGAAGCAAAAATTGAACGTTCGCATTGCAAACAAACAAGTCTTGTCCCATTAGAGACGAAAGCATTTCATTACATAGGATAGGTGTACATAACTGAAGGTCGATGTATAGGGAATTACCTGTGACACGCACAATACCTAAAGGTCTTACTGCAGTTGTCTGAACTCACCGCATTCTACATAGTTAAGCGCGCCAGCAATGGCAATCAGGAGAGCCATGATTCCAAAGACTGCGTAACCAGCTGCGCTCATTGTGCAACGGCCAACGTATGTGTCAGCTCTCTCGCACTGCTCGTTTTATATAGTGTTTGAGCACACAAAATAACAGATAAAGGACGGGATAAATAAAAATATTGTATTGGAGGGGTCATATAAACAAGACACATGGGAGAAATTTCTTGCTTACTACCTGGTAAACAAGTTGACATAAAACTTGAGATGTATCGAGCGTCTCCGTTGTTTACGATCTGTGGAGGGTCGCACACATTTGAGTGTAGTTTTTTCAGAGATTACTCCGGTCGAACACAAAAGGAGGGCATGACTGAAGAGATTATTACTGAGGCCATTTCACTACTACTGGAATAGCTCCACCAGGCATCTTGTTTTTTTGTGCAAGTAAAACGCGGGGTGTACGGTAACCAGGCATAAATTCTACCCAGTTTGAATTTCAGCTTTATGGTAGACTAGATAATTCTTAGTGGATGGAAATTATCGCTAAGTTTGGAAAAGTCGCAGCCTGGGAAACTCAAAGTTAGAACAAATGTATATTAGGCACATGGTTCGTGGTGAATTATGCCACTTGGAAAAGAAAATAGGCATTCGGAAGTTGTGAATTTTTTTGGTTTTCAATGATCACCGCTCCGAGCACTGCCCATCAATGTTCTGCGAGCACTTTTGTTTTGTACAAACGATAATCTTCTTAAGTTTGACCCTAAGGTGGATACAAACGATACCACTGTCCTTGACTTTTAGCCCATTCCAAAGTCCACAAGACTGCAGTGCAGATCATGACATCTTAGACATGCTTGCGCTTTTGGGGGCCCGTTTACGCATTAGCGCAGCAAATTAAATGTCCGAATTTCACATCTCAACATAACTTTGTGCGCTATGCTAAAGCGTTAAACATCCTGTTTAAATGTCCCCGGAAATATTCAGCCATCTGAAGGCACCTCGTTGTGTGACGATAAGGCGCATTGAACAAACCATGGTCCGAACTTAGTGGTTTCCTGCATTAATGTCTTCCAAAAAATGCTATTCCGCCAAATGGAGCTACTTTGCCTTTGACCAAAAGCGCAACACCAATAAGGTGTTACGCTTAAACACAAACCAGTTTGACATTCACATAGTTGAGATTCATTTCCTCACAATGAACAGTGTAGGGAGCACTTGGGTTGAGGCTTAAAGTTTGTGCGCGACAGAGGGATATTGCTTCAAATTAAAACAACGGATAATAATAATTGACTCCATATCAAGTGTTGTCATTCATTTTATGCGGAAAACAGCTTTAAGGCAATAAGCGAGTCTATCTGCATTCATCCTATTATATTTAACAAAGTGATTCTGAAAAAGCACACACTACTTTTCCGTGCCCCACCAGTCTTCTAGCAAGAGTTTCAAAATAGTTCAAAGGACTCGCAGCGAAATGAACTGACTCTGATATGCTCAGAATGGTCGTTTGGTAGTCATTATCTTCATTATTAATGGTCATGGTTTCATCACAGTCGTTATCAACATCGCCACCCATGTTCTGAATGGACAACGTACCCATCCCTCGTTATGTCCGTATACAGCCAAAGTAACAGCCTTCAAAATCTGGAAATAACACCCGTTAGTTTTGTTCTTTTATATATATGTTTGTAAACAAATTTACAAATTTGCTCTGGTAATTTATTACAACTTTACTTGATGAATCCAACCTGGGCAGTGGATCCCAGATCACTTCGGACAATGCCACATGTGATTTCCCCGGTGCGTCGAACGGAACAACAGTTTTCTGGGGTTACCCAAGGGGAACAAGGGCGGAGTGGAATATGAAACAAGCATTAGGAATGCGACCGTTTCGCCCAACTGTGGTCGCGTAATTGTGCGATCCTTTCTGAAATGCTAAGCGGCACAAAGACAGTCCTTCCAAATGGCATCTTGTTGGTCCGTACCAATCCTATCAAGCACGAATAAAACATTTATGATTGTGTGACTGTAGCCACGAACAGTCAAAACAACAGTTACGTAAATTAAGCGCTTTGATATGGGCGCCTTACATATTTATGGGAGGACAATTATTTCGTAAAAGTCGACATCATCTACTCGACATGAACCGGGTGCAAATGACACCAACCAGCCAGACTCAGGTGGATTTCGTATGCAATGAGGTCGAAATTATCTGAGTTCCCCTTTCCTTCTTGTGAGCTCCAACGTTTCTATTAGAAGGTGTCGACAGCTGAACTGAAAGGCTGTGTGTGATACGCACATCATTGTGAGCATCAGATTTTAATTTAGCCAGATGATTGCCGCCAACGTTCACGTCACTGAGCATAATATATGATTACTGCTAAATCCATTTAGCCGGGCTTTGTAGAAATCTTCAACTGATCATATAAAATGCACTAATCAAACACGTTGTTAGGCTTCTAGTATCACAATTTACTGGTGGTATAGCCTGAAGTAAAAATCAGCTGGAGAACAACTGTAGGCTTCATCAAAGTCCTTTCATTCGTAAGCTATCTAATAGGACTAAAGCGGACTTTAATGCGTTTGCCTCATGGACCAAAGTTTTTCATACGTCTGAAAACATATCAACCAAAACGAGCCCAAACGTGTTGAGAAAAATCCTTGAAAATTATTGTACTGTCCCTAGGGAATGGGGTTTAAGGAAAATTTGCTGATACGATAACGATTAACCTGTTGACACTAAGTTTCATGTACAACCAACTTACTGCAGGGGTGTTTGGAAGGGACCTTAAGAATCGTGGCGTCAAAAACAGACAAATACAAGTTGTTGTAGACGTGAAAAACACACTACGCCGTTGAGTATGGCGTCAAATTGTTTGCCTTCACAAGTTCATGAGCCACGTAGTTCAAAACAACAGTTGGTTCCGATAGAAACTGTTTTGTCACCGCTGCCTGGATATATGCAAAATATGTTTTTTAAGTGCGCACATCAAAGCTACTTCACAAATATTTACACATGTTCAAGAAATCATGAAAATATCGGAGGCGACCACTGTCTGTTGGGAACATTTGCTTGTTAACTTTGCTTGCCTTTCGCACATTCAGATCGTTTACTGATGGAATATAAATCTTATATTCCTCTCATATTCTGAATGGTTAAGCTATTATTTTATTCAGTCTTTTTGGGCGAAAAATTGACAGATTATGTGAATTTCGATTGGTCACTTAGTACAACCACATACATGGTTTCTTTGTCAACCTGCAACGAATGATTCATATTGTCCTGCTAACATTACTCAATATCCGATGCCGTAGCATATCGTTCGATTCGGAGCTAAACATTGCTCAAGTATTTTCCCGAATCCTCCATAAATATAAACAGTGAAAAACATTTCGAGGTAGCCACTCATTCTTATTGATATGTGAACAGTTGTTCACCTAACCCTTTCAGCAAGCAAGGGTCGGTTTTCAAACCTTGGACAAATGAGCAAATTTGCTTCGCTCGGGCGGACTTTCGGACGTAGCAAGTTTGCGTACATTCAACTGTTAATGAAAGGAGATGACCACCTGGCATATGGAATCCAAGTCACCATCAGACGAGCTGACAGCAAACTAACCTAGACCACACAAATTGATCAGACAATCTGCGGTACCATACGGTGTTTACGATTCTGCAGTACATGAAGCATACATAGTTTCGTGTTGCATAGCCAAAACTCCATCCCTTAAACGGAAATCCCTCTGAAATATCCGCCGATAAATTACACTGTCTGTGAAATACGGTGCGAGTGTAAAGATCAATTTTATCAATACTCTCAAGCGTGGTATCTGGATGGAGAAACCAGGAGTGGTTTTATGACCCCTTTCTAGTACTTACTTGTCTTTGTTCGAGACGGACGTGCGTATTTCAAAGACGGGATAAAATAACACTTTGCCTTAGCATAACTCAGGATGGCATTCAGCCACTTCTTCGGTAGCCAGATTACAACAAGCGTTTTCTCACGACCAATCCCATTTCACCGTGAAAAGCGTCCAATGCATCAATGCAAAATGCATGACGTTAAGAAATTTGCTATCGAGGAGAATGTTGATGGATCAGGTAGCAGAGATGGCAGTTGGATTGTTCTTTGAGCTGGGCTTTTCGTTTGGAAAGGTTTCAGCATCAGTCGAGATGACATCATCAATGCGTTGCGTTGTTAGGGAGTAGAGTGGAGCATAGAAATATGTCAGCGGGTTTACCTTGAGTAGTCGGTCGTGTGGTATAATACATGTGCTTCTATTTGACGGTTGTCCTCTGATTACGAGTAGTCCCACTTGTTGGTCGGTGCTTGGCCTCCCGGAGAACAGGACGGGGGAAAATCCCATTTGGACATCAGGTAATTAGCATTTCAAAGGAAGGCGGAAAAGACAATTTTCCAGATCTTTCGGAAACTGATAAACTCGACTGAGTAGTGTATGTGAACTCAACGTACTGCTTGTATAATTATGAGCTCAAATTAGTGTCACAGGCCTAGAATTACATCTTTGATACAAATATTTCAACTGGGCCTAATACCACATCAACCTTGTCTAATTACCTGAGAATCATTTTAAATTCAAAGCAAGCGCCTTCTGTTCTAAAGAACATAGGTTCCTCATACAACACGACGCTATGAAGAACCAGGAGGATGTTATTTATGGTAGTCACACAATAAGTCAACTGGTTCACACAAGAAACCTTGGTAGATAAGAGAACTACTTCGGTGAAGGACATCTTTGTGGAATTTGCTGGCCATTGTTCAGATATTTTGAACAATTCGAAGGAATCCTCCAAATGAAGCGGTGTTAGGATTTTGCAGATAGGAGACAAAATATCCTCTAGCTAGTGATTGCGTTCCGTTAGGCAAAGTTAAGCATGTTTAAAATTAGTCTCAACGACCGCAAGGGTTAAACTTAACTCTTGAGCGCCCCCTATTTGCGGTGATTATATTTCGATATGGCTGAACTTTTCAGTTTTGAACCCTGTTGAAAAAGCAAGCATGTTCCATTTCTCTTTCACTGTGAGGACCACATAAGTTGCGGACAGTTTCCAGCAACGGTCAGTCAGTTATTCTTGAGAGAAAATCTCCGTCAGCACACTTCCAATTATGTCACACTGACCAGTTTGCACACCGACGATTGCTTTGTGAGATCAAGTGAGTTTTTCGGGACCCAACACATGTATGTTGCCTCACTAAACAAACTTAAGCTAGTGCGTCATGTTAACTTTGAAAACTTCTGCCGAGAATTCATCATGAAAACAAAAGAAAACGCACTGCAGATATTAACTAAGCATTTGGACCATTCAGCGGACCGATCGAAGTTTCCAAACAACAAACATGTTGATAAATTGTTCTCGACGATGTTGACTACACCAATGATGAAGGTCCTAATACTGGGATTAAAACTCATGATATCCCCAGAGCAAGTGGAACAACACAAAAAAGGGCAATTTATAAAACCTGTACAACCAGATAAATAACATTACTCAAAAAAGTTTCAGGGACACAATATTGCCAAACGCCAAAAGGAGGAATATTTCAGGCCACCTTTTATTCTACTACTTGGTAGCACTGCCGTCTAATTTTCTCGCAAAACTCATGAATGATTTGGTCTTCCTACAACTCGACAAAAGCGCAGAACTGGTTAGAATTGATGACAGATTCTATCCTAATAGCAGGTGGCATTTTTGGTATAGACTAGCTAGCCAGAGCCATCATCATCCTCAACAGAATGACATCATTGTTCAACGCCGATGTTTCGCTGCCGTACATCCATGTTAAAAATACTTATTGTGAAGAAAAGAGTAAAAGTGGACGGGAAAGGGAATTAGTGCTGGCGTGCTACTTCTGAGGTGCCACATCTCCAAACACTCATTCAGGCAAACTGGATAGAAACTGACAACAAGATCGCCACTGACGTGGGTTGACAGCCATATCTTGCAGCGTCTCCAGCCAGGCGCAGTGAGGATCACGCCGTCCACATCCCGGAAGACGAGTAGCACCGACAGCACCCAAACCTTTCGTGAGTTCTTTCATACCCTTGTGCCAGGTCAAGGGTTGGCCACCTCTCTGCTTCCGCCACTCTGAATTGGGCATGGAAAACAGCACACCCTTCGGCAAACGATGGTTAGGCATACGCAACACATGTCCCAACCAACGCAGCTTCTGGTGCTGGAGACATTCTTCAATGGAAGTATTCGTTACACAAACCAAAACTCGCTTTCTAACTGCCTCGTTACGCATACGCGACACCATCCCACACGAGCTATGGTTCTGAGACAACAATTGTCGAACACCTGAAGACATCTCAGTTCCGCTGCTCGAACAGGCCAAGTCTCACAGCCATACAACAAAACAGCCCGCACTTAGCTTGACACACACGTCCCTTGAGATTCATCAAGCCAGAGTAGGCAAAGCAGAAAAAACTCTGTCAGGAGAGAATCAAATGTCAATAAATCTTCAGATATGAGAAACTCTTGGATGTCACGCATAGTTCAAATATGAGAAATCTAAACCCAATAGAACCCAACGTTTGGATCACCGTTCTGGATCGTATTTCATCCTTAAGTTCACTTGCATTTACCGTGACACTCATAGCGGCAGAATTGATCAATCTCAGTTGCTCATCCTCGTGAACACGACCTAAAAATGACATCGAACGGAAGGTCATCGGTTGCGAAATATCTTACTCAGCCAGGTCATGTTGCTGACCTAGCATCATACGGCTAAGCAGTTAGAACCCAAAAACGCCGGCTTCCTGTGAAGTAATGTAAATACGAGCAAAGTAACACGAACTGTGTGCACAGGCTCCATTGTTTCATGCTATACGACCCACTGTCATGCAATTGAATTCGGCTCACCATCTTTGGAAGCCCTATGGAATGAGATTTTTACTGCGCTGCTATTTTGATTCCAACGTTGTAGCCCTGCTTTCTCAGCTGAGAATATTTGGTATCATTTTTGATAACGTAGCCATCCCTGGCATCTAAAGGGTCCTTTTCACAGATACCCCTTAGTTCATTCTTCCGATTAATTTCCTAAACACTGCCGAATATATTACGGTCATTGTGAGATCTTTGTGTTTTGTATTTAGCGGCTCATCTGAAAATATTGCATGCTTGGTGCTAAGCTAATCCACATGTTTTTCGTAAAACACTGATAAAAATATCTAAACTAGTGAATCGGACAATAACCGCATTAATTTTACATTGCTATACACTGGGAACCATATGATAAACATACTAATACGCACGCTTAGGAATCATCAGAAGGCCTCCTCTCAATCGGGATGAGATAAATGAATATCACAATAAAAAATCTTCGGATTTTCTGCCTGCGAAATCAAACGCATTTGGCGTTGAAAACGTTCAAACTTTTAACTCATGTATATGTCACTCCAAAAGATGATGTCGCATAAACAGTTAAAGGCGAAAAATCATCTCTGTCTTGCTAGGTGCTGCAAATGATCGTATAATCATCAGGCCGCGGTGATAAACTTTTCTTTATGGAAACCAGAAATACTGTAGAAAGATTCCTTCCACGAATTCTTACGTTCAAACAACGACTTCATCGATCCCAGTAAATTTAATAGCTAATTCTCAACCACAAGTTTGTTTTCAATGACACAGTTACCACGATTACAGGCGGACTTCTGTTCCCTTCTTTGCTAAGCATTATCCAATCAGCTCGGCCTAAACCGCAAGTCCACAAAAAGCAGCTACTGTATTCAAGATGTGATAACATGTTACGGACACCTACTTGGCCGGATTTGTAGGTATTCGTACAGATAAATTAAGCTTAAAATTCAATTTTTAAAATTATTAACTTAGCCTATGTGTTACTTGTGCGTTAAAAGTGGACCTGCACCAAATGTATATCGAATTGGTTGGTGTTTGATAGCCAAAACAAGCCCTAACGCGGCCTTCATAGAGAAGGAAAGTAATACAACACACTGCGGGCACCTGGAAATCTGAACTGGCTTCTTAGGTGGCCTGTGGGTCAAACTAGACAATTCATTATTGTTGTAGAAAAACGGTGATTTTAAGAATGCGCTCTGTTGAGGAGTATTTTAGCCTCGAGGAACCCTGCCTGTGCAGCTCACAGAATGCTCCAATAATTGTGTATGGATTTCACTGGTGTCTACGCTGAATTCGGGACCCCCCTAGTTTGCAGACTCCTCCTGCTTATTCGGCGTTTTGGACGGTTTCAATATTACAGACTGGGGATATCCCAGTCTCTGTTTCGCTAAATGTAATGATTTTCACCAATAACAACGAGTTTTGTAAACTAGAGCCGGTGGTTTTACACGTCGACAACGTCTGTGGAGGAGTAGCACAAGCAGGAAGTTGATCGACCTGTTTATCATATCTGCTTACGCCCCAACTGACTGTAGCTCCGATACCGTCAAAGACAGGTTTTATGGCGTCCTGAATGCCCTTTTGCCGCGAGCTAAAAGCTCAGATATCGTGGTGGTTGCCGGAGATCTGAATTCACGAGTGGGCAGGCTAAGCATAACTGAGACTCAATTAGGAGGTCAACATTGATTGGACCGTGCTGACAATGGCGAACGGTTGCTTCAGCTTTGTGCTGATTGCAGGCTGTTTTTGTGCAGTACTAACTTCCGAAATAGCCAAATTTGTCTGGCCACATGGTGTCCTTCAATGGCATACCGGCATTGATCGTATTACCATCAGTTACTGATGGCGCGGATAAATAACTGCCGGTCATTTACAAACACACATTCCAACCATGCAGTTGTCCAAAGTCTCTTCTCCCTACGTTTTTCTGGGCCGTGTAAGTTGCGGCAATCGAGAGACTGGGCACGGAAGTGAAGCATCGGAGTTGATCACTGATGTCATGCTGTCGATGAGAGATGAGTGGTTCGCCTACTTTGACGCCGACTTCCTAGATGTATATATATATATATATATATGAAATTTTTTTTAACTCGTGAGACCAATTTCGAGGCACACTTGTGATGTTAGTCTAGTTACTTTTGAACGGGTGACGGAGAATTAGCTTGGGAGTTGGTGTTAAAGGCGTTACTGGAAACGATTTCTGGCCTAAATGAAGTATTCAGAGATGTTCCCAACACCATCACAGACAGTAACAAGTTGGGTCCCATTTTTTGTTTCTTTTCCAAATGCCAATTTATTACAGGTTCCGTGGAACTGATCAGAGGAATGTTGACTGTAATAGTCACCTGTCATCGGAAGGACAGTTGACTAATTGAAGTGTACTGCTATCATACCATACACTGGAAATTGTGTGGCTTACACACAAACACTCGGATGATGTGCGGACGATTTTCATTACAATTCACAAACGTTGACTCAAATTTTCGGGTGGATGAGCGGTGAGGGTTGGGGAGTCCGAACTTCCTCCAAGAGTATTCGTTTAGCATTTTTGTTGAAAGCTAATTACAGTCATATGAAAATGATTTAAACAAATCGGTTTTATTCACTCAAACTTCACTTCTTGTCTTATCTGTTTCCGTACAAAAATATTTACTAATGTTGATGTATTTACGAGACAAAATATTTGCTGGAAAACTTATTTCCTTGGAAAAATGAAGTATACATTTCATTAGAATTTATTATTTTCTCTTGATTTTAATCGAAAAAATGTGCGCCCATATCCGAGATGTTTACTGGCTGTATGTGAATGGCAGAACAGAATGCGATGTGTATCTGGCTGAATACGACCTATGGCTGGGGATAAAGTCAGGTACATGAAAGAAAGCCTGTTCCAACCCATTATTTAGTCTGTGAATGAAATAATTTAAGCATCATCGCAGGTTTCCTGCATGACCCACGTTTCAGTGTTGTGAGGCAGTGAAACCAGTAAAGTGTCCTGGTACATTGCAAACTTAGTATGATTATTGTCGTCATTCCAGACGCGTCAGCTCAGTCGACAATATGGGACGCTTGCTCCGGGCTTCCGATGGGCTTTGTCACCCGCTGATTTGATATCACCAAGGTAGCGGAAATCTGCACAAAATACTTAGCGGCGTCCACTAACTCGACTTTAGCTGTAGAGGCCGTTGATCGAGGAGCCAGTCAACATTTGTGACCGCATGATATTCACCCCAAGATTAGAAAATGAGGGGCGCTATATCCTCTCTTATTGCAGATTAATCACACCGCTGGTCAGACTGTTAAATATTCAAACTATCAACCGGAAGGTCATGGTTTTCGTGAGTTCACGAAAAAAGATTTACTTTCTTCGAGATTAAACATGAACCATTTAGATTTCCCTTTAAATTAAATTGAAATGTGAGAAGGACGAGTTGTCATTTTCAAATCATATGGTGTGCGTGTTATGTTAGGCTGATCAGAAGTATAACTCCCGCGAAACCTGGTCGGATAATTAATGGAAATAAAGCAGGCATCTGAGCTTAAGTTCGACCTCAGCAAAATACTTGTGTAGGCCAGTACAATAAGCTTAATCGGGGTGGGTAGCTGGGGAACCAGTCAAAATGCCTTCCAGCTGCCTTCTGCTAATAACAAAGATGGAGATAGTGTTGTGCGTTTTGCTTTTTGGCTGATTTTCATGTTTGTACATGTTTCCACAGACTACTGATTAGAAAATTAGCAGCTGTGTTTCAAGGACAAAACTATGTGACACACAATCTACACTAGATTCTGTCGGAAACGAATAGTGTATCGCTTCAATTCAAACTGCAGAACAGTACGCAGTTTCGGTAAATACACTCATTCGCAAATCAGTTTGGTTTTCCCGGGAGACTCAAGTAAATCTCTCCATTATGATGTACTTCAACTAAATGTGCTGCACGCAGGCCGTCTCTTGTTTCAGTTGTTACGATATTCGAGAGATCGCAGTATATTTTCATGAAGAAAACTACTCACAAGGTTGCTGAATACTCTTCGGGAGCACACGACCGGTTTCGCCCTTCTTGGGGTTCATAGTGTAGGCGCAGTCTCTGAGTTTCCGTCAAACTTATGTTCCACTTGAACCCAAATTCGACTGATTGCTACAAATACATTCATTTGGAATTAATTTGGTTTTCACGGGCGATTCAAGTGAATCTCTCGTTTATGATGTTCTTCAATTGAGTGTGCTGCTGTGCTATCGAAGCGTTTTCAGCAACCTTGTGAGTAGTTTCCTTTATGAAATTATGCAGTTTCATTGTAGACATTCTTGCTCATGATGACCTGCGGACTACATTCAAGTCCACACATGTAAATCCAACAATTATTTTTCAGTTATTTTAAAGCAGCCTGGCTTGCTAAAATGAATGTCGGAAAGTTCAGGGAAAATTATATTGAGGACCTATCGTCAAGTTGATAAGCCCAAGGAACTGCAACCATGGTCATAGTTGCTGCAAAAATGTGAAAACTGAAACAAGCGTCTTGACGAACTGAGGTTTTCTGACGAGCTAGTGGTAGCTGTTGTGGGATCATGGTACCGGAACAGTTGCAGTGTTGAAAGTTTGAATTCGCAATGGGTGATTCAGATTAGATAGAAATATCTGGAAGTGTGCGGACAGAGAAGGCGATGGATGAGGCAAACTTCGAGTAACATTCGCAGTATTGGCGGTGAGAAAAAAAACTTTCGAAGGTGAGATATGTCACTGGTTAAGCGTGAAACAAGGGGTGAAAATAAGGCATGAAATTTCAGAGTTCAAAGTTTGTACGGTAAGGTTCCTCAGCCAACACGAATGTACTATCTCATATGAGGAATAACATGGTTTTTGCTGTGCAAAATTCAAGGAGGACAAAATGCTGGTGGATTCTAAGCGGCAACCAGACAGTCCTAGAAACACGAGCTGCAGGGCATTTCGAATGATTTAATTCTGTAAGAATGTTATTGACGGCAAACAAAATGGAAAAGCATGGTAAATAACTACGATGTCAATCAGCAAATCAGCATGCGGTTTGGACCGCGTTCAATGATATGGTAGTCACAAACCGGGCCATCTTATACTGGGCAAGCTGCAGAGCCATGACATGATTTCCTCGTAGGTAACCTCTGGACGTAATGGATCACAGTAGTTTGAACACAATGTTTCTTACCTCGTTATTCTTAAGTAGGCTGGGAGCAGCGGAATTCCGGTGGTGCATGATGCATACGAGAGATCCCGAATGATCGACGAGCGTCCGATCAGGACGTCTTCATTTGCACTTTTAAGAAGGAAAATTATGGTACTCCATCAGATGTGAGATTGAGAAGTCGCGACAAAAAACGGCAAACAATCTACGAACAATAAAAACACGGGATAGTTCACTGAGCACAACTATGCATGCATTCGGGAGTTATATGTAAACAGGTGATAAGAATTTGCCCCGCTTTCTCCAGGGTTGATTTCAGACTGCCAAGAAATTAGCTGAAGATAGGCTCTGGTTTGCATTCTGATACGCGTCTGTTCTGCTGAAACATTACTCAGCCTTTCCGATGAAGTTGGTTTCCAATTTGGTGAGCAGTAGGGCAGGAGACATTATCAGAATACTACACAAGGCGCAGGATTAGATATAAAGACGTGGTTCTGAAATCACGGTGAACAGTTCTAGGGACTGGAGACAATATGAAATACTACTAAGATGAAATGGCATTTGTTTTGAATAGAAAGCTCCTACAAACGATAACAGACTTCTATAATTGAATTATTGTATTGCAGGTGGATTTCGAGCAGTACATATATACTTTGCCTGGTCACATGGTCTGTATGAAGACCTTTTTCAGGGACGTAACTACATCTGTCAAAGAGAGCTAGGCAAACAGCACGTTTGTTGGTCTGTAAGCTTTGGTGGCCGGCAGGATGTCAAATTTCGATCAAAATAGCCCGTTTCCGAAAACTGAAAAGGCGCAGCCTCTGAAGCAGCCGAACGGAACATCTTTCAAAACTAGGTTCATTGGTTATATCGCTCGATACAATTGGTCAATGCTCAAATCGTTGCAAACATTTAAAAAAGCTGGGCTCATCAATCCCTGGAGAAGCGACAAAACTGACATCACTTAGGGGTTTTAAACCCCGATGTGTAACTGAATTCAAGATTATAGGGTATTCACATGACTGATATATGAGTTTTCCTTCTAAGATAAGTAGCCCATGAGGGAGAATATTTGTCTACAAAGAACTTGACTCTCGCTATGAATGCATCACTAAAACACCGACAAGGTGATCACATTTTCCATGTGTAACCTTGTTCCTTAACGATATGTGCAATGATTCATGATCGGAAGCTCCTAGCTGGGTAAAAATGTGTAAACCGAGCCCTGGTCAACCTGGAGCAGTATTGAAATTTCACTTAGTGCTCAAAACAATATACCCGAAGATTGTCTCCGTTTAAATGGCTATGAAGAGTAACAACTGTAACGACAGCAGGTGATGCGTACGCATTCATACACACTCGTAGGTCGGTGAAATATCAACATGAAAATAGCGATTGAAACAAGCTACTGGGAATTCAACAGTAGCGATATTTTTTCAGTAATAAATGGACTTCGGAGTAACGTGGTGATTGTTCAGTTGGGTATTCTGACACACGAAGTTCGTTTTGCCGTGGTTGATCCTTGCGACATTTCACAACACAGTTTATGTTCCATCATTTATTCACAGTGTTTGCATGTCATGAATTTTGGTGAAGTTCGTTCGATGAACGAGTATATCTCCAGAGCCACCCATGGAGAATTTCAAGATATTCATCTGCGTCCTATTTTTTATCCGAAAATGTTCCATCATTTATCCTTGACATTTTTTAGAAAAATGCGTCGCGATACAACATATTTTCGAGCTTGCAAGCAAGCTGGTACAAAGCAAAGCTTTCATCTCTACAAGTGAATGATTTCTTCAACTCTGGGTGACCATCAATTCACCCAGGCTTAAAGTTTTAAGCAAATAA
Source organism: Clonorchis sinensis (assembly GCA_003604175.2). Lineage (NCBI taxonomy): Eukaryota > Metazoa > Platyhelminthes > Trematoda > Opisthorchiida > Opisthorchiidae > Clonorchis > Clonorchis sinensis. The sequence goes on along the minus strand of CM030370.1, from coordinate 1,899,862 downwards.
CCTCGGTTTTATCGTTGTATCCTTTTTTGGCCAGACCATTCTTCGCGAAGTTTCACATTACATTCAGAATATATTAAGGTCAATAAGCGACGTTATTTCTCAAATTGTAAGCAAATACTATTCGGTTGAGTAGATCTAGCAAATGCGGTCTATGTAAAGGTCAATGTGCATTGTGTCCTACCTATACCGTTGGTGGATAAAATATAACCTACAAAATCCACAAGCTCGCAGACGGCGCAAAAATCAGTGCAGCTACACAGTTCTACGTTACGTGAATATACGAAGGACCAAGTTTCCGCTTTTGTTGAATTCTTATGGTTACCTTATATAATTGCATGACGTTTTGTCGAAACGTTTTCGGTTGGGTCCCCGTGTGTCCAAGGATTAGTCGAACGGACCAAACCGCATATCAACTTTAATTATCCACGATTTTCAAACTTCAACGGTTTGAGTGTTCAGCCAGTTTTTTCACTTCGGCTGAGGTTTAGCGATACTGCTTTGGCAGGAACGAAAAACAAGCCATACCCTATCCAGTTTGCCACCGGCATTCACAAGAATGCTAGTCAAACCGCTCTCGTGTCTACATCACTAATACGATATGACCGTTGTTTAGCACGCTTACTCGGCGTGCGCGCTTTTGCAGCATTTATTTGTGCCATTGTTTTCACGAGAAGAAATGGTGGAATTTTGGTCGCTGCTTCATCGATCCCTACTCACTTGATATCTCGCACTCAGCATAACGATCAACTGGTCCGTGACTGAAACACGGCGATGAGGATTTCAAAATCCATGGTATTCTCTGACCTGCTGGTATGCGAAAGTGTCGTAACACATTTGGATAAATGCACCCACTAAATAAAAAATAGGTAACTGCAATGGAAAGTAAATAACGAGCTGATAAATACTCTATGTGATTGTCGGTACTTCCTACAGTATTTGGAACAAAAAATCCTTCCTGTACATACGTAATACACTACTCCTAAGATGCTGAAAATTCTTCGACAGCCCACGGCCGGTTTTGCCCTTCTTGGGGATCATCAGGTAGGCGTAGTCCCCGAGTTTCTGTCAACCTTATGTTCTACTTGAACCCAAATTGGACTGATTTCGATAGATACACTCATTTGCAAACAAATTTGGTTTTGCGAGAGACTCACCTGGAACCCAGCTGAATCTCCCGTTTGTGTGCTGCACCAGGCCGCCTCATGATCTAGTTTCTGGGATATTCGAGATACCGCGATACATGTATATATATAATACGCTACCCAAGTAGTACATAAGGTCGACGGAAACTCGGGGTCTGCGTCTACCTGATGAGCCCCAAGAAGGACGGAACCGGTCGTGGGATGTCGAAGAATTTTCAGCAACCTTATGAGTAGTGTGCATTACGTATATACATGTATCGCGATATCTGGAATATCGTAGCAACTGGAACATGAGACGGCCTGGTGCAGCACATTCAGTTGCCTAGAAACATAACAAACGGGAGATTCATCTGGGTTCTAGGTGAGTCCTTCGCAAAACCCAAATTCTTCCTGTATCTCTGATGTCAACTTATGCACATTGCGGTAGGTATTAGCGGCTTGCATTTTTGTTGAAAGCTTACTATCAGCTGACATTCTGCTAATTTATTGGTGTGTTTAGTTTTTCTAAGTGTTCGCTTTAAAATGGTCTGCCTTTAAGCAGTGCTGTATCCCGCATCTAGCTATCTAGCATCTAGGGTCTGACCTTTCCTACCTAAAAATGCATTTCAGTCAGAATATATAATCTACGTTGTGGTGTACATTGGAAATTGATTTACTAGCGTAATTGTTGGGAGAAAGAAGTCAAAAGCTAGCTATCTTAGTATAGGTGGTTTCCAAGGCTAGAATAAAAAGTATGAAATCCCCATGAGTATTTATTAATGGTTGACCTTCTCATGCGTGTCCGTTTTTAAGAATGCTTCAATCAGCTCCCGAAAATCTCAGCTAGCACAGCGGTGAGGCGTGACATTTTCCTCGATATTAGAAGCTACTCAGAAAAAAATCAGGAAAACATCCTTGACGGAATAGCGTGTTTATACATTTTCATTTTTTTCTACCTCAAACGTTCAGAAAATAGTTCATTTGGTACTGTGAAACCAGCGGTCTTCCTCGGAAACAATACACGCAAATTGTGCGGCATTTACTGATTTCAAAAACGGTATAACCTCATTTTTTAACTGGATAATCAGGCTAGTTCAAAGCTGCCAATGGGAAAGAAGCGCTAATCCGCGACCGTGGGTGGAGACTGCCGAAACGTATCAAATTTTTCCTTGATGTCTAATGTAACTGAGCTTGCCTTAGGTTTGAACGACAAAAATAGGAAGCGCGGTTTGCAACCGCATGGTTAGCACACGTTCCACATTTTCTCGCCGATTTAATACGTAATCCGATACTGTCAGATTTGAAAATTGGGGATTTGTTTCATCCAACAGTCTCCGGTTGTGGGAGAGAAATCCGTATTGAAATTCAAATAGGGCTCCAAGCGATATTCAAAAATAGCTACCGATGTTTACCAACGCAGGGAACAAAAATTAAGTTTCTTCCTCATCCCCATGCTCTATCGATTTGTCCATTGCAGCCTGAGTATAAAATATAGGGAAACTGGGACATGTGGTGGACTTTTCATTGGACAACAAATATTTAGTAAGTAGTGTTTGGGACATTTTATTTTTGAAGGCCTAATGTATATGAACACGAACGAAGGTAACAATTGATATTGTGACAGAAGCAATTGAAATCAGAATATACAACTATGTTTTGATTTTTTTCCGCCACGCTTCTTTCAGATTGTAGTTTAGCTTCTTCTGTTAACAGAACTATAGAAAGGATAGGAGCGCATCCCAAGCCTATTCTTTTGGACTGCAGCAGTCTTGGTAGGAGGTATGAACACATTTCAGTAAGAATTGAGTCTAAAAAAGCAAGTCTAGTAATATCAGACGCGCGTAAGCAACCTGCTAAGGGAATCGCATGGATTCGTCAGGTTTTCAGTTAGCACGGTGTTCGAGTACTCAATGTAATCAGTAGGCATGTGTGGACGTCAGAGTTGGCGTTTCACTTTCAGAGGAGTGACGAACTCGATGAATTCCAGCCCAAGGTTATTTGTACATCGTTTACGAAAGGCAAATTGTGTCACCATTTTTTTTCCATTTTCCCCAAACTGGTTCAAATTCGTCTATTCGTGTTATCAAAACATACCAACTGTGGCTGTTCTTTGGCTAACTAACGAATACACACGATTAGCTAAACATAATTAGGGCAGGGGTTTGTCTTCGGAGTAATCGAGAAGATGTTAAAAAGGTCAGTCAGGACTAAGCTTTAGAACGTTCATATAGGTGGCTTCACTTGACATCCGCCTAAATGAAGATGTTTCTTGTTGGGCAGGATAAACTGTCTGTCACCAGAGTCAGCCATACTTCCGTGGTTGCTCTCCTCGGTGTACCCAAGTTTTCGAAAGATCTTTCCTGGATGTAATGCATACATTATCCCGGAATCGGATAAGCATAACTGAAGGAGGTGGTTGATAATTTCGCTAATTAATCTGTCTTCCTGAAAAATTAACTTTGCACGCCTACCCTGCATATAGAAAACGCAGCAGCCGAATATTGAGAGTCCTGACGAAATAGTCGATAGCGATTTCCCACGTGTTCCGACAGGATACTCACCTGGATATTTACCTCTACTATGCCGTCGACTACCGTGACAAAGGTCTTTTTCCTCCATACTTTTCCCTAACTAACTAAGTCCCATCCGATTTCTTGATGGCATGTTTTATCATCTATTGGTGGATTATGCTGAGGTGACTTTGCATCGGGCGTATTGTAATCAGCCACTTGTTTCACCAATTTGATGTAGTCTGAACCCTACAGCACCTGCTAAAAACCTATCACGCTGAAGACTTTAAGTAAGTGGTATTTGTTTTCTCGGAATCGAAGGCCATTAGCATACTTATCCTCAAGATGCCTGGCATGGTTTCCGGTAAGCCCCAGGTTCCTCACTGTCCTACACAGAAAGGAGGACGATAACTGTGCATGAAAATCCATGATCAACCACATTTCGTTAAGGTGCACCTATTGTCCTTTCTGACATTCAGCGAGGATAGTGAGAGTCACGTAGTCCTTCACCGGAGTCGAATAAACCTTTCACATCGAGAAAGTGGTTGAGCAATGAGTAGTAGAGTCACATTTAGTAAACTGGGCTACTGTTGCCTATCTCACTATGTAGTGCACATGCCTAAAGAGCTCGGTGTCGACTGCCTATCGCATTAATAAATCGGACTGACTTGGTCACACTTCGAATGCTCGAAACACACCAACCTAACCTATGAAGGTTTTGTGTACAACAAATCAAAATTACTCACGAAATCGCTAGTCGAGTTCCAGTTTTTATTTATTTTTAACCTAGCGCTATTGGATTTATATAAGGAAAAGCCAATGTAATTATTGGTCATTTGCAAAATAAGCAAAGATTCGTCTTTATAAATCGGTCAAAGTGCAGTTTCCAAACACCCATTGAACTTGCAAAAGGTTGATTAATGACAGTAGTGGTAAAACAGCCCGACGGGCTCTCATAATTCAGTGCATTCAAACCTACTCAATGTTCGCGCGTCATGTGCCATTTTCCAATGTGTTGTTTCTAAGGATGGGGAGCACTTACCATAGCCCTGACAGTTGCCACTTACAGAAAAACTCTTCCGTGAAATGTGTACAACTTTGGCACGCAACGCTTTTAGCACAAGGATCACTATCAGTTCACCATTAAACCGGCCGGTTATTCCTCACTAAAAGAACACTTTTATCCAGTCTAGCTTTTGAGTTTGCAAATTTGTTACTTCGATGTTTCTAGGAAAGTGTTGCTTCATGCATAGTGCGCCACTATAGCCCGGACGTCCACAAAAGATTTCAGCAGCCGGTGTAGTCAGGGTATGGACGAGCTCTTATTTTTTTCGAAGTTTAATTGATGTGTTATAACCGGGTAAAGCATTGTACTGTTATCCAAACACAAACAAACTGACATCCATCTTCCATCCAAGTTGGTTAAATCTTACAGTTCCGTTGAGGACATTGTCCGGAACATTTCACAGAAATGCTAGGATGAATTCAGTCATTGAGCACTGCTTTCCGTTGATTTTTATTATCTCAAGTGCTTGCTAAACAGTCGGCGTCACTGAGATTGATTTCCCCCCTTGATGATGAACGTCTTAGTTTCCGACGCCGCTACTTACGATGCGACGGTCGTGATGAGATTTTGAATATAAATATAAAAATTGGAGAGGCACGGCAAAGCCGTACGGCTCTTTTTTTCTTGCTGGCACTAAGCAGTATTTCTAATCTTATATATCTCCGATAAAATTCGAAACAACCACCTTCGAAAGCGCACAGAAACATTGAAACATTCGACTAAAAATACACTCTAACGGAGCACTCTGCTTTTGTTATACATTATATACACATATATGTGCATATATGTATAAATTCGTGAATACAAACTACTTGCCGAGTGTTCAAAATATGCTGGATTTTTGTGAGCTATGCGTTGAATGTGGCTCCCAATAAAGAGAAAATGGCTTCTGGGCTTTCCTTGATAGATTAGCTTTACTTAGTAGATGAAGCCTGTATTGATAATTTCAAAATACCCTCAAAATATTAAGAAACATAAGCTGTCTTATTTAATTTCTGAAACCCTGTCGGCTTGGTCACCTTGATGTAGAAAGGAACTCTTTCATGGTATATAATTGGAAGACAAACGAAGCATGTCAACGCAATGCCGGAAAATTCAACAAGCCATGTTGATGAACGCCTGCTAGTCAGGTGGTCGTCATTTGTAATTGAATTTGAAATTTTCTGGGAAGACGCCTCTTCCAATAGCGAGAAAAGTTCACAAAACTATAAAGCTTTGTGGTCTTTTGTATTTTTCAATCCATTGTTACCTTTCTTGTGTTCACGAGCTTGCAAATTGTAATTCGGTGGCTCTTGCCAAATGTGGAACCCCTATCTTTTTCTGAACGTTTGGTCAATCTTTCGGCTTACTGGCTATTCCTGAACCGAGTTATAGATTTTTCCTAAGCACTGAATCCACAAGCTATGCGAATCACTGCCAACGAAAATGTACTCAGTGAGTCGCTCTGATTTCTAGCCAGGACAAATGCATCAGGTTGCCGGTCTAGGTTTGGCAAACCCATGTGATGTAAACTGCCATTTGTTGCGACAGGTTTAAATGAGTTGACACATTCACTGGAAACGACATTCGGTCAAATTTTTGTTAATTATATATGTACTTTGCACTTACGCGATACATCTCAAAATCTGAGTTTATCAGTGTACGTGGACTTGTTTGCTTCTTGGCGTTCTTGTTCCTTCACTGTCATGCGAATTTTTGCCACTTGATTAGTATAAAATCTTTCCCCCTATCAGCTACAACTCAGCAGCAAAAAGCCTTTGAAAATGTCCGATGCTAAAGAACAGAACCACGCGGAGAAGGAGTTGGTTTACATCGTCTCGTTGAATGAAAGTCTTGCGGATTTGGCCAAGCTTATATCAACGTTATCTGTAAGTTTAATGCTTTGCATGATGATTCATTTTGAGTTCATATTCATTATAGCGTAGCAACAAAATTTGTGGCTAGCTGCGAGCGCTTGTACATTTGGTGTTTACCATGTTCTTGTCATTCAGAAGTTGGTTCATCCGATCAGAATATGCACAAACGATCAATGCGTCGTCGTTATAACGTCAATAAATGACGATTCCTTCTCCGCAAAGCTAACAGGTTTGTTGCCCAATGCGTCTGCAAGTTCATCAATAGGTCTACAAGAAATAGTATTAAACAAAATTGCACGTCATCATCTTTCTCGACCGCAGTGTCAGTAAATAATGATTATGCGATGAACGGAGGCATTACAATATTTTTGTGCTAAAAAGTGTTGCTATCTTCATGAGCACAAAAGCATCTTTTAGGCTCATGATAAACGGGCTGGATCCAGGAAACTTGGTTTGCCCGGAATGTATGAGGATAAATTGGTTCCCGGCCCCTGGGATTGCAGAGTGCAGAGGTGAATTATACTTGTTTTTCTGGAAGAACGTTGCGATTGAACCAGTTAGCGGAAAGTGTGTGACTTTACCTCTGTTCATGCAACCTTACTCTACAATACTTTCAAGGATGTGCTGATTTTGCGTTTACCGTTAAAGTATTGCTAAAGTATTGGTAAAGTATTGCTTGCTGTCCACCGTAAATGTCGCACTGTAGGTCCAAAATTTGCGACCAGCTACCATGGGCCCAAAGCTTTTTGTCGGTGATTAAATGGTAGGCTGGACATCGCACCGAAATGTTGGCATTTGTATCGCTTGTTTAACAAGCGGCAAGGGATCTTGGCTCGGTACCGGTTAGCAAAGTCTGTCAAAATCTTTTAAATGCAACTGACGGCATCCTTAGATGCTGGCATCAAGAACTGAACCTGTTTTTACAAATTCTCAAATGAGATTGAACGTGTGCTGGATCTCTGTGCTGCCGTTATCCATAATTTTAGTTCAGCGCACGCAGGCTAACGCACCTTAGGGTCGAATTAACCACATGTTTTCCAAGTTGTTAATTCTTCTATCGGCGGTGTCTTTCGTCCTTGGTTCCTTGCCTAGCTCCGTCCTCTGCACAAGAAAAAGCCACCTTTCAAACGCTTCTGAGTAAAACGGCCTTACCTTCTTAATCATTGGGTTGTGTAAACAACGTGCAATGCATTATCTAGGGCTTCACCGTGACAGTAGTAATCCTCAGTATGTTTCCCCTTAAGGGGTTAGCTTGCCAAATCGCACGCTTTTGGGGAACTTTTTGGGATAGCTGTCAACAAAAGTGCAGTGTGTCTAGAACCAAACATTTGTAAGCTGCTTTTGTAAATTTACATTCATGAGCAACGATACAATTTGGAATTAGCACATGTGAAAACGTGCTTAGAAAATGCGCCTTAGGCACGTTATTCTCTTTTATTGCCTTTATACATAAGTCCTTTTGCTTTTATTTGACTATCGGCAGTTCCAGTCCTATGCATAATCATTTTTTTCGGTTAGTTGTTCTGTTGTTGAGAATAACCTCTTGAAATCCTTTTGCGCACATTCTTTATCATGATCACTCTGGTTAAACCCACTAGACTATAGGTCAATCGAATTTGTTGACGTTCGAAACCTATAAGCCTTTAAAGATCACCGGTTGTGTAGGCTTTTTTCATTAACATATATGGTAGTAGTGAAGTAATCATTACCGAACCCTCAGGCACTGAACTATCCTACAGCGGTGTGTGTTATCATATTCTGTTTGCATCATGAAACCGGTTAGACTTTGAGGATGCGCGCAATGTGAAGACAGGAACGCAAGAAAAGCTCTGAAATATTAACTCGTTTGATGAATATGAGTCGAGACGCACCAATCAGGTCAAACAAGAGACTTGAATGTGTGGGGAGAATTGTGGAGTCTAAGGACTACGTGTAATCGAAGTGAGGTGACCAAAATATTGCAGTTACCATGGACACATTTGTCTTGTTCGGAAGTTGGCATTAAACTCTCACTCAGGAGAAAGAGTAAGTTAATCAATTAGAGTTGGCAGGATTCAGGGATGGTCCAAAAATGAGTGAAGTTGAGTTGTTAAAATGAATATCTCAAAGTTATTCTTTCGAGACCTCTTTAGGTTGCCGTTTGTTTTTCAAGAGAGTGTCAATTTAGATGCCAAGTAAAACTAATTTTCAGACTTCAAGGGGCGGTGTCCCTTTGTTTACTCGCAAGATAGACTAAATGTGTTGTCGAAGAGTTTTCCTTATCCATACGTGCGTTTTTTTAACAAGAATGGGCCAAACTGCTGGCATGTTACACAAAAACAAGGCTGAATACTCCCTTGGGGGCTCAGGGAAAAAGCAGCTACTATCTTCCAGTTAGAGTGCACAAATGATCTCATACTTCAATGAGATCTGCCCTGTAGGTGAACGCTGAGATGCTCTATTTGCTGGCAGGATGTCAAAATACAATTTGGATCAAAATAGCCCCTTTCCGAAAATTAAAGTTCTCCAAGGTACAGCCTATATAACAGCTCAATAAAACTTCTTCCGGGACCAGGTTCATTGGTTATATCACTTGATACAATTGGTTGAGTTTTAATTCAGTGATAAGTAGCCCGTGATATAAACTATTGGTCTACAGAGAAAGTGACTCTCGCTATGAACGCAGTAATAAAACAACGGCAAGGTAATTACACATTCCATGCGTAACGTTGTTCCTTAACGATTTGTGCAGTGATTCATGATCGGAAGGTTCTAGGCAGGAAAAAATGTGTACACCAAGCCCCAGGCAAGCTGAATCTATAGGAAAAGCTCCAAAGTTTCCACCAAACGTCTCGATCAGCATTGAACTTTCACTTAATGCTCACATCAATATAATCAAAGATGATTTCATTCTTGAGGGACATGAGTTTATGCGTGCAAATTCACATGCTCTCATGGATCGGTCCACTATCAGCAAAAAAAACAAGCTACTGGGATTTCAACAGTAGCCACATTTTTTCAGTAACGAACGGACTTGAGAGTAACCTGTTGATTGATCAGTTGAGTATTCTGATAAACGACGTTAGCGTTTCTGTGGTGGTTCCTTGTGTGATTTTCCAACACAATAGATGCCTCATTGCTTATTCAGATTGTTCGCCTCTCACGACTTATGACGAAATTCGTTTGGTGAACGAATATATTTCCACAACTATTGCGTGCACCCATGAAGAATTTCGTGGCATTTCTCTGCGTTTTATTCCTTTATCCAAAAAAGTGTCACAATTTATTCTTGACTTTATTTTGCCAGTCATGCATCGCGATACAACAAAATATCTTGCACTTTGTCAGCAGGTTTATTGGTGAATACAGAAGAAAGTTTGCATTCTACAACTTAATGATATCATAACAGACCTTCAATCGTGAGCTGACCTAGAATTCATCCAATCTCGTTTTCGGCGTTATATCATATTTTGGCCAGACAATTTTTTGCCAATAAGGAACGTTATTCCACGTATATTCTACAATTTATTCCGCACGAACTTTTACAACATCTGCACAGAAAAATGTTGGTAGCTCATTTAGCGTAAAAGGTCGCTGGTTTGTTCGGTGAGCTGGGCAATTGGATTGGAAACGTTTGATCACCAATCGAGGTGACATCATCAGTGCGTTGTTAATGAGATATCCTTGGTCATCCAAGGCCAAATAGATATAAATATTCTGAACAAGGCGGTCTTATTTAGTCAAATTTTTGAGCGGCTGATTTGGAAATGTGAGTCCTGTATAACAAGCATAGGCTCTCTTTGTACAAGGAGCGAAACTGGTTTGGATGAATTTGAACTACAGTATACCTAAAGCATTTGACGATTCAGAAGACTTTCACAGGACTGGAACTTGCGGTCGAATTAAACAAGGCCCTTCTGAGAGACTAAATTGCATTAAAATCTAGTCCGCTTTAGAGTCCCACCGATTTTAACGTCGTACATCATCAGATAATCGGCAAAGTGGCACAATCAAAATGAAATCCGGGTTTATGTGTGCAACACTGACCTGCAGTGGCATAACCGGTGGACCAGGTGACCTGCTAGGAAGAATTTGCCTGCTTGAGCGGTGTCAAAAGGTGTGCAATTTTTTGCTTGTGTTAAACTTCCTCGGGTTACAGTCTGACAATGTCCAAAGAACAATATTTCTTTGGCCACCATTAAATCCGCAATTTATGCTGACGTTAAAATCCTGATGGTTTCTTCACCAACTTGCTGCGCCGTAAAAGACGCACTAAATACTAGAGTGTGTAGGTGTTTGGAATAACAGATTGCTAACCTGATTGAGGCTCAAAAGATTGTGCAATACTTTGATGCCATTTTAGGGAACATTTTAATCAGAGCCTCTTCATCCGCCCATCACTCCAGAAACTGCATCAGTTTTGAGGACAGAAATTCGGACCCCTATGCAGTCGACTGTATTACGGATCTAAATGGTCTCAAATTGAGTGCGGAAGACGAGTGTACGACCTCCAGTTTAGCATTTTTGCAGGTTTATGAAATAAACGAAGAAGCGCTTGACCTAACAATGAAATACCGAATACAAGGAAAATGATATCTTGCCCCAAACTAGCTGTTTGAGTGGTCTGGGGCACAAACCATGAAAGATACTTATTTCCCAAAGTGCATACTTGGTACCAACATAAAGGAAGATACGGTGGGTGTTTTAGCAAATCCTCTGCAGAAAAAGGCAAACGGTAACCCCCCGGAAGCTGCTATGTAAAGAGATGGCCAACCACCGGTCAAGATTTGACCCAGAAATCAATTACAAGGATTGCAACTATTAGAGACAAAATGGGTAACAAGTACTACCTCAAAATCTTTTTAAATGGAACAAGTTGGGTGGTTCTTTTTAAACTGGTGATTCAGGCATGTCGTCTCAATTCGGCGGAGAGGTTTTTTGGTTAGATTTTTGGAAGAAACAGAACATGAGACAAAAAGTTGAAAGAATCAAATGCGTTAGGTAGAATTACATCAAGTCAACATGCTATTTCGCCTCTAGTACTGAGTTTCAGTGCTCAGTGTTACATTAGGCGTTGAACGCGATAATCAATCGTTCAATGTGAAATAAATGTAAGAAATGACGCCTTGTGATATTTTAGCTTGCGACTAAAGGACCACTTTTTATGAAGGGGAAGCAGCTTCTTCATCTGTTGCTATGGTTTGATTACTTATTAAAGATATCAGTAGTATTTCTTTTATTCCATCCAAACGTTTACATTTTTGACATTTTCATCAAAAGTGTACTAATGTGAACTAATGTGATTTTTTATTCGTTGAAGGAGGCTAGTGCGAAACTGGTGCATTTAGAGACCCGACAGAGTAATCAAAAACAAAATGCAAGCGATACGGACAGTCTGGATGTCTATGCCCACATATCATTGCCCTCAGAAACGGAGGAAAATCTAACGAATCGGTTGAACCAAATTTCGTCACGCGTATCTATACATCCCGAACGCATCCCGAAAGAATACGGTAAGTTTGATCATAGGGAGACTTTTTACGCAGTTGAACTCAGTTACACAATTCAGAAGCGTGATGACGCAATGCTGTACTGAACAAGACTTCTAAGACAGCTAAGAGTGGGGTGTGTTTATTGATTTGTGTTTCAAAATCAGCATATGATTCCCCTTCAGATGCGCAAATAAATTATTTCTTAGTATAGGTGCTAATGTAACGGTGGATACTACTGATGAGGCATGCGAGTAGTACGTCTTCTCGTAAATCCGTTTTGCGTCTCTTGAAAAGTGAGATCTGTTACGGAATTTGTGGAGTCGCTCTGTAGCATTTGCCTGCATTTGAGTAACAGTCAATGAATATCCAGAAAAGTTCAGGAAGACGCGTCCAAGGAGAAGGTGGATATTCAGTTTTTTTAAACGAGATGCATATGAGAGTTTTGCTCCCCTGTTCAATAGTCTGTAACTGTTAAGTTGGCGTTCTCAAATAGACAACTCCGCAGCGAGGGTCTTCTTCTTCCTTTCACTAGTATTGCATTTCATTAATTGCAAAGTTTACAAGACAGAAAAATAGTACCGAAACCCGTCTATTTGTTCCGATTTTGTACAACCCAGTGTAAGTCCCCGAGCACACAAGTTACATGTCACCAGAGAGTCATCACCCTTGGGACCCGCTGAGATCAATGAAGGGGGAGAAGGATGTAGAAAGCCGTGTGAACTTATAAAATGTAAACTGATACGTGACTCATGTGAGCTCAACATTTTTGTTTGATTTTGGGTTGTAAGAAGTGGACGCGTTCCATTAAACTCCAGATATCTGATCCGGGCGAAATAATCCTATCCTATTTCCGAAATTGAACCGAAATTGGTCAATAGAAAGATGTCCTTGCTGCACGTGGCCACTGACCCTAATAATTGAAACAGTAATTTGGTATTATTTTGCAATCTAAAGTCACACACATCCAAAATTCTACCGAATGTTTTACCAGATGCACGCGTGTCGAATAGTCCGTGATGATAAGTGATACTTGTCCTCTCAGATTTAAAATGCCCGAAATTGTCTTATTGCTCTGGTAATGGTGATAATGTCAGTTACACAGGTAAATTGCAGAATAGTCATAGATTCATTTTTACGGTAATGTAACCTGTTTTTACCAATTTGCCGGTCTTACTGAGAATGACCTGATCCTTAACTCAGTTTTGCCGAGTAGAGTAGTTCCAGCCGAAAAGTGTGCTGGGTTTTTGATGTCACTGTCAGAATTCCAGTGTTGCTATTTGCTAAATCCCCTTCTTTATCTGTCACATTGCTCTTATCGCCTTCCGTGACAGATCATTCATCTATATTTTCTGCAGATACGCTAACGGTAGACGCTTCAGACACGCTGAAAGTAACTCTTACTGGAGGTTACCAATAGAACAAATCCTCGGTCCTACCGGAATTCAAATTATGACCTTATGACATAAGAAGCATATAGTTTGCCATTGTGACGCAACTGCATGATTAATCGCCTCTGAAGAGGCGAAAGCGTTCAAGAGTAATTGAACTCTCAGGCTAAACGATAAACTTGTTCGCTCTATCACACCCATGTAAAGAGCGAAATCTTTCATAGGGAACTTCTCCACGCCAAACCCCAATGGTAGCCAGGTTTTGATGATGCCGGTTAGGTCTCTGTTCTGACTGATGAATTAAAATTCCGCATTTCGGAGGCGAGGGTTCGAGGCAGAGGGGTACGAACGAAACCAAGAATCGTTTGGGTGCTGTCTGTGCTACTCGCCTTCCAGGATGGGGACCGCCTAATCCTCACTGCGCCTGGTTGGAGACGCTGCAAGATATGGCTGCCAACCGATGTCAGTGGCAATCTTGTTTTTAGCTTCTATCCAGGTCGCCTTAATGAGCGTTTGGATGTGTAGAAACCTCTGGATGATTATAGTAAGCTAGCACCAAGTCCCTTTCCCGTCCACCTTCGTTCTTTTCTTCACAGTAAGGCTTTCAAATAAGTCGTCATTGTACTGCGGGGAGGCATCACTGTTGAACCTTGATGTCATGCTGTCGAGGATGATGAAGCAACGAATACGAAGAATGTGCTACTAAATTTGCAGTTTATTATATAATATCGGAAGAATATAAATTATATTAGATATATTTACTCCACGGTTGGGTCGTGAAACGTTGAGAGAGGTCACCACTCCGTGATGTCCGGTTTTGACCAGTTATTCCGACAGCAAGTGTAGAATGCTTTTTTTACCTGCTTGGGTTTTAAATGTGACCACATAAATCCTTTAAAACAGCCCGCTATTTCTCAGGCATTTTTGCGACCGAATTTTACATGCAAATAAACGAGAAACCTAGATGTTTCAACGGTTGGCGAACATGGTCTACAGGAAAAGTTGTCCTCCCAATCCATCTCAAGATGTTTCCCGTGTACTTCAGATTACCTTGCGAGTCCCCATGAAAATAACATGTTTCTTTCGGAATATTTAATCTAGTTTGTTGAAGCTTTCTTAGAAGCATCACGTTACTCAGTAGAACATTCCTCTTGATAATGTGGAAATTCAGTCTATCTGTACCATCTCGAATGTCATATTTTTCATTCACATTGGCATCTGATGTGCTTTTTTCCGGCCTCATATTTTCGTGAGACAAATTTCTGTTCCTGTTAATGTACAGAGGTATGTAATCTCAGAATAAGCTGGTCTTATAACTGACGGTACAAATCAGGGTGACAGTACATGTGCATTACATAACCATGATATTCGTACGAATGAGGAAAAAATGTTTTAAATTCCAGAAATATTCAAAAATTGGATAGTTTTATTTATGTGTCAAAACCTTTAACCACCATGTTTTTCACTGCGTGTAGAAACAGCTGTTGAACAATAATAGGAGCTAAAGTCTTCAGAAAAATCGCGCGTTATATTTAGACTAGTTCCACTACTGATTGCTTGAAGTCGTTACAAAATTTTAGCGACGGAACGATGTTGCTAAAACGTTTGTTTTTGTTCCAGCAACCGATACAAATGAGACAATCCGCGTCCCTTGGTTTCCTCGCCACATCAAAGATCTTGACGAGGTTTCCAATCATGTTTTTATGTACGGCAAAGATCTGGATGCCGATCATCCGGTAGGTATTTTTGAACATTGATGATGTGACATTTACGCGACCTCTCGTTATGAAGGTAATTACTGCACCCTGTTTTTGGTGGACGTGTATGGTATAACAAGTGTGAATAAGGTTGACAATCATAGTTAGTAACGACCCTTAAAAATCGGAGTCCTTACCTTGAGAAGAATGTTACGGAAAACTTACGCAACTTAGTGAGTGTCAACAAAACGATCTCCGGAACAGTCCTAATCAGTGAATCTGGAACTAGGCCCCTCGGATCTGAATACCTCAGACCTCTTGCGACATATTTTGACAGATATCTCCATGCTATAGCAAGCTTTAACTGACTGCAGCTTGTAACTACTGTGATAGTGCGCAAAAGTGCACTAGTTGATGAATCTCACTGGCATGGACGGCAGATACATCTCAGTAGGTTAAGCTAATCAGGGCATTAATTATGTATACCCGACCTATGGACGGCAGATACACCTCAGTAGGTTAAGCCAATCAGGGCATTAATTATGTATACCCGACCACAGCCTGCAAAACTACATTTGTATTTCCGCTCCAAATCGTTGTTGACGGAGGTCGCGCATGTCATAGTAATGCAGAAGAAAGCAGATACGTTAGACTGCGTACGGCTGGACCCAAGTAACCTCCTGTTTACCGTCCACCTGATTCCCGTTTTGCGGATACGTGCAACATAAAGAACATGGCGCGCAACCGGCCCAATATCTAGCTTGATTTCAGATATTGGTCCAGTAGCCCACCAAAGGCCCATCTGTCTCTAAGCGCTGAATTTGCGTTGAGTGAGTTTCGCACGGGACATTGATGCAGTCCCTTTGGTGTCGCTTTCTCACTACATGATACTCGGACTTGTTCATTTGTGTGGTTTCGCTGGGGTAGGCATTTCGCTTTTGGCCATTTTGTCTGGTGAAGGCGATTCACGCATTACCGATAAGCAGTGTTCAGAGCTTTATTGCAGTCCATTGTGGTAATGAAGCAGTGACATTTCAGCCCATGAGTAAGAATAGTTGCTGCACAGTGGGAATACGAGCCGTCGTACATATTTCGAAACAGGAAGCAAAACTGTACAAAACACTGAAATTAGGGAACCTAGGTGTAGCCTGCCTGCCATGGTCAAGTCATAAGATGAGATATTCGTTCTCGTTTTTTTGCTCCATAAAAGTTTGTTTGGGCTATGTCACAGTAAGCTAAGTGGATTAATTCAAAATCTAGACAACAATTCGAAAGCCTGAAGATTCCTCAAAACATATGGCAAACTAGTTAAAATGGTTGATGTTTACAACTTATCTCCCGTAGTTTTTATCACAGCCATATATTGCGCTGCCTTACAATGATTCGAGGTTAATTTCAGTTGATATTATCACATAAAGAGAAAGGGTAGCTATTGTAGCGTAGTATGTTTATCAACCAGACCGCTAAGTGAGGAAGAGCGTTGTCTATTAAAGGAAGGCATAAGTGTTACAGAAAGCAAAAGGGTGGCAAGGGCGGACGAAATAATCCATAGCGTTGAGTCTGTGTTTTTAAAATCTTCCGCCAATGGAGGCGAAGAGGATACGGGTACAGCTGGTCACATTCTTTAAGTCCCAGCAACCAGGAGCTCCAAGTATTACACCCCCAGACCAAAGAGCTTTAAACACCCCAAAAAGGTAGACAACATAATGACTACAAAGGCAGCTAAGTGTAAGGCCAGTGCTGTCATGAACAAGAGTGATTATCTACAGAAGGTCAAGCAACATCTAGATGAGGGTCCTTACCGGAAGACCGATAATGCGAATATTAGATCTATAACGAATAGGAGTAAAGCTAAAGTTGGCAGGTATTTGCGGTCCGTTTTAAACCACTTAGGGTAAGTTGTATCGATTGTTCCCCAAAAGTCACCCGAACAGGGCTTCAAGGCCTTCCAAAAATCCATAAGCCAGATGAGACCAATGGTAGACGGAATAATTGTCAATTTGTCGAAATGTAGGTAGCTCCGGTGTGTTTACTGGTGGTTGATCAGATGGCAATTGATCTGTTCGCCGAGCTTGGCGATTGGCTTGCAAACGTTTCGTCTTCAGTCGAGGAGACATCGTCGGTAGTGCAGTTGAGTGGGAATAGGTTCCCCATTGCATGAGCTGGCTGGTACTTGAAAACCACCCACCGGGGAATCTAGTACTTACATTAAGAATTCCTATGACTTTCCTAACAAAGTTGTGGGGGTCACCGGTGAACCAGCTGACGTCCTTGTAAGTTTCGATGTCAATTATTTATATACAAATGTGCCAACAAGGGACTGTTTGGAAATAGCTGCGTCACTGCTACTAACAGACACCACCCGTTCAGAACGGACACAGCTTACGGTGGATGAAATGATGGAAGCCATAAGAACATGCGTGAATCTCACCCGCTTCGTTTTCGACTCCATGGTTTACACTCAAGAACAAGGTCTAGCAATGGGATCTACAATGTCCCCGGTTTTGACAAATATATTTATGGAAAAATCTGAACGGAAAGCTCTAGGTGGATTCCCATACGCACCCAAGGTATGCTGGCGTTGTGTGAATGGTACTTTCGTTGTGATGAAAAGAAACAAGGTTAGTGAGTTTTACAGCTGAGTAAACTGAGTCCACGCATCAAATTCAGTATGAGGATAGAGTCGGCCTCGAATACACTGGCAGTTTTGGACTGTATGACACATAAAGTCGGGGAAAACTGAAGACCACAGTATACGAGAAGCCAACTGACACTGGGGCATTTTTGAACTACTCCTCTGCCCATCTAAAGTCGGTATTCGCTAGTGTTTTCTCATCAACCTTTAAGAGTGCAAGGGCCCTGTGCTCAAAAGAAGTTGATCGGGCAGCAGGCCAAATTAAAATAAAGAACAAACTTCGGGGTAGTGGATAAGCAACTAGTTTGATTAGGCGTCAATTCGAAGGGTGCTGGTACCGGTGGCGAAACCCAAACGAGAAGGGCTTGGGATGGCTGTTATTCCATATAAACCAGGGACATCGATCATTCGAAGGATTCTAAACAGAGCCAACTTAAGACTAGCTTTCCAGAGGGGAAACACTCTGCGCTCTGCACCGGTGCAATTGAAGGATCGCCTACCGGAACTAGGGACTGTGTCTATAAAATTAACTGTAGCGACTGCAATAAGGTCTATATAGGACAAACAGCCAGGGACCTTCACATCAGAATCGGAGAGCATAAGGTGAAAATAAACAGGCCGCCGAGAAACGCAGGTGAATATCGGGCGTTACCGGGAGACTCGGCGATTGCAGAACATGCACTGGACACGGACTACAAAATAGATTTATAAAATCTTGCGGTTTTGTGACGAGGATTACGGTCCACGTCACAGACATTGATGGCCGAGGCGGTGGAAATCGCCAAGCATCCCAGTGTTAACAGAATAGAAAGCGTGGAACTGGCAAGCGTGTGAAGAACTTTTTTGGATCAGTCAAGCTGGCACGTGTTGGTCCGCGGTCATCAGAATGAGGAGTATTCATTCGTAATGCACTACTCATAAGGTTGCTGAAAATTCGTCGACAACCGACGACGGCCGCTTTCACCCTTCTTGGGGCTCATCAGGTACGCGCAATCCCCGAGTTTCCATCAATCTTGTGTTCTACTTGAAACCAAATTGCACAAAATTAGCGAAATACACTCATCTACAAACAAATTTGGTTTTGCGAAAGACTCAGCTGGAACCCAGCTGAATCTCTCATTTGTGATGTGTCCAGGCAGATGTTTCCAGGAAAATAAAGGAACCAAACCTGATCAGAACTAACTTGAAACTCCCCCAATCCATCAACGCAAGGTTTTGACAACCACACTAACCGACAAGAGCCGTTAATTGACACTCAAAACTGACCTGGTGCGCTAATATACATAGGTCCTACTGATTGGTTCTCCATCTAGCCTAAAACCTGGTCAATTTGGTAGCCTGTTCAATTGGCCTGATAAAGCTTTTGTGTCAAAAACGAAACGTTGCCGAACTAAAAACTACCGATTGTTTGCCAAGCCCTTCTGAAAAGTGCAATCTCGTTTCAGAATTGCTGTCCACCATCTGAATAGTTTAGTTGTGAGAGTCTTTATCTCCTATTGATTTTCCGAGCAACTGATAAAACTATGAGGTAACCTCCCAGCTTATTTATTCGAATTTTCTACTGACATCCTAGGAAGCATGCGATGTGAACAGTACCGAAATATATTATCAGTTCGGTTGCAGTTACTTAGTCAAAGTTATATTTGAAGGTAAGGTACATTTGTAGAATATGTCGGCAATCATTAAGATACTAACCATGATTTTTCTACGGTCTTACGAGCAGTTCCGTTTAGAGGTCGATTGTGGTCAAAAGGGATGATGGGGATTGAGTTGATGAAACGCATGCAGCAATATGGTCTCTAAATGCTGGGACCTACTTCACTCACCGTAGGTATACTGCTCCGTTCACGGTTATTTCGTCGTCATCCGCTGGTTCTGAGCGGGCAAGCATGAGCTGGTTCTGATAAAATATCCATTAGCGCATTCTTTCAAAGATGATCTGTGTTGAATCTGTAGTGCATACTCATTTGCAAATTATTCTTGAGAAGAGGCACGTACTTTCCCCTTACATGTTAAATGCCGTGGTTATTGACCCTCGGAAATTGATTATTTGTGGTCACAATGTGATTATTTTCTTCACATAACACGAAATTCGTTGTTTATATGAATTAACCTGGACGTGAGCCTGAAAGCCAAAATTATGTGTAGTGCAGCCCATATAATGTAGTCAGTGAACAGCTTCTTCCTTAACTGTTGGTATAGGCTCCATTGCCGATATTCAAACGATAAAGCTGGTTATGATGGAGGCGTGCGGTGAAAAATAAGCTCTGCGTCCAGAACCAAAGCGGCCGGAGGAGGACGTGCTCATTCTACGCGCTCGGTGTACAAACTCTCAAACTACACAGTTTGCAACAAAAATATCAGTGATTCATCTTCTGCGCGCTCAGTGACTGAACTTGCCAAACTCCAATTCCAATAGATCTTCTCGTATAAGGCTAAAATAAGAAGCCTGTGCTTAGGCAGCTGAAATACTTTTGTTCTAAGATTAAAAAATATCGGAATTGAACTTTGATTGTTTGCAGTTTTTAGACAACAAGTTCGATTGGCATCCATGGAAGGGCACCAACTTGTCGTTTGAACGTTTGGTGCATCGGCTCAGCGACTTTACAAGTCATTATTATGGTCAGGATTTATGTGTTCCACTATAGATGTTTTTGTTGTTTCCTGTAAATTTCTGGCTAGTTATTTTCCTACAGGGCTTCAAGGACGATGAATACAGAAAACGACGTAACATGTTCGCTGAGATTGCCTATAACTACAAGCAGTAAGTGTTGGTTTGGTTCTCGCTGGTGATCGCAAGTGCTTACTTTTGTGTTACGCAATTTATTATTTGATACTTGCGGAAGAGAAGTTTGAATCGCTTCGGTGTATCTATTGGGAATCCCGTGACTCGCTGGAGGACTCTCACTCAGCAGTGTTGCGGAATATGCGTAGGTCAGACACAATGCTTGACTGTCAGTCTATTCATCAAGCTCGGCACTTAGGTCGGCGATTGCAATACAGTCGTCAACCATGTGAACCTACCGATAGCCAAGAACTTCACTCCATTTGGTTGAGCGTTATAGTGGAATGCCCTAATTATCACGCAAATGAACGCTCGAACGGTCCTTGTAGGGCTGTGAACACCGTATCTTCGCTCACTGGGCAAACCTGGAGTGGTTGCCCCAGTTTATTTTATATGCATAGGAACACGAGGGGGAGTTTACTGCCTGATCATCTTTTCCACGCTTATTGGTATAAATATCATTTGGCCATGTAAAAAAAACAAGTCTTTGAAATTATCCCGTCAAGCTTCCAATCGATCTGCATATGAATACATTTGAATAAGTTCGTAAAACGTAATTCTGCTCAGATACCAAATTCCCTGTGGCCAAGGGGTATTTATGGGACACATGTGGCCAGAATGTGGTGGCAATGGTGAGGAGACAGAATGGATCGCTTGATAGATTACTGTTTTGAGGAGAAAAATATATTTTAAGTTAACATGTGATTAACCCGTTCCACTCAAAAGTCGCTACTTACGGAGAGTCCTAGGGTACTGGATTCGGATAACCAATATACAATACTGGGGGAATTTACACGCAAAACAAGGAGCCGCTAGCTACCCTCCTTTTAACGGGAAAAAGTACAATAAATCTGCAGAAAGATTCCAGTCTGATCAACGCGGAGTAGGTGGCACTAATTTTAGTCACCGATGGTACAATCTATCCACCCATCCAACTGGTTCGTGATAGCCGAATGTGTTAAATCCGTACATCGACGTCAACCTTATCGTACCGCGAGCAATCAAAAATTCTAAAATGGAAAAAAACAGCAACAATGAGACTGTGCATCCCTAAAAAGAATGTACTAGGGTGATATGAGAGTGTGTCTGCAATACCTCCTTTTGACTACCGGCCGATCCAGTTCGCCTCAATTTTCTCTACGAGGCACATAATGAAGCATGACAACTATAATCCCAAACCTGCGTGGCAGCTGACATAGCTGATGACCAGTGTTGCGCAAATAATGCTGTTTACTTCAAAATTCTGGTAGCAAATGTTAAATTGTCCTGAACGGCTTTCGAAAGTGTGGGACTCTTCAT